>CM077666.1:433813193-435013193 GCA_039707655.1 Elymus sibiricus
TAAAGATCATAGTCTATGTAAAAGGTGGATATGACAGTTTCTTTCTATACAATGCAGTGTTCGTTGCCCACACATGATGGAAGAGATCACACAGAGAAATACTATTCAATCATGTCTGCGGTTCCAGTATTTTGAAACAGGGTGGTCCACCCTAAAAGAATATTGACAACAAATATGACAAGGCAAGCATAGAGGTAGTGAATCAATCATTACTTGTGAGCTTACTAGGACAAGTATGCAGAATTGTAACTGCAGTAAGAGACCATCCAAAATCTGAATCAAGAAGTTGGTCTAGCACTTATTGTTTGCAACTAATCGACGTGAATAATTGGATATCATATTGAATGAGTAAGAAAGACAAGTAAAATTGTCAACAAACTTGGCTTGCAGTAGTAATCTGGGTCAATGTCACTATGACAAACAATCCAACATGACTAGTGTCTATTCCTAGGGCCGGAATTTTGAAACCCTGTGAACTTTACAGGTACTAAGATTACTAAAATATCTGAACCATTAAGTGTAGGTAGCACTCAGTACACAACAAACCCTAATGAAAGTCCTGCCTAATGAGTAATAAATCAATTAGAAAATGGGTGATGGGGAGTAGCTGCTGAGGGTTGAGGACGTATCTCAGGATAAATCGGGTTGGCTTAGTGGGTGCTGCACGTCTGAGCCCTGAACGGACTGGGAAGGTAGGCACGGCAGCGCGCTCGGGCAGCGGTGACGCTGTTGGGCGAGCGGCTCCTGACCTCCTATTAGTCCGGCGTCTCCTCCTAGAGTCATGCCGTCCGGGGACGGCAAGTCACCGGCGAGGCAGTAGCTGGGGGCGAGTAGAGATCGGAAGCACAGCAGAACAGAGGGGAATCAGGGTCTGGGCCAACCCAAAATCCCAGGGTGGGCCGCGGCCCACCGTGGGCACCCTGTAGATCCACACCCCAGCGGCGTACATGCATTTTCGAAACTAAATTAGGAACATTTAGCTGACCAATTAAACGACTCTATTTTAATAATATCAGATTCGTATTTAAACAACTAAGCTTGTTTAGCTTGATGGGTGGAGCAGTGCTATTATGACACGAAGCACGTAGGCTGATCGTATAGTGATCATAAAAGGGGGAAAACCCTAAGCATTTTTTTAGCAAAAGAGGGTTTCCCCTTTGATTTCTATTAAAGAAACCACCACAGAACCAACATGATCAATTAAACCCTAAGCATGATCAATTAAACCCTATTATGACTGTGCCTTGGCAGATTTGAAGCTGCAAACCGCAGAAATGCCACTGAGCAACCATTGTTTGCTTCGAACTAAGAACTAAATTCTAAGAGCTGAAAAGATAGTACAGTAACCAAGTTCAGATCTATTTTCTGGTTGAGATCAAAAAGTTGAGCAGATATGAAGTTGTACCACCTCTTTTGTGGTGCCGTGTAGGCATCGGGGGTGTGATGGCTGTCGATGGCGTTGAAGCAGATCTGCGATGGTAGATGGGTCCATCGGGGGATAAGTCCCGTTGCGGTGGACGAGAAGGTCGTCGGAGCTGCCTCGGCAAGGAGGAGGACGGCGCCGATGATGTGAGAGAACGCGATGCAAGGCTCCTGGTCTGCTGTCATGGATGAGAAACACCCATCTCTAGCAGTGGAGGACGCGGTCTTGGTAGGCGCTCCGTCATGGTGGAGGACGGCGGCGATGGATGGGGTGGTGGACGGAGGAGGCTGGTGTGGGGATGGTGTTCTAGCGCGGACAGTGTATGAATGGGAAATGGAGGGAGAGGTACGGGGAACCATGTTTTTGGGACGCGCCTGTCTGAAATATGGGAAAG
The DNA here is from genome assembly GCA_039707655.1 of Elymus sibiricus. Classification (NCBI taxonomy): domain Eukaryota; kingdom Viridiplantae; phylum Streptophyta; class Magnoliopsida; order Poales; family Poaceae; genus Elymus; species Elymus sibiricus. Next base: position 433,815,011 of record CM077666.1, read on the forward strand.
TTATGAACTTAGCCCCCGTTTAAAATTTGGACGTCTTGTCGGTTGGGGATAGGACGGTAATCTCGCATCTCCCCGATATTTTCCCAGAGCGATATCGGGCGAGGAGAGGGTGTTTTGGCGCCCACGGTTGGCGCCCACGGTGTATGAATGGGGCTGACAGGTAGGGCGGTTGCATCACGTCTGAGTGAAGTTACAAACCTGCTCCTATTAAAAATATTTGCCTACATCGATTTTGGCCGAGTCGAGTTTGTTTTGCCGCCCACCGTTTATGAATGGGGAAATGGAGGGAGAGACAGAGGTCTTTCGGACGAGCTTGAATCAAATGTGTTTTGCCGCCCACGTTTGGTGCCCACCGTGTCTGAATGGGCTCAGAGGCGGTCGTTTCATGTCTAATTGAAGTTACTAAACTACCCCTATTGAGAACAGTGGAAATCGGGCCGATGAATTGTCCGTGTAAGGGGTAGACAGTAATTTCCGTCTCGCAAACACTGGCTTCGGGCAGCCAACGTGGGAGTGGATATTTTGCCGCTTCTTTCAAATTTTGGGACAATAAGCATTCACGTTTACCCTGGCAACTAAATTCGAATCCATTTTGTATTCTTAGACGAATCTTTATGAATCATTCTACGTTTTTTTATATATCTTCAAAAGCACAACAAAGATGTATTTCACTATCATATATGAATATGATTTACAAATGCCGATACTCGAATTCAGAAGGTGGAAACTTGTTTAAGGTGAATTCGAATATTTGAAACCACTTTGTGTCCAACTCAAGTGTAACTTGTATGACACACGCATCATATAGTGTACACCCATTTAGATATGTACACAAGCGATGTCTCAAGATTCAAAATACAGAGTCAATCAACCAATAATGTACAAAACTAACAGATATATAAACACTTATAGAGTATATGGATCAATAATATCAACTAACATACATAAGCCAGGCCACTGTACTTTTTTTGCTAGAAGAGCATCATTTTTTTAGCAAAGCTAGTACAGCATCTTGGCCCTTTCAGATGCGTGCAACTTAAGGACCATCTATACTAGTACTATTATTGTTGAATGCACATTCAGCCCGATTGGCATATTTGTAGGTCTGGCATAGAAATTAAAATGAAATGTCTCAGAGTCTTGTCAATTAATACAGACTCGTGCTAAAAAAAATTACAAACCAAAAACAAAAAACAATTATTACATGATCTCTAAAACAAATGGTTTGATCGATTACATGAACAAACAACACAAAGGTTATTCGACGATGGAAAAAACATTTCACCTATGATTTACCAAGTGGGAATTTAATTTCCTTTTTTCCTCCAGGACCTTAACAATGCGGTCAGTCTCAGCTTGCTTCGTTTTGAAATCCACCAAATATTTAATGGTTGTCTTGTGTACTGCTTGTGATTGTGCTGTTTGCTTCCTCAACATGTCAACTTCATCTCTAAGTGTAGAAGCAGAATCTCTTTCTACCAATAGTTTAGCCTCTAGAGCATCAGCAGTTGGCAATTCATAATGCATGATTGGGCCGGTGCCACTGTTGTGAGATGATACAACGTCCATGGGGACCTCGCTCTTTGATCTTGGGCTAACCTGTTTTGCCATTAAAGTTCCGATTGGATTCCGAAAAGTTAAAGTTAGCAAAACATTTCAACTGGGAGTTAGAACATCGAACCAGTTAAACAAACAAGGAATTAAAGAGTTTCGATTGGATGCTGAAAAGTAGTTATTAACATCATTGTAACCGGTTGCAGCAGCAAAGCAGTTAAACAAACAAGTTTTGCAAAAGGTACCTGTTGTGGCATTGGAGTTTCTCTTGGATCCTGAAAAGTTGAGTAGCCAGTAACGTGATTAGAGCAACCGGTTGCAGCAGCAAAGCAGTTAAACAAACAAGTTTTGCAAAAGGAACCTATTGTGGCATTGCAGTTTCTCTTGGATCCTAAAAAGTTGAGTAGTCAATAACTTGATTAGAGCAACAAGTTACAGTAGCAAACCTATTACACCAATATATTTTTGAAAATGTACCTACTGTGCAATTGGACTTCCAATTGGATCCTGAAAACTTGAAGTTGGTAAGATGATTACAACAACAAGTTACAACAGCAAACCAGGTAAACAAGGAAGTTTTTGAAAACATACCTGTTGTGCCAATGGAGTTTCAGTTGGATCCTGCAAACTTGAATGTTAGCAATCATAAATAATATGTTGCAAGAGCCATAAGAAACTAACATCAAACTAGTAAAACTAACCAGTTTTGTCAACGTATTTAATTACACATGAACTAGTAAAACTAACATCAAACTAGTAAAACTAACCAGTTTTGTCAACGTATTTAATTACACATGAACTAGTAAAACTAACAAGTTCTTGGCAAAGTATTACAGTAACAAGTCGGTACCGTTTACCAGCAACACAGACATCTGTAAATTTCTTTGATGTAAGCAAAATGATTCTGACACATATATATGTTAAAAAGACGTTGTCCCTCATATAAACCTGATAGTTGTCTGTCTATGAACATGCAAACATTACTAGTGCTACAAGTGATAACAGCAAACCATTTAAACAAACAGGGTATCAGAATGTAAATTACACATGAATTTTGCTGCACCCTAGAAGTACATATGACCAGCTATCTACGTGCATAAGTAGCTATTTAAGTTCAGGCAAACAGGTAATTCTTAACAGTAAGTATCAAACACATAGATAGGCGCAGTCTATAATAGGATTAACAGGCTATGGCATTATGTAATCAGTAGCAAACTAAATTAAGCCAAGCAATGTAATTGAACAATTTTGCAATCAGTGGCTAAATAAAATTCCGAGAAGCGGGTAACTGAACTTATGCTAGCTCTTTGTACATGCACACTGCAACTTATTTTTCGCTTACAAGGTTCTACGAAGAAGTCCATGGCATCAATTGCTTGGATACGCAGTCCCAATACTTCTTTCTTCCCACACTGCATTGGTAAGTCAAATGGTTAATCTGATAAGATGGTGCGTCCTTGATATGTTATATGAGGACGGGTTGTCAGACTAGTTGTAGCAACACACATCACACTGGCTTTTACTGTATATTTCATGTGATTACATTTGGCATATCGAGATCTAAACAATCTTCAATAGGGTGAAAAGATTGGCATCCTTCACATTATTGGCGAACTCAGTTCATAGAAACAAGCAATTCAACCATTCTGTGGGTAAATCAAAAGCGCCACTGGAATATTTTTCACTACCCCAATCATACACGCAAAATGGGGCGACACCACCATAGGGGCTGGTATGGGCGGCCGCCTCGGGTGGCTAGAAAGTGCGCACCTACTTTGAGTCGTCTAGGTTGGCCCAGGCTAGTTTTGTTCGTCCCAGCGCACGAGCAGGCAATGTAAAAAATGAAGAAAAATGTTTCAATTTGGATGGGCCAATAATGTAAGTGCAAGGAAGGCCCAATAGCAAGCTTGCGGCCCAAACGAGCGCCTCCCATATCGATCGACAGTAGGAAAAATCCCCAATTCGTTCGCTCCAGCCTCCAGTCTGGTTCACTCCTAACCTAGCCGCCGCTGGACAGACCGACACAGCACTTCCTCGTGCCCTTGTTGGACGCCGGTCGCCGGGCTTCAAGTGAATGGAAGGACAAGAAGATGAAGATCCAACCCTGGGTGTAGCCTGTGTGGGAGGCAGCGGCAGCAGCACGGGCATGACATTGAGCTTGTGCAAACGGACAGTCGTAGCTTGCAAGAGCAGCATGCGCAACGAGCAGGTACATCACATCCCTGATTGTATCTAATTCAACTGTTCAATTTCTGGCCAATAGTTAAACCTAACGGTGTTGTAAAACTGCTTGTATGTAGGGAATCTATAAGAAAATGAAACCAAATTCTGCTTATTTTATAACTCCCCCAATCAATACTGAACTGACTGAACCTGATGTGTCTAATCAAGTTTCCGGTGCAAACATACAAGCTCATGTTGTTCTTGAGCCTGAAGTGTCTAATGAACAGACTACTAATGAAGGATTTGATGCAAACATTTTACATGCTCCTGGTGATGAACATATAGTGTCTAATGAGGGATCTAATGCAAGCATTTTGCAAGCTCCCATTGAAGGATTTAGTGTCTAATGATGATCTGCTATGTTGAGAGAGAAATAGAAATTTGCAGGAATTGATGAAAAGCAAATTATAGTACATTTTCATGGCTTGAGGAAACGTTGAGGCCATCTACCAGAAAGTCCCCGTATCATGACAACCTAGCATAAATAATTTTCTAATCTGTTGTTTGAAACTATTGGCATACTTGTGTAGGATAGATATATTGATATGCAGTTTGTGCACTGGTTATAGGTGCAATTACACTTGGATATTTTTGGCCAGAGAACGAATAATTCAAGCAGGTACAGTCCATGTTAGTAGTCCTTGTACACCATGTTGCATTTTGTTTTTTTGTTGCTTACATCATTTAGTGTTTTATAATTTGGAACCACTTTGGATCATTAGCTGGTTTTCAAAGTGCATGTAGCTTCACATTTCTCAAGTTATGTTGATTTCCGGAGTGCAAGTGCCTTCGTATTTTTTATGTTAAATTTTCGCCCCTGGTAACTTGAATTCGTGGATCCGCCACTGCACCAAATCATACACGCAGGCCAGTACAAATTAAATGAAATGCAGGGACTTACGCTAGCTCGTTGTACAGGCTCACTGCAGCTCTGCTTGCCCTTGGGATGTTCCATGTACAAGTCCATGTTACCACTTGCTTGGATGTGCTGGCCTTGTGCTCCTTGCATCCCCCTCTGCATTTTTGACACGGTGAATGGTTGATCAAATGAGAGGAATCGACCTTGCTGTTGTACCGGAGGACAGGTACTTACAAGGTTATACCGGCGTGCAGGATGTGTACCAGATCCCGTAGCACCGTCATGCTTCGCTAAAAAATGGTTTTGCTTGTTTTAGATGATATCTCCATAAGAAATAAGAGATAAAGTCAGAGTTGCATAGGCGTGTAAGCTAAGAGAGCAGTAAAAGGATATCCAAACATCGTCGGAACAGTGCACAAGGGAGTGATATGTGGATACCTAGTTCAGGCTGGTGTTTGGGCATGCTCGCCTAGCTAGAGTGCGGGTCACTTCAGAGCCGTTGAGGGTGATGCGCTGCCGTTGGCTGGCCGCATACGGATGCAGATCTCGAGCGGCAGCGGAGTGCTATGATGCGGTGGACGAGGCCGTTCGTGAAGCACCAATGGCGTCGGGGGGGGGGGGGGGTGGAGGTGCGACGATGTTCTCGGTAAAGTAGCCCTGATGCGGTGGAAGTCGGTGTCTGTGAGGCACGTCGGCTGCGGCGGATGAGGGCGTGGATGAGGTAGCTCCGGTGCAGTGGTGAAGCGCGACCGTCGTCTTCGTCGTCATCGTCCGGCACAGAGGTGGGGAAAGAGACGAGACAAAGGGCGATTCGAATTTTGCTTGGGTTGGCAGCGAATTAGGGATCTGAGAGCTCTGGGCACGGAAGGGGACGAGGGAGAAGGGAGATTTTGCAGGGCTGGAATTGGGGTCGCCAGATATTTCAATCCAAAACATGGAAGCGCGAACCTTTTTTGTCGTCGTTCTTTTTTTTGGTGGGGGGGGGGGGGGATGGAGGGGGTGGGTGCTACTTGCTAGCGTCTGTACGACACACGCGACCACCACGACACGACCTTGGTCTGCCTGGTGTGCCTACATTTAAGAATGCAAACGAATCTTCTTTCATTGGCAAACGAATATTGTACTCCTTGCAAATAATTAGTCCTTTGAAACGAGTAATATGAATTAATTAATGAGGAGTTCTTTGAATTAGAGTGTGTTTGTCACATAGCGATCTCCAATTTTAACATGGATATCGCATTTCATGGTATCCACGCAACTTATTTAATACAAATTCATATATGTATAAGATGAACATCATGGTGGTGAGAAAACTTTGGATGGATTCAAGCATATGACCACACACATACAAAATACCACAACTATCGAGTCAATATCAACCTTTCCAAACCTAGCATGGCATGAATTCAAAATAATTACGGAAGCCATATGCATGGTCCTCAATTCAAATCTTACAATGTACACTAAATTGGAACGTCAATATTAAGTCTAGTACTATCTACTTTCAAATGTTGTTTTTAGCCCCCCCTCGGCACACACGTTACGTACTTCCTCTATTGATCAATCTTCCTCTCATAACCACCTTACAAAGCTTTGGTTTCTGCATGTTCATTCTATCTCTCCATGTTTCGATCTCTAACTCTCACACACCCGCCATTGCACTCCATGCCGAGCTCTCTCTCCCCCGTCCCATCCTCTCTCGGTAGATACATGCATTGCCTATCTGGACCCCCTCCCTCTCATGCGCACGCATGCACATTGTCTATCTAGGTCACTCTCAAGAGACCGTCTCACTCTTTCTTTCGCACGGTGGCACTGGCGGAGCTACAGTGGATTCCTTGGGCGGGCCAGCCTGAAGAAGAAAGCATAGAAAAGAGATGGGTCACGCCACTTGGCATGCTATTTAGGCAGTGTTTTAGCTAGGCAAGGCGGGCCAGAGCACAGGTTAGCCTAACGTAGCTCCGCCCTGCACGGTGGCCCACACTCGCTTCTTTATCTAAGTCTCGATTAACCTCGCTTTCTCTCACACACAAACGATATAATATCCCTGTTCAGGCCTCGATCGACACACTCTATACCCTCTCACGCAGTTTGTCTATCTAGATCAGTCTCTCCAAGCCGTTCCACTCTTTCGACCTCATGGCGGCCCACGCTCTCTCAATCTCTCTCTCTCTCTCTCTATGCATGTCTCGATTAACCTCGCTCTTTCTCACACACAAATGATATATCTCCATGTTTGGGCCTAATTCGACATATTCATAATGTACACTCTCTCACGCACAATGCCTATCTAGGTCACTCTCTCCAACCTATCTCACTCTTTCGATCACATGACGACCCACACTCGCTCAATCTCTCTCTCTCTTTATCTATGTATTGATTGACCTTGCTTCCTCCCATGCACAAACGATATATGTACCTGTCTTTGACTGGATCATCTGCAAGCTCTCTCTTACAACCCTCACCCTTCTTCCCAAATGTTCAATCGGACAATATCTATCCACAACATATATATCTTTTCAACGAATGTCGGGGCACACTCACTTTGTCTCTCTATCGATGTCTCGATTGACCTCGCTTTCTCACGCTGTCTCTTCCACACATCGAAGCTACCTCTCCATCCCTCGCAGAGCCGGAGCTATTTACATTGTGAGGGGGACTCCAACCTTCGATTAATTTGTGAAGGCATTTATTCCGGTGGGTTTAGATTATATTTTTGTAGCATTCGCCCCACAACTACTCCAAACACCGTTGCAACCCCCCGCCGCTCCCCCAATTGTTTTACCTCTGGCTCGGTCACCGCTCTCTCGCACGCCCTTTCTAACCTTCCACGTCGCACCATGGTATTTTTGCAAAACACAAGCACTTATCCTTTGTACTAGAATCTTCTGTATCATAATTGCCCTTTTTTTCTAAATGAATTGCCATTATTTGTTTTTACTTTATGCTCTACAATGCACAATTCCATGAATCTTAAACTAGATTAACTTTTTTATAAAACTTATTGATTTTGAATGAGATGAACTATAGGAATTAAACAAACATCTACATCATGCATATATGAATCAAATCTTACATGCTATGGTGTGATAGTTATTCATAATTTGGTTGCCAAATCTCATGTGTGCAATGCGCGTGTACCTTACTAGTATCAATTAAAAATGAAAAAGGACGAGGATCGAACATGCGACCAGGGCCTTCACGCCGCAGGTCAATAGGCAACATACGGACGCAACATAGTGGCAACGTTTGCTGTACTCGCCTTTGTTGATATAATGTTTTTATATTACCACAGCCTATTTAATGGATAACATGTTTTTATATTAACTTTAGTACATTATAGTGGGACCGGCTCATGAGCACGTACTATTCCACTTCACTTACTGGTGGGTTCCATGTCTGCTCTCTCTCTCTCTCTTCTCCCCTACTCACACGCCTCCCGGTCAGCCGACGCAGCGGTCTGCTCGCATGCCTCCCGTCGACTCACACACTTGCTTGGACGACACCTGCCGATGAGAAGCGGGACTCATGGCGGCACGTATGTCTAACGCCCACGGTTTGAATAGTGAAACCGTTCACATTAACGTGACATGTGTTTGTTCCAAAATACCTTGGCTCTTCTTTTGTGCATCTTTTCATAAGCAGCTTCTCTCAAATTGAACAAAAAAATATGATAGCCTTTTAGTCCCATATCACGTGACCATGCTCAGTTTCATGAATTTAAGGTCAGTTTTGGATTTTCTGGAATTTAAAATCCAGGATTCGAAACAATATCATAACCTGCATCATGAAATAAATTTTCAAGCCATACGTCTTTACTATTGTTGAAAGGATCGAGAAGAGGTGTCTAGAGGGGGGGTTAGATCCTCAACAAGCAAAAGTAGCAGTTTTTAAATTTTTCAAGTTGAGGTGGAGTTTTAGCACAAGTTTAAGCATTCACAATACATTTCAAGCAAGCATGGCAGGAGTATATGAGCAGCGGAAAGTAAGGCATGCAAGTTGCAAGAAAGTAAAGGGATGGGATTGGAGTGTGCAAACGCAATTGGAGACACGGAGATTTTTGGCGTGGTTCCGATAGGTGGTGCTATCGTACATCCATGTTGGTGGAGACTTCAACCCACGAAGGGTAATGGTTGCGCGAGTCCACGGAGGGCTCCACCCACGAAGGGTCCACGAAGAAGCAACCTTGTCTATCCCACCATGGCCATCGCCCATGAAGGACTTGCCTCACTTGGGTAGATCTTCACGAAGTAGGCGATCTCCTTGCCCTTACAAACTCCTTGGTTCAACTCCACAATCTTGACGGAGGCTCCCAAGTGACACCTAACCAATCTAGGAGACACCACTCTCCAAAAGGTAATAGATGGTGTGATGATGATGAACTCCTTGCTCTTGTGCTTCAAATGATAGTCTCCCCAACACTCAACTCTCTCTCACTGATTTGGCTATGGTGGAAAGATGATTTGAGTGGAAAGCAACTTGGGGAAGGCTAGAGATCAAGATTCTAGTGGTTGGATTGGAATGTCTTGGTCTCAACACATGAGTAGGTGGTTCTCTCTCAGAAAATGAGTAGTGGAAGTGTAGGCACGTTCTGATGGCTCTCTCTTGAATAGAGAAGGGGGTGGAGGGGTATATATAGCCTCCACACAAAATCTAACCGTTACACACATTTGACCCAACTCGGTCAGACCGAATAGGTGAACTCGGTGAGACCGATTCAGTTCAACATGTGAACGTTAGGATTTTCGGTGGGACCGACATGATCAACTCGGTGGGACCAATGTGCTAGGGTTAGGGCAAACATCAACTCGGTGTGACCGATTACCTCAACTTGGTGAGACCGAAGTGGAGTAATAGGCAACAGAGCGAATGACAAGCAATCTCGGTGTGACCGATTTCACTGACTCGGTGAGACCGAAAGAGTGAAACATGTCACAGTGAGAATGCAAGGCCATCTCGGTGAGACCGAACTTATTAGGGTTTCTGGCAGTGGCTATGTCAAAGGAACTCGGTGGCGCCCGATAGATCAAATTGGTGGGGCCGAGTTTGACTTTAGGTTTTGGACATATTTGGAATTGAGAAAGTGGTTGAGGGCTTTGGAGCATATCACTAAGCACTTTGAGCATGTAGACCATTAAGCAACACCTCATCCCCTTTTAATAGTATTGGCTTTTCCTATGGACTCAATGTGATCTTGGATCACTAAAATAGAAATGAAGAGTCTTGAGCTTTTGCCAATCTTTGTCCTTAGCATCTTGAAAGGGTTCCACATCCTCTTGTCCATGCCATGCCATTGTTGAACTCATCTGAAATATACTAGATAAAGGTATTAGTCCAACAAGAGATATGTTGACATTAATTACCAAAATCACCCAGGGAGCACTTGTGTTTTCAATCTCCCCCTTTTTGGTAATTGATGACAACATACATGAAAGGTTTAGATAAAGATATGAAAAGTAACAAGTAAAGCTTTGGAAAGACATGTAACATGCATTGGCTCCCCCTACATGTATGCAATCATGTAAAGATAGAATATGAGAGCATGTGAATGCATAAGCATGTCAGAGCAGGCAATGAGCTACATGTATCTTGGCTATATGCATCAGAGTAAATGATGTAGATAAATTAAGTGTACCTTCATGTTCATGAGTCCTTCTTGCAAACAATATGTACATCAGCAAAAGATCATCATGTACATGAGTGTGATGCATATACTTACCTTGTGGTCTTGAGCTGGCTTTGGAAGAGATGAACTTGAGAAAACAGGGTTAGATAACACACGAACACCTATTAATCAAAGCAAGTTGAAAAACAGACACAAGAGTACCAAGACTGGGATGACATGTAGTGAGTGAGTACTTAGTACTCTAATTGGATATAGACATGTCCCCAAGGAATAAAGATATGCAATGAATTCCAAAGATTTTCTTCCCTTAGATATGAACTCTTTCTCCCCCTAAATCTGATATTGGATAATGGGAGAAGGTAGGGTAAAAGAAAATTAGAACAAAGGAAAATCAGAGCAAGGCAATCATAACATATACTAACATGTCTTTCCCCTCTTAAAGACATGTGACTTCTCTCCTCTATGGTTAATAAGAATCTGGAGAAGCTAAGATGTGCTTTCTCTCCCATGTGATAAGCTTTGATGTGCTCTCTCTCCCCCTTTGACATCAATTTCCAAGAAGGGATCTTCTGGAGCATGAGTCAAGTTGGTTTGGTCCTTGAGTCACATTACAAAGCAGCATGTAATTTAAGATGCTAGTAGAGGATAAGAATCATTGAGTGGAGCTGGAGAACAAATGACAATTGCAATGGCAAAAAGTTTTCTCAGTAGTGAAATCGGTAATGCCGATCCATTTTCATCGGTGACACCAAGTTGGCAGTGTCAAAGATGCTGCATATCGGTCAGACCGGGTTCGTCCTTGTCGGTTGAACCGATGAACAGTCTACAAGGTATTGTTGTAGTTTGGTCTAGCCGATGGGCATGAATCGGTGAGGCTGAGTTCAATACAGAGGAAAAATTTTGTCACCTCACCTCACTTGGCAATTAAGAACTCACAAAGATTTGAAAGGAATTAACTGAATGATTTGCAATGAATTAGATGCAGAGAAAAGCAGATAAAAAGACATCTAGATGAAGTTTTTTTGATAAGGGGAATAAGCAAGAAACAATATGCAAGATCACAAAGAAACACTAGAGAACTTCATCTAGAAGGGGTCGGCGACAAAGTCACCTATGTTAGAGTATATTAACTGAGGAGTCAAGTGATAACACTTGATCGTAGGTCATACTCATCGTTTAAGCTCAAAATGGGGTTACCATTTTTCATTCAAGCATTTTGATGTATTCACATCTTGTTGAGCTGCTTTGACCCATGTCTTGGGGTAAAGCTTTTCTAAGATGGAATAACATACCTTGGGTGGTGGTGTTGATCTTGATCATGTAGTCGAACTTGTGTCGAATGCTCAAGGTTGATGTAGTTCATCAAGAGTTGGGAGCACCACTTCTAGTTTTAGTTCATCTTCCTACATGGGTTAGTCTTGCAAGGAAGAGCACTTGTGTATCCAAAATGACAAACATGAAACTTGATACCAAATGAAATTTGATATATAGAAATTGTCAAAGGATATGTTGAGTGTATTCATGCTTCCTTGTCTTCAACCACCATATTGTAGAGACTTGGTGATGTAGAGATTGCTCAAGATATGAGTGGCTTGCAATCTCATAGATTTGGGCTCATCCACGTACCTACAAGGGTTAGATAACATTCAATGGTACAAGTATAGATCCAAGACATATGATCATCATCATAAGAGAAATATCAAGGATTAGTTCAAAAAGGCTCATGCCTTGCATGTATCCAAATGGAGTTTCTACTCCAAGTTTGAGGCATCAATGATATTCAATTCACCTCTCAAATGGCAAAATACTTTCTCATCAAGCGGTTTGGTGAATATATCCGCCAATTGCTTATCGGTATGAACATGCTTAAGATTGATGTCTCCTTTAGCAACTTGATCTCGAATGAAATGATGACGAACTTCAATATGCTTAGTTCGAGAATGTTGCACGGGATTGTGAGCAATCTTAATGGCACTCTCATTATCACAAAGCAATGGAACATGTTTCACATAAATCCCATAGTCCTTAAGAGTTTGGGTCATCCAAAGTAATTGAGCACAACATGAACCAGCGGCAATGTATTCTGCTTCGGCGCTGGATAAGGATACCGAGTTTTGTTTCTTGGAGGACCAAGACAGAAGAGATCTACCAAGAAATTGACAAGTACCCAAAGTGGACTTTCTATCAACCTTGTCACCGACATAGTCTGAATCGGAGTAGCCAACAAGATCAAAAGAAGACCTCTTAGGATACCAAATGCCAAAGTTTGGTGTTTGAATTAAGTATCTCACTATCCTTTTCACAGCCTTAAGATGACATTCTTTAGGGGCCGCTTGATATCATGCACACATGCACACACTTAGCATAATATCGGGATGGGAGGCACATAGATATAACAATGAACCAATCATAGAGCGATAAACCTTTTGGTTAACCGGTTTGCCCTCCTTAGTCAAGTCAAGATGTCCACTAGTAGGCATGGGTGTTTTCATACCTTTGCTTTCTTGCATGTTGAACTTCTTGAATAAGTCCTTGGTATACTTTGTTTGGGAAACAAAGGTACCCTCCTTAGTTTGCTTGATTTGCAAACCAAGAAAGAACTTGAGTTCACTCATCATAGACATCTCAAACTTCTCCGACATTAACCTTCCAAACTTATCACTAAAATGAGGGTTACTAGAACCAAATATGATATCATCCAAATAAATTTGGCACACAAATAATTCTCCATTAACCCTTTTAGTAAAAAGTGTAGAATCAATTTTTCCAATCTCAAAGCCTTTTTCAATATGGAACTTGGTCAAGCATTTATACCACACTCTAGGAGCTTGTTTAAGACCATAAAGAGCTTTGTGAAGTTTGTAGACACGATTAGGTTTCTTGGGATTAACAAAGCCGGGAGGTTGTTTAACATAAACTTCCTCCTCAATTTCACCATTTAGAAATGCACTTTTAATGTCCATTTGGTATGAAGTAATATCATGGTGATTGGCATAAGCAAGTAAGATGCGTATGGACTCAAGTCTAGCAACGGGGGCATATGTCTCACCATAGTCCATACCTTCGACTTGAGTGTAGCCTTGGGCGATGAGACGGGCCTTGTTGCGTATAACTTTTCCATCTTCATCTTGCTTATTCCGAAACACCCATTTGGTTCCAATGACATTTTGGTTGTCATCCGGCTTTTCTACCAATGTCCACACTTGGTTCCTCTCGAAATTGTGTAGCTCTTCATGCATGGCGTTCACCCAATCCGGATCATCAAGAGCTTCTTCAACCTTCATAGGTTCAATACTAGAGATGAATGAATAATGTTCACAAAAGTTAGCCAAACGAGTTTTAGAGCGAGTAATTCTCCCGGTTTGAATATCATCAAAGATTTGTTCGACGGGATGATCTCTTGAAACTCTTGCTCTAACTCGTGAGAGCTTTTGTTTGGGTCGGGGTGGAACATCCTCTTCATCATCTTGTTCTTCCTCTTGGCCTTCTTTATTGTTGGAGTTGTTGTTCTCTTGTGAAGGTGGAGAAGGAGGTTGTTGAGGTTCATCTTGTTGTACTTCCTCGTTTCCTTCATCTTGGCGTGTTCCACTTGTGGATGCCTCCAAGTCAACTTGTGGTTCACCTTGTCGTGAAGTTGAGGCTTCCACTTGAACGGATGAGGTACTCTCCTTCACCTCCGTTGGGCGAATCTTGCCAATAGACAAGTCTCGAATTGCTTCTGAAGGGTCTTTGTCTCCTACATCAATTGGCAATTGCTCTACTTGCGAGCCGTTAGATTCATCAAACTTCACATCTACCATCTCTTCAACCTTTTGGGTGAAATTGTTGTAGACACGGTAAGTGTGAGAGTTTGAGCTGTAACCGAGTAGGAAACCTTCATGAGATTTAGGAGCAAATTTTGAGCGACAATGCTTATCAAGAATGTAGCACTTTGAGCCAAATACTCGAAAGTATCCAACTTGGGGTTTGTTACAGGTGAGAAGCTCATATGCTGTCTTGCCGAGAAGCTTGTGAAGATATAGACGATTAGTTGCATGACAAGCAGTCTCAACCGCTTCCGCCCAAAAGTGTTTTGGCGTCTTGTATTCATCAAGCATCATTCTCGCCATCTCGATAAGTGTCCGGTTCTTCCTCTCAACAACTCCATTTTGTTGAGGTGTGTACGTAGTCGAGAACTCATGTGAAATCCCTTCTTCATCAAGAAAGGTATCCACATTGGCGTTCTTGAACTCCGTTCCATTGTCGCTGTGAACCTTCTTGATCTTCACTTCAAATTGATTTTGGGCCTTCCTAGCGAAGTTCTTGAAGATCTTTTGAACCTGCGATTTATCATCAAGAAAGAACACCCACGTAAATCTTGAAAAATCGTCAATAATGACTAAACCGAACGAGTTACCACCGAGACTTTTGTAGGTGTTGGGACCAAAAAGATCCATATGAAGTAGCTCGAGCGGTCTTCTCATGGTCATAATGTTTTTCACGGGATGACTTCCTACAACCTGTTTTCCTGCTTGACAAGCACTGCAAAGTTTATCCTTGTCAAATATAACATCTTTAACTCCAAGGATATGATCACCTTTAATAAGCTTATCAAGATTTCGCATGCCCACATGACCTAACCGTCTATGCCACAACCAACCTTTAGAAGATTTAGCAATTAAGCAAGTTCTAGGTTGAGCCTTTTTAGTGAAATCAACAATGTATAGATCACCTCTACGTATACCGGTAAAGACCATATTATGATTATCTCTTCAAAACACTTGGCAATCTACTTCAGTAAATAGGACGTTGAAACCGAAATCGGCTAGTCTAGATATGAAAAGTAAATTGTAGCCAAGAGATTCAACGAGCATAACATTTTGGATGGAGCTGTCATGTTAGATGGCCACCTTACCAAGGCCAACCACCTTACCCTTTGAGTTATCACCAAACGTGACATACTTTCAAGGGCCGTCGTTTTCAGCCAGCTCATGAAACATATCCTTGTCTCCGGTCATGTGATCGGTACATCCACTATCAAGAACCCATTCCTTTCCTCTAGCCATGTAGCCGCGAAGGTTAGCCATAAGACCAAAATGTCTCATAGACTCATCAAGATCAAAGTCACTATCATCATCCTCATCATAGTATCCATGTTCAACATCGTCTTGTGATTGATCATCACCTAGAGAGAGTGATTCATTAGATGTATGACCATGGCAATGTTCATTTTTATGAATTCTAATGACTTGAGAGATGATGCTACTAATGACTCCAACATCTCCTTTGGCACGCATAAGGTCACGAAGCTCAAAAAGACAATCATCAAATTTAGAGTCGCTAGGTTTCATTTTATGAAAAGCTATGACCTTTTGAAGAATTTCATTTAGATTTTTCAAGGAATAGTTTGGAAAACGTTCCTTAGGAAATCTCCATATGGTGTAAGCACATTCAAGAGTAGGCAAGCATACAATCAAATTTCTAGGCAATCCTCTAATGATAAGATTGATAATTCTAAGATTGCGGATCATGTCAAGAGACTCATCGGGGGTAGGATGCAATGGATCAATAAGGGGCGCACAAGGGTTAGTAATGTACTTGTTCAAGTGATATTCATTGAAAATCTCAAGCATCTCATTTTTCCAAGCACTAAAGAACTCCCCATCAAGCATAGGCACTCTACATCTAAAACTCCTAATCGTAGACTCATCCATCTTCCTCCAATGGTGATTAAACCAAAGCAATGGAGACCAATGCTCTGATACCAATTGAAAGGATCAAGAAGAGGTGTCTAGAGGGGGAGGATTAGACCCTCAACAAGCAAAAGTAGCAGTTTTTAAAATTTTCAAGTTGAGGTGGAGTTTTAGCACAAGTTTAAGCATTCACAATACATTTCAAGCAAGCATGGCAAGAGTATATGAGCAGCGGAAAGTAAGGCATGCAAGTTACAAGAAAGTAAAGGGATGGGATTGGAGTGTGCAAACGCAATTGGAGACACAAAGATTTTTGGCGTGGTTCCCATAGGTGGTGCTATCATACATCCATGTTGGTGGAGACTTCAACCCACGAAGGGTAATGGTTGCGCGAGTCCATGGAGAGCTCCACCCACGAAGGTTCCACGAAGAAGCAACCTTGTCTATCCCACCATGGCCATCGCCCATGAAGGACTTGCCTCACTTGGGTAGATCTTCACGAAGTAGGCGATCTCCTTGCCCTTACAAACTCCTTGGTTTAACTCCACAATCTTGACGGAGGCTCCCAAGTGACACCTAACCAATCTAGGAGACACCACTCTCCAAAAGGTAATAGATGGTGTGATGATGATGAACTCCTTGCTCTTGTGTTTCAAATGATAGTCTCCCCAACACTCAACTCTCTCTCACAGATTTGGCTATGGTGGAAAGATGATTTGAGTGGAAAGCAACTTGGGGAAGGCTAGAGATCAAGATTCTAGTGGTTGGATTGGAATGTCTTGGTCTTAACACATGAGTAGGTGGTTCTCTCTCAGAAAATGAGTAGTGGAAGTGTAGGCACGTTATGATGGCTCTCTCTTGAGTAGAGAAGGGGGTGGAGGCATATATATAGCCTCCACACAAAATCTAACCGTTACACACATTTGACCCAACTTGGTCAGCCGAATAGGTGAACTCGGTGAGACCGATTCAGTTCAAAATGTGAACGTTAGGATTTTCGGTGGGACCAACATGATCAACTCGGTGGGACCGATATGCTAGGGTTAGGGCAAACATCAACTCGGTGTGACCGATTACCTGAACTCAGTGAGACCGAAGTGGAGTAATAGGCAACAGAGCGAATGACAAGCAATCTCGGTGTGACCGATTTCACTGACTCGGTGAGACCGAAAGAGTGAAACATGTCACAGTGAGAATGCAAGGCCATCTTGGTGAGACCGAGATACCTATCGGTGAGACCGAATTGATTAGGGTTTCTGGCAGTGGCTATGTCAAAGGAACTCGGTGGCGCCGGATAGATCAAATTGGTGGGGCCGAGTTTGACTTTAGGTTTTGGAAATATTTGGAATTGAGAAAGTGGTTGAGGGCTTTGGAGCATATCACTAAGCACTTTGAGCAAGTAGACCATTAAGCAACACCTCATCCCCTTTTAATAGTATTAGCTTTTCCTATGGACTCAATGTGATCTTGGATCACTAAAATAGAAATGAAGAGTCTTGAGCTTTTGCCAATCTTTGTCCTTAGCATCTTGAAAGGGTTCCACATCCTCTTGTCCATGCCACGCCATTGTTGAACTCATCTGAAATATACTAGATAAAGGTATTAGTCCAACAAGAGATATGTTGACATTAATTACCAAAATCAATACGAATTCAAAATAATTACGGAAGCCATATGCATGGTCCTCAATTCAAATCTTACAATGTACACTAAATTGGAACGTCAATATTAAGTCTAGTACTATCTACATTCAAATGTTGTTTTTAGCCCCCCCCCCTCGGCACACACGTTACGTACTTCCTCTATTGATCAATCTTCCTCTCATAACCACCTTAAAAAGCTTTGGTTTTCGCATGTTCATTCTATCTCGCCATGTTTCGATCTCTAACTCTCACACACCCGCCATTGCACTCCATGCCGAGCTCTCTCTCCCCCCTCCCATCCTCTCTCGGTAGATACATGCATTGCCTATCTAGACCCCCTCCCTCTTGTGTGCACGCACGCACATTGTCTATCTAGGTCACTCTCAAGAGACCGTCTCACTCTTTCTTCTGGACGGTGGCACTGGCGGAGCTACAGTGGATTCCTTGGTCGGGCCAGCCTGAAGAAGAAAGCATAGAAAAGAGATGGGTCACGCCACTTGGCATGCTATTTAGGCAGTGTTTCAGCTAGGCAAGGCGGGCCAGAGCACAGGTTAGCCCAACGTAGCTCCGCCCTGCACGGTGGCCCACACTCGCTTCTTTATCTAAGTCTCGATTAACCTCGCTTTCTCTCACACACAAACGATATATATATCCCTGTTCGGGCCTCGATCTACACACTCTATACCCTCTCACGCAGTTTGTCTATCTAGATCAGTCCACTCTTTCGACCTCATGGCGGCCCACGCTCTCTCAATCTCTCTCTCTCTCTCTCTATGCATGTCTCAATTAACCTCGCTCTTTCTCACACACAAACGATATATCTCCATGTTTGGGCCTAATTCGACATATTCATAATGTACACTCTCTCACGCACATTGCCTATCTAGGTCACTCTCTCCAACCTGTCTCACTCGTTCGATCGCATGACGACCCACACTCGCTCAATCTCTCTCTCTCTTTATCTATGTATCGATTGACCCTGCTTCCTCCCATGCACAAACGATATATGTACCTGTCTGTGACAGGATCATCTGCAAGCTCTCTCTTACAACCCTCACCCTTCTTCCCAAATGTTCAATTGGACAATATCTATCCACAACATATATATCTTTTCAACGAATGTCGGGGCACACTCACTTTGTCTCTCTATCTATGTCTCGGTTGACCTCGCTTTCTCACGCTGTCTCTTCCACACATCGAAGCTACCTTTCCATCCCTCGCAGAGCCGGAGCTATTTACATTGCGAGGGGGACTCCAACCTTCGATTAATTTGTGAAGGCATTTATTCCGGTGGGTTTAGATTATATTTTTGTAGCATTCGCCCCACAACTACTCCAAACACCGTTGCAACCCCCCGCCCCTCCCCCAATTGTTTTACCTCTGGCTCGGTCACCGCTCTCTCGCACGCCCTTTCTAACCTTCCACGTCGCACCATGGTATTTTTGCAAAACACAAGCACTTATCCTTTGTTCTAGAATCTTCTGTATCATAATTGCCCTTTTTTCTAAATGAATTGCCATTATTTGTTTTTTACTTTATGCTCTACAATGCACAATTCCATGAATCTTAAAATAGATTAACTTTTTTATAAAACTTATTGATTTTGAATGAGATGAACTATAAGAATTAAACGAACATCTACATCATGCATATATGAATCAAAGCTTACATGCTATGGTGTAATATTTATTCATAATTTGGTTGCCAAATCTCATGCGTGCAATGCGCGTGTACCTTACTAGTATCAATTAAAAATGAAAAAGGACGAGGATTGAACATGCGACTAGGACCTTCAAGCCGCATGTCAATAGGCAACATACGGACGCAACATAGTAGCAACGTTTGCTGTACTCCCCTTTGTTGATATAATGTTTTTATATTACCACATCCTATTTAATGGATAACATGTTTTTATATTAACTTTAGTACATTATAGTGGGACCGGCTCGTGAGCACGTACTATTCCACTTCACTTACTGGTGGGTTCCATGTCTGCTCTCTCTCTCTCTCCTCCCCTGCTCGCACGCCTCCCGGTCAACCGATGCAGTGGTCTGCTCGCACGCCTCCCGTCGACTCACACGCTTGCTCGGACGGCACCTGCCGATGAGAAGCGGGACTCATGGCGGCACGCATGTCTAACGCCCACGGTTTGAATAGTGAAACCGTTCACGTTAAGGTGACATGTCTTTGTTCCAAAATACCTTGGCTGTTCTTTTGTGCATCTTTTCATAAGCAGCTTCTCTCAAATTGAACAAAAAAATATGACAGCATTTTAGTCCCATATCACGTGACCATGCTCAGTTTCATGAATTTTAGGTCAGTTTAGGATTTTCTGGAATTTAAAATCCAGGATTCGAAACAATATCATAACCTGCATCATGAAATAAATTTTCAAGCCATACGTCTTTACTATTGTTGAAAGGATCGAGAAGAGGTGTCTAGAGGTGGGGGGGTTAGACCCTCAGCAAGCAAAAGTAGCAGTTTTTAAATTTTCCAAGTTGAGGTGGAGTTTTAGAACAAGTTTAAGCATTCACAATACATTTCAAGCAAGCATGGCAAGAGTATATGAGAAGGAGAAAGTAAGGCATGCAAGTTGCAAGAAAGTAAAGGGATGGAATTGGAGTGTGCAAACGTAATTGGAGACACGGAGATTTTTGGCGTGGTTCCGATAGGTGGTGCTATCGTACATCCACGTTGGTGGAGACTTCAACCCACGAAGGGTAACGGTTGCGCGAGTCCATGGAGGGCTCCACCCATGAAGGGTCCACGAAGAAGCAACCTTGTCTATCCCACCATGGCCATCGCCCACGAAGGACTTGCCTCACTTGGGTAGATCTTCACGAAGTAGGTGATCTCCTTGCCCTTACAAACTCCTTGGTTTAGCTCCACAATCTTGACGGAGGCTCCCAAGTGACACCTAACCAATCTAGGAGACACCACTCTCCAAAAGGTAATAGATGGTGTGATGATGATGAACTCCTTGCTCTTGTGCTTCAAATGATAGTCTCCCCAACACTCAACTCTCTCTCACAGATTTGGCTATGGTGGAAAGATAATTTGAGTGGAAAGCAACTTGGGGAAGGCTAGAGATCAAGATTCTAGTGGTTGGATTGGAATGTCTTGGTCTCAACACATGAGTAGGTGGTTCTTTCTCAGAAAATGAGTAGTGGAAGTGTAGGCATGTTCTGATGGCTCTCTCTTGAATAGAGAAGGGGGTGGAGGGGTATATATAGCCTCCACACAAAATCTAACCGTTACACACATTTGACCCAACTCGGTCAGCCGAATAGGTGAACTCGGTGAGACCGATTCAGTTCAAAATGTGAACGTTAGGATTTTCGATGGGACCGACATGATCAACTCAGTGGGACCGATGTGCTAGGGTTTGGGCAAACATCAACTCAGTGTGACCGATTGCCTCAACTCGGTGAGACCAAAGTGGCGTAATAGGCAACAGAGCGAATGACAAGCAATCTCGGTGTGACCGATTTTACTGACTCGGTGAGACCCAAAGAGTGAAACATGTCACAGTGAGAATGCAAGGCCATCTCGGTGAGACCGAGATACCTATCAGTGAGACCGAACTGATTATGGTTTCTGGCAGTGGCTATGTCAAAGGAATTCGGTGGCGCCGGATAGATCAAATTGGTGGGACCGAGTTTGACTTTAGGTTTTGGACATATTTGGAATTGAGAAAGTGGTTGAGGGCTTTGGAGCATATCACTAAGCACTTTGAGCAAGTAGACCATTAAGCAACACCTCATCCCCTTTTAATAGTATTGGCTTTTCCTATGGACTCAATGTGATCTTGGATCACTAAAATATAAATGAAGACTCTTGAGCTTTTTCCAATCTTTGTCCTTAGCATCTTGAAAGGGTTCCACATCCTCTTGTCCATGCCACGCCATTGTTGAACTCATCTGAAATATACTAGATAAAGGTATTAGTCCAACAAGAGATATGTTGACATTAATTACCAAAATCACCCAGGGATCACTTGTGCTTTCAGTTGTAGATGTTAATATTTCTTAAGAGCAAGTATAATAGGATGATGTAGGCGGGCTGTAAGACAAAAAATAGTATATTTGTGCTGAGTTGGAAGAGAGGGAAGAGGAGAGAGCGAAGAAGCGGGCTACTAACTAATAGCCAGCTATAGGCTATAGCACGTGCTCCTAGACACTTTGTGAGAATGAAGGGTGGGCCATTGTATCAATAAAGTAGTACTTATTTACATCTAACTATTATACTTGCCAACTATAAGCTTGGCTATAGATGATATGTCAACTCCATATAGCCAGCAGCCGGCTGTACTATTAACCATGCTCTAAGAAAGGATTTGGTCAAACATTTTGCTTAGTTAGACTTCAGACAAGTTATATATGCAGAGTAAAAAGATAATCTCTCCATACCAGTGCATTGCCTGATATAATAACTCTAGTAGGCACGAACAACACACGAACAAAATCGACAAAAGGAGCTCCATTCTGTGCTCATCCTGGTGTAGTACTATTAGTACATGCAATAGAGTTGACGGGTGACCTTGGATAGCGGCGACCAAGGGAATTGAACCGTGCTCAGCACGGTAGGTAACGTGGGCTAGTTACTAAAGCATCCCTCCATTGTTCATCGGTTCTCATCATGGAATTTCCTAGGGCTGGAATTCTGGCCTCCAGATATTTCGACTCGAAATGCGGAGGCTCGAGTGGAGGCGTGAAGTTTAATATCGCGTTTCTTTTGGTTGGGGTTGGCTAATGTGCGTACCACGCACGCCACCAGTAGGACACGAGCCCGGGTCTGGCTGGTACGCCGTTGGGTGCTACCATTCGAGAATGCGAAAGGAATCTTTTTTTAAATTGCCGAATGAATCTATATGTATTACTATTATTACAAGTCTACAATGCCCGTATTTTCCTTGCAAGTAACTGGTCATTCCAAAAGGCACGGTAATTGATTTATGACGAGTTCTTGAATTAGAGTGAGTTTGTGATATAGTGATCTCAACGTGGATGTTTGACCAATCATGTATGACACGAATTCAAAAATAAAATGTAAGCCATGCATGGTTCTCAATTCAATATTTAAAATGCATAATAAATTGAAACATGAATATTAAGTCTAGTACTATGTACATGCAAATGTTGTGTTTAGGTCTCTCCATCGACAACCCCCTCCTCCCCACACATACTTCATGTATCGATCGATCTTCATTTCTTTGTTAATAGAGCTATTGGTATCCGACACACGCGCGCTCATTATTTCTCTTCACGTTTCGATCTCCATTTATGTCACACCCACCCTCACACTCTCAACGAATGTATTTCTCACACACAACCTCGTCGTGCCCTCCATGACAAACCCTCCCTCTATCTCTCAAGACACGTACGTTGCCTTTGTAAAACACCTTCACCATGCGCGCACACACAAAGTCTATCTAGGCCAGACTCTCTCAGTAACTATCTCCCTCCAGCCCTCACTGCAGCTTCGCCGCACGATATCTCGGTGTATCATCTTTAACATTCGAGTGTACGCTAGGCCACACTCACTCGATCTCTCCCTCTATAAATGACTCGATTGACCCCACTTTCTCGCGTCGTCTCTCTCACACTGAGACGCTCCCACTACACCTCTTGCATAGGCGGAGCTATGTAAATTGTCGGGGGGTAACCCCTCGACCTTAGACAAAATTGTGAAGCTCTGTTTAGGATTGTTTAGATTATATTTTTTTGAACATTATATTTGCCCCCACCCTCCCAAACACCGATGGGTTGTGCACCACCCCCCAGGAGAATATCATGTGCCCCCACACCTTAGATGCCATATGGTGATACGAGTTCCTTGGAGCGTGTAGATCTGAGATATAGCGGCTCCCAAGATGTCTTAATATTTTTACAAGAAAGCTTAATGAGTTTGGGAATTGCACACAATTAGTACCAAAACTACTCAGATGCCCTTGGATCCCATATCCAACGGTCTCGAAGCTCGTATCATCGTAGCATCTAAGATGAGGGAAGACCTCATATTCTCTTGTATTTAAGAATATCATGTGCTACCACACCTTAGATGTTGTGGCGACACAAGTTCCTCAGAGCCGTTGGATCTCAGATCCAACGGCTACTTGGTGGCTCGAATGTTTTTTGCAGAAAAGCCCCCAAAGAGTTCGGACACAACCCACAAGCATATAGACTACTCAGATGCCATTGGATCTCAGATCGAACGACCTCAAAGCTCGTATCATCGTAGCATCCAAGCTGCGAGAGCACCTGATGTTTTCTCGCACGGGGGAATATGAGGTGCTCCCACACCGTAGATTCTATGGTGATACGAGTTCCCGGGAGATCTAACGGCTCGCAGTAGGAAGTTTGATTGTTTTTGCAATATAGGCCTCAAAGAGTTTGGGAATTGTGCATAAAGTACAAATACTATGCACATGGCATTGGATCTAAGATCAACAACCTATATGCTCGTATCACCGTAGCGGCTAATTAAGCTGCGGGGAGCACCTAATATGAGCTAATGGGAGCCGTTGGATCCAAGATCCAGCGGCCCACATGAGGCTTGGAAGTTTTGTTTTCCAAACAAACCCTTGGAGAGTTTGGAAATTGCGCATAATTACAAAGACTACTCCTAAGCCATTGGATCTTAGATCCAATGACGTAAAATCTCGTATCACCATAGCATCTAAGCTATCGGGAGCATGTGATATTCTATGCCGCTGTTATTTTTGTTCCTAAACTTGCAAAATACGTGTAACTACAGCCATAACTTGTCTAACCACGCAAAGTGTTTGTGCAAAAAACCCATCCTACACCAAAATATCCGAACAACACACGGGGGGCCCACTTGTCATTGATCAAATTTGGACCTAAAACTAACAAATCTGAAGGACGAGATTCGAACCGGCAACCTGGAGTACAAAGCGTACGTCGATAGCCTTTTTTTTGCATCGAACGTACGTCGATAGCCTGAAACTGCAACGGTTGTTCGCTTTGTCGCATAACTTGATTTTATATAGTATTACGTTGAGTAGAGTGCAGAGGGAGTAGCTCGTCAACACGTGCATGAACGTTGACTGACTTACTGGTGGGTCCCATGTCTGCCATCATTCTCTCCTCTCCATCTAGTATAGAGGGAGTGGCTCGTCAACACGTGCATGAACGTTGACTGACCAGTACAACCTTTAGACGCATGGGCACACACGAAGAGCGGCGCGAGCTTGCCGTGGTGTTATTATAACTAAAAAAACGCTTGGAAATTAGATGAATCACCTAGAACAAGAGACATTGTGGCTGGTCGAGACGGAGCTAACCACACCTATCCTCCGTGCCACGTTAGCATGATGAAGTCGTGTGGCTAGTGGGGAGTTTTCGACCGACTGGTTGGGTCCCGAGGTCGAACCATAGGTAGTTTGACACAATTTACTTTTACACACACATTTTTCCTCCGTGCCGAGATGTGGCACACCCTACCGCGCGGTTTCTGGGTCCTCCCGGGTGGTGCACGCATATTTTCTTCCTTGCCGAGACGTGGGACGCCCTACCACGTGTTTTCTGGGTCCTCCTCAGTCAAAGTAAGTAAATGAGTCGTCAAATCACAAAAGCCCACCTTTCCCGCCGAGTACGTCAGTGAAGCACGGTGGCTAGCTAGTTGGGCTAGTGCGACCGATTAGCTAGGCCGCCGCCACATTTGTTTTTTTCACCCCTTTTTTTCTCTCCTTGCCG
The DNA here is from genome assembly GCA_039707655.1 of Elymus sibiricus. Taxonomy (NCBI): domain Eukaryota; kingdom Viridiplantae; phylum Streptophyta; class Magnoliopsida; order Poales; family Poaceae; genus Elymus; species Elymus sibiricus. The sequence continues at coordinate 433,840,306 of CM077666.1, forward strand.
GTTGGTAAATTTAAATATCCACCGCTGCGTTGCACTGGTCTTTGGGTGCGGCAGGCGTGGCAGGATTTTTATTTTTTTTGATTGACGGGAGCAGGCGCGGCAGCAATTAGTCGTGATGACTCCGCCTGTAAAACCGACTACTCCCTGAAGTGAAAAGTTGTCGATTGGGCTGGCTCCCTCCGCCTTCCCGTAGATTGCATTGCCTTTCAGCCGTTTCGCCCCCTTTGCTTCCTCTCCCCATTGCTTCTACCTGGTTCCATGGCGGCGCACCAGATCATGGACTCTGAGGTGAGGCGCCTGACACAGGAGCTCCATGCCAAGGATGCGGAGCTCAGGGCCAAGGACGTGGAGCTTCGTGCGCTCAAGGAGGAGAGGAGAGCCATGCCCTCCTTTATGTGCGGGAGTTCACGGAGCTTCAAAAGCAGCAGGCGTCCACCACAAAGATGCTCGAGGCATCGGCGGTGTTGCTGCAGAAAGCGGGAGATACGATAGGCGGTTAGGCGAGCCGGCTAGAGCGCGAGCGGGCCGATCGTGACAAGGTCCAGGATCGCCTCGACAACTTGCTGGACCATGTTGCCACGCAAGTGTTGCGGCTGCGCGATGCCTATCGTCATGCCAGCGCGACCATGCCGGCCGTCGGGCTAAACCCGATCGACCACCCAATCGACTTCAACAAGCTGCGGCTTCCTGACCTGGTCTCCTTCTTCACCTATATCTCTAAGGAGCTGAGCCATCTCCGCACGGTGGTGGGGGCGGAGCTGGACAAGGAGGGGTTGCAGGCGGCCGTCGCCGTTGCCGAGCGAATCCTCTCAGGGCTTCGTCACCGGAATCCATTCGTGCCATTGGACGCTGTATTTGATGAGCTGGCTCCCGTCGACAGGGAGCGGGCTCTGCGGGTGGTGGCACCCTGCATCACCACTGTCGTGCGCCTCGATAAGCAGAGGGACTTCAGTGGTGTTTAGGCATGCATTCTCATCATTTTTTTTCTTCTGAAATTGTGCATGCTCATCTCAGCACCCCTCTTCATGCATGCTCTGCATGCTCCTAGTGTATTTGTGTTAACCTAGTGTGGGCTCATGCACCCTTCATGCTCTGCAGCACCGTACTCTCCGTGCATTGTAGTCCTAGTTGTGTTAACATTGATCTCACCGTTCATTCTTCTTGACCGGACAGTTAAAAAAGGGGCATGTTACATAACTGTTCATATAGTTGACCTGCGCACAACATTTTTTATCGTCATATCTTCCTGCGCTAGCTACAAGATTATAGTACGGATGTATGAACCACTGCACATGCCTAGTAGTAGGAGTACTGTGTAAGTTCAAGTGGCTGCCGTGTTTCACACTCCTCCGTCGTAAGAGTCGAAACGCTTGATGTAATCATTTTTTTTTCAGAAACAGTGGACACGCTCTACCGTGCGGATCCTCCTCAACGGTCGTCGGGAACCTTACTTCTCACTTGCGCCGACGTGTGGGACAACCAGCATCAGGGTCCACTTGCCATGCACTAAATTACTCCATACTAGAGTGCACAACTGCACGGTAGACTACACCGATCGAAGCGCCGCAGTAATGCCCAATGAGCCATCAAATCACTAAACCCTGACCTTTCCAGCAGTAAGTTGGACGGACAAAGCAACCATCATTTCACTCTTCTCCCTCATCTTCTGTCGTGGGAACGTGTCTGACAGTAGATGATAGGGGTACGAATAGAGGGCAGAGCCTTAGCTACGGCGAGGGTGTACACACAGAATGTATGAGTTCAGGCCTCACTCGGAAGTGATAAAAGCCCTACGTCTCAGGTGCTCCGGGGAGCTTCGACTCTGTCGAGTGAAATAGGTGTGTTGTGGTACAATGGATTGAGAACCGAACCCCTGTGCCAGTGGGGAGGGGTGGCTTATATAGAGTGCGCTGCCCCTCATAATGTCTGGCATTAAGGAGATTAATCGTAGGTAGTAAAGGGGAACGTTACTGGTAACATATACAGTAAATGCTAGTTAAGGCGATCGTAACGCCCGACCGTTGGCCTCCTGGGATGACTCCTGGTCTTCTGTGGTCGAGTGGATGACGACCCCCTCCGAGTGAAGGTTTACTGTCGAGTGAAAGAGGGATCTTCCGAGTGAACATATGTCGAGTGACTCGCATGCCGTGGCTGGTTCAGTCGGTACATCCTTGCAGTCTTGAACTTGGTGTCCTTAGGTGGGGCATGTAGGACAGGCCTAATACCCTACCCTAGGTACGTATCCTCGTCATTAGCCCCCGAATGGATCAGGGCTCGAGTGGAGAAGGTACAGCACAGGTTCTGTCGTATTCTATATTCCGAGTGATCTTCGGGATCTTGCAGACACCTGTGACGACTGGAACTTCCAACGCCTGCCTTGATCTATTCAGCTCGCCATTTTTCCGAGTGAATTCGGACGCTGACTCATGTCCGAGTGATCGACGGGATCTTCAGATGTGACAGAGCGCTCTGTTTGGCCCGGATTTCCCGGGATTCGGATTTTACGGGGAAGGCGCGCGCGCAGCGGGGATGACGCAACTGCTGGACAGCGGCTCCTCGATCCTCGCGCCACCTTTATCGCCACATACCGCGCTCCCGCTGTTAGTGGGACGCACAGGGATATGATGGCCCCACACACCAGCGACTCGGTTCGGCGGGGATAAAAGACGAGCGGGGGGGGGGGGGAATTTCGCACAGTGTGCCCATTTTCCCCCCGTCTCTCTCGTTTCTTTCTCTCCGCCGCCGCGCCGCCCAGCTCGGATTTGCTCGTTGTAGATCATGGCGCCGAAGAAGACCAGCAAGGGAAAGAAACCCTCGACCGCCCGGGCCACCGTGCCACCTGGGTGGATGCAGGGCGACTTCTTGCCGTCGAGCCTGAAGGCGCGAGATGTGGAAGACCTCGTCGTAGACGGCCTCGTCGCGAGGGACTCATGGAGGCTGCCGGGGAATGAAGCAGAGCCGCAACCGCGCGAGGGTGAGAGGGTCCTCCTGACGACCCACGTGGAGCGAGGTTTCTCTCTGCCACCTCATCCCTTCTTCCGCAAATTCTTGAACTATTTCGGGGCTCAGCTGCACCATTTTCCCCCCAACGCCATAGCATATTTAGCTGCCTTCGTGGCCTTGTGCGAATGTTTCCTTGGTTGTCCTCCTCACTGGGGCCTGTTCAAACACATCTTCACCGTCCGATCTCAGGCGGTGAAGAAAGTTCGGTCGAGTGACGATAGGACTCATGTCATCCAGCTCTGCGGGGGTTTAGGCCTCCAGAAGAGAAAGGGAAGTGAGTTTCCATCGTTAACTCTTCCAGAGTCAGTCAGAGGTTGGCAGTCGACATGGTTTTACTGTAATGACGTAGCATCTCCAAACGTGTCGACTGGTCTTCCTCCCTTCACTTTGGCTCGACCCACTACGCCCCCCTCTCTGGCAGTAACCGAAGAAGAGAAGGCCAATGTGGGGATCTTGATGAACAAAGTAGTTGATTTGGTCCGCAGCGGAGTGACTGGTCTAGACCTGCTGGAAGTGTTTCTGGGTCGACGGATCCAGCCTCTCCAGGCGCGGGATCACCCGATGTGGCACTACTCGGGAGTTGATGATACCACTCGCACGGACCCGGAAGAGGTTCCAGAGAAGACTGTTGCTCAATGGCTGCGCAGCATCACAGGAGCACGAGACAACCCAAGAGGATCCAGGAGGGTTCAGCCATTTTCCGCCCAGCACCAGCCGAATGTGGTAAGTTGCGAAGTTGTAGATTGCTTTGTATCTTGTCGAGTGAAGAAATCTTTCTGTCGACTGACTTGAATTTTTTGCAGGAGTTCACGAACATGTACTCGCCTGTGCCGCATGTCGGCGAGGGACTTGACATGACGGGGAGCAATGGAGACAGCGGCAGCTTCAGCTTAGGCGGCGACGACATCGAGAGCGATGATGACTCGGGGAGCGAGGAGGTTGAGGAAGTTTCTCCCCCGCGTGCTGAAGGGCGTTCCAAGACGCAGAATGGCCCAACACTCGACCGGGGTCTAGCTGGAGGGTCACCTGCCAAGGGCTCAAAACGCAGTCGGACGATTACGCCGGAGCCAACTGAAAGGATCTCCAAACAGCCCAAGGTCCCTGTCAGCAAGCCCCGGAAGGCCCTGCCCCGAATCATAACTGCCGTGCCGATTGTTTCTACGTAAGTACTTTTGCCCTTCGCTTGACTTGTTGCTGGGCTTCACACTGTTGCTGACCGATTGCTTCCTGAATTTCAGAGCTGCCACCTCGATGACCTCGCCGGGGCGAGAAGAAGAAAGTGTGGATAAGGACACGCCTGATGCCGCTACCTCCCGAATGGGTATGTTGCATTCGACATTCCTTCTCGAATTACTCGGTGGTATTGATGAAATGCCGACTGTGACTTGCAGAACCAATGGATGTCGACCCACCGGCCCCTCCTTCGACTGAACTGACTGCAACGCCGACTCCGACAGCCATCGAGCTCGCCAGCCCGCAACCAGCGCCTGTCTTCCAAGCGTCAGCTCCAGAGGCCCCAGTCCTTCAGATCACGCCTCCAGGCCCTTCGCAGACCATCTTCACCCTGCATCGCACTCCAGAAGACCAAACTGGGGCTGCTAAGGAAGCAATGATGCAGGCGGAGTACATGATGCTGCGGACCAAGGAGGCGTACGAGGCCAGTAAGCTGGCTTACGACGCTAGCTCGGCGCTTCGGGCGAACGTCCAAGTAAGTGCACTCGTAAGTGCGTTTTTTGCCTGGGTCTTTGCCGTGTCTTGACTTCTACACCCACTGGGTGTTTTCTGCTCGTCGAGTGGCATTCGTTCGTCAATCACTCGGCCTAGGCATACCTGGTCGAGTGGACAAACTATATATTTTTTTGTTTTCGGCCATCACTCGGACTGGGTGGACCTTTCCGAGTGGATACCGTTCCAGTGGGAGCACGCATAGTGCACCCACTGGGTGTAGTCCCCGAGACTGCTGTCGACTGCTTGCAGTGGGCAGGAGTCTTAGAACCTTTTGTCTTGTTTTTGCTCTTTCTTCTTTTTCTTTTACTACTCGGCCATCACTCGGATCGGGCGGACCCTTCCGAGTGGATACCGTTCCAGTGGGAGCACGCATAGTGCACCCACTGGGTGTAGTCCCCGAGACTGCTGTTGACTGCTTGCAGTCGGCAGGAGTCTTAGAACCTTTGTCTTGGAGTCCATATTTCTGTCGATTGAACTGTTTTCATTGTTTGATCTTCAGAAGGCTTGCGAGCTCGGGACCCGGTATGCTGATCTGGAGAAGGAGAAGACCAAGCTGGAGCTGGACTTGGAGCTGGCCAGAAGAGACCTAGAGCGCGCGCAGACTGAACTCAGAGCTTCAGGAGGTAAATTTTGCTGACTGAATACTCCACTATTTGTTTCTTCCATCTTTGAACGGAGTGATTCCGCTCGAACAGACGTGCGTGCTGAAAACAGTCGACTCCAAGCGCGTCTCAACAATGCTGTTTCCTTAGATATCATGAAGAAAGCGCTGGAGGACAAGGATCAGGCACTCGCCGACGCCCAGAAGATAGCAAGGGAAAAAACTGAGGCCGCTGAGAGGAAGCTTGCTGCAGCCAAGACCATGGAGGAGGAGAATGCGAAGCTGAAACAAGAGCGGGCCGATTGGAACAAGAAGCTTGAACACGCCATCAAGAGGGCCAAGGGCTTGGAGGCTTTCATCGGGGATTACGCCCAAAAAATGTACTCCCTGCTTGAAGGTAACTTCTGTCAGTCGACTGAACTCTGTCCATTCTGAATCCATCCGGTCGAGTGAATCCAGTGTTATGACTAATCTCTTTATCTTCTTCGCGTAGATTTCTGCAAGGACTTCGAGAAGGAGACCGAAGCCATTGAGCCCAGTCTGGACCCTTCCAAGTCACCGGTTGGTGACACAGTGGCGATGAACATGTTCCGACTCGAAGCCCGGCTCAACGGCGTCAAGGAGTACGTTGCTCGACTTCGGAGTGCACTGGCGCAGATTGACAAGGAGCTGTGGCCAGAAGATTCTCTCCAAGCTGATCTTGAGTCCATGATGGCTCGACTGGAAGCGCTCCCTGACCGTGTGCAAGCTTGGAAGAAGTCTGCAGCTCGCTGTGGCGCCGATATTGCTCTTGCCCTTGTCCGTGTCCACTGCAAGGAGGTTAAGGAAGACAAGCTGAAGGCGCTCCAGGTGGCCAACACAAGGAAGCTCCAATTCCAAGACTTCATGGAAACTTTCATTGAAGCTGCCACTCGGATCGCTGACGGGATCGACCTCAGCACCTTCGTCGAGCCTGCGAGTCCTCCAGATGCCTGAACAAACTTGCTGGTGATCGCCAAAAAACTTGAATTTGCCTCGGTATGCCGAGTGAAGGTGTACTGTTAAAACTTCTTTCGGGTCTTGGGCCCGAGTACTTTCGTCGACTGCATGGGAGCTTTTACCCATGCTGAATGCTTTGAACTTTATCTGAATTTGCTTTTCAGTCTTTTGCTTGACTTCCTCTCGAATAGATCAGGTCTTGTCGAGTGGTTTCTGGTCCAGTGGGGGCACGCATAGTGCACCCACTGGGTGTAGCCCCCGAGACCGCTGTCGAATGGCGGCGACATCGGCAGGGGTCTTAAATTTGCTTGGTTGGTTTTGGACTTAGGCAAAAGCTGGTTCGCGGCTAAGCCTCCGAGTGAAATTATCCACTCGGAATGTTTTTGACTTAGGCGATGCGTAATCGCGGCTAAGCCTCCGAGTGAAATTATTAACTCGAAATGTTTTTGACTTAGGCGATGCGTAATCGCGGCTAAGCCTCCGAGTGAAATTATCCACTCGAAATGTTTTTGACTTAGGCGATGCGTAATCGCGGCTAAGCCGTCGAGTGAAATTATTCACTCGGAGAAATGCTGAACTTAGGCAACACGTAGTCACATCTAAGCCCCTGAGTGTGAGGATCGCTCATCACTCGGAGTAGCGTTTTGACTTAGGCGATGCGTAATCGCAGCTAAGCCGCCGAGTGAAATTATTCACTCGAAATGTTTTTGACTTAGGCGATGCGTAATCGCAGCTAAGCCGTCGAGTGAAATTATTCACTCGGTGAGATGCTGAACTTAGGCGACGCGTTGTCGCATCTAAGCCCCCGAGTGTGAGGATCGCCCATCACTCGGAGTAGCTTTTTGACTTAGGCGATGCGTAATCGCGGCTAAGCCGTCGAGTGAAATTATTCACTCGGAGCGATGCTGAACTTAGGCGACACGTAGTCGCATCTAAGCCCCCGAGTGTGAGGATCGCTCATCACTCGGAGTAGCGTTTTGACTTAGGCGATGCGTAATCGCGGCTAAGCCGTCGAGTGAAATTATTCACTCGGAGAGATGCTGAACTTAGGCGACACGTAGTCGCATCTAAGCCCCCGAGTGTGAGGATCACTCATCACTCGAAGTAGCGTTTTGACTTAGGCGATGCGTAATCGCGGCTAAGCCGTCGAGTGAAATTATTCACTCGGTGAGATGCTGAACTTAGGCGACACGTTGTCGCATCTAAGCCCCCGAGTGTGAGGATCGCTCATCACTCGGAGTAGCGTTTTGACTTAGGCGATGCGTAATCGCGGCTAAGCCGTCGAGTGAAATTATTCACTCGGAGAGATGCTGAACTTAGGCGACACGTAGTCGCATCTAAGCCCCCGAGTGTGAGGATCGCTCATCACTCGGAGTAGCGTTTTGACTTAGGCGATGCGTAATCGCGGCTAAGCCGTCGAGTGAAATTATTCATTCGGAGAGATGCTGAACTTAGGCAACACATAGTCGCATCTAAGCCCCCGAGTGTGAGGGTCGCTCATCACTCGGAGTAGCGTTTTGACTTAGGCGATGCGTAATCGCGGCTAAGCCTCCTAGTGAACTTATCCACTCGGAATGATATTTGTGAACTCTGAATTGTGCGACCGGAGTCGGCGAAAGACTGCATGAGTCATATTATTGATAAGCAGCACTGTTTTCTTATTACATCAGGTTTTCCAGTCGTCAAGTATAGAATCGACGAAGCAGATCTGCATTCCAAGCTCGGGGCTCGTCAGCACTCTTCTTGAGATTGTACAGTCGGTAGGCTCCATTGTTAAGCACCTTGGTGACTATGAAAGGGCCTTCCCATGCAGGGGCAAGCTTGTGAGGCCGGTCTTGATCCACTCGGAGCACAAGATCTCCTTCGTGAAAGGTCCGACTCCTGACGTGCCTTGCATGAAAGCGATGCAGGTCTTGTTGATATGCAGTCGACCGAATCAGAGCCAACTCTCGCTCCTCTTCAAGAAGATCTACAGCATCCTGCCGTGCCTGTTCAGCTTCAGCTTCAGAGTAAAGATCCACCCGAGGAGAATTGTGCAGGACATCACTCGGTAGGACGGCTTCTACTCCATAGACCATGAAGAAGGGAGTGCGGTCAGTCGACCGGTTTGGTGTTGTCCTCAATCCCCATAGAACAGACGGTAATTCCGTAACCCAAGCTCCGGCTGCGTGATCAAGCTCTCGCATGAGTCGAGGCTTCAACCCTTGAAGGATAAGACCGTTTGCTCGCTCTGCCTGACCGTTTGACTGGGGGTGCGCAACGGATGCGTAATCCACCCGAGTGCCTTGAGAGGAGCAGAAGGCTCTGAATTCTTCCGAGTCAAAGTTGGAACCGTTGTCCGTGATGATGCTGTGAGGAACTCCATATCTGAATATAATTTCCCTCATGAACTTGATGGCTGTACGCGAGTTTAGCTTCCTGATAGGCTTGGCTTCAATCCACTTGGTAAACTTGTCGACTGCCACCAGAAGATGCGAGAAACCACTCTGACCCGTACGGAGAGGTCCGACCATATCCAACCCCCATACAGCGAACGGACAGACGAGTGGGATTGTCTTCAGAGCAGATGCAGGCTTGTGCGACAGATTTGCATAAAACTGACATCCTTCGCAGTGCTGAACTATGTCCTGAGCCATCTCATTGACGCGCGGCCAGAAGAAACCAGCTCGGTATGCCTTGGCGACAATCGTCCGAGAGGACGCATGATGGCCGCAAGTTCCCAAGTGGATCTCCTCCAGAATCAATCGACCTTCCTCAGGGGAGATGCAACGCTGAGCCACGCCAGTTACACTTTCTCTGTAGAGCTGCCCATTCATGACTGTGAACGCCTTGGACCTGCGAACAATCTGCCGAGCTTCGACTTCGTCTTCTGGAAGTTCTTGCCTGAGAATATATGCAATATAAGGCACCGTCCAGTCGGGAGTTATTACCAAAATCTCACTGATCAGATCTATAACTGCCGGGACATCCACTTCAGTCGGATCAGAGGCACTGATAGGTTGCGGGGGCTCTTCAGTGAAGGGATCCTCTTGAACCGAAGGAAGGTGCAGGTGCTCAAGGAACACATTGCTGGGCACAGGCTTCCGAGTGGAACCGATCTTTGCCAGTTCATCAGCTGCTTGATTTTTCACTCGGGGAACGTGATGTAGTTCCAAACCATCAAATTTCTTCTCAAGCTTCCTCACCGCATTGCAGTATCCAGTCATGGCAGGGTTCCTGACGTCCCACTCCTTCATCACTTGATTGACCACCAAATCCGAGTCACCGTATACCATCAGGCGTCGGACGCCGAGTGAAATGGCCATACGCAACCCGTACAAAAGAGCTTCATACTCAGCTTCGTTGTTGGAGGAATCGAAGTGAATCTGGAGAACATAACTGAGTTTGTCGCCCTTGGGAGACACCAAGACCACACCAGCACCAGAACCATTCAGCATCTTTGAGCCATCGAAGAACATGGTCCAGTACTCCGAGTGAATTTGAATCGGCTGTTGCTGTTCCTCCCACTCGGCTATGAAGTCCGCGAGTGCTTGAGACTTGATTGCTTTCTTCGCTTCAAACTTGATATCAAAATACAAGAGCTCAATAGCCCATTTGGCCACTCGACCAGTTGCATCTCGATTGTTGAGAATTTCATTCAGAGGAGCATCACTGACGACTGATATTGGGTGATCTTGAAAGTAGTGCGCCACCTTCTTCGCTGACAGGTAAATACCATAAAGAAGCTTCTGGTAATGCGGGTACCTTTGCTTCGAAGGAGTCAACACTTCAGAGATATAATACACCGGGCGCTGGACCTTGTAAGCTTTGCCTGCTTCTTCCCGCTCGACAGTGAGAACTGTACTGACGACTTGATTTGTGGCCGCGATGTACAGGAGCAAGGGCTCTTTGCTGTATGGAGCGGCAAGCACCGGCTGGGTGGATAGCAGGGCTTTGAGCTGGCCAAACGCTGCTTCTGCTTCAGCATTCCACTCGAACGACTCGGACTTCTTCATCAGTCGGTAGAGAGGCAGTGCCTTCTCTCCGAGACGAGAAATGAACCTGCTGAGTGCTGCCAGGCAGCCAGTGAGCTTTTGGACATCGTGAATGCGCTCGGGGCGTTTCATTCGAACGATGGCACCAATCTTCTCGGGGTTGATGTCGATTCCTCGTTCGGAAACAAGGTAACCGAGTAATTTTCCACCCGGAACTCCAAAAGTACACTTGGTCGGATCGAGCTTGATGTCGTATCTTCTGAGGTTGGCGAAAGTTTCCGCCAAGTCAGTCAGCAGGTCGGAACCTTTGCGTGACTTGACCACAATATCATCCATGTACGCCTCCACGTTCCGACTGATTTGGTTGAGGAGACACTTCTGGATCATGCGCATAAAGGTAGCGCCAGCATTCTTCAGACCAAAAGGCATGGTGATATAGCAGAAACACCCGAAAGGGGTGATGAAGGCTGTTTTTATTTCATCTGGACCGAACAGACGTATCTGATGGTAGCTAGAATAAGCATCAAGAAAGGACAGACGCTCGCACCCCGCAGTCGAGTCGACAATCTGATCTATGCGGGGGAGCGGGAAATGATCCTTCGGGCAGGCCCGATTGAGATGCTTGAAATCTATACACATACGCAGCGACTTGTCCTTCTTGGGGACCATGACTACATTCGCAAGCCACTCGGAGTGGTAAATCTTGCGAATGAACTCAGCCGCTAGGAGTCGAGCCACCTCCTCGCCGATTGCCTTCCGCTTCTCAGTTGCCGACCGGCGCAAGTGTTCTCTGACAGGCTTGACCTTCGGATCAACTCTCAGTCGGTGCTCAGCCAGTCCCCTGGGCACACCAGGCATGTCAGCGGGCTTCCATGCGAAGATGTCCCAGTTCTCACGGAGGAACTGGATGAGCGCGACTTCCTATTTGCTGTCGAGTGTGGTTGAGATGTTGGTTGGTGCAGCAGTAGGATCAGTCGGGTGGATGTGTACTTGCTTCAAATCTCCTGCCGACTGAAAAGCTGACTCGGTAGCGGGCTTCTTGGAACGCAACAAATCAGCAGGATCAGCAGTCTTCTTGTACTCTTCTAGCTCAGCCACAGCCATCTGCATGTCAGCGATCTTGGAGCCATGCTGGAGACACTCCTCAGCCCTCTGCCGATTGCCAGTGACCGTGATCACACCCTTGGGCCCAGGCATCTTCAGTTTGAGATACACGTAACATGGGCGTGCCATGAAACGCGCATACGCCGGACGGCCAAGGATAGCATGGTATGCACTCTTGAAGTCGACGACCTCGAATGTCAGCTTCTCCTTGCGGAAGTTCTTGTCTATGCCGAAAACCACGTCGAGTGCAATCTGTCCGAGTGATTTCGCCTTCTTCCCTGGGATGACTCCATGAAACTGCATGCTGCTTTCGCTGAGCCTGGACATAGGAATGCCCATCCCCTGGAGGGTATCTGCATACAGTATATTCAAACCACTGCCTCCATCCATGAGCACCTTGCGGAGCCGAGTGCCTTCAATCACCGGATCCACAACCAACACCTGTCGACCCGGGGTGGGGATATGGGCTGGGTGATCCGACTGATCGAAAGTGATTGCTGTCTGGGACCATTTGAGGTACTCGGGGGTAGCTGGTGCGGCCATGTTGACTTCTCTGTTGATCACCTTCAATCGAATCTTGCTCTCTACATCAGCAAAAATCACCAGTGTGGCGTTGATCTCAGGAAAATCTTCTTTGTCTTCGTCTTCATCCTTGTCAGGACCTTTTTCAGTCAACTATTCTCCCTTGAACCCTTCAATCAGCAGTCGACACTGCCGAGTGGTATGCTTTGTTGGGATTACATTTCCTTCTTCATCCCTCCTCGAGTGGAGGGGACACGGCTGATCCAGGACATCTGTCGACTGGTTTTTGGACTTCTTTGGAACAAACGGCCCCTTCGGCTTCGCTTTCCCCTTCACCGCCAGGGCGGCTACTTCTGCTTGGGCAGAGTCGTCAGCCTTTCGTTTCTGCTTCCGACTGGGATTTCCGCCACTGGGACCATTGTCGACTGCCTTACCCTTGCCACTGCGGAGGCGATCTTCCTCTTCGCCATTGGCATAACGAGTAGCAATCTCCATCATCTTGCCCATGGACATGTCACCTGTCCGACCAAACTTGAGGTAAAGTTCTCTGTATCTGACCCCGGCCTTGAAGGCACAAACAGCCTGGTGCTCGGAAACACCTTCCACCGTGTGGTGCAGAGTGGTTCACCGCTGGATGTAATCTCTCAAGGTTTCACTCGGCTTCTGAACACAGTGTTGTAACTCGAGCAAACCAGCAGGACGCTTGCAGGTACCTTCAAAAGTCTTGACAAACACTCGGGCGAGGTCCTCCCAGCAATAGATGCTAGAAGGGGCCAATTGGTTCAGCCACGCCCGGGCCGGTCCATCCAACATCAAGGGCAGGTGCTTCATAGCGACATTGTCGTTGCCACCACCGATCTGAACAGCCACTCGGTAGTCATCCAGCCAGGTCTCGGGCTTCGTCTCACCGTTGAACTTGCTAATCCCAGCTGCCAACCTGAAGTTGGGCGGAATCTCTGCTGACCGGATGCCTCTGCAGAAACACTCGGGACCAGAAACTGCTGTGCCGCTACCACTCGGAAGATCTCCGCCATAGCCACCTCGGTTGTATCTGCCTCTGTCGACCCGATTCTGAACGAGAACGGATCTCGCGTCAAAACCAGGGCCCCGTTCATCACCATACGGGCGCCTGTCGTCGTAGCGCCGGGGCGCGTACCGACCACTCTGCGGAGGAGTGGGCACCCGACGGTGGTTGTCACGGTGAGGGTGAGGAGCATACTGGTCTTGCCTCTAGCCTCTGTACTGGTCATCATGATAATCTCCACCTCTGCGGCGCTGAGGCGACGCTGGGCTGTGAGCTGACTGAACTGTTTCTGCCCTGGCTGACCGACTGTGAATCCTGTGACGCGACTGTGAGACAGCGGAATTCTGCTGTCAAGCCGCCCCAAGCAAAGTACGGATCTGTTCGAGTCCTCCGCCGGCCTCTGAATCGGACGGCCGTATGGAATCGGCAATCCTAGCCGCTGCTATTAAATTTTGAATCGGTGTGCGGTATACCTGACGATCGTTGTCGACTGGAGGGAACAACTGGCGCTGCCGAGTGCGCTCGTCGAGTGTTCTCTCCATCTCCTCGAGACGCGCGCGCTCCACCAGAGTGGCGATGCGCGCAGCCTCCAGAGCTTGGGCCTCCGCTGACGCGCCGACGATGGGGGTCTGGAGGACCTCTTCATCTCTGCGCTGATGATCAGTCGACGGGCCGCTGCGCTCTCGACCACCACGGCCATAGCCGGGTGGGCTCTGATGAGAACCAGCCATAAAAACTTCTACTGCGGGATCGCAGCTCTCGCACTCGGAAGAGCGCTCAGATGGATCTGAAGCCGACTCGGGCAGGCCGAGAAAAGACTCGGCGGGCTCGAGCGCCGCGATCTGCGGAGTCGATGCCTGTCGCGCTGCCGTGTGCCTCATCCAAAGCTGGAGCCGCGAACGACCGGATCGCTTGCGGCGGCGCTCAGCGGGGAGAGCGGACGACGCTGGAGCCGGCATGTACGGGGTCGACGGCTGATGAAGAAGGACGCCGCACGAACTCGCGCTGAAGTGCGTCGCCCCGCGGACGGGGAGAGCCTCAACGTCGAGTGGGGCTTCCTGGAGCCACGCGGAATCGTCGATGAGGAAGACGAACGCGCCGAGACGGATCTCGCTGCCCAGGACCAAATCGCCGCCGGAAGACATGATGAAGACGGAAAATGCAACCTCGCCGGAAAGTCGCTTAGACGCCAGCCCCAAGGTGGGCGCCAACTGTCGTGGGAACGTGTCTGACAGTAGATGATAGGGGTACGAATAGAGGGCAGAGCCTTAGCTACGGCGAGGGTGTACACACAGAATGTATGAGTTCAGGCCTCACTCGGAAGTGATAAAAGCCCTACGTCTCAGGTGCTCCGGGGAGCTTCGACTCTGTCGAGTGAAATAGGTGTGTTGTGGTATGGATTGAGATCCGAACCCCTGTGCCAGTGGGGAGGGGTGGCTTATATAGAGTGCGCTGCCCCTCATAATGTCTGGCATTAAGGAGATTAATCGTAGGTAGTAAAGGGGAACGTTACTGGTAACGTATACAGTAAATGCTAGTTAAGGCGATCGTAACGCCCGACCGTTGGCCTCCTGGGATGCCTCCTGGTCTTCTGTGGTCGAGTGGATGACGACCCCCTCCGAGTGAAGGTTTACTGTCGAGTGAAAGAGGGATCTTCCGAGTGAACATATGTCGAGTGACTCGCATGCCGTGGCTGGTTCAGTCGGTACATCCTTGCAGTCTTGAACTTGGTGTCCTTAGGTGGGGCATGTAGGACAGGCCTAATACCCTACCCTAGGTATGTATCCTCGTCATCTTCCTCTCTTGAAGAAAACCCCAACTCGCTTCTCCCTCATCTTGTTCCTCATTTCTTCAAGAAAACCCCGACGCGCTTCTGCCATTGTTCTTTTCTCCCAAAGAAGGAAAGGTGAGCGCATAAATGGTGTTGCTTCTGGCCAAGGCCCGGTCTTGCAACCCCGCGACCGATCCTAACTCCCTCTCTGTTCTTCTTTTGGGTTTGTGATTATGGTTTCTATACTTTTATTTCTATTTGACAGTTTCTTGATGGACCCTGGAGCACCGGCCGAAGTGATGTCGGCTCTGGCCAAAGCCGTCGGGGCTCAGGGTATGAAGAAGCACAAGAACCCTGCTGAGACTACCGCAGACAAGCTCAAGGCCATCGCCCTGTCCAAGCCCTCTTCTCCGGGATTCCATGTTAAGCTGGTCCAGGTAATATCTCTTCTTGACGATCTTTTTGGTGATCTTGATCGTGTTTTTTCATCTAACACGCAGTACTAGTACTAGTAGTACAACTTCCTGGGTGATCTTGCATGTGATTTTTGTGTGCCAAATCACGGTTCTAAACTGCTCTTTTGACCAAAACATGCGAGAGGTTGACATACATATGATTTTTGCACATAACACTGATTTCTTATAGATTACTTTCAACTACTTTCTGAACATCAATGCTAGCTGTAGGAAATGCAAGATTTTAGCTCTCATGCCTTTGAGGAGAGTATAGTAGCCTCAGTAACTTGTGTTATGAATATTGCAAGTAATCCCTCTGCTCTCATGCCTTTGAAGACATGTTCTAGTGTCTTTGTCTTATATGGAGTCAAATATCGAAAATCATGTTATATTTCTAAACGGAGGTAGTAATAAAATATTTGGTTTCTGTTTGAATTAGAACCAGGACCACGGTGGAGATGAAGTTCTCAAAGTCATGCCGTGTGAACTGGAAGACCTGAGGATGAGTTCTACTACTAAACTATCCAGCTGCTTTTCCTTGTCGCCACGTGTGGTGAACAAGCATTTTCCTGTAGCATTGTTGTCAGGCGTGTTCTCGAGGGTGTACTTCACCACAACAATTTCCTAGCTGTGCCTTTGATTACGAAGGGTGTGGTTCTTGTAAAGCTTCTCGACAAATCTGATGCGGACTGTCTTCATCGTCATGTTTATGAGTGGAAAGACCACTCTGTTAGGTTCTGCAAGGTTGACCAGATGGCGATGATGCCGGTAGACATCTCTCACGAAGTCCATGGCCTAGTCAGTTATGTGGGGTACATCCCGTAGGTCGGTGGCAACAAATAGTCTGCAGAGTTTATTTAGTGCAACTTTGCTTGTCTGTAGTAAGCACTACTTGTTCAGTACTTGATTTGTGTGTGTGAACCCTGTATTGTATAGTACTGCCGCTTTTGTTGTGTGGTGAGTGTCGGATTCAGGGCTCTGCAGACCCAAGAAAGGTTCGAACTCTGGGGTGCGTGCGAAGAACTCAATCTCCCTAGTCTACCAACTCGTTGCCCTCACAGCCTAGCTCGATGAACTGGAAAGGAAAGGGACACGGTAATTTACCCAGGTTCGGGCCACCTTGCGGTGTAAGACCCTACTCCTGCTTTGTGGTGGATTAGCCTCGAGGTGGGCTGAGGATGAACTAGTACAAGGGAAGAACAGCCTCAGGAGGCCTGCTCTTGTGTTGGTGCGAACTGGTGAGGATTCGGATCCCCCTCTATGGTGGTGGCTAACCTATATTTATAATGGCTTCGGTCCTCTTCCCCCAAAATGTAGGCAGGAAGGGATTCCACAACGGCCAAGTTTGAAGGGAGACAACTAGTACATCTTATCCTGACAAAAGGTGGTCTTCGCCTGCAAAGCTTCTGATCATGACGCCGTGGTGGGCTCGCCGATGACCTCCGTCCTGCCGTCCTGGCGGTCCTGGTCTTGAAGCACGGAAATGGAAACCTTTGGCTGATTCCTCGGGACTCCACGCCTGTGCTTGCCTCTTTAGCACCAAAGAGGAAACTTGCTGTACTGCGCCCGCCTGGCCTTGGTCGTCATGGCTTGCGTCACTTGATCCTCACGAGGTGGGCACTTGCATAGAAATCTCCGCTCCTCAGGAGCCAGCCTAGGAGGCCGCTCCTTCCGGAGGTCTTGGCGTCGTCCGCCTCGCGAGGCTTGGCCCCTCGCGAGGGTCTTGTGTTGTTGATGCTGAAGGTGGGCCGTACCAAGCCGCTGATGGAGCCACGCCATGGGCCGCAGGCAGGCAAGTCTGGGTACCCCAGTTCCCAGAATGCCGACAGTAGCCCCCGGGCCCAAGGCACGCTCAGACTTGGCTTCGAGGCGAAGCCAAAGGGCAAGGGCGAAGCGCCGTGGGCCCCAATCGCCTGCGGACCCGGTCGACGCGTGGCGCTTGATGGGACGTGGTCGTCTCCGCTTCCCCATGCTGCCTCGGCAACCGCTTGACTTTACAAGAGCCTGCTGCATGCAGAAAAGATCATCATTACTGGGGATCATGGAGGCCGGCGGTTGGCCTCCCCTGGCTATAAATGGAGGGAGGGGCGGAGCCCCCTGCTCATCTTCATCTTCTCACTGCTTGCTCCTCCTTCTTCCTTCTTGTCTCGCTGTCTTGCCGAAGCGTCCATGGCACCGATAAGGAGGTTTTCCGTGGTGGAGAAGGGGAAAACCCCTCGAGAGGAACTCGGGCCACTCACGCTGAAGAAAAGGCTTGGCCGCTCCCGTGATGCCGACGAGGGGCCGGAGGTGACGCGGCCTTGGCACGAGCGGCCTCTGCCTGGCTTCCCGATCCCTATGTACGCCCGCGCGTAGAGCTCTGGGCAGGGGCAACGCCCAGCACCGCGCGGGTCGGAGTCGCGGAGGACAGGCGGTGGCTGCACGGCCACCCGGCTTGCAAACTCACGCCGAAGGCACATCGCACGAGTTCGTGGTGTGGGCGGCAATGCCGCCGCGCATGTGGATCCGGCTCCCGTGGTTCTTTGCCAAGGAGATACCGTCGAGGGGACCCGCCAAGCTGTGGCTGCAACACGTCGGGTGCTGCAGCCAAGCTACTAAAGCGGAGGCCGAGGTCGTCCCCCCGGGCGACGTCTTCATGACTCGAGGATGGGGCGAGATCGCCCGCGCCTGCTGCCCGGAGGGGGCTCTCGCCATCCACTTTGAATACGACGAAGCCTCGACGATTTTCTTCAAGGTGTTTGGTGAGGACGGTCGGTGCCTGGAGTGTTGCTCTGGAAGAGGCGATCCACGCGGCGTGGCCACGGGCGTTGAACTTGCCCTTGGCCTCACCAGCAGTTCCTCCTGTAGCAGTAGTGACTCCCCAGAATCCAGCAATTCTCCGGAGTCCAGCGACGATGACAGCTATGAGCCGCCGAGCTCTCACCATGCCCGGAGCGCAGCAGCGGCGTCCGCCCGGCATCGTCGGTGACGCCCTGTGGCCGGGGTTCTTCAAGGTCTTCTTCTTTTGTTTTCCCTGCGCGGAATCGTGACGAGCCCCGTGGGGGTATGTAAGCAACCGCAATACTTTTGCCTCAGTGTTATTGTTGCTGGCTTGATGTTGTGTTTGTGTCTCCCGCTACGGCATGGTGCTCCCTTTCGTTCTCGCGGTAGCTTAGTGCTCTACGTCGGCAGGTCCCAGTCCCCAGGCAGGCTTCAGCCATCGCTGGTATCCCAGGTCGTGATGCTGTGTTCAAGGCCAGGAGGTGAGTGGCTCGAGGTCCTGTAAGAGCCCCCGAGGCGCGATGCTCAGGAGGTCCCCTTTGACGTGCAAGTGGCTCCCGAAAGAAAGAAAGGGGAACATCCTTGCCCCAGCGAGGTCACGAGGGGCGAAATGCTGAACGTGAAATGCACATTTTGCGTATGTTCGGTGACTTATCTCGGCGATCTGTAGTTATTCCTGTGCTACGAGGGCAGCCTTCGCGCGACGCGCGGCTGCGTTCCGGTAGCTGCGGTGTTCCCAGGCAAGACTCGTGCCGACCCCTTCTTCCTCACTCGTCTGGGTGCTCTACGTCCTTGGGTCCCGGCCCTCGAGCGAAGCTCAGCCGCCGCTGGTATGCCAGATCACGATGCCGTGGTCAAGGCCAGGGGGTGAGGGCTCGAGAGCCAGTAGGGGCCCTTGAGGCGCGATGCTCAGGAGCTCCCCCTTTAACGTGCAAGCGGATTGCGAGGAGAAAAGGGGTAGCTGGCCTCATGAAAGTGTCTTGGAGGGATCTCGGCCCGCTATCCTGGCTCCGGGGGTCCCTGCGAGTTAGCCGAAGGAAGAAAGCATAGAATACTGCAGCGCTTGCTGACCTGCCTGTGATCTTCTCGTGAAAAGGTAAAGGCACCGAGGACCCGGTGAGGTGACGTGCGCGGGGCTGGCCGCGAGCCAGAGCTCGGTCTCTCAGATTGTCAGCACTGTAGGGACGGACCCCAGCACAGGCACCGTGCCAGCAGCCCCCGTTGCGGGATGAGCTAGAGGCGAGTTAGCAAAGCGTGGAGGCCACGCGGGGCGTCTCCTCGAATAACAGGGTAGCAGGGATAATGTGGATAATCATGACAAGGCGAGGCCAGTTCTGATAGATGCGCAAAACGATACATGCTGCAGGGCAGACCCGTACAGCTTGAGGATAATGCAGCCCGAGGGGCGCCCTCAACTGAACAAACTAAAAAGTGTCACCTGGCACCGTCACTAAAGAAGTGTTGGAGTAGCTAAAGACGCGTGCTGCGAAAGTTGCTCCTCACGGGGCGTCCGGCTCCTGAGCTCCGCGGGGCTCCGGAGGTCCGGGAGGCTCGCGAGGGTTCGTCACCTCCTCCGTCTGGACCGCCTTGTGCCTGGCCTCATGAGCCTCCAGGATGGCCCGCATGTGGCGCTGGTGTGCAGCAGCCACGCTCGGCAGGCCGAAAGGCATGCGAACATAGCTGTGAGGGGGGCCCTCACACCGGCCAATGTGGGATGGCCAGAAAAGCTTCTGAGACACGGCTCGGTTGAGCCCTGGGATGTTGACGCAGACGCGCAGCTCACTGCCCTCGCCAGGGGTGGGCGCTGCACTGGGGGGTGCGGGGCGATGCTCGCCTCGCATGGCTCTTGCCTCCTAAAGCTCCTCGATTGCCTTGGTGATGAACTCATGAGCGCCTGGCGCCTCGCGCCCTGCGCTCTCTTCACGGAAGCACGCGCTGAAGTATGCCACCACATGGTGCCCGAGCGCCTCCCTCGTGACGCTGGCTAGGTCAGAGGCCCTCCAGAGGAGAGCCCCCGAGCCCAGCCTGAGGGGGGCGCCGGGCGCGCCTTCCTATGCGAGAGGGGAAGGCGCCCCGTTAGTGGGCACGGGTCTTGAAGCGCGATCGTCAGACACCCCGCCCTCCTGAGATCCTTGGCGGAGCAGCTTCTTCTTCTTCTTGGGGATCACCTCACGGGGGTGGGCAACACCCTCGTCATCTGGGTTCTCGACTGCCGCAGCCTGGTAGGCGCACTCGAGGGAGCACACCACATCTTTTTCGTCGCAGGCGACCGTGATAATGCCGTAGCTTCCTGGCATCTTGAGGACATTGTAGCCATGGTGAGTCACGGCCATGAACTTGGCCAGAGCTGGATATCCAAGGATGGCATTGTACGAGAGGTGAATGTGGGCGACGTCGAAGTCGATGAGCTCTGTGCGGTAGTTGTCGTGCTTGCCGAAGGTGACAGGGAGGCGGATCTGCCCCAAGGGGGTAGTGGAGCCGTCGGTCACCCCCGAAAAGGGCTTGGTAGGCAGAAGCTGGTCGTACGGCACCTGGAGCCTGTTGAATGTCTCGATTGAGAGAACGTTGAGTCATGCGCCGCCATCGATGAGTGTCTTGGTGATGAGGACGTTGCTGATGGTGGGCGAGCAGAGCATCGGGAGCGTGCCAGCGGTGGCCGCGCACTTGAGCTGGTCCGAAGAGTCGAAGGTGATGGTGTACTTGGACCACCTGAGCTTGTGCATTGCCTCGAGCCTGGGGAGAGCCGTGTTCACCTCACGAGCCAACTGCTTGAAGATGCGATGGGAGGCGGGGGCCTGAGCGCTGCCCAGGATGCAAGCAACGACACGAGGCTCTTGGAAGCCCCCAGCCTCATCATCTTGGTGGTGGTCGTCATTTGTTCTTGGTGGTGGCGGCAGCGGAGGAAGGCCAGCGTTGCCTTGAGGGCGGTCCTCACGAGGCTGATCATGCCACTTACCCTCGCGAGGCTGGCCCTGCCAGCGGTCCTCACGAGGCTCATCGCGCCAGTCCTGACGGGGGTCGCGGTTGTCCAGCGTCCCCCGCCTCGGCCTCCTCCGCGGCCATAGCCGCGGTCATTACGCTCGGGGCGCCGGCCAAGGCGCCCGTCTCGTATGGCCCTAAGCTCTTGGCAGTCGTTGGTGTTGTGGCTGTGCACGTTGTGGAAGGCGCAGAATGGGTGGCTGCCCTTGGAGGACTCTGGGTGGTCGCAGCCGCTCTTCATCTCAGGTTTGGCCGCGAGCACGGCTGGGCCCTTGCACTTCACGTCCTTGGCCTTGGCCTTCTTGTCTTCTGGATCGACCTCCGGAAGCTCAAGGAGGGAGAGGCGACCTTCCTCGGCTCTCGCGCATCTGGTTGCCATGTTGAACATCTCCAGAGCTGAGCATAGGTCCTCCCGTATGGCGACCTCTTCCTTCATCTTGATATCCCGGACACCATCAGTGAACGCCGAAATGATGGCCTCGTCTGACACCTTGGGAATTTTGAGGCCAACGTTGGTGAAGCGCTGGATGTATTTGTGCAAGGTCTCCCCTGGCTGCTGCTTGATGCGGCGCAAGTCACCCGCAGCGGGAGAGTGGTCACGAGTGCCCTGGAAGTTGGCGATGAAGCGCTCTCGCATTTCATCCCAGGTGGAGATCAATCCGGCGGGGAGGTTCAGGAGCCATGAGCGCGCGCCATCCTTGAGGGCCATGGGGAACCAGTTTGCCATGACTTTCTCGTCGCTGTTAGCCGCCTCGATGCTCAGCTCGTAGAGTTGGAGGAACTCGGCAGGGTCAGGGGTGCCGTCGTAGCGTGGAGGCAGGTCTGGCTTGAACTTCCCAGGCCAGACAATGCGACGCAGCTCGGGGGTGAACGTACGGCAGCCTGCCATGCTCACGGGAACCCGTCGCGGAGGTGGAGCCAGATCTTGGTACTCGCGCACCTCCACCTCAGGCAGCACGCGGTCTTGACGCGGCGGTGCTGGGAGTGCGCGCGCCTCTCCTTGAGGCCTCTGCACCACCTGGCATCTTGCTTCATCGCGCGTCGGCGCCCTGCGCGGTAGGCCGCGCCGAGGAACCTCACGCCTTGGCTCAACAATGGCATCCTACCTAGGAGGCGGAGGAGGCGCACCGTGGGCCACATCGCCCGCAGCAGGCGGCGGGGGAGGCAGCGAGCGAGATGGTGCAGGGGACTCTCCGGCGGCGCTGACGAGCTCGGCGATGCGGTCCAGCCAGTCCTCGTAGAGGTCATTGACCGGGCGATAGCGCAGAAGCTCGCATGCCAAGAGCAACGTAGCCTGCGGGTTCGCCGGCCCGCGACGAGCATGGGAGGACGAAGCAGCTGCCGGAGTCAGCGATGGAGTGGCGGTGCACCCATCTCGTCACACAGAAGGATGCTGCGACGAAGCCTGCTGCTCATGGGCCATGGGGCCGGTGGCGGCGTTTGCCACAGGCGACGGGGAACGACGGGGGGCGCCGTTGCCCGCAGGTGCTGTCTGGGCAACGCGGGCAGCGAGGGCAGCACGGCGCTCGGCACGAACTCGATGAGCATCAGCCATGGGAACGGCGGAACGGTGGCGAATCAACTGGCGGGGGAGAGGCTCCGACGCACCCCTACCTGGCGCGCCAAATGTTGGATTCAGGGCTCCGCA
Source organism: Elymus sibiricus (assembly GCA_039707655.1). Lineage (NCBI taxonomy): Eukaryota > Viridiplantae > Streptophyta > Magnoliopsida > Poales > Poaceae > Elymus > Elymus sibiricus. Next base: position 433,862,853 of record CM077666.1, read on the forward strand.
GACCCAAGAAAGGTTCGAACTCTGGGGTGCGTGCGAAGAACTCAATCTCCCTAGTCTGCCAACTCGTCGCCCTCACAGCCTAGCTCGATGAACTGGAAAGGAAAGGGACACGGTAATTTACCCAGGTTCGGGCCACCTTGCGGTGTAAGACCCTACTCCTGCTTTGTGGTGGATTAGCCTCGAGGTGGGCTAAGGATGAACCGGTACAAGGGAAGAACAGCCTCAGGAGGCCTGCTCTTGTGTTGGTGCGAACTGGTGAGGATTCGGATCCCCCTCTATGGTGGTGGCTAACCTATATTTATAATGGCTTCGGTCCTCTTCCCCCAAAATGTAGGCGGGAAGGGATTCCACAACGGCTAAGTTTGAAGGGAGACAACTAGTACATCTTATCCTGACAAAAGGTGGTCTTCGCCTGCAAAGCTTCTGATCGTGACGCCGTGGTGGGCTCGCCGATGACCTCCGTCCTGCCGTCCTGGCGGTCCTGGTCATGAAGCATGAAAATGGAAACCTTTGGCTGATTCCTCGGGACTCCACGCCTGCACTTGCCTCTTTAGCACCAAAGAGGAAACCTGCTGTACTGCGCCCGCTGGCGCCCGCCTGGCCTTGGTCGTCATGGCTTGCGTCACTTGATCCTCACGAGGTGGGCGCTTGCATAGAAATCTCTGCTCCTCAGGAGCCAGCCTAGGAGGCCGCTCCTTCCGAAGGTCTTGGCATCGTCCGCCTCGCAAGGCTTGGCCCCTTGCGAGGGTCTTGTGTTGTTGATGCTGAAGGTGGGCCGTACCAGGCCGCTGATGGAGCCACACCGTGGGCCATAGGCAGGCAAGTCTGGGTACCCCGGTTCCCAGAACGCCGATAGCGAGTCCTGAGAACAATCTATGTTAATGTTTGTCCACTCAATTCAGTCTGTATATTTTGAAGTGTCCAAATCATCTTTTTTGTGAGGACGGTTTATCAATTATGGTTACACTCCAATATCTGTATGCATTGCAGGGTTTAACGCACCCACCAGGATTTCCAGTCCCATGGATGTTCGCTCCAAACGAGTTGTCACGACCTTTGGATTGTCTTGCTTGTGGGAGTAAGTGGGGGCCCTGCATGCCACCCGTAATTGGACAATCAACCTTCTATTTAGAACTTGAACATAGTGATATCCTGGTAAGGATTGACTCGTGTCACATCAAGTAAATCTTATTGGTTTACTGTCATGTTTTCTTACTTTTGCTGTAATTTTGCGATGCAGGTTTTGCCATGTCACATTCGTTATAGAATAAACCATTCGGTTTGCTCTATGATGGTTATTTTAGTAGGTTTCACTTCTTATGATGTGTCAGTAACGAAGGCACTGTCAATCACTTATATTACTGGACACAATTGGATCAGTCTGTTGTCTGAGTACAATCTGAAGCCCTGTGATGAACTGCAGTTTGTTTTAACAAACATGCCATAATTAGTCCTTCTCACGATTAAAAGAAGTGAAGAAAAAGACTGGATCCAGGTCACGGAGCCTAGCGAAGTTAGAAAGCTGAAGTACGAAATCATAGCAGACCAGAGATGATCGCTGATGTATCGCACATCGGTACCACCTTCAGCATCGGATCGAGCACCGGCACCTGCTCCGACGGCACTGGCTCTAGCACTAACAGCGGCAGCAGCTCAGTCTGGTCCACCAGAGGATTGGGCACCGACCACGTCAGCGGATCAGGCTGATCTACCGGAGGATCGGGCACTGTAACACCCTGGTTTTCACTCCCTGTTTTTTTCCTTCGCGGGATTTGACTCCCGTCTTTTTTTTCGATGTTATCAGGTTTTCTCTCGCTCTTGGGTATATAAAGATGGTCATTTGGCCTTGCCCTTCCTATCCAACCAGAGATTCTCTCCAGACAAACCTCGCCACCCAAGTTATATTCTCAAGATTCTGCCGCCGAAACCCTACTCTCCTAAGTATCGGAAGGGAAACCCTAATTCCTTCTGTTACAAAGGAACTCCAATTTCCTTGGATTTCTTGCTCCCCAAACTTTTCCTAGTGATCATCCTATATTTTTAAACCCTGGATATGTAAAAATATTGTCAAGTCATTTGCAATATTTTTCATCTAAAATTAATTACTTTTTCTGCCAGTTAAAGGAATTAAATCTAGGAAAATATCTATCTGTCTCCAAACTCATGAAAACTTGTGAAGATATTCTTTGTGATCATATTGAGATCCCATAAAAATATTGGCCATAATTAAATAAGGGAAATTTCCTTTTCCTATTTAATGCCAATATTGCAATTTTGGCACTTTCTAAAGGAACTACCATTTTGGTAGCCAGGAAAAATCCCAAAATAATTTGTGGAGCTTATCCTATCCATATCTTCACCATTTACATCAAAAACCCAAGTTCCATAGATCAAAATTTGAGCACAACATCCATTTGCAAATTCTGACCAGATTTCCAGTTTGCAAAGGAAGTGCTTGAACCCTTGATCTTTTTGGGCTGAAACTTTTCAGGGTGGTTAACCATGATAAATAACCCCTGGATACCAAAAATCAGCCCAATCCCTCTAGCCATTCTCCCACAGTAATTTTCCTAAGCTTCCATCCAGATTGCAGCTCTGTGAAGGAAGTACCATTTTGGTATATCCAAATGAGCTTAAAATTTTCCAGTATCTCCATACATCCAAATAATCTCCCTCCACCAAAATTATGCTCATTTCATTGAGCCAGATGAGTGCAACATCCAGATTCAATTTCTTGGCCAGATTTGGCATTTCAAAGGAAGTGTATGCAAAACTTGTGCAAATGACCTCAAATTTGGCAAGCATCTAGTACTTCCTACCACATTTACCTGTGACAACGTTTCCAGGTCGTTGGCATGTTTTTCTGACCACAACTTCCTCCCCAAGTTTCCATCCAGAAACTGTTTTGGATCCTCTTGATCACTCTGGAGCCTTCCTGGTCCATCCAATGTCATAGCTTACCTATTTGACCAGTGCCTGTCGTGTTTGACAAGGTGTGGTGGCCAGAATGGCACTGGAGTGCGTCGTGCACGTGGTGACCGCATGGACAGCAGTCAGAAACGGTGCTCTGCGGCACTATTCTCACCGTGCCGTTGCCTCCGGCCAGTCCCCGCTTGTCTGGGCATGTCTAGTGACTCCCCTCCATCCACGCACCCCTCTCCCGCAGCTTCTCCACTCTTCTTTCTTCTTCTCCACGCCACGGCGAGTCCCGCCGAGTCACTGCCCCGCCCGTGACGTCGTCGTCTTCCTCCCTCCCGTTGGCATCTTCCTCCTTGAGCCATCCCCTCCCTCTGTGAACGTCAGGTCGGCACCACTCTTCGAGCGCCACCTCGCCGGAATGCTGCCAAGGCAGCGAGCTCCTGAAGCCTCGGGTGTCGCCGAGAAGCCTGCCTCGGCCGCCTATATTTAGGCCCTCCCCGGAGCCTCCCCGTCCACCCCCGAGCTCATCAGCGCTCTCCTCTCCCTCAAAGGAACCCCCCCGAACTCCCCAACCCGTCGCCGGAGCCCCTCCTAGCCTCCCTCTGTCACAACCACCATCCTCTTAAATTCGCCGCCTCTGGCCTTCCCCCGCCTCCGTCGAGTCCACCTTTGGACTCCCCAGTCACTGTAGACCACCTCCGCCTCTTTGCCCAGCCTCCCCGGCCACCGGAACCCTGCCTTTTGCCGCGGAACTGCCGCCCATGGCCGCCGTTGCCGCGGCCAACTCTGGCCAGCCTCGGTGCCCTCGTTACCATCCACGAGCGCGGGGTGGAGCGGTGCACCCATCCCCGGCGGCGCCCAAGGCCGCCGTGGTCTCCCGTCGCAGGCGCCGGCGAGGCCGATGCCTCTGCTGCTCTCGATCGGGGTAGGAGAGAGGAGGAGGAAGGAGAAGGCTGGAGGAGAGAGAAGGAGGCATGGGGCCCAGTCATCGGTGACTGGAGGCCGCCACATCAGCATAAGTGGAGACGCCCTCCCGAGTAGCCGCCTCCCCACTCTGAAAACGTATTCTCGCGAATACACTTTCTATCTTACTCAGCCGGCCGAAAAGGTTAAATTGCGGACGTTCACTGGTTTGGAGCGAAAATGAATACATTCTTATTCATTTTCTGCCTAAACAACGAACGGCCACAACTTTCTAACCGCAACTCCGATCAAGGTGAATCCAACACCCACGTCTTTAGTTCATCTAGCCCTTTCCGATGGTATCATTTTCATAATGTTTCCACACTGTGAAAATGACCATTTTGCCCTTGCCCTTCAATCAGCCCCTCCGAGAGAGAACCCTTTCCGACGAATTCTTCCGCGAGTTTCCCGCACTTCTCCCGGAGTACTCCTTCACCCCCAGGCAAGCCGACCATTTGATATATGCCCTAAAACATTGCTCTAGGTTATTCTTGCATGTTTAATTAATGAATATGTCTGTGTTAGAAATAATTAAATTCCTGCTAGATTGAACTGGTTATTACCTGCTAATGTTCATCAGATTATCGCACTAGTGACTCGTAGATGATAATATGGAGATAGGTTGTTCTGTTGATATACTAGTGTACATCTTGGATTATCGTTATTGTTACTTTGATAAAGAATGTGACTTAATAATGACAACACTAAACCTAGTTGGTTGATCAAGAGCCACCTACCCGGACTTATTCGTGCAGCCACATTTGCCGGTATGGGACGACCTTGACTTGGTCTGACTTTGTGCTCTTTTACTGGTACCACCAAAGAGGGAAGGTTATGCGTGCGTGCTACCCTGGCCCGGTAGGCGGCGATAACCTTGTGAGCCCAGTTGGTTGATTAACTGGGAGTCCCCGTTTGGGATAGTTTGTTTCGCCACGACGGTGGCTGGTGTCTGGAGGACACAGGGGCCACCCAGGACATGACCCCGGAGGGGTATGATTGTCAGTGGTACGGTAGGGGAGTCACAGGTCAGGCAGGTTTCGTTGGAACAACACTAGTCCACCCGAATGGGAGTATGAGGCCAGGTGTTCCATGGTGTGGGTAAAGTGCGCAACCTCTGCAGAGTGTAAAACCTATTCGAATAGCCGCATCCACGGTATTGGATAGTCCTCTTAGGCCTCTCTAGGATGATCAACCGTAATTATGATAATAATGATGGCAGAACTTGTCTGATGATCGGAAGTGCTCATTGGATCCTGAGTATTTTGAGGGTTGTGGGACGACCCGGAAGAGAGTAAGTTGGTATTCGGTAACAGTAAGGCTGCATGATCATCAGATGATGTCAGAGGTATGAATGTTAGCCATGCGATGGCTATGAGCTAAAGGGTCGGATGACCACAAGATTTGGATTTGGATCGGATTTGGATTGGATCATGAGAAGATTTGGAGTATGAATTATTTGCTTGATATGCTTTACTTCACTGTATTTGCTCTAGCAATTATCATGCTAGTAGTTATCATGCTAGATAATTTTGTGATGACATGATCAGTAGTAATGATGCTAGTTAATCCTGCTATGACATGATAATTAATGTTGCTAGATGTTTAATCTTGCTAGATAATCCTATCATAACATGATAGCTAATACTGTTAAGCTAACAAGTGCATGCTTGAATGCCATGGATTGCTTTGCTTGGTGTATATGTTGGTATGGTTTGCTTGCGAGTACATTCAAAAGTACTCAGCGGCCTTCAATGTGGCCAGGTTCACCTAAGGATTCGATGTCCACTAGCGAGAAGCTGGAGTGTTCGCAGGCTAGAAGAGTAACCCAGTCAGATCCCTGTGAATTGGAGCCGCGCCAGGACCATGCTGCCTTCGATAGAGCTTTTCCGCTGCCATCATCCCTGTAATATATCCTGTAATACTGATATATTCCATTAATAGAAAAGCTTGTGTTCAGGATACTTGTTGTAAAAGTGCATACCAGAGTGATTTTCCTGGGCTGGTATGTGCGGTGACCGTCTGACTACAGTGGTAATTAGGCGGGGCGCCACAACGGATGATATCAGAGCCAGGCTGACTGTAGGTTACCCTAGCCAGACTTCATTGCCTTTCTGATTAGTAGAAAGCCCAGATGGATTTCAGCCATTTTTGCCAGACTAGGCACGGCTACTATTGATCATAAGGCAACCCTATAGGTTTTGGCTCCATCAGACCTTAACTCTCGTGGCCTTTGCCTTCGGTGGGAAATGTCCGCCCAGGCATTGACCCGTGAGACCTGAGCCCCTAGGTGAACTAGATATCCCCACCTTGCTTGCTAACCATGGCATTTCTCTCCTCAAATCCAGTTTCCTTTGGGAAACGCCTATAAATTCTATCTTTCCCCGACAACCCTAGGATCGTTGACTAAGCCACTTTGGATATGGTCGTGCGTCGAGTTTGATGTTCTCTAAGGAAGTAGTTGGAGCTTGACACCAACTGCTACCAGGAGCATTGTGTGGTTTTGCTTCTAAGTCCTTAGAGGTGCATCGAGTGCGCTAGGCTAGTTATATTAGTTATACTCATGAATTTTGGCCACGTATGTAAGGTCCGCAAAATTCGAGTTTTATCTGCTTTTTGGTTTTTCGCGGTTCTTGCTTCTTTTCTTCGGTTCCATTCTTCCGCTCCGACTGGATCCATCGGCAAGGGCTACCAAAGAAGACCAACATACAACTTGGATAATAACCAATAATCCAAATTCCGTAAGAGCCAAGTCAATTGCCTGATACTCAGAAACATTATCACCGGATCTATCAAGAATGAAGAATGGGTCAGAAGTAGACTCTGTGTGCACAGACAAGGTCAGAATATACCTGAGAAGGAGTCTGTTTCCAAATTGATTATACCAAAGGAATAGTGAGATGAGCTATCCGGAATGGACACCAGCAAGAGCAAATCATTCGGCCCTCGACACAAGGATTATTTGCATCAGTAGGGTGAACCTTGAGTCTTTTCTCAATGGGCTCGGGAACTATTTATTACCCACGGAAGACATATTTCAAGAAGGTGAATGTGCCGAGAGCAACAACAGAACTCTGGTATGTTAATACAAATTCCAAGCATATTTAGGAAGTCTTCAATGCATATACAAATTTTCTGGGCATGATGAACAAGGTCTGCGAGAAATATGGATGAGTTCACGACTGCCCAGAATCAATGAGAATTCCAAACACTTGGAAGCTCAGCCAGGTTGAATGGAATTATCCGCCAACTGCTCACTACCGGCAACCCTCGGTGTGAATGTTGAGGGTGTTCCGAATTAATTGCCAACATAGCGTCGGCATCAGCTGTGCAACCTTTATAACAATAATGATCAGACTAGTAGAAGGACAAGTGATGTGCATGAATAATGGAATATCTTCAGACAAGGTATGGCCTATACCAAGTTTTGGTTCTGATATGGGTAAAGGTTGGGTACCCCGGAAGGAAGCTAGAATCGGCCACGAGCCCGACTGCATATCACAGTGAAAGGCTTCTGGTATAAGCAACCCAGTCTTTCTCCGCAAGCTATCTGAAGGAGTTTACAACGCAAGACTCCCAATCTTCCTTGCTACACCTCTTGGTGAGAAAATCTTCTAGGGTACGGCGCTCCCATCTTCCTCAGCACACTACCGCGGAAAGCTTCTGGCATAAGGCACTTGACCTTCCCCAGTAAGCAACCTGAGGAGAAACTTCCGAGGTACGATATTCAGCCTTCTTCGACACGCTACCCCGGCAGAAGTTTCGAGCGTAAGGAATTCAGCCTTCTTCAACTCGCCATCGTGCCCATAACAATCTCGTCAGATGCACGAACTGGTCCAGACACCCGTCTGCCTTAGAACTCACTAGTTATAAAGGGATTTATCCTACACTTGCATATGTTGTGAGCATGCAGTCCAGTGGATCAGTTCATGCGAGCCACTCGTACACGGGAATGGCTGTGCTCAGAGAAACGACGGCTCCATACTCCAAAGAAGAATGTGAACACAGCAACCCCTACGAGATATGCAAGAGTAAATACAAGTCCGATAAGTTAGGATATGACCAAGGAGCCACGATGGTAGGTCATGACGAGTTTTCCCCAAAAGGAATCCTCAAGAACAAGGAAGTCTTGAAGAAACAGTCTCCATGACGGTCAATGAAGTAAAGCTTTCCAGACAAGGTGATACTACCAATTCTTGTCAGACTCTCGCATATACGGTCATAACAATGCAGCTAGCATGTCATGCTCATCATAAATGTGGGCCATCGACCAAGATAAGAGGCTATGCTTTGGGAGATATCCAAATAATAGCCAAACTATGTTTAGCTCAGTGGTCATATCAAGGACTACAGAGGCTATATATGGCAGAACCACCTCAGTAATTGACAAAGTTTGATAGCCTGAATTCACCTGGAAACAAGACATTCAGATAGAAGAACTGAAAGCACATGCACATCAGCATCGACAGTTCGGAGATGCCAGGATAAGTGATTACCGTTTATGATTATTTTGTGATCATACCTGACATTTCAGTTGGGGATCCCCTGAGGACAAAGCCCGAAGGCTTGTGACAGAAGAAAGCCACCCCTAGTCACTCGAGGCTATACAAGCACGTGAGCCCTGTATCCAGAAAGGATGTCTCGCCCTTGGCAGTCAGGGTACGAAGTATCACAATAAAACCCGAAGCAGCTAGCTCCAGGCCATGGAAGACCAAGCTATTTGTCGGTACTACCCGCTACCCACCAACTCCGGACAACAAACTGCCAGGATAGAAGGTACACCTGATAGGAAAGAGAAGGATGCAATGAAGCTGCGTGGAAAGACAGCACCTGAGCCACCAAAAGAGGCAGTTAAAGGGCCAATGAACCAACGAAGACCGAGACAAATGATGGATCCAAGTCACCCACAGGTAAGTCCCCCTTAGCCGGGAGGTAAGCCCGGAAATCTTGAGGATGAGATTTTCTTAAGGGGGGTAGGTTTGTAACACCCTGGTTTTCGCTCCCTGTTTTTTTCCTTCGCGGGATTTGACTCCCGTCTTTTTCTTCGATGTTATCGGGTTTTCTCTCGCTCTTGGGTATATAAAGATGGTCATTTAGCCTTGCCCTTCCTATCCAACCAGAGATTCTCTCCAGACAAACCTCGCCACCCAAGTTATATTCTCAAGATTCTGCCGCCGAAACCCTGCTCTCCGAAGTATCGGAAGGGAAACCCTAATTCCTTCCGTTACAAAGGAACTCCAATTTCCTTGGATTTGTTGCCTCCCAAACTTTTCCCAATGATCATCCTATATTTTTAAACCCTGGATATGTAAAAATATTGTCAAGTCATTTGCAATATTTTTCATCTAAAAATAATTCCTTTTTCTGCCAGTTAAAGGACTTAAATCCAGGAAAATATCTATCTGTCTCCAAAGTTCATGAAAACTTGTGAAGATATTCTTTGTGATCATATTGAGCTCCCATAAAAATATTGGCCATAATTAAATAAGGGAAATTGCCTTTTCCTATTTAATGCCAATATTGCAATTTGGGCACTTTCTAAAGGAACTACCATTTTGGTAGCCAGCAAAAATCCCAAATAATTTGTGGAGCTTATCCTATCCATATCTTCACCATTTACATCAAAAACCCAAGTTCCATAGATCAAAATTTGAGCACAACATCCATTTGCAAATTCTGACCAGATTTCCAGTTTGCAAAGGAAGTGCTTGAACCCTTGATATTTTTGGGCTGAAACTTTTCAGGGTGGTTAACCATGATAAATAACCCCTGGACACCAAAAATCAGCCCAATCCCTCTAGCCATTCTCCCACAGTAATTTTCCTAAGCTTCTGTCCAGATTGCAGCTCTGTGAAGGAAGTACCATTTTGGTATATCCAAATGAGCTGAAATTTTTCCAGTATCTCCATACATCCAAATAATCTCCCTCCACCAAAATTCAGCTCATTTCATTGAGCCAGATGAGTGCAACATCCAGATTTAGTTTCTGGGCCAGATTTGGCATTTCAAAGGAAGTGTATGCAAAACTTGTGCAAATGACCTCAAATTTGGCAAGCATCTAGTACTTCCTACCACATTTCCCTATGACAACTTTTCCAGCTCGTTGGCATGTTTTTCTAACCACAACTTCCTCCCCAAGTTTCCATCCAGAAACTGTTCTGGATCCTCTTGATCACTCTGGAGCCTTCCTGGTCCATCCAATGTCATAGCTTACCTATTTGACCAGTGCCTGTCGTGTTTGGCAAGGTGTGGTGGCCAGAATGGCACTGGAGCGCGTCGTGCACGTGGTGACCGCGTGGACAGCAGTCAGAAACGGTGCTCTGCGGCACTGTTCTCGCCATGCCATCGCCTCCAGCCAATCCATGCTTGTCTGGGCATGTCCAGCGACTCCCCTCCGTCCACGCGCCCCTCTCCCGCAGCTTCTCCACTCTTCTTTCTTCTTCTCCACGCCACGGCGAGTCCCGCCGAGTCACTGCCCCACCCGTGATGTCGTCGTCTTCCTCCCTCCTATTGGCATCTTCCTCCTCGAGCCGTCCCCTCCCTCTATGAACGTCAGGTCGGCACCACTCTTCGAGCGCCACCTCGCCGGAATGCCGCCAAGGCAGCGAGCTCCCGAAGCCTCGGGTGTCGCCGAGAAGCCCGCCTCGGCAGCCTATATATAGGCCCTCCCCGGAGCCTCCCCGTACACCCCCGAGCTCATTAGCGCTCTCCTCTCCCTCCAAGGAACCCCCCCTCCTAGCCTCCCTCCGCCGCCATGGCCGCCACCATCATCCTCTTAAATTCGCCGCCTCTGGCCTTCCCCCGCCTTCGTCGAGTCCACCTTTGGACTCCCCAGTCGCCGTAGACCACCTCTGCCTCCTTGCCCAGCCTCCCCGGCCATCGGAACCCCGCCTTTTACCGCGGCACCGCCGCCCATAGCCGCCGTTGCCACGGCCAACTCCGGCCAGCCTCGGTGCCCTCTTTACCATCCACGGGCGCGGGGTGGAGCGGTGCACCCATCCCCGGCGGCGCCCAAGGCTGTCGTGGTCTCCCGTTGCCGGCGCCGGCGAGGCCGATGCCTCTGCTGCTCTCGGTCGGGGCAGGAGAGAGGAGGAGGAAGGAGAAGGATGGAGGAGAGAGAAGGAGGCGTGTGGGGCCCAGTCGTCGGTGACTGGAGTCCGCCATGTCAGCATAAGTGGAGACGCCCTCCCGAGTAGCCGCCTCCCCACTCTGAAAACATATTCTCGCGAATACGCTTTCTATCTTACTCAGCCGGCCGAAAAGGTTAAATTGTGGACGTTCACTGGTTTAGATTGAAAATGAATACATTCTTATTCATTTTCTGCCTAAACAACGAACGGGCACAACTTTTTAACCGCAACTCCGATCAAGGTGAATCCAACACCCACGTCTTTAGTTCGTCGAGCCCTTTCCGATGGTATCATTTTCATAATGTTTCCACACTGTGAAAATGACCATTTTGCCCTTGCCCTTCAATCAGCCCCTCCGAGAGAGAACCCTTTCCGGCGAATTCTTCCGCGAGCTTCCCGCACTTCTCCCGGAGTACTCCTTCACCCCCAGGCAAGCCGACCATCTGATATATGCCCTAAAACATTGCTCTAGGTTATTCTTGGGTGTTTAATTAATGAATATGTCTATGTTAGAAATAATTAAATTCCTGCTAGATTGAACTTGTTATTACCTGCTAATGTTCATCAGATTATCGCACGAGTGAATCGTAGATGATAATATGGAGATAGGTTGTTCTGTTGATATACTAGTGTACATCTTGGATTATCGTTATTGTTACTTTGATAAAGAATGTGACTTAATAATGACAACACTAAACCTAGTTGGTTGATCAAGAGCCACCTACCCGGACTTATTCGTGCAGCCACATTTGCCGGTATGGGACGGCCTTGACTTGGTCTGACTTTGTGCTCTTTTACCGGTACCACCAAAGAGGGAAGGTTATGCGTGCGCGCTACCCTGGCCCGGTAGGCGGCGATAACCTTGTGAGCCCAGTTGGTTGATTAACCCGGGAGTCCCCGTTTGGGATAGTTTGTTTGGCCACGACGGTGCAGGTGTCTGGAGGACACAGGGGCCACCCAGGACATGACCCTGGAGGGGTATGATTGTCGGTGGTACGGTAGGGGAGTCATGGGTCAGGCAGGTTTCGTTGGAACAACATTGGTCCACCTGAATGGGAGTACGAGGCCAGGTGTTCCATGGTGTGGGTAAAGTGCGCAACCTCTGCAGAGTGTAAAACCTATTCGAATAGCCGCATCCATGGTATTGGATAGTCCGCTTAGGCCTCTCTAGGATGATCAACCGTAATTATGATAATAACGATGGCAGAACTTGTCTGATGATCGGAAGTGCTCATTGGATCCTGAGTATTTTGAGGGTTGTGGGACAACCCGGAAGAGAGTAAGTTGGTATTCGGTAATAGTAAGGCTGCATGATCATCAGATGATGTTAGAGGTATGAATGTTAGCCATGCGATGGCTATGAGCTAAAGGGTCGGATGACCACAAGATTTGGATTTGGATCGGATTTGGATTGGATCATGAGAAGATTTGGAGTATGAATTATTTGCTTGATATGCTTTACTTCACTGTATTTGCTCTAGCAGTTATCATGCTAGTAGTTATCATGCTAGATAATTCTGTGATGACATGATCAGTAGTAATGATGCTAGTTAATCCTGCTATGACATGATAATTAATGTTGCTAGATGTTTAATCTTGCTAGATAATCCTATCATAACATGATAGCTAATACTGTTAAGCTAACAAGTGCTTGCTTGAATGCCATGGATTGCTTTGCTTGGTGTATATGTTGGTATGGTTTGCTTGCGAGTACATTCAAAAGTACTCAGCAACCTTCAATGTGGCCAGGTTCACCTAAGGATTCGATGTCCACTAGCGAGGAGCCAGAGTGTTCGCGGGCTAGAAGAGTAACCCAGTCAGATCCCTGTGAATTGGAGCCGCGCCAGGACCATGCTGCCTTCGATAGAGCTTTTCCGCCACCATCATCCCTGTAATATATCATGTAAGACTGATATATTCCATTAATAGAAAAGCTTGTGTTCAGGATACTTGTTGTAAAAGCGCATACCAGAGTGATTTTCCTGGGCTAGTATGTGCGGTGACCGTCTGACTACAGTGGTAATCAGGTGGGGCGCCACAGGCACCGACACTAAAGGATGGTCAAGGTTCAAAACTCTATCAAATCTTGAAGTTGGGGATGATGTCAAAATCAAACTTTCTCGGCAAGGAGAGCTGGTCCTAATCAACTTTGAAATTCTTCAGTAGCAGCACGCAACTGCCGAACTGATCTATCCTCCGAGAGCTTTTGAGGTAATTATATGGCATGGTGAAACAAGTGTCCTGTGTGTATAAGTAGTACGACAGTATTATTTATCACGTAGGATATCGTGAAAGAATTGCAACTCTGATTGCTGGTTAGGAACTGTCATTCGATTTCATTCTAACAGCTGCCGTGCTTTATTTAATTTTTTGTATTCGCCTTGCGACAGCATCTAAAACCAGCGCTGTATCGATCGCTTGCAATATGAAATGCGCTGAGTTAGAACACATGGGCCCCCAAACATGCAGGCCCATCGGCTTGTGGCCCAAAGTCCAGAAACATGAGCCTGTCTGAGTATTATATTCTCAGCTGAACCCCCATATTATGTTATATATATTCCCCTTGATTTTTCTTATGTAAGTATAAAGTTGTGATATAAAAGATTTTTATATTTCTTTACAGAGGGAGTATCTCTCTGTCAAAAATATATTTATGTGTAACTAGTTACTCCTGCCGTTCTACTTCCTTTTGCTGATATGTGGGGCATCCGGCAATGGGGTACACGTGCCATGCACCAAATTAGAGTGCACAACTGCACGGTATACTCACCCCGGTCGTAGTGCCGCAGTAATGCCAAATGAGCCGTCAAATCACAAAAACCCCCACCTTCTAGCTTTAGCAATAAGCTGGATGGACGAAGCAGCAATATTTCACTAGGCCTGAATCCCCTTCTCCCTCGTCTGCTTGTTCAGAGAAAAACCCCTCTCGACGATTGCATAGGGTTTCTCATGGAGAACCAGGTACGAATTCTTCATCCATCCCCGATAAATCCAAGTCCCTTGGTCACGGGTAATCCTAGGATGGCAGCCGCCGCCGTTGATGCATTTTTCTTCCTACTAAATCTAGTGTGTTTCATTTGCAGTGCCCAAAGTGCGAGGAACCTACAGGTTTCTGCGCCCTCGGCGAGATGCCACACTTGTTCCTTCTCATCCTAACACAGGATTTTAAAGCGCGCACAGTATGTTCCTAGAATCCTCTTTTCTATCCGGGAGGGTGGGGGTTTTTGAACATGCTGTCGACTAATTTGGAAATTTGGATTGCTATATTTGGATAAAAGGTACTAGTACCATGGTCAACACTGACGTGAAGGAGGAAATTATTTCTAGATTTGGATAGCGAATACATTGTGTTCTCATATTATTTTTCCTGCAGTGCATTCCTTGCTCTAAGAGAACACATGTACTCAAGATGGTCGGCCTTGCCATAACTGAATGCACCAGTTTAATGGTCACATTGAAGACAAGCCATGGATATAAGTTCCGAGTTGGGTTCATGAACCAAGAAGATCGCTGCTTTTTTTATGGCCGAACTTGGATAAACTTTCTCAAGTGTTACAGACTGAAAGTTGGCGCACGAATGTTGATGGAAATAGCAGCACCTGGTCTCATCTTCACTGTGATCTTCCACCCCAACGTCTTTCTAGTAGTTCATCCATGTTAGTTTTGTATCTGGTTCGTCCATGTTGCCTCGATTACTTCTTAATCCACCTATTATGTCTAACTAATCCCAATTTAACTTTAGAAGTAGCAACGATTTGTGATTCCCTTCTCTCACGAAGATGCTACTTCTAACCAATATTTCTTATAATTGGTGGCACGTGTAGGTTATTTCAAAGTTAAGCACGCTACTCGTTTGTTATTCTATAAGAACTCGACTATTACTGATGGCACTGAAGTTGACTGGGACGACATCCACCAGTTCCTACACTTTATTGATCATCTTGAGGTCCTTGTGGGGCATTTCAATGGTGGAAGGCCATGTGGGATATGTGTGCCATTGCTGCACACGTTGAACAGGTCCAACTGTGTCGAGAAACTTATGGTACGAGCTGTTTCTGTTATATATGTTGTTCATAAACTCTTGCTTATACATAGTTTTACAGCTGTGATCTTCTTGAAACAGAAACTGCCTAGTTCTATTGTTCCTATACAGATGCCTGACCATGGTTGCGTCGGACTTGCGCTTGGTCACAACATGATGTTTATGTCGACCTACTCCATATCCCTTGGAGGTGAAAAGATACTTATTCATGGGTGGTCTCAAATACTGAAGGCCCGTCCATCTTGGAGAATTGGACAGAAGGTTATGCTCATGCTTTTCCATGGCTCTGAAGCGAATATCCTATTTATTGACTACATTGTGAGATGAAGCTGCTTTCAGAATGTTGTGGATACGCGGGGTGGTGCCTGGGCTTGTCCTGGGGCTTCGTGGCCTCACCCTTGGTTAACTGTAGGCAAAGTAGCACTGTTCGAGGCGTGCTTTGTACGGTTGAACCTGTATAAGTACTCATACTGCTTTCAGCTATGGTTGTTAAGTGCCCCTGCTGGTTTCAGTTAAGGTTGTTAAGTACTCCTGCTGCTTTTACAGTCTGTCATGTTTCTTCAATCCTGTCTTCCTCCAGCCGCCCAAACCAAACCAGCGCCGGCGGGGCCGCCTGCTTCCGCCTCCCACGGCTGGCTGCGCCTCAGCACACGCATCGCCGCCCCACTGTCTCCTAAATCATTAACGCCGACGTCTGAGGCCTCGCCGTCATCCTTCGCGTGCTTTGGTGCGCTCGCCGCGGCGCCGCCCTCACGCGTTGTCAACATGGAGAGGATGACACTAGGGGCCCACCATGGAGAGAGGATGACACTAGGGGCCCACCATGTCCATGGCCGTACGCAAGCAAGTTCCTCATTTTTTGTTATATATACTCCATTGTTTGCGTATAGAAAAAGAAAATGCTTCCTCCTAGTGGTTTGCTGACATCTGGGACCCACGACATTGTCAACGTATAGTCAATAGACAAGAGAACAGCACAAGATCGGCTGACACCTGGGACGCAGCTGCTCGAGCAGTATTTTTTTCTATTATTGTTGAGACGGAGCAAGGTTTCAACTGGGCTGTGGCCCGTCTAGCCCAGGCTTCTATTTTACGTTCACCACATGACCAGCCCAACTATTTTTTCTTTGTAAAATGAGCCCAGTTTATTTTTTCTGAAGAATACCCAATCCAGGCCTACTTATTTCTCTACGCGCTGCTGGCCTGCAACTCTTTCAAGACGGCTGCAAATCATGAAAGTAATATGAAATGGGCTGTAAATATAAAAAACAGATGACAAATTGGCAATTACTTTCAAATTTCTGAATATTTTCACATGTTCAGATTCCAATTTCACTGGGCTTTAACCTAATTTAAATATATCTTCAAAGTACTTTAAATCTGGCTTGACATTTCGGTATTAAAAATAGTTTGGACCCCACCGAAATATGCGAAATTTCGTTTAAATTTTTAACCCTGGCCCTGGCCAACAAAAAAACGGACTGCAATAAATTGCATAATAAGAAGTTGCAATGAGCTGTAAATTATAAAAAAATAGGGAATGGTCTGACTTGTGGGCCTATTAAGTTGACGCGTATGCAAGATTTTTTTACTTATTATATACGTCAACAAACGATTCTAGTAGACGTGACCGTTGGATGTCAATCCAACGGCCGTCGTGCTTCTTCAATCTCTGATCTTCTTGCTCCAACCACCAAATCCAGCGCCAGCGGGACCGCATGCTCCCGCCTCCCGTGGCCGGCTGTGCTGCCGCGCAGGCCTCACCGCCCCCTACTACTCCCACCGCTGGCCAGACCATCCCTCTACTCACCCACATCCCTCCACTACTGTGGCTTCGCCGCCTCCGGGTCATTCCCTTCCTGGGTCTCGCCGTCGTCCATCGCATTGGTGTTCTCGACACGGCGTGGTCAACGTTGTCAACAAACGACAACATCGGAAGAGGGATGTACATGGAGAGGCTGATAGTTGGGACCTACATGGTCCATGGCCGCACGCAAGCAAGTACCTCCTTATTACGCCAAAAGAATGAATCCTCCCAATGACAGCTGGGACCCACCAGCTATATCTTGGCACGGAAGGAAGTGCCTCCTTATTAAGCGGAAAATAACGAGTGCTCCCCATGATAGCTGGGGCCCACCAGATTTGGAGGCTAACTTGTGTCCCTACTAAGTTGATGCGTACGCAGGGCTTTGTCAACTTAGTTCTATCACCAGTGACTGTTGGATTGTTAACATCCAATGGTCATCCTGCTTCTTCAACCTCTGATTTTCTTGCTCCAGCCGTCCAAACCACCGCGTGCTCCTGCCTCCCGTGGCCGGCTATGCTGCCGCGTAGGACTCACCGCCCCCTACTACTCCCACCGCTGGCCAGGCCATCCCTCTACTCACCTACACCCCCTGTTATTCTGCGGCGATGGCAGCCTCACACCGTAGCTGAACCAGTCAACCCTCGTACTACCCTCCGCGTGTTCCCAGGCTCCGCGTCGTTCCCTGCCTCACCGTCGTCCACCGCCTGGTGCTGTCCACGCGGCAAGGTCAACGTGGTCAAGAAACAACTTCCATCGAAAGAGGACTGTACGTGGAGAGGCTAACGGCTGGGTCCACGGCCGCAGCAATGAAGTGCCTCCTTATTACGCGCAAAATAATGATTCCTCCACCTGACAGCGGGACCTACTGGAAGGGCCTCAAAAAAAATGTTTCCTCCCTGATAGCTGGGACCCACCAGCTACATCTTCGCACGCAAGGAAGTGCGTCCACATTACGGGCAAAAAATGATTCTTCCCCTGACAGCTGGGACCCACCAGATATATCTTCGCACCCAAGGAAGTGCCTCCTTATCCTCCCTGACAGCTAGGACCCACCGGGTCGAACCGTACGTAGGGTTGTCTGTCTGGTCGCGAACGTGTACGTACATACTGGTCGATCGGTCTCTCTGCAGTGATGAACCGTGGCCGAGTAAGGAGATGCACGTGTCGTAGTAGAGGCGCGGACGTAGCATGTCACGCAGTCCCGTCTATATATATCATGTACACGTACGTACAGCCACGCTGCAAGCAAGTAAATACGGCAACGTACATACATAAGGGAGAGGTCTCAAACGCATACTCGCGCATATGTACGGCCAGGGTTCAAAACACGTCATGTTCATCGGGAGCCAACCGGCTTGGATGGAACAGCCGGAACGGGGTCTGGCGTACCGCAAAATGGAGGAAAACGGCCTTCTGTTCGACTGCGTACGGTCAAAACGGGGTCCTGTTCATCGGGAAGGATCTGGCGTACCGCAGAACGGAGAAAACGGACTTGTGTTCGAGCTCCTACGGTTGAAACAGGGTGCTATTGATCGGGAGGGGTGTGGCATACCGCAAAACAGAGGAAACGGACTTGTGTTGGTGCGCCTAAGGTCGAAACATGGTCCTGTTCATCAGGAGGGGTGTGGCGTACCGCAAAACGGGACTCCACGGGCAACTATTCATCCACCATCTACTGCCTTGCTCCAGCCTCCACGGGCTACTGTTCATCCACCGTCGACTTCCTCCAGCATCCACCTGCTACTGTTCATCCATCGTAGACTTCCTCCCGCCTCCACCAGCTACTGTTCACCATGGGTCCTGTTCATCCAGCCTCCACCGGCTACTGTTCAACCAGCCCTCCACACGGGGGGTCCTGTTCAACCAGCCCTCCACGAGGTCCTGTTCAACACCAGCCCTCCACGGGGTCCTGTTCATCCACCCCCAACCGGCTCGGGTGTGTGGCGGCCTCCTCTCGATCGGGGTCCTGTTCATCCAGCGGCAACGGCCTCTACTACCACGGGGTCCTGTTCATCCAACCCCCAACAACAGTCACTGTTCATCAAGAGGCAGCAGCAGGGTTCGATCGGCTTCAGTTAGCAGCAGTAGCGAAGGAATCGGTCGGGTTCAGTTAGCAGCCAGGGATCGATCGCTCGGGTTCAGTAACTTGGCTAGAGCAATTGCTCGGGTTCAGTAAGCGAACGCCTCGCTCGGGTTCAGTTAGAGCCCAACGCCTCACACATACACGCGACGTGTATGAGAGAAATGCGCAAACCTCCGTGAATCGCTCCGCCCCGACCACCCACCGTAACCGAGAACTCCCCGAAATTTTCCTCGCCCTCGCTTCTACTATGATTTTTTTCGTCATGGATGGCCCAAAGAATGTCATGCAGGTGCATCCCCGGCCCGCCCAGGACGAAAAGCCCATTTTCTGTCATGATTTTTTGTCATAGAAGTAGGAGCCCACCACATCTATGATGATACGTGTTTTTCTCACAATTATCGTCATAGAAGTGTCATAAGCATGACAGAAAAAAATTTCGTTCGGGCCAAAATGTCACGGATGTGTCTTTTTTTTGTAGTGACTCTTGCTTCCTATCACGCACAGTATATATGTTTCTCTCTACATGCATCTATAAGTCGGTCTCTTTTGCACACACATTTGTGTCTTGCTCTCTCTACTCGCCATATATGCATGCTCCACCCCATGCCACTCTCTCTTAAAGAAAAAACACACGCTCCAGCATCGCACCTTCTTCCCTCCGCTCTCACATGGATGCATATTGTCATATCGATCCATCTCTCCCGTCATGTTGATCTTATGACTTATGTCCTCTCTTTTATCTCAATCATGAGCGCGGGCACACAAACCCCCCACGTATATATGTATACGTCCCGCACATGCACGTCCAAGGTCTCATCTCTCTCCATACCTAGTTAATTACCCCTAGCTCCCACCCCACATCAAATGTTTCTCTTCTTGTGTGCACATGGCTTCCGTCTGGATGTGTCTCTTCTCTAAAACACACATTCACACTTAACTATCTCCTTTTGGCTACCCCATTCTGTCACCCCCTCCCTCTATCCCTGAAACCAATAAGACTTTCACTTCATTTAATTCCCGCCTATATGCACCATCGATAGTAGTTTTCCTCGGTGTCTCTCGAACAAACGTGTTATCTCGATGTCCACTCGTCTCACACGCACACGCCATTCTTCCATATCTACGGGCATCTTCTCTCTCGCCCCCCTCCCTCGTGGGAGGCCTCTGCCATACACATCAACTGTCTACGATGAAGCCACACACACTTAATTACTTTCCTTGCCGAAGACTCCATCACATACACACACACACACACACACACACACACACACACACACACACACACACACACCGTTCTTTCTTTCACACATGGTCTCTCTATACGACCACACACACACATGCTCTAGGTGGACTATTTGTTCCTACCACCCTTCATCCAACCTTACCCGTATGATAATCAATCACATTAATTTACTTATAACATGGACAAATTCCACTTTATTTTACTAGTTAGCAAACTTTGGATAATTATATAACGCAAATCACGAGCAGGAAGTAACATTCTTTTTACACAAATCTGGTTAATATGGCCAGGTAAATTACAAGGTAAGGTACCGTTATACTTATATCCCGATGCAAAAGGTGGAGTACATGTCCGAAGAGTAGAGGGGCACACACACACTCCCTAACAAACACACCATTCGTGCACGCGCATGCGATTTACGTGATGCACCCTAAATAGACCCGTATGTGTACAATTTGTGCACCCACGGGTACACGTGATGGACCGCATTTATTTAAGCCGGACGGTGAACCCAAACAATAGCTGCATTCATTCCCCTCCCACTACCTCTTCTTCGCTCGCCGTCGCCCGATAGCCATGGCCTGGCCGAAGGTAACGACATACGCCATGCTCCCGCCGGAGCGGCGCTTTGAGCTGCTTCCGGAGATCTGGAGGCGGCGCGAAGTCCGGATCGCAGCCATCCTACCACCGGACTAGCCGGAGCCGGAGGAGGAGGCAGAGCAGCACGCGGTCACAGAGGACATGGACCCGGGGGAGGATGAGGACAACGCAGGCGAGGCGGAGCCAGAACAGGAGGAGGACGACGCGGGAAAGGCGGAGCCGGCGCCACCGGCTACATGCTTCGCCATGGCGTCGCCCAAGAGGAGGGGCCGGCGGAACAGCAGGTCATCCTCGAGTCCATCCAGTCAGAGGCCGAGGTGGAGGCCAACCGCTGCTTCCTCCGGCAACGGGAGTGGGGGATCAACTAGATGTTCGCTGAACTGGAGGAGGAGCAGGAGGAGCTGGAGTTGCAGCATGCGGCCGCCTACCCATCTCTGACGACAAGTACTGTGGTCTAGCTTAGGTTATGTGCGTAGTACTAGTACTAGTTAGTACTCCTATTGCATGGTTTATATGGATTTGAGATAGCACTATCTAATAGTAGTAGTACTCAATGGGGACCGTACTGAATGTATACTTCTTTTAAGGTGAACTAGTCAATGTGTACGTGCAATGCACATTAATTTGAAAGTATATTAAGTGCATGCGGATATTAATTAGGATATTATTTGCGTGTTATTATGTGATTAGCACTATATTTGGCATGAAATTAACTGCACGCTAAACGTGTTGAGCGCTCGACATTGAAGTAGTCTAGGTCGTTGGATTGACATGATTTGATGGCCGAGATTAATTGGATCTGCCCCTTTGGGTCTTTTTATATTGGTATAGATATAGATATAGATATAGATGAATGAAATTAGTGGTCATGCATGCATCTTTTTGTAGCACTAGTAGACCGGTCGATTCCCGCGGACGTGCCCGCCTGCCCGGGCAATGGAAGAGGAAGGAGAAGAGAAGCGGGCTGTGGAGTACACCTGCTGCAGCACGAGCTCCAAGGAAATTTCGTGCCAAGCAATGCATAGTATACTAGTATCATGCTTATGCATGGTACTAGTGTATGATACTACTACTAGTACCTCCCTAAGCATAGTACAGTATCATATACTCCGTATTAGTATCGTATAATATGACACAGTATCATGATATGACACGCGACCCTCTCTTTCTTCATTTAATTCAATGCCACCTCATCAAAATTGCCAAGCTATGATACTCCCATTGCGATCGGCTAGTACTCCATCCGATCCAATTTAATCCGCGTATAACTTTTTGCAAAAAATTACGAAATGCTCTGCGCGTTCTGATCTTAGCCCGCTCTTTCTAGGAATACCCCTCCACTTCCGCTTCGCCTCCTGCTCTCAAATTGATTAAGCCAGCTAGATCGCCTCCTTTTTCTTCCTCGTACAGTACGCCTACACGCACGCGTACGTCCTCCTCCCATCTCAGCCTTCTACTGCACCTTCTTCTCATCCCTGTATGTACACCAGCTTAGTATGAATTGCCCTTAGGTTGCATGTGGATGACATGGCTACAACATGCAGGCTGTAGTTCGACAGCCTACCTCTCTAGCTCACACGGTTTGGCCACGCAAGATTTTGCATGCAGGCATGTCATGCACGTAGTTGTCGAAGTCATGATCGAAAAAGGACGACGAGGTCCGCTAGTCCGCGTTGGTCTGTGCGCCTGGAAAACAAACTACTACTCCAGTCGCTTTAAATGTCATGCATGCTTTAATTCCAGGGTAGTAGATGGACGCTAACATGCCGCACAATGAACCGCCAGCCGGCTCCCTATTCTCAAATAGTATACACTAGTGCGCGCCCGCAGAACATCACTTCTGAAGGGACGAAGCCCTGCAGTTACGATCCTCTCTCGTCTAAACAAGTTCCCCAAGGGACAAGGCAGTTCGTAGCCATTCCCATGGATTCGCAAGGTGGTGGTGCTTCTCGTCCTCGTTGAGGTTGGGAGACCTTGGACGACGATCCTTTGGGGGAAATCGTAAGTCGCTCTGACTTCCTCACATCTGCAAGACTCAGCGGTACTTGCACCAAATATTTTAAGAAGGTGCATAAATATGCGTGGGAGAAGGCCATGCTAGTTGGTCTGCCATGTGTTCTCGAGAACAAGGATGTTTCCTGGGGGGTCTCTCCAGGGCGGCGTGGCCGTAGTTGCAAGTTGACGCCCCTTAAGATGCCGACGCTGAGGGGCAATCGGATTTTGTCCGATGAGCAGGTAAGTGAGATAAGTTTGATCACGTCATTGTATTCTAAAGGCTACTTCTGTATTCCATTTCATAATTCCCCTGCTACCCACTGTTTCACAGGTTTGGCTAGGTGCCAATGGAGATTGGCTTGCATATGTACGGGAGGGTACCAACATCAATTTGCACAACATCCACAACGGTGACACCGTTCCCGTCGAACCTTTATCCACCATTGGGATCGGCCATGCAATGGGCCATCGCCTGAATTGGTACGATGGAACTACGGTGAGATTGAAGAAGATAGCAATCTCGAAAGCCCTGATAAGATCTTGCGCCAAAAAAAATTACAGTCTCATCGCGGTGTTCGACATCGCGATTGCTTTCACGGACAATCCTGAACATGGCGGTCAAAGGTGGACCATGCTGTCTGTGGCCGATTTGTTGCCGTACGAGTACGAAGACGCCGTGCTCCTTTTTAACCGCATATTCGCGGTGACAAACCAGGGGGCTTGTTTCGTATGGGACACATGCTATGGTATACTCACTCTCTTCCAGTTTACTAGTATATGTTTAGTTTTTCCGTTTTATAAGTGTCAAATTTAGAGCCCCCCATCACATGTTCAAATTTCAATGTGCATTAAATTGTTGCATGCAAGGATTAAGAGAAAACACACAAATGAATGTACTTTTGCGAAGTACTAGTATGGTTGAAAGGGTACAAAAATCAATACAACCACCACGCCCGCGGCTGACCACCCTGGCCCACCCAAACCCCATCCCTCGCCGGTGCGCCCTTTCCGCTTGAAACGGTCAGCACCGCCTCACAGTGTCAGTACCGCATTAATGCCCGGCAAAGAGCGGAGGCGATACCTCACTGGCGCCGGCTTTGAAGCTGCGTGACCGCCGAGAGAGCGCCGCTTCCCGGTGCACGCGACTGCTCCACGTTGAAACGACAGCACGGCCGACCGTTCGTCCGTGCCGCCCACATTAATGACATGCGGTCGCCGAGGAACCTAGTCTGGCGTCACCCGTCCGGCCACCCTAACAGTCATGGTGTTATCCTAACAGTGCTCCATTATTTCGCAGGGCGAAGTCATCCCCCGATCAAAATCAGATCGCCGATCGTCGATGTGCATGGGGCATTTGGTCTAACTTGGAACCTTGTAGCTGACGACACCGAGTTGGGACGTACTATCTTAGCGGTTATTACCCATGGCACCATTGAAGGGCAACAAGGTGCCACAATCTACAATGATCGGACCCTGATCATGTACCCAGGTAATCTATTCTCTCTGATCTAAGTGTAGTAGAGCCAGGTGATGTCGCTTGAGATGCGTCGGTATTTCCCCAAGGAATAAGGGAGGATGTAGCACAGCAACGGTAAGGTATTTCCCTCAGTGATGAGACCAAGGTTGTCGAACCAGTAGGAGAACCAAGAAACACTATGTAGACGGTACCTGCTGTCGGTGCAACAAACCCTGGGTCCATTGCCCTGACTGTGCACAGGCAAGGAAGCAAGATAACAGCGCCAAGATCAGGCCAAGGTACAAGAGGTCGAGATCTTCAAAGGACCAATGTGCAGATCAAGAGAACCAAAGCTGAGCCAGAGAAGAGAGAAACCTCCCTTGCCGGGTAGGCGAGCCTGGCGAGGACGGGGTCACCCCCGGAAGAGAGTCTCCGAAACGCCCCGGGAGGGCCTGTCAGGGCTCGCGAAGGCGGAGCCACCTCACCAAACCACTTCACCATGACGCACATCGTCGATCAGTGCGGTGTCAAGCCGTGAAGTGACTAAGTGGTAGCCATTCGCCACATGGCAGCCTCTTTCTGCAGGAAATGCCTACAGACGACACCCGTCCTATGACATGTCAAGCGAGCAGGCGCGAAGCTGGCAAAGTAGCCCGGCAAGGCCTTCCGGGCAAGCAACGATGTGACGTTGAGCGGCGCATTTAATGCGCTCTGTCAGCCTAGAGAGTTAGGTATGATAGCACTATTTGCTATCTTATCAGTGCATAATGACTAATTTGCCACTGTGGTGACCCCTTAGTCTATAAAAGGAGGCCCAAGGCAACCTTAGAAAGGGTTGGACCCTGTGTTAGCAAATCCACCCCCTCACATTTCATACGCCTGTAGCCGTTTCGCCCCGAGGCAGCCCTGCCGGGCAAACGCGCTACGACCACCACCATTTTCCCACCATCAATCCACCAAAGCAGGAGTAGGGTTTTATGCCTCACGGTGGCCCGAACCTGGGTAAAAATTGCCCGTGTGATCTCTATCGTGCTACCCCACGCTCCTCTGCTCTTTGTGCAACGTGCCACCCCCCCCCCCCCGCCAAACCAGCAAGGGATCCTTGGTCCCATAGGTGGCCGTGGTTTCCCGCGACATCTTTGGCGCGAAAGGTAGGGGCATCGCTTGTGCGAACCTGAAAGCGTGAGCAGCACGTCGTCTTCATCGCCATCTTCATCTTCGACGGCGCCATCGACCATGGCGCCCAAGAAGAAACCCGGTGCTTCAGCTCACCCGTCCACCTCGAAGGCTCCGCAGCCCACAGCCACCAATGCTACGGGGGATGCGGAGGCGCACGAGGATGTGGACGCTGCTGGGGGTGTGGTCGGAGCAGGCGGCCCCGCCACCACCTCGCCCGCGGCCGAAGCAGGAGTAGGAGACACCGGAGGAGAGCAACATCCGCAACATCCCAATGGCCATGCTCCATGAGGTACGGGTGAAGGGGTTATTCCATCCGCGCCCCTCCCTCTCGCCGACGGGCACAGCCACGGTGATGGCGCCCGATCCGGGGTGAATCGCCGCCCTCCGGCCTACCCCGCCACGGGCACGGCCACAGCGCGTGCACCTCCCCCGGAGCGGGTCGACCAGGTCGCTGTGCCCAACGGGGCCGCTGGCCCTCAAGCGCCTTCGCCATGTCACCAGGCCATCCAATTGGCCGCCTCGCAACAGCGAGGATGTGGTGCTGTCGCCGTTGGCACCGTCAGAAGCCGAGCGACGGTGCGGTACACATCATCATCACCCATGCCAAGCACTGCTACGGAGGCCATGGCGCGGGCTCAGCTGCTACTGAGGTTTCCGCCAGCGGACAAGTAGATGGACGAGTGGCGTGCCACCATCCAGAGTCTGCTCGGTTTCGCCGAGGCCGGGGGCTCACGGCAAGCTGGCCCGCCACGGCCTTCCTAAGCGATGACGACGGCTCACGCTGCTGGTCGTATGAAAGGGGCCACCCCCACAGTACAGTCCCCACCATGGCAACCAGCGCGAGCGCGGCAGAATCAAGAACCTGATGATGTCTCGATGGCCTCTTCTGACCCTCGAGCACGTCCAGGCCAACGGCGAGCCTCGGAGGACCGACAAAGGGGAGACGCACGCGTCATCATTGAGCAACGCCGTGACGACCACCGTCGGGCCATTGGATGCGATGGTCCCGATGTTGACGAGCCTGCGCTCAAGGTTGGCGGGTGCCTAACTTTTGAGGTTGGGTGCCCTGCCTTTACTCGTGAGCTGCGGCAAGTCTGTTGGACATCTGTTCGCATGTTCAAGCCAGAGATACCCGAGAAGTATGATGGGAGGCTAAACCCAGCAGAGTTTCTGAGCATCTACACCATCGTTGTCCAAGCTACCGGGGGAAGAGATGAGAAAGTGTTCGCCAACTACTTCCCTTTGGCGCTCAAGTCCAATGTGAGGTCTTGGCTGATGCACCTGCCGGAGAACTCCATTTCATCATGGGCTGGCCTGTGCCATGAGTTCATTGGCGCCTTCACTGGCGGCCATCAAGAACCAGGGCGGCCCAGTGACTTGCAGCTTCTCCAGCAGAAAGAAGGAGAGACTCTCTGGAAGTACTTGCAGAGATTCAGTAGAGTCCACAGGAACATCCCAAATATCCATCCAACAGCTGTGATAGCTGCCTTCCAATCCAATGTGCACAACAACAGGATTCATTCCAAGATGAACGTGCGGTTTCCCAAGACTATGAAGGAGCTTTACACCTTGGTGGACAAGTGTGCTCGGATGGAGGAGGGAAGGAAACTCCCCGGAGAAGAGGATTGCATCAACGTCGACTCAGAGGATGACGACGAATCCACCAGTCATAAGAAGAGCAAGAAGCGCAGCAAGAGGTGCAAGGATAAGGTGGTGATGACTGTCGAAGGATCGGGCACACTTAGTACCGGCAAGAAGGTTAAGGCCGAAGCCCCCGGTAAGGAAGCTGCCATGTGCGCTGACTGCCGGGAGGCTGCAGCTGCCGAGAAGGCTAGGAAAGGCGATGGGCCGTACTGCAAGATTCATCGGACCAAGGGCCATGATCTTCAAGAGTGTCATTAGGTTGAGAAGCTTGTCAAGAGGCAGAGAGCAGAATATGAGAAGCGTGATAAGGAAAAAGGTCAGAATGCCACTCGCAGGAAAGGCCGAGGCGGTGAAGCAAATCACCTCGGCAAACCCTTCCGGAACCAAGGAAAACCTGCCAGAGGTCGAGAGAAGGAAGCTTGCAATGATGAGAGTGATGGAGGGGATGAAGAGGAAACCAGTGAGTAGGAGTTCCAGAAGGCCACTGACGCCCTGTGCATTGACGAGGGTGCATCTCTGCACTCCTCTCACCGCCAACTCAAGCGGTGGGCACGTGAGGTCAACGCCATGGAGCCAGCAGCAGAGGCTCGAAAGCTGCTCAAATGGTCACGCACGCCCATCATCTTTGACGAAGAGGACCATCCTGACCATACCACTGCGGTAGGATGTTTGCCATTGTTGGTCTCTCCAACAATTCGCAACCTCAAAGGTCACAAAGATGTTGGTTGACGGCTGGGCCGGGTTGAATCTGATTTCCCCAAAGGTCATCGGCAAGCTTCAGATAGCAGAGGAAGAGCTAGAGGTCACAGGCACATTTCAAGGAGTTAATCCCGGAGGAGTCATCCTAAGGGAAAGATCACGTTGCCAGTGACATTTGGAGGAGAACTGAACTATCGGACTGAGAAGATTGTGTTTGATGTGGTCGACCTCCCCCTGCCGTACAATGGGATCCTTGGACGCCCAGCTCTGGCTAAATTCATGGCGGAATCCCACTATGCCTACAACACCTTGAAGATGCCTGGGCTGGTAGGACTCATTTCTATCCCATCTGATGAGAAGGGTGCAATCATTTGCGTGGATAAGATGTACTAGGACGTAGTCACGGTAGAGGCAGCGGCATCAGCAGTTCCCACCAAGGAAAACAGAGGAAAGAAGAAGGATAGCAGGGATGCTAGCAAGGAATCCGGGAAGAGTACCTCTTCGGAGTGCGCTGCGCCTATTGATGACTTGCCGGAGAGTTCCAACAGCAAGAGATCCAAGGTTGCTGCACCGCAAGTGAAGAAGGTCCCGGCAGGGCTGGCTGGCGTTGATGGTACCTTCACTATCAGCGCCACCCTTGACGACAAATAGGAAAGCGTGCTCGTTGCCTTCCCGCGGGCGAATATCGATGTGTTTGCCTGGCAACCATCTGATATCCCCAGTGTTCCCAGGGAGGTAATCGAGCACCACCGTGCTGTCTGCCCACATGCCCGACCCGTTAACTAGAAAGCTCAAAAGCAGGCCTTGGAGCGGTAGCAGTTTATCACAGAGGAGATTAAGAAGCTTGAGGCAGCTGGTTTGGTCAGAGGAGTGCTACATCCAACATGGTTAGCAAATCCAGTGGTCGTTCACAGGGCTAATGGGAAGTGGAGGCTTTGCATACATTTCATAGATCTCAACAAGGCTTGCCCAAAGGACCCATTTCCCTTGCCGCGCATCGATCAGATTGTGGATTCCACTTCAGGCTGCGATTTGCTCTCCTTGGATGCATATTCTGGATATCATCAAATCTTCATGTCCAAAGAAGATGAAGAGAAGACCTCGTTCATCACCCCATGTGGTACGTACTGCTTTGTCCACATGCCTTTCGGATTAAAGAGTGATGGGTCTACTTTTGCTAGAGCAGTCCAGATTGGTTTTGAGCCACAGCTGCACAGAAACATTGAGGCTTATATGGACGATATTGTGGTCAAGACCAAGGACAGAGCAACCCTCGTCCAGGATTTGGAGGAGACATTTGCTAATCTACGCAAGATCAACTTGAAGCTCAACCCAGAGAAGTGTGTGTTTGGCGTTCCCTCCGGCAAGCTACTTGGGTTCTTTGTATCCCACCGGGGGATCGAAGCCAATCCTGACAAGATCAAAGCTATCGAGCAGATCCAGGCGCCCAGGACAGTCAAGGATGTGAGGCGTATGACCGGGTGCGTTGCCGTGCTAAGCAGATTCATTTCCAAGTCTGCCGAGCGTGCCCTGCCGTTCTTCAAAATCCTGAAGAAGGCAGGGCCCATGAAGTGGACCCCAGAAGCAGATGCAGCTTCGCAAGAGTTGAAGGCCTACTTATCCTCTGTGCCCACCTTGGTTGCCCCCAAACCACAAGAGCGGTTGCTACTATACTTGGCAGCAACAAATCAAGTGGTTAGTGCAGCCTTAGTGGCACAGCGGGAAGTGGAAGAAGCAGAAAGTGAGCAAGGCCCGGCAGAGCCAGATAAGGGTCAGGATAGAAATGAGCACGGCAGTGAGGGCGACCCCAAGGACATGGCAAAGAACAAAATGGTGCAATGCCCAGTGTACTTCATCAGTTCCCTGCTACAAGGAGCTAGATCGAGGTACTCTGGTGTGCGAAAATTGATCTTTGGTCTCATCATGGCCTCAAGGAAACTGCGCCACTACTTCCAAGCCCATGAGATCATGGTTGTCACTCGCTTCCCGTTGCAAAGGATACTCCGAAACCCTGAGGCTACTAGCAGAATAGTGGAGTGGGCTTTGGAGTTATCCAGCTTTGGCCTAAAGTTTGAGAGCACATCAACAATTCAGAGCAGGGCGTTGGCAGAGTTTATTGCCGAATGGACGCCAACCCCTGATGAGGAAGTGTTGGAAACAGTTATCCCCGGCAAGGAAGCGCCCCAAGAATGGATCATGTATTTCGATGGTGCCTTTTCCCTACAAGGTGCAGGGGCTGGCATGCTTCTCGTTGCCCCCTCCAGGGAGCACTTGAAATACGTCGTCTAGATGCACTTTGCCCGGGAAGAGGCGACCAACAATACAGTAGAGTATGAAGGGCTCCTTGTCGGGCTCACGATTGACGCAGAATTGGGAATCAAGAAGCTGATCATTCGAGGAGATTCACAGCTTGTGGTGAGACAAGTTAACAAGGATTACCAAAGTCCATTGATGGAGGCATACGTTGAGGAAGTGAGAAGATTGGAGGAGCGCTTTGACGGATTGCAAACAGAGCATGTACCCCGTGCGAAAAACAGCATAGCTGATCATCTGTCAAAGTGTGCTACGCAGAAGCTTCCTGTGGAACCAGGAACTTTTGTTCTCCATCTTACTCAGCCCTCCGTATCCCCAGCAACAATGGCCTAGAAAAGGAGAAAGATGGACTCCGGTAAGCCTCTCCCGGTATAGCCTCCCGGGGCTCCTGGTAGGGACCCTGCCGGAAACAACTCCTCATCACTTGCCGGACCGCACCCTCCAGCCAGGCCTATGGTCCCCACCAACGAGGAACGTGCCCCCGTAGTTGAGGAGGTGCCGCTAGTCCTTGTTACCGAGCCCCAGGTTCCAACTTGGGCAAGGCACATAGTCCATTTCCTCCAAACCGGAGAACTTCCCGATGACCAAGATGAAGCTGAAAGAATAGCCTGGAGGGCCAGTATGTATCAGTTTGTCGATGACACTCTATACAGAAGGAGGCCCAACGGTGTGAAATTGAAGTGCATCTGCCGGGAAGAAGGAAAGGAACTGCTGGCTGAGATACACAAAGGCATGTGCGGCTCCCACATTGGATCATGGGCATTAGTTGGGAAAGCATTCCGGCAAGGATTCTATTGGCCCACAGCCCTCCAAGATGCGGTTGAGCTAGTCACCAAATGTGAAGCCTGCCAGTTCCATTCCAAAAACATCCACCTGCCTGCACAAGCTCTTCAGACAATCCCTTTGTCATGGCCATTTTTGGTCTGGGGGCTCGATATCCTCGGCCCTTTCCCCCGAGCTGCCGGGGGCTTTGAATTCTTATTCGTTGCTATCGACAAGTTTACAAAGTGGCCAGAAGTAGCTGCCATGAGAAAGGTGACTGCTCAGTCAGCTATCAAGTTCTTGAAAGAATTGGTGTGCTGTTTTGGAGTCCCAGCAAGGATCATTACCGACAACGGCACCCAGTTCACGAGGCACGCCTTCATGCAATATGTTCACGCCCTAGAAAGCAAGATCTCATTTTCCTCAGTTGCACCTCCCAGAAGCAATGGGCAAGCTGAGAGGGCGAACACTGAAGTGCTGCAGGGACTCAAGACAAGAACCTTTGATACACTGCAGAAGCACGGCAGGCGGTGGATCGATGAGCTGCCGGTAGTTGTCTGGTCCCTCAGAACGACACCAAATCGAGCTACCGGGCAGACTCCCTTCTCCCTAGTCTATGGGGCAGAAGCAATTATCCCCACGGAACTCATTTATGGGTCACCTCGAGTGCTTGCCTATGATGAAGTAGTGCAAGATCAGCACTGGCGTGACGACGCTGTGCTACTCGAGGAGAACCGTCTCTGGGCTGCTACGCGTGCTGCACACTATCAGCAAGCCCTGCGTTGCTACCACAGCCGCAGGGTTCATGCCCGGTGTTTTGATGAAGGCGACCTTGTCCTTAGGCGCGTTCAGTTCGCCAAGGGTACAAACAAGTTGACGCCGAAGTGGGAAGGCCCTTACCGGGTAGTTCGAGTCACCAGACCTGGCGCAGTCCATCTGGAGACCGGAGATGGCATTCAATTGCAAAACTCATGGTATATTGAGCATCTCCACAAGTTCTACCCGTAAGGTGCGGCTGTCGGGCCCTGCCCAGCAACCACCCTTTTGTACAGGCCTTGCCTCAGTTGCATGTAACCCCTTGTACAAAGCCAGGCGCAGACCCTGAGCAACAGAGAAGTAAACGAAGCTCTGGGGGCCCCCGACAAGTTGCATGCATGCATGAGCATTCCAAGAGCATTGCATAAGCATTTCATGAGCATTGCATATGCATATAGATAAGGTCGCATCTTGTTGTTGGAGATATGCCCTAGAGGCAATCATGTATGATGATATTTCCTATGTGTTTATGAATAAAGATAGTCCTTGGACATTATCAATGATGTGTATCAGCAAGTACGTGACATGTTTGTGGGACTATGCATTGTATGATGACTGTCCTAAAAGGTCCCTAGTCGAAAGGGCTGTGTGGACGCGCAGCCGACTAGACTAGCATATGACACAGTCGATGGCTTGGTCTCACTAGCCATGGAGCATTGGATGCTGACCGAATAATACGGACTTGGAAGGATCTGGTCGGATTCGACGTAGTCAGATCCGAGTCGAGATAATGTCCGAGTCGGACAGACTCAACTATGAGACGTAGCGATATGTCATCTGTGAGTCTCTAGTACAACATACGTTCTATGTCCTAAGACCTGAGCTGGCACATGTACTCGGGATGGTGACAGACCTGCTTTGGGCCGACCAAACACTACTATGTGACTGGGTAGTTACAAAGGTAGATTTCAGGCTTGTCCAGACCCATGCCGCGAGACATGGTCGAGAAAGATGGGATTTGCCCCTCCGATCAGGAGAGATATACTCTGAGCCCCTCGTGTGATCCAACTAGGATAAGCATGGCCATGCAACAAGGATTATGAGATAATCCAGTTTGTGGTCGGCATCACTGAAACGAGAAAGAGGTTGGGCTAGCACAAGGATGACAGACTCGCCTTGAGCCCGGCAACATATATCGTGTGGCAAAAGGAATGGAAGTGTGATGTACAGGTTCGCCAACTGGCTTCGTTGTCTACTTGGTGGTCGGCACGCCTTGATAGAGGCCGCTACCAGCCGAGCAGGTTGGAGGTGATCCGACCTGCAACCAAGCCGACTTGAACCTAAGGGGTCGCGCGCTTAAGGGAAGGAACCTGTGAGGCTGGATCGGACTCCACGAGTCAGGTGTGATCCTACTCGGACTTGGATCCCGGCCGAACAGATTTTGGGCTTTAGGGTCCGTGCGAGGCCCAAGTGTTGAGCCCGCGACGGATGCCTATATAAAGTGGGGGTGCCGCACACTCATGTGGTTGATCACTTTGGCGTTGTCACTAGGGTTTTCATGTGTTGCGAATAGCCACCTCCACTCGTCGCCGACTGTGTGATCGGACCTAGCAGTCCCCCGCACGGTGTTTCTCCTGCACGCGCGGATACCGTTAGAGGTGGTGCACTTGCGCTGCTCCGGCGAACCTGTACGTGGGATCCGACAACCGGCTGTTCGAGGGAGATCGGACGAGGAGGAGACGATTCACGCGGACGCGCTGCCCTAACTCTTCTTCCGCTGCACGGCACTGCGCGTCTAGTGGTAATGACCTATGATCCATCTCCCGTAGCATGTTCTTGGTTGTTGTGCTCGTAGGAAAATTTTAATTTGCAGTCGACGCACCCTACCATAGAACCCAACACTTGTATCATTTCCATCTGCATAAGACTGCGGGTTCCTGCCGTGAGCTTGGCCTCTACCGGGAATTGGGAAGATGAACCAAGCACTGCGATCTCCGGCAAGCCAAACAGATAAGTTCTACCTCTTGTCCATAAGTGTTCTGCAAAGGAAGGTGTTTGGATCCGGAACTTTCTGGATGATCTTGGTATTTTCCTAGCCTCGGTAAAACCGTTGGACCTTTATTGTGATAATTCTGGTGCCATCGCACAAGCCAAGGAGCCAAGGAATCACCACAAGGTCAGACACATAGATCGCATCTGATACGAAAGATCGTAAAGAATGGTGATGTAGAGTTATGCAAAATTCACACGGATGCAAATGTTGCGGATCCGTTGACTAAGCCGCTTCCACAACCCAAGCATGAGGGGCATGTTAGAGCTATGGGCATTCGATGTCTATTTGATTGACTCTAGTGCAAGTGGGAGACTATTGGAGATATGCCCTAGAGGCAATCATGTATGATGATATTTCCTATGTGTTTATGAATAAAGATAGTCCTTGGACATTATCAATGATGTGTATCAGCAAGTACGTGACTTGTTTATGGGACTATGCATTGTATGATGACTGTCCTAAAAGGTCCCTAGTCGAAAGGGCTGTGTGGACGCGCAGTCGACTAGACTAGCATATGACACGGTCGATGGCTTGGTCTCACTAGCCATGGAGCATTGGATGCTAACCAGATAATATGGACTTGGAAGGATCTGGTCGGATTCGACGTAGTCGGATCTGAGTCGAGATAAGGTCCGAGTCGGACAGACCCAACTATGAGACGCAGCGATATGTCATCTGTGAGTCTCTAGTACAACATACGTTCTATGTCCTAAGACCTGAGCTGGCACATGTACTCGGGATGGTGACAGACCTGCTTTGGGCCGACCAAATGCTACTACGTGACTGGGTAGTTACAAAGGTAGGTTTCAGGCTTGTCCAGACCCATGCCGCGAGACATGGTCGAGCAAGATGGGATTTTCCCCTCCGATCAGGAGAGATATACTCTGGGCCCCTCGTGTGATCCAACCAGGATAAGCATGGCCATGCGACAAGGATTATGAGATAATCCAGTTTGTGGTCGGCATCACTGAAACGAGAAAGAGGTCGGGCTAGCACAAGGATGACAGACTCGCCTTGAGCCCGACAACATATATCGTGTGGCAAAAGGAATGGAAGTGTGATGTACAGGTTCACCAACCGGCTTCATTGTCTACTTGGTGGTCGGCACGCCTTGCTAGAGGCCGCTACCAGCCGAGCAGGTCGGAGGTGATCCGACCAACGATAAAGCTGACTTGAACCTAAGGGGTCGCGCGCTTAAGGGAAGGAACCTGTGAGGCCGGATCGGACTCCACGAGTCAGGTGTGATCCTACTCGGACTTGGATCCTAGCCGAACAGATTTTGGGCTTTAGGGTCCATGCGAGTCCCAAGTGTTGAGCCCACGACGGATGCCTATATAAAGTGGGGGTGCCGCACACTCATGCGGTTGATCGCTTCGGCATTGTCACTAGGGTTTGCATGTGTTGCGAATAGCCACCTCCACTCATCACCGACTGTCGGATTTTGGGCTCCGCAGACCCTTGATAGATTCGAAGTCTGGGGTGCGTGCGAAGAACTCAACCTCCCCAATCTGCCTATTCACCAATCTCACGGCCTAGCTCGGTGAACAGGAAGGAAATGAGACACAGCAGTTTACCTAGGTTCGGGCCACCTTGCGGTGTAAAACCCTACTCCTGCTTTGTGGTGGATTGGCCTCGAGGTGGGATGAGGACGGACTAGTACAGTGGAAGAACAACCTCAGGAGGTGTGTTCTTGAGCTGATGGGGAGAGGATGATCTGAGCGATCTGTCCGCTCATCAATCAATCGGTCGATCCTTTCCTACGGTGGTGGCTAGGCTATATTTATAGTGGCCTTGGTCCTCTTCCCCCAAAATGGAGGCGGGAAGGGATCCCACAATGGCCGAATTCGAAGGGAGACAACTAGTACATCTTATCCTGACAAAAGTAGTCTTCGCCTGCAAAGCTTCTGGTCATGACGCCGTGGTGGGCTCGGCGATGACCTCCGTCCTGCCGTCCTGGCGGTCTTGGTCTTGTTGCATGGGAATGGAAACCTTTGGCTGATTCCTCGGGACTCCGCGCCTGCGCTTGCCTCTTTAGCACCAAAGAGGAAACTGTTGTCCTGCGCCCACTGGTGCCCACCTGGCCTTGGTCACCATGGCTCACGTCATCCGAACCTCACGAGGTGAGGCTTGCATAGAAATCTCCGCTCCTCAGGAGCCAGCCTGAGGAGGCCGCTCCTCCTGGAGGTCTTGGTGTCGTCTGCCTCGCGAGGCTTGGCCCCTCGCAAGGGTCTTGAGTTGTTGATGCCGAAGGTGGGCCATACCAGGCCGTCGATGGAGCCATGCCGTGGGCTGCAGGCAGGCAAGTCTGGGTACCCCCAATCCCAGAACGCCGACAGTAGCCCCCGGGCTCAAGGCGCGCTCGGACTTGGCTTCGACGCGAAGCTAAGGGGCAAGGGCGAAGCACCGCGGGCCCTAACCGCCTGCGGCCTTGGTCGACGCGTGGCGCTTGATGGGACATGGGCGTCTCCACTTCCCCACGCTGCCTCAGCAACTGTTTGACTTGACAAGAGCCTGCTGCATGCAGAGAAAGATCATCATTGCGTGGGATCATGGAGGCCGGCGGTTGGCCTCCCCCCGGCTATAAATGAGGGGAGGGGCAGAGCCCCCCTCGCTCATCTCCATCTTCTCGCTGCCCGCTCTCAATTCTTCTTGGTCTCGCTGTCTTGTGTAGCATCCATGGTGCTGATCAGGAGGTTCTCCGTGGCGGAGAAGGGAAGAACTCCTCAGGAGGAGCCTGGGCCACTTCCGCCGAAGAAGAGGCTTGGCCGCCCTCGCCAAGCCGGCGAGGGGCAGGAGGTAACGCGGCCTTGGTACGAGCGACCTCCACCTGGCTTCCTGATCCCTCTGTATGCCCGCGCGTAGAGCTCTGGGCGGGGTGGCAGTGCCCAGCGCCACGCGGTCCGGGGCCGCGGGGGACAGGCCGAGGTTGCGCGGCCAGCCGGCCCGCAAACCCATGCCGAGGGCACCTCGTGCGAGTTTGTGGTGTGGGCGGCAATGCCTCCGCGCACGTGGATTCGGCTTTTGAGGTTCTTCGCCGAGGAGATGCCGCCGAGGGGGCCACTCGAGCTATGGCTACAACACGCTGGGTGCTGCAACCTAGCCACGGGGGCGGAGGTCAAGGTCGTCCCCCCGGGCGACATCTTCATGACTCGAGGATGGGGCGAGGTCGCCCGCGCCTGCTGTCCAGAGGGGGCCCTCGCCATCCACTTCGAGTATGATGGTGCCTCCACGCTGCTCTTCATGGTCTTCGACAAGGACGGCCGGCGCCTGGAGTGTTGCTCCAGGAGAGGCAGTCCACGCGGCGCGGCCACGGGCGCTGAACTTGCCCCTGGCCTTGCCGGCAGCTCCTCCAGCAGTAGCGGCGACCTCCTGGAATCCAGCGACTCTCCCGAGCCCAGCGATTCTCCGGAGTCCAGCGACGACAGCTACGTGCCGCCGAGCTCTCGCTGCGCCCGGAGCGCGGCGGCGGCGTCCGCTCGGCGTCGTCGGTGATACCCAGCGGCCGGGGTCCTTCGAGGCCTTCTTCCTTTGTTTTCCCTGCGCGGAATTGTGACGAGCCCCCTGGGGGTATGTAAAAAACTATAGTGCTTTTGCTCCAATGTTATCCCCCCTAG
Organism: Elymus sibiricus; assembly: GCA_039707655.1. Classification (NCBI taxonomy): domain Eukaryota; kingdom Viridiplantae; phylum Streptophyta; class Magnoliopsida; order Poales; family Poaceae; genus Elymus; species Elymus sibiricus. Next base: position 433,900,108 of record CM077666.1, read on the forward strand.
TATGATGTTGCAGCCGCGTATCTCGCTCCGGCACGGTTCCCCCTTTTCGTTCTCATGGTAGCTTAGTGCTCTACGCTTACAGGACCCAGTCCCCAGGCAGGCTTCAGCCGTCGCTGGTATGCCAGGTCGCGATGCCGTGGTCAAGGCCAGGAGGTGAGCGGCCCGAGGTCCGGTTAGAGCTCCTGAGGCACGATGCTCAAGAGGTCCCCTTTGGCATGCAAGCAGCTCCCTAAAGGCCTAAAAGGGAAGCGACATTGCCTGAGCGAGATTGCGAGAGTCGAAATACTGGATCGTGAGGTTCACGCTAATATGTATGGGTGACTTATCTTGGTGAGCCTGCGGTGATTCCCTTGCGCGGCGCCTGATCGTGCCTTAGTGATGACGCTTCTAGGTAGGGCTCACACCGGTCTTCCCTTTTCCTCACTCTTCTAGATGCTCTACGTCCTCGGGTCCCGGCCCTTGAGCGAGGCTCGGCCGCTGCTGGTATGCCAGGTCGTGATGCCGTGGTCAAGGCCAGGGGGCGAGGGCTCGAGGGCCAGTAGGAGCCCCTGAGGCGTGATGCTCAGGAGCCCCCCTTTAACGTGCAAGTGAATTGCGTGAAAAAGGGACGGCCGGCAGGGCCACCCGTAGTTAAGCTCCGGAGGTTCCTGCAAGTTAGTCCGAGGAGGAGAACGTAACACATAACCATGCTCGATGTCCTGCCACTGATCCTTCCGCAAGAAGACGAAGGCACTGAGGATCTGGTGAGGTGACGTGCGCGGGGCAGGCCGCGAGCCAGAGTTCGATCTCTCAGATTTGTCAGCGTTGCAGGGACGGACCCGAGCACAAGCACCGTGCCAGCATGTGTAGCCCCTGTTGCGGGATGAGCAAGAGGCAGGCCAGCAACGCGGGGGGGGGCGCGAAGGGCGATAAAGCACCAGGTAAGCAGGTGATAATCATAAAGCAACTCATGATCAAAGGGTAGGGCCAGTTCTGATAGATGCAAAAGATGATACATGCCGCAGGGACGGACCCACGCGGCTTGGGGATAATGCAGCCCGAGGGGCGCCCCCAACTGAATGAACCAAAAAAGTGTCACCTGGCACCGTTGCTGAAGAGATGTTGGAGTAGTTGAAGACGCGTCTTGCAGAAGTTGCCCCTCGTGAGCCGCCCAGGTCCTGAGCCTTGGGGGGACTCTGGGGGCATGGGGGCTCACGAGGATCCGCCACCATTTTCGATAGGATCGCCTGGTGCCTGGCCTCACGAGCCGCCAGGACGCCCCGCATGTGGCGCTGGTGCACGACAGCCCTGTTCAGCAAACCGAAAGGCATGTGAACATAGCTGTGAGGGGGCCCCTCGCACCGGCCAATGTGGGACGGCCAGAAAAGCTCCTGAGACGCGGCCCTGTTGAGCCCAGGGATGTTGACGTAGGCGTGTAGCTCACTGTCCTCGCCGGGGCAGGGAGCCGCGTCGGGTGGCGGGCGACGGTCGCCTCGCATAGCTCTTGCTTCCTGAAGCTCCTTGATCGCCTTGGTGATGAACTCCTGAGCGCCTGGCGCCTCGCGCCCTGCGCTTTCCTCACGGAAACGTGTGTTGAAGCACGCCTCCACATGGTGCCCGAATGCCTCCCTCATGACGTCGGCCAGGTCAGAGGCCCTCCAGAGGAGGGCCCCCGAGCCTAGCCTGAGAGGGGCACCAGGCGTGCCTTCCTATGCGAGAGGGGAAGGCACCCCGTCAGTGGGCGCAGGGCCTGAGGCGGCGCCCCCAGACACCCCACCCTCCTGAGGTCCTTGGTGGAGCAGCTGCTTCTTCTTCTTGGGGACAGCCTCAAGAGGGTAGACAGCGCCCTCGTCATCTGGGTCCTTGACCGCCGCAGCCTGGTAGGCACGCTCGAGAGAGCACACCGCGTCCTTCTCCTCGCAGGCGACCGTGATGATGCCACAGCTTCCTGGCATCTTGACGACGTTGTAACCATGATGAGTCACTGCCATGAACTTGGCCAAGGCCGGATACCCAAGGATGGCATTGTACGGGAGGCGAATGTGGGCGATGTCGAAGTCGATGAGCTTAGTGCGGTAGTTGTCGCGCTTGCCGAAGGTGACAGGGAGGCGGATCTGCCCTATCGGGGTGGTGGAGCCATCGGTCACTCCTGAGAAAGGCTTGGTAGGCTGCAACTGGTCGTAGGGCACCTGGAGTCGGTCAAACATCTCGACGGAGAGAACATTGAGCCCCGCACCGCCATCGATGAGTGTCTTGGTGATGAGGACATTGCTGATGGTGGGTGAGTAGAGCATTGGGAGGGCACCGGCAGTTGCTGCACACTTGAGCTGGTCGAAAGAGCTGAAGGTGATGGTATACTTGGACCACCTGAGCGGACGTGTTGCCTCGAGCTTGGGGAGGGCTACATTCACCTCGCGAGCGAATTGCTTCAAGATGCGATGAGAGGCAGGGGCTTGAGCGCCGCCCAGGATGCAATCAATGGCCCGAGGCTCTTGGAAGCCCCTAGCCCCCCCCCCCATCCTGGTGGTGGTCGTCATTCCTTCTTGGCGGTGGCGGCAGCGGAGGAAGGCCAGCGTTGCCCTGAGGACGGTCCTCGCGAGGCTGATCTCTCCAGGCGCCCTCACGAGGCTGGCCCTGCCAGCGGTCCTCACGAGCTTGGTCACGCCAGTCCTGGCGGGGTCACGGCCGTCCCAGCGTCCTCCGCCTCTGCCACCTCCATGGCCATAGCCTCGGTCGTTGTGCTCGGGGCGACGACCGAAGCACCTGTCGCAGATGGCCCTAAGCTCCAGGCAGTCGTTGGTGTTGTGGCTGTGCACATTGTGGAAGACGCAGAATGGGCGGCTGCCCTTGGATGACTCCGGGTGGTCGCAGCCGCGCTTCATCTCAAGTTCGGCCGCGAGCACGGCTGGTCCCTTACGCTTCACGTCCTTGGCCTTGGCCTTCTTGTCTTCTGGATCAGCCTCCGGAAGTTCCAGGAGGGAGAGGCGACCTTCCTCAGCTCTCGCATACTTGGTCACCATGTTGAACATCTCCAGAGCCGTGCATAGGTCCTCGTGTATGGCGAGCTCCTCCTTCATCTTGACGTCGCGGACGCCATCAATGAACGCCGAGATGATGGCCTCATCTGACACCTTGGGGATCTTGAGGAGAACACTATTGAAGCGCTGGATGTACTTCTGCAAGGTCTCTCCTGGCTGTTGCTTGATGCGCCACAGGTCACCCGTAGCTGGTGGGCGGTCGCGAGTGCCCTGGAAGTTGGCGACGAAATGCTCTCGCATCTCATCCCAGGAGGAGATCGATCCTGCATGGAGGCTGAGGAGCCATGAGCGCGCGCCATCTTTGAGGGCCATGGGAAACCAGTTCGCCATAACCTTCTCGTCGCCGTTGGCCGCCTCGATGCTTAGCTCGTAGAGCTATAGGAACTCGACAAGGTCTGGGGTGCCGTCATAGCATGGAGGCAGGTCGGGCTTGAACTTCCCCGGCTAGACGACGCTGCGCAGCTCTGGAGTGAATGCGCGGCATCCTACCATGGTCACGGGAGCCCGCCGTAGAGGTGGAGCCTGATCTTGGTGCTCGCGCGCCACCACCGCAGGCGGCGCGCGGTCTTGACGTGGCAGTGCTGGGAGCACAGGCGAATCTCCTTGCGGCCGCTGCACCACCTGGCAGCTTTCCTCGTCACGCGCCAGTGCCCTGTGTGGCGGGTCGCACCGTGGAGCCTCACGCCTTGTCTTGAGGGCAGCGTCTTGCCTGGGAGGTGGAGGAGGCGCACCATGGGCCACTTCGCCCGCAGGAGGCGGCAGGGGAGGCAGCGAGCGGGACGGTGCAGGGGTCTCTCCGGCGGCGCTGACGAGCAAGGTGATGCGGTCCAGCCAGTCCTCGTAGAGGTCGTCGATAGGGCGGTAGCACAGGAGCTCGCGCGCCATGAGCAACGCAGCCTGCGCGTTCACCGGCCCGCGACAAGCATGAGACGACGAAGTGGCCGCCGGGGTCAGCGACAGAGTGGCGGTGCGCCCATCGCACCGCATGGAGGGCTGCATCGACGAGGCCAGCTGCTCGTGGGCTGCGGGGCTGGTGGCAGCGTTGGCCACGGGCGACGGGGAACGGCGGGGAGCACCATCGCCTGCGGGCATCGTCTGGGCGACGCGGGCGGTGAGGGCGGCCCGGCGCTTAGCACGAACTCGACGAGCATCAACAATGGGGACGGCGAAACGGTGGCGAATCGAATGGAGGAATAGAGGCTCCGACGCACCCCTACCTGGCATGCCAAATGGTGGATTTCAGGCTCCGCAGACCCTTGATAGATTCAAACTCTGGGGTGCGTGCGAAGAACTCAACCTCCCCAGTCTGCCTATTTGCCAATCTCACATCCTAGCTCGATGAACAGGAAGGAAACGAGACACAGCAGTTTACCCAGGTTCGGGCCACCTTGCGGTGTAAAACCCTACTCCTGCTTTGTGGTGGATTGGCCTCGAGGTGGGCTGAGGACGAACTAGTACAGTGGAAGAACAACCTCAGGAGGTGTGTTCTTGAGCTGATGGGGAGAGGATGATCTGAGCGATCTGTCCGCTCGTCGATCAATCAATCGATCCTTTCCTATGGTGGTGGCTAGGCTATATTTATAGTGGCCTTGGTCCTCTTCCCCCAAAATGGAGGCGGGAAGGGATCCCACAACGGCCAAATTCGAAGGGAGACAACTAGTACATCTTATCCTGACAAAAGTAGTCTTCGTCTGCAAAGCTTCTGGTCGTGACGCCATGGTGGGCTCGGCTATGACCTCCGTCCTGCCGTCCTGGCGGTCTTGGTCTTGTTGCATGGGAATGGAAACCTTTGGCTGATTCCTCGGGACTCCGCGCCTGCGCTTGCCTCTTTAGCACCAAAGAGGAAACTGCTGTCCTGCGACCACTGGTGCCCGCCTGGCCTTGGTCGTCATGGCTCACATCATCTGAACCTCACGAGGTGAGGCTTGCATAGAAATCTCTACTCCTCAGGAGCCAGCCTGAGGAGGCCGCTCCTCCTGGAGGTCTTGGTGTCATCCGCCTCGCGAGGCTTGGCCCCTCGCGAGGGTCTTGAGTTGTTGATGCCGAAGGTGGGCCGTACCAGGCCATCGATGGAGCCACGTCGTGGGCCGCAGGCAGGCAAGTCTGGGTACCCCCGTTCCCAAAACGCCAACACCGACTGTGTGATCGGACCTAGCAGTCCGCCGCATGGTGTTCCTCCTGCACGGGTGGATACCGTTAGAGGCGGTGCACTTGCGCTGCTCCAGCGAACCTGTACGTGGGATCCGATAACCGGCTGTTCGAGGGAGATCGGACGAGGAGGAGACGATTCACGCGAACGCGCTGCCCCAACTCTTCTTCCGCTGCACGGCACTGCGCGTCTAGTGGTAATGATCTGTGATCCTTCTCCCGTAGCATGTTCTTGGTTGTTGTGCGCGTAGGAAAATTTTAATTTGCAGTCGACGCACCCTACCATAGAACCCAACTGTGGTTCATCATTCTTTACTTGGTGCTTCTGTAGTTCTTCAGTATATGTACCTGTGCATCGAATTATGCATTCGTGGTTGAACCTATATTTGTAATAAACATGGTTGGATATGAAATAATTGATTGCCTACTTTCAAATTCAAAACATGTGATTTTTAAATTAGGGATTAATTAGGGATTACACTGAACACGGTTTGCGAAAGTGAAACGTCTGCGATAGACGTGGAGATCAGACACGTTTCTAGGATCCACTACGTGTGCGATCCATCTCCACTTCACACACGATCAGCCAAGAAAAAACGTGTGCAATTAACAACAGCATCGCACACAGTTATTTCTTATTAAATGTTTGCGATAGTCACCTTACCACACACGCTTCGAAATTATGGACTGTTTGTGATGTTGTGCGAATCGCAAATGTTTGGGCATAGAAGAACGCGTGCGATGTACATACTAACGGAAACATACTCCTTGGATTGACTGTGTGGAATGTACATATGAACGGAAACGTTTAGCGGGGACTGACTGTGTGGGATGTACTTATGACCGAAAACAATTTCGCATGTATAATTGTATTTTTTAGCACTACTATACGTATAACCGTATTTGAGCGCTTGCCGGTCGCACACGACCTCATTTTGCCGAGCGTGTGTGCCAGGAGGGCATATCCCCGATGGTTTCTGGGTCGTGTGGGAAGGACCCCCCTATTGCCGTCACTCACTTGGTGACGGTTCCGAAGGCGTTGTCACTAGGGTTTGCATGTGTTGCGAATAGCCACCTCCACTGGTCGCCGACTGTGTGATCGGACCTAGCAGTCTGTCGCACGGTGTTCCTCCTACACGCGCGGATACCGTTAGAGGCGGTGCACTTGTGCTGCTCCGACGAACCTGTACGTGGGATCCGACAACCGGCTGTTCAAGGGAGATCGGACGAGGAGGAGACGATTCACGCAGACACGCTGCCCCAACTCTTCTTCCGCTGCACAGCACTACGCGTCTAGTGGTAATGATCTGTGATCCATCTCCCGTAGCATGTTCTTGGTTGTTGTGCGTGTAGGAAAATTTTAATTTGCAGTCGACGCGCCCTACCGTAGAACCCAACAGTGGTATCAGAGCCTCTGCTATAGGATTTGGTTTCAGATCATATGCATATTAGATATGTGGAGGCGGCAGATGAGATCTGTTGTTGTTGATGAGATCGGCTGTGTGCACGGTTGATGAGATCAACTGCACATGGGGATTGATGTGGCTATGTTTTCTGATGATCGTAGTCGATGAGGTCGTGACACAACCTACCCCTACCGGTCGGTATCCGCCATCGGGGTTAACAGTGAAACGTAAATCCGAATCGGACTCGTGATGATCGATAAGATCGGTCAGATCAGAAAATTCGGCGTGATTGGGACCGCCGTGTGAGTAGCGCCTTGTATTTCGTACACGATCACTCAAACCGGTAGAATGTGATTCTATGCGTAACTTTGTTTTGCAGGTTTGATGTGAATAGTATGGCTCATGTGTATATGATGCATGTGTGTAATTTATACATGGCCTGCGCGTCATGTTTGTCTGCCGGCAGGAGCCAAAGTGCTGTCATTATAATGTATAATGACCTGCGTGTCGACTTGTGACTCTATGTAAAATTCATTACTAGTTGTAGTAGTTGGATAATAGAGACCTGGTTGGTGGCCTGGCGTCCCGGCGTGACAAACAAGATGGAGTTCCTAGATGGTCATCGGAGTCGGAGCCGACCTAGAAGGACATCCATGAAGGAGCCATACTATTTCACAATATATGTTTATTTGTGATTGTTATGCTTCTTGTTTTCTATGCATGTTAGAATGATAGAAAAATCCCTCGTTAATATCAAGCAATTTGCCAATCCCGATGTTGCACCTTCGCACGTTAAGTACGTCTAGTAGTGGGCTCATAAAATTGGGGTGCTGCTAGGTGTCCTTGAACTGAAGGGTTCGTGTCGGACACGGACAAGCACTGCATCAGGTTAACTTGACAAGGGTATCAAAAAGGTTTTGGGCCTTGTGGCAAAGAAGGTTGGGAGCCGGGGTATGAGATACCTTCCCAACCAACAGGTGTCGTATAAAGATACGATTAGCAAGGAGTTGCTTACCGGATAGGTATGTTGGCTAGCAGAGATGCTAAAGCTCACTAGTCGCATGCGCTAGTCGGATCCTGAATCACTGAGAGTTTGCGGAGGGATGCCAACTTCAGTGGGAGTATTTTTGTTTAGGCTTGAATTACTCTACATAAACACATTGCTTAGTGATTGCATATTTTCTGTTGTAGATCAATGGCACCACCTGCTCAACCCAACTTTGCATTGAAATCAATTCTGGAAAAGGATAAACTAAATGGAACAAACTTTACCACCTGGTATAGAAATCTGAGAATTGTTCTCAAGCATGATAAAAAGGAACATGTTCTAGAGGATCCACTTCTAGAGGAACCTGCCGATAATGCTAATGCCACTACTAAGAATGCCTACCAGAAACTCGTTGATGAATCAACGGAGATCGGCTGTCTGATGCTGGCTTGTATGGAGCCCGATTTGCAACAGTATTTCAAAAATGTTGAGGCTTACGATATGATCGAGAGTCTCAAGAGCATGTTTCAAACACAGGCTAGGACTGAAAGGTTCAACGTCTGGCGATCCTTGATGGATTGCAAGCTGAAGGAAGGTGATCCATTGAGCCCACATGTGATCAATATGATCGGATATGTGCAAGCTTTGGATCGGTTGGGCTTCCCGCTCTTGGATGAGCTGGCTACTGATGTTGTTCTCGGTTCTCTTCCGCCCAGCTATGGGACGTTCATCTCGAACTATCATATGCATGGCATGGATAAGAAGCTCACTGAATTGCATGGGATGCTCAAAGTGGCAGAGCAGGATATTAAGAAAGGCACGCATCAAGTGTTGATGGTGCAGAAATCGGCTAAGTTCAAGAAGAGTTGGTCCAAGAAAAAGGCTAAGGCAAAGGGCACGGAGACGGTAACCTCCGCCGCTGCGCCGAAGTCAGGACCGGACTCGAAGACCACTTGCTATCATTGCAAGGAAACTGTTCATTGGAAGAGGAACTATAACAAGTGGCTTGCTGAGCATGGCAAGAAGGCCAGAAATGCTGCTTCAGGCAAAGGTACACTTGTTACATATGTTATAGACATTTACCTTGCTGATATACCTAGTAGCTCTTGGGTATTTGATACTGGATCAGTTGTTCATATTTGCAACTCGATGCAGGGGCTGGTAAGAACTAGGCGTGTGGCACAAGGGGAGATTGACATCAGGGTCGGCAACAAAGCAAGAGTTGCTGCGTTGGAGGTCGGCACGATGCAACTCCAGCTTCCTTCTGGATTTATTTTGGAATTGAATAATTGTTATTACATTCCTGCACTTAGTCGGAACATTATTTCTGCCTCATGCTTGATAAGTCAGGGTTATGAATTCAATTTGAAGGACAATGGTTGTTCGTTTTATTTGAATGGTATGTTCCACGGCTATGCACCCATTGTTGATGGGCTATTTATATTGAATCTAGAACAGGAACCAGTCTATAACGTGAATGTCAAGAGGCATAAGCCTAATGAGATAAATCCGACATACATCTGGCATTGCCGGCTTGGACACATTAGTCTAAAACGCATGAAGAAGCTCCATGATGATGGGCTCCTAACTTCGTCCGACTTTGGGTCGTTCGAGACATGTGAATCATGCTTGCTCGGCAAGATGACTAAGTCTCCTTTCGCAAAGAGTTACGAGAGGGCGTCCGAGCTATTGGAGCTTATACACAGTGATGTGTGTGGACCAATGAGCACAACCGCCAGAGGTGGCTATCAGTACTTCGTGACTTTTACCGACGACTTGAGTAGATATGGATATATCTATTTGATGAGGCACAAGTTGGAAACTTTTGAAAAGTTCAAAGAGTTTCAGAACAAGGTTGAGAATCAGCTTGGCAAGACTATAAAGCTTCTACGATCTGATCGTGGAGGTGAGTACATGAGCCAAGATTTTGATGATCATTTGAAAAGCCGAGGTATAGTACCTCAGCTCACACCTCCGGGTACGCCACAGAGAAACGGCGTGTCGGAATGGAGGAATAGGACCTTGTTGGACATGGTCCATTCAATGATGAGCAAATCAGATTTACCCTTGTCATTCTGGGGATACGCTCTAGAAACTGCAGCTTTCACACTTAACAGGGTACCATCAAAATCCGTAGACAAGACACCATATGAGATGTGGACTGGGAAGAGTCCCAGTTTGTCTTTTCTAAAGATTTGGGGTTGTGAAGCATTTGTCAAGCGACTTATGTCAGACAAGCTTACACCTAAGTCAGATAAATGCATATTCATGAGATATCCGAGGGAAACCTTGGGATATAGCTTCTACAACCGGGAAGAGAACAAAGTGTTTGTTGCTCGGAACGGGGTTTTCCTTGAGAAAGAGTTTCTCAGTCGGGAGGCCAGTGGAAGGACGGTCCGACTCAAAGAAATTCGAGGACCACTCGGGGACGGCTCGGCTGGTGATGAGAACATACCGGAGTCAGTCAGGGAACCCGTAGTGGAAGTGGCACCAGAACCACGGAGGTCGGAAAGATTGCGCAGAGTGCGTGATGTATTGTTGCTAGAAAGCGATGAGCCAGCCACGTATGCGGAAGCGATGGTGAGCCCAGATTCCGAGGCATGGCTGGAAGCCATGAGATCCGAATTAAAGTCCATGGATGAGAATCAAGTCTGGGACTTGGTTGATCCGCCGCCTGGCGTAACTGCCATTGGTTGCAAATGGGTCTTTAAGAAGAAAACCGATGTGGATGGAAATGTTCAGATCCACAAAGCTCGGCTTGTCGCAAAAGGTTATGGACAAGTTCAAGGAATTGACTACGACGAGACTTACTCACCGGTAGCGATGCTAAAGTCGGTGAGGATCGTACTAGCTATAGATGCATATTTTGATTACGAGATATGGCAGATGGATGTCAAAACGGCTTTCCTTCATGGAAATTTAACCGAGGACGTGTATATGATACAGCCCGAGGGTTTTGTCGATCCAACTAGCGCTGGTAAGGTATGCAAGCTCAAGAGATCCATTTATGGGTTGAGGCAAGCATCTCGGAGTTGGAACATTCGTTTTGATGAGGTCGTCACTAGTCTCGGTTTCATCAAAAGCAAAGAGGACGCTTGTTTATACAAGAAGTTAAGTGGGAGCTCGATAGTGTTTTTGATCTTATATGTGGATGAAATATTGTTGATCGGGAAAGATGTTTCAATGCTGAACTCAGTCAAGGAGTCATTGAATGGCAAGTTTTCGATGAAGGACCTTGGTGAAGCAGTGTATATTTTAGGCTTTAAGATCTATAGAGATAGATCGAGGAGGCTACTCGGCTTAATCCAGAGCACGTACATAGATAAAGTGTTGAAGCGGTTCAACATGAGTGAGGCGAATAAAGGGTTCTTGCCACTCTCACATGGTATAAGGCTAAGCGAGACTCAGAGTCCTTCGACATCTGATGAGCGAAGCAGGATGAGTAGGATTCCGTATGCCTCGGCAATCGGATCCATCATGTATGCCATGATATGTACAAGGCCTGATGTTGCTTTTGCAATAAGCCTAACAAGCAGGTACCAGGCTAACCCCGGTGAGAGTCACTGGGCAGCGGTAAAGACTATTTTGAAGTACCTGAAAAGGACCAAAGAGATGTTCCTAGTTTATGGAGGTGAGGAAGAGCTCGTCGTAAGGGGTTACGCCGCCGCTAGTTTCCAAACCGATAGAGATGATTGTCGATCACAGTCCGGATTCATGTACGTCATGAATGGAGGAGCAGTGAGCTGGATGAGTTCCAAGCAAGATACGGTGGCCGATTCTACCACAGAAGCCGAATAAATTATGGCTTGTGAAGCTGCAAAGGAAGGTGTTTGGATCCGGAACTTTCTGGATGATCTTGGTATTTTCCTAGCCTCGGTAAAACCGTTGGACCCTTATTGTGATAATTCTGGTGCCATCGCACAAGCCAAGGAGCCAAGGAATCACCACAAGGTCAGACACATAGATCGCATCTGATACGAAAGATCGTAAAGAATGGTGATGTAGAGTTATGCAAAATTCACACGGATGCAAATGTTGCGGATCCGTTGACTAAGCCGCTTCCACAACCCAAGCATGAGGGGCATGTTAGAGCTATGGGCATTCGATGTCTATTTGATTGACTCTAGTGCAAGTGGGAGACTATTGGAGATATGCCCTAGAGGCAATCATGTATGATGATATTTCCTATGTGTTTATGAATAAAGATAGTCCTTGGACATTATCAATGATGTGTATCAGCAAGTACGTGACTTGTTTGTGGGACTATGCATTGTATGATGACTGTCCTAAAAGGTCCCTAGTCGAAAGGGTTGTGTGGACGCGCAGCCGATTAGACTAGCATATGACACAGTCGATGGCTTGGTCTCACTAGCCATGGAGCATTGGATGCTAACCGAATAATATGGACTTGGAAGGATATGGTCGGATTCGACGTAGTTAGATCCGAGTCGAGATAATGTCCGAGTCGGACAGACCCAACTATGAGACGTAGCGATATGTCATCTGTGAGTCTCTAGTACAACATACATTCTATGTCCTAAGACCTGAGCTGGCACATGTACTCGGGATGGTGACAGACCTGCTTTGGGCCGACCAAACGCTACTATGTGGCTAGGTAGTTACAAAGGTAGATTTCAGGCTTGTCCACACCCATGCCGCGAGACATGGTCGAGAAATATGGGATTTGCCCCTCCAATCAGGAGAGATATACTCTGAGCCCCTCGTGTGATCCAACTAGGATAAGCATGGCCATGCAACAAGGATTATGAGATAATCCAGTTTGTGGTCGGCATCACTGAAACGAGAAAGAGGTTGGGCTAGCACAAGGATGACAGACTCGCCTTGAGCCCGACAACATATATCGTGTGGCAAAAGGAATGGAAGTGTGATGTACAGGTTCACTAACTGGCTTCATTGTCTACTTGGTGGTCGGCACGACTTGATAGAGGCCGCTACCAGCCGAGCAGGTTGGAGGTGATCCGACCTGCAACCAAGCCGACTTGAACCTAAGGGGTCGCGCGCTTAAGGGAAGGAACCTGTGAGGCTGGATCGGACTCCACGAGTCAGGTGTGATCCTACTCGGACTTGGATCCCGGCCGAACAGATTTTGGGCTTTAGGGTCCGTGCGAGGCCCAAGTGTTGAGCCCGCGACGGATGCCTATATAAAGTGGGGGTGCCGCACACTCATGTGGTTGATCACTTTGGCGTTGTCACTAGGGTTTTCATGTGTTGCGAATAGCCACCTCCACTCGTCGCCGACTGTGTGATCGGACCTAGCAGTCCCCCGCACGGTGTTTCTCCTGCACGCGCGGATACCGTTAGAGGCGGTGCACTTGCGCTGCTCCGGCGAACCTGTACGTGGGATCCGACAACTGGCTGTTCGAGGGAGATCGGATGAGGAGGAGACGATTCATGCGGACGTGCTGCCCCAACTCTTCTTCCGCTGCACGGCACTGCGCGTCTAGTGGTAATGACCTGTGATCCATCTCCCGTAGCATGTTCTTGGTTGTTGTGCTCGTAGGAAAATTTTAATTTGCAGTCGACGCACCCTACCATAGAACCCAACACTTGTATCATTTCCATCTGGATAAGACTGCAGGTTCCTGCCGTGAGCTTGGCCTCTACCGGGAATTGGGAAGATGAACCAAGCACTGCGATCTCCGGCAAGCCAAACAGATAAGTTCTACCTCTTGTCCATAAGTGTTCTATAAGCTGAAACTTGTGCATGAGAAAACCTCGCCGCTCTTTGAAACTTAGGTGCTCCCATCCCTGGACTCAAACATTGCTTCGGCCAGGATGGTCGCAGTGGCCTTTGGTGAAAAGAGATTGGCGGGGGGCTGGTCCCTTTGTTTATGCTCGGTAGGCTCAGTCCTCCGACAACAAAATAAAAGGGTACCGGCAGGATAGCCTGCCGGGGAAAACTTGTTTATTTAAAAGTAAAGAGGCATTCTACCTCTGCATGGACGTATACATGCACAAGTTCCCGGCAAGGTTCATCTTTTTCATTAATATGCTGATCAGACAAGTACAAACCTTACAGGACACATACATGGACTCGAGAGATTACATTATTTGAACTAAAATTTGGCAAGTACCTACAGATTTAAGATTGAAAAAAGATAAGTGCCCCATAAACTCCTCTCCCTGTCCCTCTTGTCCCAGGTAGTGCGGTGAGAAGAGAAGAGGGCAGGAGGCGCGCACCGGCACAACGCCACCCCGATCCCGTCAGGGCCTGCCAAACACAGCCTGACAAGACCGGGAGTGGCAAGGCTGCGAAGGAGGAAGATGGAGGGAGCACCTCCGTGGCCCCCTGGTCACCACTTCCAGGACCAGTCAAAAGGCTCCAGCACAGGCACCGGCAGAGAAGGACGTCAGGGCCCAGCTGGAAGACCACTGGAGGAAGCGAAAGAGACAGGAGGGCGACCCTTTCCCCGGCAGCTGATAAAACGGTGATGACGGTGCCGGGGAAAGGAGGGGAAAGACAGAAAGACAATGCAGCAGGTCGCCAGTACGAGATGAACGCGTTGGTGCCATCGTACTCTGACTAGACGGCCTGCCTCCCACCTTCTCCATCTTCCCTGGCTTCATCTTCATCAACACCGTTCCAGGGAAGCGCCAAGACCCCAACCCGATGCCTTCCCCGGAGAGACGGCGAGCGACCAAGACGGCCAAAGGGCTCGGGGCACGCCGCTCCCCACCTCGGCGGGCAGGAAGGCGCACCTCCCGTCAACATCAGCCCTAGGACCTCCAGAGGGGGCAGTGCTGGGATTACCAATGGTTCCCAGCCACATGCCTCCCGGGCGAGCATCGAAGACACCAAGAACCTGGTCACCAAGCCAACAAGCAGCAGCAGCCCGGGGCGAAATGCCGCATTACCCGACGGGCAACCCACCGTGTCGGAGGGGGCAAGCATTTCCCCACAATGGGGAAGCTTGATATCTCCCACGCCACGGGCGGCCTGTCCACCGCGTCTCCCACAAGCATGGACCAGACTCACTCCCCAAGAGCCAACACAAACATTTGGCAGCACCAACCCCAGGCTAGAGCCCGGGGCCTGGCCCCAGGCTATTATCTTCAACATAACCAGCAGGAGGCGGAAAACGGAGGAGAAGGGACGCAAAGATGGATGACTCCGCTCTCCCCTCGCCCCTCCTTTTATAGGATGGCCGAGGAGGAGAGCCGCTCCCTCAACAAGCGACCACCGCCCTCCTCCGCCAATTCAAGAAAACCGGGCCCCCACCTTGATGCTCTCCCACACCACGCGCCTCCATTACCTACCCCGCGCGATGCATGCAGCATACATGGCTAAGGATAAGGGCATGGTGGGAAGAGTGAATTGGCAGTTTCCACCCCGTGCGTTAAAGTCATTCACGGGCCATTACAAGAGTGGCCCCAACACGATTGGCTTTACACGATGCGTGGGAAAACCGGAAACTGGCCCGGGTTCAAGATTAATGAAGAAGCAAAGAAGACCTCAAGAGACCAGCCTCTTCCACACTCCTGCCTGTGCACTAATTAGGGCCTACCCCGACGACGCTCGGCAGCGCGTTTGGGGCAGGCCCGGGGGCTTCTGTCGGTGCAACAAACCCTGGGTCCGTTGCCCTGACTGTGCACAGGCATGAAAGCAAGATTATAGCGCCAAGATCAGGCCAAGGTACAAGAGGTCGAGATCTTCAAAGGACCAATGTGCAGATCGAGGGAACCAAAGCTGAGCCAGAGAAGAGAGAAAACTCCCTTGCCGGGCAGGCGAGCCTGGCGAGGACGGGGTCACCCCTGAAAGAGAGTCTCCAAAATGCCCCGGCAGGGCCTGCCGGGGCTCGCGAAGGCGGAGCCACCTCACCAAACCACTTCACCATGACGCACATCGTCGATCAGTGCGGTATCAAGCCGCAAAGTGACTAAGTGGTAGCCATTCGCCACATGGCAGCCTCTTTCTACAGGAAATGCCTACAGATGACACCCGTCCTGCGACGTGTCAAGCGAGCAGGCGCGAAGCTGGCAAAGTAGCCCGGCAAGGCCTTCTGGGCAAGCAACGATGTGACATTGAGCGGCGCATTTAATGCACTCTGTCAGCATGCAGAGTTAGGTATGATAGCACTATTTCCTATCTTATCAGTGCATAATGACTAATTTGCCACTGTGGTGAACCCTTAGTCTATAAAAGGAGGCCCAAGGCAACCTTAGAAAGGGTTGGACCCTGTGTTAGCAAATCCACCCCCTCACATTTCATACGCCTGTAGCCGTTTCGGCCCGAGGCAACCCTGCCGGGCAAACGCGCTACGACCACCACCATTTTCCCACCATCAATCCACCAAAGCAGGAGTAGGGTTTTACGCCTCACAGCGGCCCGAACCTGGGTAAAAATTGCCCGTGTGATCTCTGTCCTGCTGCCCCACGCTCCTCTGCTCTTTGTGCAACGTGCCATCCCCCCGCCGAACCAGCAAGGGACCCTTGGTCCCATAGGTGGCTGTGGTTTCCCGTGACACCTATACACAAAGAACAAATACTTGCAACCCGACGCGTTAAAGGGGTTGTCAATCCCTTCCGGTTAACGATGCCAAAAAGTGACGTAAGGATAGGATAAAATTGTAGTAGATTGAAAGATGCAAATAAAAGCAAATAAAACGCAGCAAGGTATTTTTGGGTTTTTGATAATATAGATCTGAAGATAAAAGTTGCAAATAAAGAAAAAAGGCAAATGGCAATATAGATCTGAAAGTATATGATTGGAAAATAGACCCGGGGGCCGTAGATTTCACTAGTGGCTTCTCTCGAGAAAACAGCATACGGTGGGTAGACAAATTACTGTTGGGCAATTGATAGAAAAGCAAATAATTATGACGATATCCAAGACAATGATCATGTATATAGGCATCACGTCCAAGATTAGTAGAACGACTCCTGCCTGCATCTACTACTATTACTCCACACATCGACCGCTATCCAGCATGCATCTAGTGTATTAAGTTCATGAAAAAATGGAGTAATGCAATAAGAACGATGACATGATGTAGACAGGATCTATTCATGTAGGAATAGACCCCATCTTTTTATCCTTAATAGAAACGATACATGCGTGCCTTGCTGCCCCTTCTGTCACTGGGAAAGGACGCTGCAAGATCGAACCCATTACAAAGCACCTTTTCCCATTGCAAGATAAATAAATCAAGTTGGCCAAACAAAACCCAAATATCAGATAAGAAATACGAGGCTATAATAATCAATAATGGATATTAAATCAAGGAAAATCTGATCATAAACTCACAATTCATCGGATCCCAACAAACACACCGCAAAAAGTAATTACATCAAATAGATCTCTAAGAGACCATTGTATTGAGATACAAAGAGAGAAGAAGCCATCTAGCTACTGCCTACGGACCCGTAGGTCTGAGGTAAACTACTCACGCATCATCGGAGAGGCATGAATGAGGATGATGAACCCCTCCGTGATCGTATTCCCCTCCAGCGGAGTGCCAGAAAAGGGCTATAGATTGGATCTCGTGGTTCTGGAACTTGCGGCGGCTGGAATAAAATTTTGTCGACTCCCCTAGGGTTTCTGGAGTATGGAGGTATTTATAGAGCGAAGAGGCGGTGCGGGAGGCCACCGAGGTGGGTCATGGGCACAACCCACCTGGGCGCGCCTGGGGGCCCAAGCGCGCCCTGGTGGGTTGTGCCCCCCTCGGGGCACCCCCCAGGTGCTTCTCTGGCCCATTGGATGTCTTCTGGTCCAAAAAAATCCACAAAAAGTTTCGCTGCATTTGGACTCCGTTTGATATTGATTTTCTGCGATATAAAAAACAAGCAGAAAACAACACCTGGCACTCGGCACTATGTCAATAGGTTAGTCCCAAAAAATGATATAAAATGACTGAAAATGATTGTAAAACATCCAAGAATGATAATATAACAACATGGAACAATCAAAATTTATAGATACGTTGGAGACGTATCAGCATCCCCAAGCTTAATTCCTGCTCGTCCTCGAGTAGGTAAATGATAAAAACAGAATTTTTGATGTGGAATGCTGCCTATCATGTTCAACACATATTCTTTTCTTTATAGCATGGTCATTTGGACTTTTATATGGTTCAAAGCAATAGTCTAGTTTTGACATGAGGATTTTAATACTCAAGCATATCAACAAACAACCATGTCTTTCAAAATATCAATACTAAAGCAAGTTATCCCTAGCCCACCATGCTCAATCATTGATCCATTTATGCAACACATCCAAATATTAGCTACATCCAATGCTCAAGTGTGATAATAGTGTTCCGTAGTTGGTGCTTTATAAGAGAAGATGGAGACTCAAAATAAAAATAAAAATTGCATAAAGTAAAAGATAGGCCCTTCGCAGAGGGAAGTAGGGATTTGTAGAGGTGCCAGAGCTCAAAGCTTAAATTGAGAGATAAAATTATTTTGAGTGGGATGCTTTTCTCGTCAACGAGAACGACTTAGAGTTCCCAACACTTTCCATGCTAGATATATCATAGGCGGTTCCCAAACATAAAATAAAGTTTATTCCTTTTTCCACCAAACATTCACAAGCCATGGCTAGCCGTATCCACGGTTTCCCTCCATACCAACACTTTCCAAGGAATTTATTATTTGACAACATAAAGTAAAAAAAATTCATTTCGGGACTGAGAATCCCTATTACCGCCATACTCTCGTGCAATGACAAGTGAATAAACACTCATCTTGAGAATAACACATCTAGCATGAAAAATATTAGCCACCCCTCACCACTTCATGAGCGGTATGGGCACACAAAAGAGAAATTTATTTTGAAATTGGAGTTGGCACATACAAATTTGCTTAGAACGGCAAGGAAATACCGCATATAGGTAGGTATGGTGGACTCATTTGGCATAACTTGGGTTTTAGGATTTGGATGCACAAGTAGTATTTCTACTTAGTACAAGGTGGAGGCTAGCAAGGGATTGAGAAGCGACCAACCAAGGAACGAAAACCATCATAAGAGAACATTAAACATAACTAACACCGAATAATGCAACACAAGTAGGATGTAATTTCATTGCATGACTTATTGACTTTCATTCTTGCATAGGGAATCACAAACCTTAACATCAATATTCTTACTAAAACATAATTACTCATTAACATGGCTCACATATCACTATCATCATATCTCAAAACTATTACAAAGAATCAAGTTTATTTTGTCCAATGATCTTCATGAAAGTTTTTATTATATCCCCCTTGGATATCTATCACTTTGGGACTAGTTTCATATGTTGCTTTTGATAAGCTCAAACAAATATAAGTGAAGAACATGAGCATCATATTTCTTTCTCTCAAATTAATCTAAGTGAAGCATGAGAGAATTTCTTCAAATATAGCAAAGCACACCATGCTCAAAAAGATATAAGTGAAGCACTAGAGCAATTCCATAGCTCTAAAAAATTGAAGTGAAGCATAGGAGCAAGCATAGCATAATTTGGCTCTCTCAAATAGGTGTGTACAGCAAGGACACTTATTAAAAATAAAAAATAAAAACAAGCAAAGACTCATATCATACACGACGCTCCAAGCAAAACTCATAATATGTGATGAATAAAAATATAGTCTCAAGTAAAATACCGATGGTCGTTAGAAGAAAGAGGGGATGCCACTCGGGGCATCCCCAAGATTAGTTGCTTGATACTTCTTGAATATTATCTTGGGGTGCCTCGGGCATCCCCAATATTAGCCTTTTGCTGCTCCTTATTTCTTCATCCATCGCGATCTCACCCAAAACTTGAAAACTTCAATCACACAAAACTCAACAAAACCTCGTGAGATCCGTTAGTATAACAAAACTAATCTTTACTCTAAGTACTGTAGCAAACCAATTCTTATTTTGTAATTGTATTATATCTACTGTATTCCAACTTTTATATGGCACAAACTCATCAAAGGAAACCATAGAATCATCAAAACAAGCACATAACACAACGAAAATAGAATCTGTCAAAAACAGAACAGTCTGTAAAGATGCGAATTTTGACCATACTTCTGCAGCTCTAAAAATTCTGAAAAATTAGGATAACATGGAAAATTTGTATATTGATAATGACAAAAAAACTTCAAGAGTGTATCACGCTCCAGTAATCATCAGAAATTCTAACTCTGGATGCAAAAGTTTCTGAATTTCCAACACGATCAAATCAACTATCAACCAAATCACCCCAAAGGCTTTGCTTGGCACAAACATTTATTTAAACCACAAAAACACATCTAACCAGAGGTATTATTTGGTATTTTATTTAAAACAGCAAGAAAACCAAAAAGCAAAAAGATACAAGTTGGGTTGCCTCCCAACGAGCGCTATCGTTTTACGCCCTTAGCTAGGCATAATACCAAGATCTCAAGTGTTGTCATCCTTGTTGGATGTTCCATAGGTTGCCCTCATTATAGATTCATAAGGCAATTTGATCTTAGTTCTAGGGAAGTGTTCCATGCCCTTTCTCAAGGGAAATTGAAATTTAATATTCCCTTCCATCATATCAATCACTGCACCAATAGTGCGTAAAAACGGTCTACCAAGTATAATAGGACAAGACGGATTGCAATCGATGTCAAGAACAATAAATTCTATGGGTACATAGTTCCTATTTGCAAGAATAAGAACATCATTGATCCTTCCCAAAGGCTTTTTAATAGTAGAATCCGCCAAATGCAAATTAAGAGAACAATCTTCAATATTGGTAAGACCAAGAACATCACAAAGAGATTTCAGAATTGTGGAAACACTAGCACCCAAATCACATAAAGCATTGCACTCGTAATTTTTAATCTTGATTTTGATAGTAGGTTCCCATTCATCATGTAATTTTCTAGGGATTGACACTTCCAATTCCAACTTATCTTCTAAAGCTTTCATCATAGCATCAACAATATGTTTAGTAAAAGCTTTATTTTGTTCGTAGGCATGAGGTGAATTTATCATGGTTTGCAACAAGGAAATACAATCAATCAAAGAGAAACTATCATAATTAAAGTCCTTGTAATCCAAAAGAGTGGGCACATCACTAGTTAAAGTTTTGACCTGTCCAAACCAACTTTTATCAATTTTCTCAACAAGATTTTCACCCTCCGAATTATCGGGATGCCTTCTAGCTAAAGTTGACTCTTCTTCAGTCCCTTTATCATCAAGTTGAACTTTACTAAACAAGGAATCAATAGAAGACACACCAATCATTTTAAGATCTTCATCATTTTTATGAAAGCAATCACTAGAAAACGCTTTTTCTAAAAATTATCTTTTAGCTCTAAGCATAGCGGTTCTTTTCTTACTTTCATCCATAGAAACATAAAGAGCCTTAATTGATTCCTCAACCTTAGGCACAAAAATTTTCAACTTGAGATTTTCCACATCATGAGAAATTCTATCAATACTTCTAGACATATCATCAATCTTATTCAATTTTTCTTCTATAGAAGCATTGAAAACCTTTTGAGTATTGATAAATTCTTTAATATTGTTCTCTAGATCAGAGGCATTCCTATTATTATTATAAGAAGAATTACCATAGGAATTACCATAACTATTAGAGGAATTTCCTGGAAAAGGCCTAGGATTAAAATTACCTCTATAAGCATTGTTATTGAAATTATTTCGCGAGATAAAATTCACATCTATAGCATCACTATTTTGCTCAATCAAAGTAGACAAAGGCATATCATTAAGATCAATAGGAGAATTTTTACTAGCAACCATTTTCATGAGAGCATCAACCTTTTCACTCAAAGAATCAATTTCAATCGAATTAACTTTTTGACTAGTAGGTGCCCTTTTGGTATGCCATTGCGAATAGTTCGCCATAATATTATCAAGCAATTTGGTGGCTTCACCCAAAGTAATTTCCATAAAAGTACCACCCGCGGCGGAGTCCAAAAGATTTCGAGAAACAAAATTCAATCCCGCATAAAAATTTTGTATGATCATCCAAAGATTTAACCCATGAGTTGGGCAATTCCTTAGCATCAATTTCATCCTTTCCCAAGATTGTGCAACATGTTCATGCTCAAGTTGCTTGAAGTTCATGATCTGGGTTCTAAGGGAAATAATTTTCGTGGGCGGAAAATACTTAGTAATAAAAGCATCTTTGCACTTATCCCAAGAATCGATACTATTGCGAGGCAAAGATGAAAACCAAATTTTAGCGCGATCGCGCAAAGAGAACGGAAATAATTTCAACTTCACAATATCATTGTCCACATCTTTTTTCTTTTGCATATCGCATAACTCCATGAAGGTGTTAAGATGGGATGCGGCATCCTCATTAGGAGTACCGGAAAATTGATCTTTCATGACAAGATTCAACAAAGCAGCATTAATATCACAAGATTCCGCACTAGTGGCGGGAAGAGCAATCGGAGTGCTAATGAAATCATTGTTGTTGGTATTGGAAAAATCACACAACTTAGTGTTCTCTTGCGTCATCTTGAGCAATTGTAAACAAGAACACAAGTAGGCGATAGATCCGACCGGAAAACGGTGAATGAAAAAGAGAGCGAATAAACACGGCAAATTTTGTGAAGTGGGGGAGATGAGAACGAGAGGCAAATGGAAAATATTGTAAATTGCAAGGAGATGAGATTTGTGATTAGGAACCTGATAGATGTTGATGATGTCTCCCCGGCAACGGCGCCAAAAAGTTCCTTTGATGTCGCTTGAGATGCGTCGGTATTTCCCCAAGGAATAAGGGAGGATGCACCACAGCAACGGTAAGGTATTTCCCTTAGTGATGAGACCAAGGTTATCGAACCGGTAGGAGAACCAAACAACACTATGTAAATGGTACCTGCACACAAAGAACAAATACTTGCAACCCAACGCGTTAAAGGGGTTGTCAATCCCTTTCGGGTAACGATGCCAAAAAGTGACGTAAGGATAGGATAAAATTGTAGTAGATTGAAAGATGCAAATAAAAGCAAATAAAACGCAGCAAGGTATTTTTGGGTTTTTGATAATATAGATCTGAAGATAAAAGTTGCAAATAAAGAAAAAAGGCAAATGGCAATATAGATCTGAAAGTATATGATTGGAAAATAGACCCGAGGGCCGTAGATTTCACTAGTGGCTTCTCTCGAGAAAATAGCATACGGTGGGTAGACAAATTACTGTTGGGCAATTGATAGAAAAGCAAATAATTATGACGATATCCAAGACAATGATCATGTATATAGGCATCACGTCCAAGATTAGTAGATCGACTCCTGCCTGCATCTACTACTATTACTCCACACATCGACCGCTATCCAGCATGCATCTAGGGTATTAAGTTCATGGAAAAACGGAGTAATGCAATAAGAATGATGACATGATGTAGACAAGATCTATTCATGTAGGAATAGACCCCATCTTTTTATCCTTAATAGCAACGATACATGTGTGCCTTGCTGCCCCTTCTATCACTGGGAAAGGACACTGCAAGATCGAACCCATTACAAAGCACCTCTTCCCATTGCAAGATAAATAGATCAAGTTGGCCAAACAAAACCCAAATATCGGAGAAGAAATATGAGCCTATAATAATCAAGAATGGATATTAAATCAAGGCAAATCTGATCATAAACTCACAATTCATCGGATCCCAACAAACACACTGCAAAAAGTCATTACATCAAATAGATCTCTAAGAGACCATTGTATTGAGATACAAAGAGAGAAGAAGCCATCTAGCTACTGCCTACGGACCCGTAGGTCTGAGGTAAACTACTCACGCATCATCGGAGAGGCACGAATGAGGATGATGAACCCCTCCGTGATCGTATTCCCCTCCGGCGGAGTGCCAGAAAAGGGCTATAGATTGGATCTCGTGGTTCTGGAACTTGCGGCGGCTGGAATAAAATTTCGTCGACTCCCCTAGGGTTTCTGGAGTATGGAGGTATTTATAGAGCAAAGAGGCAGTGCGGGAGGCCACCGAGGTGGGCACAACCCACCTGGGCGTGCCTAGGGGCCCGGGCGCCCCCTGGTGGGTTGTGCCCCCCTCGGGGCACCCCCCAGGTGCTTCTCTGGCCCATTGGATGTCTTCTGGTCCAAAAAAAGTCCACAAAAAGTTTCACTGCATTTGGACTCCATTTGATATTGATTTTCTGCGATGTAAAAAACAACCAGAAAACAGCAACTAGCACTTGGCACTATGTCAATAGGTTAGTCCCAAAAAATGATATAAAATGACTGTAAAATGATTGTAAAACATCCAAGAATGATAATATAACAGCATGGAACAATCAAAAATAATAGATACGTTGGAGACGTATCACCAAGAGCTATAGTATATACACCATCTGTCTAGGTGTATAAGTCACCTTACGAAAATCAAATAATCTCAAAACACTTGGTGCGATGCATTAACTTCCACCTCATTTCTAGTTTCTTGGCATAAATAAATGAATCAACCAATGTGGGATGTGTGTGTTTTTAATGACTTGAAACTACCAAGCACGACATGGAGTGGTCAGTTCATTGCATGCAATGCTATTAATTAGCAAATAAACAGTAAGTTCTCTCATTTTCCCTCCACCTTGGTCACGATGCACAACCTAAGATGACTTAGTATATCTTACTGTATAACATTTCAGTGCATGTCTCTTTACACTCTAGGACCAGGAGTAGTTCTTTCCTTCTTATCATAGAGTAGTATCGTAGATGATCTTATTTATTGCCATGCATGACACAAAGCAGCATTGCATTTAACATGATACGGTATCTACCTATGTGCACAACATTATCATGCATGGACCTTGACCATGCACGTCACCATGTGTCCAGATCTGAGATGCCGCGTGTACCAGATAAACGGCGCCGAGTTCGACCCCCGTGATGCTACCTGGGTACGATTGAACACACTTGGAGAGTACTCGGTTTTCATTGGGGACAGCTACCCCATAGTGAAAATGATGCCACCTTCTGTGCACGACGCCGTCGGCCTGCCATTCATGAAGAACGGGTGCGTTTTCATTGCGCACCGACGGATTCATATCTTGAACGCCCCTATCCCTGATCTATGCCCCTTCACTTTGGATGAGTCTCCATTGTGGGGAGCCGCACTAAAGAGATGCTGTCGTGGATTTGTCACGGCAGATGCCCTAGCAAAAGGACTTAGGTGTGGAGCCATCGCAACTAGGTTAGCTTAAAGGGGTTGAACGGGACAAGGGACACAGAGAGTTTACCCAGGTTTGGCCCCTCTCAATGAGGCAAAAGCCTACTCCTGCTTTTAGTTGTATTGCTTGGGTTTCGATTACCAGGGAGCGAATACGCTTGACCTAGTTCTCGATCGATTGTTTCTTGAGCTAACCCGTCGCCGGGTCACCCCTTTATATACAGGTTGATGCCCGGCGGCTTACAGAATCCCGGCCGGCTCATACAAATGTGTCCGGCTCGGTTTCTAACTAAACCTGCCTTACAGAACAAGTTAATCATACAGTGGCTCACACCTTTGGGCCTTGAGCCGCCTCTGGGTCTTGGGCCTACGAATAAGTTCGCCATATGAACCACCATCTGCACACCTTTGACCTTATCCGGCCATCTCGTCTTAAGTCGCCAAGGGCGTGACCCGGCCCCTCCTGGTCCGGTCATACCTAGGAGTTATATCCCCAACATTAGGCCCCAGGTTGATTTGAACTTGTTCACATCGATCTCCACCACTTGACTTAGCAGAATCTTCCATTATCAATTCGCTATAACCCGCCATGATGTCACATCACAGATCCGCGGTAACCCGCCATGACATCACGCGCATTAACTCCGCACAAGGCCCAGGACATTTCAACAGATCTTTATCTTACTAGACTTCCTGAAAATCAAGGCGTCCATATAGCCACATAATCATTTTCGGCCTCCTCGATTTTCGCACATGTCGTCTAGTCACCTCCTTATAAATAGGGACGGGGGCCCCTTATGCCATTTTTTACCCCCGCCTCTGCTTCTTCTCCTTCCTCGCGCTGACCACCACAGCTTGAGCTCCGCCGCCGTCGTCCTTCTCCAGCGACCTCCACCCCGGCCGCTGCATCGACCTGAACAGACCAGAAAAATGCGGCGCACTTCCGCTGTTCATTAGTGTCAGTAAGTACTCATCTCTCCTCATAATAGATCTGCATTAGGGTTTCAGCCGTCCGTCGGTGTTCTTCACCGTTCTTCATATTTCCCTTTAGAACACATAGTTTGATCTAAAAACGACACTGAAGTTGTGCGGTAGCAGTTTTAGCATCTCCTTTCAATCGTAGAAGTACCTCTTTTCTGTACAAGATCCCATCTGAATACACGAGTTCTTCCGCTGCCATAGCCTTAGGTTTAAGATTTATTTTTAATTTCTGAACTGTTGTAGATCCAAAATCATAGATAGAGTTTGCAAAACCTGTTTATCTAGCACTTAGTGAAAATTTTACTCCAGATCCATGAATAACCAATCCGTCGCTGGCATACAGCGGCTTAACTCAGATTTTATAACCCGCCAAATACCATTAGGCCCGCTCTTAAACCGCCAGTATGTATTCAGAGTCTGTATAACCCGGTGGTGTTTTACCGGTTTAACCATGCCAACCTTTATCGCATGTATCTTCCGCATACAAATTGACCTTGCATGATGCACTCACTTTCAGATTACCGGATGGCTCAACATCATAATCCTAACCCGGCAATATTTTCCTTACTAGGCTGTTCATTAAAAATGACCAAAACCGTCACCTCATGCAACTGGGTCACCTCCCGGGTTACAAAGCAAACGCTAAATGAGCATGTCGAAGTGGGCGTCTTAGCCACAAAAAATGTCATCCACTGGAGAGTCCCAGGAACAGAGACCACCCCTGACCCAAAAGAAGGCAAAGTCATAGTTTTTACTGACCATATGCTCCGGGGGTTTACCCCACCCGACTCAAAATTCTTTCGTGATGTGCTGCATTTCTTCCAACTTCATCCTCAAGATATCGGGCCCAACTCTGTTTCAAACATCTGCAACTTTCAAGTTTTTTGCGAAGTGTACCTTCAACAAGAGCCCACTGTAGAATTGTTCAGGGAATTCTATTACTTGAACCGGCAGACCGAGTTCACAGACAGGCCCAGCCTAGAATTAGGTGGCATTTCAATACAGAGGCGGAAAGAAGCCACTTTTCCTGCTGCCGCACTTCCCAGTCATCCTAAGGACTGGAACCAGACTTGGTTTTACTGCCAAGACACATCTCCAGAGGGTGAAAATCCTCTGCCGGGTTACCGTGAAAACCGGCTTAGCAACAGACACTACAAAAAAAAGACACATCCGTGACATTTTGGGCCGAACGAATTTTTTTTCTGTCATGCTTATGACACTTCTATGACGATAATTGTGACAAAACCCGGTATCATCATAGATGTGGTGGGCTCCTACTTCTATGACAAAAAATCATGATAGAAAATGGGCTTTTCGTCCTGGGTGGGCCAGAGACGCAGCTGCATGACAATCTTTGGGCCGTCCATGACAGAAAAAACCATGGTAGAAGCGAGGGCGAGGAAAATATCGGGGAGTTCCCGGTTATGGTGGGTGGTCGGGGCCGAGCGATGTGCGTTTCTCTCGTACACGTACGTGCATGGGTGCGAGGCATTGGGCTCTAACTGAACCCGAGCGAGGCGTTCGCCTACTGAACCCGAGCGATTGCACTGCAGGCTACGCGTTACTGAACCCGAGCGATCGATCGATCCCTGGCTATTAACTGAACCCGATCGAGCGATTCCTTCGCTACTGCTGCTAACTGAAGCCGATCGAACCTGCTGCTTCTTGATGAATAGTGAGCATTGTTGGGGGGTTGGATGAATAGTTCCCGGTGGGGGTTGGATGAACAGGACCCCGTGGTAGTAGAGGCCGTTGCCGTTGGATGAACAGGACCCCGATCGATCGAGCCGGTTGGGGGTGGATGAGCAGGACCCCGTGGAGGGCTGGATGAACAGGACGACCCCGTGGAGGGCTGGTTGAATAGTAGCCGGTGGAGGGCTGGATGAACAGTAGCCCGTGGAGGGGTGGTTGAAAAGGACCCCGTGGAGAGGGCTGGTTGAACAGTAGCCGGTGGAGGAGCGGTGGAGGCTGGATGAACAGGAGCCCGTGGATGAACAGTCGCAGGTGGAGGCTGGAGGAGGTCGACGGTGGATGAACAGTAGCCCGTGGAGGTTGGAGGAGGTCGACGGTGGAGATGAACAGTAGCCCGTGGAGTCCCGTTTTGCGGTACGCCACACCCCTCCCGATGAACAAGACCCTTGTTTCAACCGTAGCGCTCCAACGCAAGTCCGTTTCCTCTGTTTTGCGGTACGCCACACCCCTCCCGATCAACAGGACCCCGTTTCAACCGTAGGAGGTCGAAGAGAAGTCCGTTTCCTCCGTTTTGCGGTACGCCACACCCCTCCCAGTGAACAGGATCCCGTTTCGACCGTAGGCGGTCGAACACAAGGCCGTTTCCTCCGTTCTGCGGTACGCCAGGCCTCATTTCGATCGGCTGTTTCGTCCAAGCCGGTTGGCTCCCGATGAACACGATGCATTCCATTGCCTCCCGATGAACACGACGACGTAGTTTCTCCGTTCAGACCCAGCCATGTACACGAGCCCTGGCCATACGTATGCGCGAGTAGGCGTTCGAGACCCCGCCCGTATGTACGTACATGACCGCATTTACTTTCTTGCACCCTGGCTGTACGTACATGTACATGCTACGTCCGCGCCTCTACTACGACACATGCCCTTCCTTACTTGGCCACGGTTCATCGCTGCAGCCTGCAGACAGACCGATCGACCAGTATGTACATACATGTTTGCGACCAGAATGACAACGCTACGTACGCTTCGACCAGGTGGGTCCCGACTATTAGGGAGGATAAGGAGGCACTTCCTTGCGTGCGAAGATGTAGCTGGTGGGTCCCAGCAGTCAGGGGGGAAACATTTTTTTATGAAATACGGTGGCCCGTCCGGTGGGTCCCTGCTGTCAGGTGGAGGAATCATTATTTTGCGCGTAATAAGGAGGCACTTCCTTGCTGCGGCCGTGGACCTAGCTGTCAGCCTCTCCACGTACAGTACTCTTCCGATGGAAGTCGTTCCTTGACCACATTGACCACACCGCACCGAGAGCACCAAGGCGGTGGACGACGGCGAGGCCTAGGAAGGGGATGACGCGGAGCCGGGGAAGACGCGGCAGTGGATGCCTACGCGGAGAGGAGTACGAGGGTTCACTGGTTCGGCTGCGGTGTGAGGCTGCCGTCGCCGCAGAATAACAGGGGGTGTGGGTGAGTAGAGGGATGGCCTGGCCAGCAGTGGGAGTAGTAGGGGGCGGTGAGGCCTCTGTGGCAGCACAGCCGGCCACGGGAGGCAGGAGCATGTGGCACGACCGGTGCTGGTTTGGGCGGCTGGAGCAAGAAGACCAGAGGTTGAAGAAGCACTACGGCCGTTGGATGGACATCGTACGGTCACTGGAGCTAGAATCATTCATATTGACTAAGTTGACAAAGCCCTCCATCCGTGTCAACTTAGTAGGCCCACAAGTCAGCCTCCCACTATGGTGGGTCCCAGCTAGCAGGGGAGTATTCTTTTTTTGTGTGTAATAAGGAGGCACTTCCTTGCGTGCGAAGATATAGCTGGTGGGTCCGAGCTGTCAGCGGGGGGAACATTTTTTTCGCGAAATACAGAGGCCCTTCCGGTGGGTCCCAGCTGTCAGGTGGAGGAATCATTATTTTGCACGTAATAAGGAGTCATTTCCTTGTGTGCGGCCGTGGACCCAGCTGTCAGCCTCTCCACGTACAGTCCACTTCCGATGGATGTCATTCGTTGACCACGTTGACCACGCCGCATTGAGAGCACCAGGGCGGTGGACGACGGCGAGGCCTAGGAAGGGGATGACGCAGAGCCGGGGAAGATGCGACAGTGGATGCCCACGCTGAGGGGAGTACGAGCGCTGACTGGTCGGCTGCGGGGTGAGGCTGACGTCACCGAAAAATAATAGGATGTGCTGGTGGGTAGAGGGATGGCCTGGCGGCAGCATAGCCGGCCACGGGAGGAGGGAGCAGGCAGTCCCACCGGCGCTGGTTTGGGCGTCTGGAGCAGGAAGATCAGAGATTAAAGAAGCACGGCGGCCGTTGGATGGACATCCAACAGTCACTGCTCTGTGTTGACTAAGTTGACAAAGCCTTGCATACACGTCAAAAAAAAAATTACGACAGCATCATCATCAACCTAGTAGGCCCAGAAGTCAGCCTCCAAATCTGTGGAAAACAGCATACAACCCATTAGCCATTATTTTCAATAATTTACAGCCCATTTCCTAATTCTTAAGGATATTTTGAAGCCCATATTCTTTTTATTTGCATATTTTGGTGGGGTCCAAACTCTTTTAATCACATAATTTTGAGTCACGTTAAAAATAATTTTTAAAAAATTATATCAAAATAAAATTCAGAAAAAATTCTCCGCAAAAAAATGAATGAAATTTAAAATATTTACTAGCAAGATGCCCGTGCGTTGCACGGAACATGAAGATGCATTTGTATGAGTAGTTTATCTTGTGGGAGAAAAGGATGAACGAGGGAAGGCCGTATCTGCAAATGTGGAGAGGAGTGCGGGTAAATTAGATACGGCCTTCCCTCGTTCCTATCCATTAGATATAGATCGGACGGCCTATATTGCAGGATGGCAGGCACACCATCATCAAAATATCCTTAAAAATATTCTCCGCAAAAAAATGAATGAAATTTAAAATATTTACTAGCAGGATGCCCGTGCGTTGCACGGAACATGAAGATGCATTTGTATGAGTAGTTTATCTTGTGGGAGAAAAGGATGAACGAGGGATGCCCGTCCGATCTGCAATATAGGCCGTCATAGTTTCCTTCCTATCCATTAGATATAGATCGGACGGCCTATATTGCAGGATGGCAGGCACACCATCATCACCAACTCTGCTTTTTATAAGAGTAGAGAAATCCAGAAAAAACGATATTTTAATGTAATTGCCGGTTGGCTTTGGTTTAAAATTTTACAGCCCATTTCTTACAACTTATAGCCCATTTTCTGGGGAAGCCCATTTCTTACTACTTACATCCCTCCTTGTCTTGAAAGATTTGCAGCCCTGCAGGGCTGAGAAAAGCAAGTAGGCCTCGGTTGGGTATTCTCCAAAAAAAAAAGAACTGGGCTAGCCATTTTTAGAAAGAAAAAAGATATCAACTGGGCTCGTCATGTTCTTAAATAAAAGCGTAAGCGTGGGCTAGACGGGCAACAGCCCCCGCATAGCGCGCAGTTGAGCTCCGTCTCTAAAACTAAAAAACAACTGGGCGAGCTGCTGCGTCCCTGGTGTTATCCGCTCGTTGTGTAATTTTCTCGTTTATTGACTACATTGACAATGGCGTGGGACCTAGTTGTCAAACAATTAGGAGGAGGTATTTTTTTGGCTTGTAATAATGAGGCACCTGCTTGCGTAATGCAATGACCCCGGTGGGTCCCTACTATCAGCCTCTCCACGTACAGTCATCTCCTGATTCCTCTCGGTTGTTGACCATGTTGACAACGCCAGACGGCGGCGGGCACAGAGAGCAAACCAAGGCGGAGAACGACGGCGAGGCCTCGAACGGGAATGAACAGGAGCTGTGGAAGGTGCGGCAGAGTAGTGGCAGGCGGAGGGGAGTACGAGGGCAACAACATGTAACTCAAGCTTACAAACAGTACAAAAAGCCCAAGGCTTAATTGTTCATCAAATTTAGACAAAACCCAGATTGAACATGGCAATAACATCTAACCCAACCACTCTTTTTCGCAGTCACAAACAAATGGATCGGTCTGATCCATAAAATCAACATCCTGTGCAAAAAAAATTATTGGACGATGACTACAAGTTGTTGTAAATAGAAGCCGAGCACGTTCAGAAGACCATTTGTCCACCTGAAACTTCTTTTTTTGCTGTTCAACATGTCCGTCCATGAGAAATCTCTTGCTGAAAAACTTAAGCCTCATGGACAATAGTAACCTCGCATTCAACAGGAAGAATGTGACAAAGCTTCTGTTTGCCTGGTTGGATGCATATCCTTCCATCGTTATTGTCCTCAAAGGAATGTCATGAGAACTGAGAAAATCCTGGTGCTTATTACGCCACCGATTGGTTATACGTTTTTCTCCATGTGTTAGTGCCTAAGTAGACATGAAGATTGAAAACAGTTAAGGTCTGAAAAAAGAGTATGTCGAAAGAGCAACAGCTGAACGGTTAATTCTAGTACAATATATACGGTCTTTCAATGTGCATGAAATCATCACCTTTATATATAAATTCTCCAGAGATCAAAAGCATCGCAGCAAGCCAATAATTATGTTCAGATCATAACTAAACATTCTGATATATAAGATCTTGACAGAATCCAGCAGCATTGATAGGCTATCCATGGACGAACTCTTCATTGAGCATATAACATAATATTAGTACCCAAAGTGTACTCCAAGATGATATAAAACTTATGCTCACAAATGAAAAATGCAGCTTATGATTACAAATGTGTAGATGATAATATACGGTACCTGAAAAGGTGAGGAGCCAAACACCAACTTATTGTGATCATTAAACGGATCATGAATTACACCCAAGGTCTCCAGTTTGGGTGCAGAGACGACAGTTATTTGCCAAGGTTTATAACAATAATGAAGGAGCAACCTTTGAAGTGAAGGGGCATCTTCGATGATGAGCTGTTGTACTTGAAAACAAATTCCAATGCTTTTAAGGTGAGGCGACTTTATTTGGAGACAACTGATAGGGATTTCTACTCCCAAAACAATCAGCAAGCGCTCCAGGGTAGGGCAACTCGAGTGGATAATGCTGTGCAGTGAGGCCTCCGACAGATAAACCTCCACAAGCGAAAGTTTTTTAGCAGTGGGAGTCAAAGCATTTGTACCAGATCGTCTGGTAGATGGCACTGGGCGAAGGTGGCGGTGTGGAGAGAGGAGGAAAACCACGAGATGGACAACGGTGGTGTGGGCACAAATTCTTGGTGTTCGGTTCGTGGTATGAAACTTTCGTCGTAATGGTATAACTCAAACTGCTGGAGTTTTTCGAATTCAGGGGATGTCAGCCAAGCGTCCACCCTGCCGGGTATGGACAGTAGGTAGCGTGTCGGGATGTAGAGGCATCAAACGGGTCCCTGCTGGTGAGAGGAGACGATGGCTCTGAGGAGATCAAATTCAGGAAGGACAGAAATCTGACGACAGTCGAGATTGAGGGGCGCGGTGCACCATATCGGGCGCCACCGAGTTGAGAGGACTTGTGTGCGGCAGCAATCCTTGGTGGGGAGAAGCGAGATGATCTCCCCAAGGATGTCATCTGGGAGATCGCTTATGCGATCCACCGGAGATTCTACGGGTTCCTCAGATCCGGGTGGGGGGGGGCTCGCCGCTTCTCCCCGCGCTGCCGGGTGCGGGATCTACAACCGGCGTCGCCGCTGGCGGGAGCCTCATCTTCTTGGCGCTGGGCCAGCCGACTCCATTTTCCTTGCGGGCATCACACCAAGCTCACGGGTTTGAGCAGAGTAGCCAGAGACGAGCCTAGTGGCAGTGCGAGTGGGGAAGAAGGAGGGCTGGGGTTTTCTGTAGGAGTGGAAGAAGAGGAGCAGGCATTTTCTGTATGAGTGAGGAAGAAGGTGAGTGGGGGTTTTCTGTACGAGTGAGGAAGATGGGGAGCGGGGGGAATTGGGGGGCGACGGAAGCGGGAGAGTCCAGCGAGCTACAGTATAAGTGGAAGCGAGGAGGAAGGAGGGTTTTTCTTGGATCACCCCCTCTTCAAGAAATATGGGCTTCTCCTCGCAAAAAACAAAAACAAATGGGCTTTAAGATGGATAGGCTTTTGTATCGGCCCAGTCGACTACCCGTGTTTCATACTGGAGGGCCTTAACACTAGAGGCAGCCCATTAGAGACACTCTCCAGCTCTCCAGCTTATTGCCCATTCGAAAGAAAATAAGAGACGCCCCCAGCTTAATTATGGCTCCTCATCGGTAACATTTTTCAACTTGAAAAAAAGTTATAGCTCCTTTTCGGGCCGGCTTGGCATCCACCAAATTAGAGGATGGTGTACTGCATGCAGACACTCACACTGGTCGTAGCGCGGCAAAATGAGGGGTCAAATAACAT
This sequence comes from Elymus sibiricus, assembly GCA_039707655.1. Lineage (NCBI taxonomy): Eukaryota > Viridiplantae > Streptophyta > Magnoliopsida > Poales > Poaceae > Elymus > Elymus sibiricus. The sequence goes on from CM077666.1 coordinate 433,933,788, forward strand.
GCCCACAATATACATAGATTAACAGGGATTGTGGGGGATTAAATCATGTACAAGCCAAATTCCCCTCCATTCCTCTCCAAACCCCTTGGGAGGAGGTTGAACCGAACAAGGCCTAAGACTAACCACAGTGGGAGTAACTTAATTCCATACAGTATCATAATATGATACTCAACCCTCTCTTTCTTCATTTAATTCTACGCCACCTCATCAAATTTGCCTACTAGTTGGCATGCATGATACTACTTATGATACTCCCATTACAACCAGCCTGGTAGAATTAATATACCTAATCTAAATGGTCGCCGCCCGATCTCTTTGTCCTCCTCCAGCATCCGGCAGAAGAAGAACCGTGCAAGACACCGGTTGTATTCGCCAGCGTCGCCTCGGCGGTGGCCTTCATGGGATACAATCGACGGCCGCCTCCCGTGTTCTACTTCTCCTCGATGATGGCGGCGGGCGGGGACGTGCTGGCCGTCACCTCATCGACATCCGCATAGCCGCATAGCCGTGTCACCTCGTCGACATCTGCGGCGGCTTCTTTCTCTGCCTGCATGTCGCGGCTACGCGCGCGTCGACAGCGGATGGCACAGTTGCAGACACTGGAGGCGCTGTACGATGCGGCAGCGTCGAGGGCAGCGATGATGCCCGTGCCACCGTGCTCCCCGACAAGCCGGCGTGGAGCAAGTCGGCACTCTTCCTAGAGCTGTATTGGAGAGTCCAGCTGTGGAACCACGCGCTGGCTTAGTGCGGCAACTGCCTTCGACGGGCTAGGCGAGGTAGGTGGAGCAGCGAGCTGCCTCGCTCGTAACTGTCGGGCTCGGTGGGCCACCCAGACGGCTTTTATGCCGGAGAACTGCTCTTCCTGCTCGTCGGATGCCGCCGAAAGAGTGGACAAAATGGTGGAAGGAGGAGCTTGGCCGGCGTCCTGCTCCTGAACGGACGTGTGTGGCCGGAGTTGGTTTCTCGCATTCCACGTGGGTTTAAATGTAGGTTTTTGAATGCGGCGAGGAGGCGGGTACAGCTGGGAGTGCAGCGAGCGGTGCCCTGGGCCGGCGCGCCGCTTCAAATGGCGGACACAGTGAGAGGTCGCGTCCGCCCTGACCCCCTTGACCGTGGACCTTGACGGTGTACGTCACCTTGTGTCCAGATCTGAGATGCCACGTGTACCAGATGAATGACTCCAAGTACGACCACCGTGATGCTAGGTGCGAGCCGAGGAACACTGTTGGAGACACCCCCCTCATAATTTTCCTATTCCTACATTTTAAGTTCCTACGAAGAGAGTACTAGACTTGTTCGGTTCAACCGCCTCCCTAGGTGTTTGGAGAGGAATTGGCCAGCGCGAGGCGGTTCTATAGGTGGGCAGGCGGCAAAAAACAGGGGAAAACATGCGAGGTTCCTTGCAGACACTCCACCGCGAGGTTCCTTGCTCCTTCTTGGTCATCGGGAATCTATGTTCTTCCACTCTTTTTTTGACGTGAGCTTTGTTCATCCTTTTGCCAACACGCGAGACATCTAGCATCAAGGTGCACGTGTCATGCATGAAAATGGAGATAATCAGATAAGCAGTGCGTAAGTGAGTCGTGCACTTCGATGGCACCTACTACGCAATATTTTTTCTCCTCGATGGCACGTGAATAGTGCACGTACTCAACGACGGAGCACGGGATGGTAGTCATGACATGGTCAGCCCTTTTTTGGAGAGAGTACATACTAAATAACTTTGATGTGTCCCGTCAACTCACAGAACGACGAGAAGCTTGCTTACTATGCCTTCTTCCTCGCCAACGCGTGCGTGGTGGCTCGCAGCACGAGGAGAAACTTTTTCTTACAAGCGGTCGACGTGCAGTAGTTCATTTGGTGTCAGATTGCCAGAAGTACTACTGTAGTACCATCATTATTGTTCGACTTCTGGAATAGGCGAAGAGCCAAGCGCAAGGTCACCTACTAACCTAGTACAGTATACTACTATAGCCAAAGCTGGTCCACCTTTTTAGAGCATGGTTAATTAATATAGGCGGCTCTTGCAGCGGCACATCATTTAGAGCAAGTACTACTCCCTCCATCCAGGTGAATAAGTCATCTTTGGTTGTGCACCGTGACCAAGAAGGAGGGAAAAACAAGAGAACTTAATGTTTATTTGCTAATTAATAGCATTGCATGCAATGAACTAACCACTGCATGTCGTGTTTGGTAGTCTCGAGTCATTGAAAACATGCACGCCCACATCTCTTATTGGTTGATATGTCAAGAAACAAGAAATGAGGTGGGAGTTAATGCACCGCCCCTAAGTGTTTTGGGATTATTTGGTTTTCGTAAAGTGACTTATACACCTAGACGGAGGGAGTAACTTGTTTCTAGTGGGTACATTGATGTGGCATCGAAAGGGTGTGATAGCTGACTCTGGCAAAATAATTGACTACCACGTTGGCATACATGAGCATGGGGCCCACTTGTCAGCGTGCTGGACGGAGGAAGGAACGCAAGACAAAATGGAGCGCGGAAGGGTGCGAATCGATTGGCTCACGTGTGATGACCACTGGAGCAATCCACTCAGATTGTACTACGTTAAAAAATTCATGCAAACATGGCCGGTTATACTGTGAGTAGGTGACCGTGTGCTTGGCTCTTCGCCTCTTCCGAAAGTCGAACAATGATGATGGTACTACAGTATAGATACTTCTGGCAATCTGACACCGAATGAACTGCTGCACGTCCACCGCCTGTATTAAGCGCACTATCGTAAAGCAAAAGCTTCTCCTCGTCCTACGAGCCACCACGTGCGCGTGAGCGAGGGAGAGGTCATACTAGTAGTAAGCAAAGCTTCTCCTTGTTTGTGAGTTGACGGGACACATCAAAAGTAGTGCATTAGTCTCCAAAAAGGGTTGACCATGTCCATGGCTACCATCCCGTGCTCCGTCATTTAGTGTGTGCTTCTTGTCGTTCTGCGAGTTGACGGGACACATCAAAGTTAATACGTATTTAGTACTCTCTCCAAAAAGGGCCGACCATGTCCATGGCTACCATCCCGTGCTCCGTCATTGAGTACGTGCACTATTCACGTGCCATCGAGGAGGAAAAATATTGCGTAGTACTAGGTGCCATCATAGTGCATGACTCACTTACGCACTGCTTATCTCCATTTTCTTGCATGACACATGCACCTTGATGCTAGATGTCCCGCGTGTTGGCAAAAGGATGAACAAAGCTCACGTCAAAAAAAAGAGTGGAAGAACATAGATTCCCGACGACCGAGAAGGAGCAAGGAACCTCGCGGTGGAGCGTCTGCACTCATAATATTTTATATTATTCAGCGATATAAAATCAACCAATCATCTCCACAGTAGACCGGAAGAGTACGAAACACGGCAGCCCAGTGTAGTTACATCATACATGGCCAACCCACGCTATCACCATATTTCTTGGCCTCCGTGCGACACCTAGCTCTAGTAATCCACCAGCCCGTATCGCTTCTCGCTCCTCGTCTCTCTCAAAGTGCGGCGGGCTGGCGTTTTTGCCGTCTACTCCCTCCGTCCAGGTGAATAAGTCATCTTTGGTTGTGCACCGTGACCAAGAAGGAGGGAAAAACAAGAGAACTTAATGTTTATTTGCTAATTAATAGCATTGCATGCAATGAACTAACCACTGCATGTCGTGTTTGGTAGTCTCGAGTCATTCAAAACATGCACGCCCACATCTCTTATTGGTTGATATGTCAAGAAACAAGAAACGAGGTGGGAGTTAATTCACCGCGCCTAAGTGTTTTGGGATTATTTGGTTTTCGTAAAGTGACTTATACACCTAGACGGAGGGAGTATTGAGGTCGGTTAACTCATCACATGTTAGCGACATGCCAAGAGCATTCTAAAAAAATTACTGTACTCTATTGTTATGCCAAGAATAGGAAGCGCTTTGACCGACGGACCAAACGAGACAGGCGTGCCGTGCCGTGAGTGGGTCCAGTTTCTCGTTTTGAACTTGTTTGGTGTAGTAGTAACACTTGGTTTTGACTATTGATAAGATTTTATATAGGGCCTAATGTATTCTGCGAGGTTGCCTTTGACTATTGATAAGATTTTATATAATTTGAAAATTATATCATTCGAAGATCCTTTCACGTTTCGTTTCAAAAAAAAAGATCCTTTCACATACGAATTTGACGGTATGCTTTGAGCAACTTGCATGTCCTATACTGCTCCTGTTTGGATACTCTAACTTAGCTAGAGGTTAGACTAACTCATGACTAACCCTGAACTAACTGTAGCCAAAGAGGTGTTTAGATGACAGGGTTAGATTGACAATAAATGCACTTGATGGAGAGAGAAAAGTGATTTTTCAGTGGACCCCACGATAACTAGTTCCAATTAGACTACCCACAGTGGGAGTAACATAGGTAGTAACATCACACATATCTAGATAAAATAGATGATATGGCAAGCAATAAATGAAGAAAGAGAGGAAAGTGGTAACATAGTACTAGTAGTATGAGTAACATCACACATATCAAGGCAAGATGAGTCTATAGTCTAATAAATGAAGTGTTGCATGTTACCACACATATGTTACTATCCACTATAGAGGTAGTAACATAGACTAGTAACATATGCATGTTACTAGTCTATGTTACAACCCATTGTGGCTAGTCTTAGCACCACTTGGCTGGCGGGATAGAGAGAGAAAAGTGATTTTTCAGTGGGCCCAATGAGAACTATCTCCAATTAGCACCTCTTGGGTGGGATAGTTTTTTTGGTGGGTTTGGTGCAACTTGCTCCAATTTAACCCTCATGTTTGGATACTTTAGGGCTATTTGAGCCCCAACTAGCTCAAACTAACTCTAACCCATGGATCCAAACAGGGCCAAAGTTAGTCTCGGAAAATGCATTAAGCCCTATATACATGGACAGACGGAGTACATGATACTAGCAAACGCTCACCATTAGTAGTAGTTCATTGGTTGGTTTTGATTTTTGATTCAGTTGCTGTGCTGCTATCATCCAATATTCGCATGTGGTTGTTTCTAGAATAAAAAAAAGGAGGTAGTACTTACTGTGGGAAAGGTGAAGTGATGGTAGCTTCGCCCGAGCAACTTATTACTCTGGGAATATGGGAGTACCAGCGGATTCAGCGAACAGAGAAATGATGGTTGCTTTGTCCGAGCAACTTACTGTGGCGAAGGTGGGGCTCTGTGATTTTACTACTCACTAGTCATTACTACTGCGACGCAACGACCGGGGTGAATCTTTCCCTGTAGTTGTGCACTCAATATTGCTGCATGGCAGGTGGAGCCGGATGAAGGATGTCCCACATGTCGGCGAAACGAAGTTGAATTGTTTCTGGCATTGCTATCAATCCTTCAGGATTTGTTTATATGTACGCATAATTTTAATGAAATTGTACTGTGATGCTATGAAGGTTTCAACTTTGGTTCCCGCAAGAAAAAAAAGGTTTCAACTTAGGATTCATGTGTCCTCTTGCCTCAAGATTGTCTCGTTACAACATTCCATCAAATACAAATGAAACTACCATGGCTGCTAATGCATCTCAATGGTTCGTAGATCAGCGCCAATATTCACATCACAACTAAAGACAAAGTTGTGAGAAGGTGTACAAATAAAGAAAAATATATAATTGATCAATGCTGTTCGTAGGCATGGCTCCATTTCCTGGGCACAGTGTTCATTGGTTGGCAGCTAGTTTCACCCAGCTCTGTAGCCAAAAAAAGAGGTGTATGGAGGACATCACAATCCGATCATTTTGTGCAGCTCCACTAAAATTGAGCTGACCATCCCTGTTTGCAAAGATATCCAGTCAGTGTGATTACAATAATAGTGGAACTAGATGATGAAACATAACACACACAAATAGAAGCCGATCACCTCTGCGATCTCTCTTTAGGACTAACTACTTGTTGGAGAAGATTAGGCACGGAGTTGGATGAGGAGGATAGCAAAACCAATCTCCCTTTCTGCAGTCCCACAGAAATGTAAAAACGTTGCCCATGTGACATTTTGGCGGAACTGCACAAAACACTCTTAAGAAAAAAGTGATTTGTGCAGTTCACCAAAAGGTCGCAATAGCAACAAGGTGAAATGGATAGCCCTGTTTGCAAAAGGAGGTAGAAAGGAAATAATTACTGCCCAATAACATGAGTTGAAGACACATACGCCGACAAAAAAGAAGCATATTCCATGTAATAAGGGAAAGATAGCAGCATGTTGGTTTATCAAAAATGGTTTGAGGACGAGATTGCAAGATGGAAAGTACGCCGGCCGAGATACGTTTTAAGCAAACAACTAAAGAAGATCCACATGCAGGATTTTCCACATGCAGCAACGTGGGAAGATGTGCAGTGGAGCAAGGCCGGAGGAAGCTATACCTGAGGGTCATCGGGATGTAACTAGGAGGGCACCGACGGCCGGGATCTGCCCATACTACGGCAGCGAGCAAGTGGCGAAGGCCCTACCACGCCAGAGCTTGGTCAGAGAGAACGGCGGGTACCGCAGATCGGGACGTGCTGCCTCAACGCCGTCGAACGGAGAAACGATGCACATCCTCCCTTTCCGTCGGCGGACGGGATGTGGCCGGATCAGTGACCAACGGTGAGAGAAAGAGGCCACCGCCGCCTTGTGTGAGATGGTGTGACGAGAGACAAACCCCGGCAGGCAGGCTCCATTGTATATAGTGGAGCGGATTTTTCTTTTTTCCCGATGACAATCGTTTTATATTCTGTACGTGCCATTGAGGAATATAACTTTATTTAATACTAACACATCAAGTCGAACTTTGTTCTGTCTACGCGTGGTACACGACCCTCCTTCGAGTAAACAACCGCTACACGTGTCAAATTATCACGTGGGCTGCCTTTTCGTACAGAAATGAACTCCACCATGTACCCGCACGGGTGTGGCCAGGAACGAGAAGTGAGTACGTGCGTCGTGCATGCACCACTTCTTTAGGTGCAGGTACGTACGTGGGTGGGTGTGAGAGAGATGGTTTGTGCGAAACAGAGGCAATGTGTCGATGATATCTCAAACAAAAAAATGTAACATATGCAATGTGTGTGAAACAGAGTCATGGATATATCATATATAGAGGGAGCGATCCACGAGAAGAGAGTGGAGGGATCATCGGCGTGAGATATCGATAGAATTGAAAACAGGGATGAAGTGTGTGGCTGCGTGATCGATAAAGAGTGCCATCGAATTTGTGTTTGCCCACGTCAAAGATACAGGGCGGCTGGCCTACTAGAATTTGAGAGGGCAGAGGTGCAGTTTTTCTCTGTGGCATGGATACCTACCTACAACATTCGACTATCGGTGTGTGTGGGGGGGGAGGGGGCAGAGACCTAACTATAGAGAGGTAGATCGACTAGTATATGTGTGGAGAAGGAGAGAGACCTAGCTATGTATTGAGGGAGATCGATCGGCATCCATGCATATGTGTAGCAGAGGAATAAGGTTGGGAGAAAGACAAAGGTAGAGTGTCAGAGGGTTGGTGGTGGAGTTGCTTCTCACAAATGGTGGGAGAGGCCTTCTAGACAAACGGAGGGTACGAGTGCAATATCAATAAGAGAGGGCCGGGGATGTCTGCCTGTCTATGCACGTGCGTGTGAGAGACGGGTCGGGAGGTATGCAAGGATGATGAGGGGGGACGATATGGTTGTGGTAAGCAGATGTAACTACATAGGAAGATCAACCGTCATGTGTCCGAGAAAGGGAGAGACATAACTAGTGAGGTAAGTCTATCGGTGAGTGGGGAAAAAGAATTATAGTCGACCTAGCTATATGTAGGGAGATCGGTACGTATACATGCATGCATGTGTTAGAAGCAAATAAGGTCCGGAGAGACGGACAGGGGGAGAGGGGTGCGGCTAGGAGGTGGTGCGAGAGGCCTACTATGTCGAGGGGGGAGGAGTGTGCGAGTATGAGATCGATGAAAAGAGGGGCGGGAGTGTGCACCTGCGTGGAACCGTATTGGACATAGGGGGGCATGGACGATGAGAAGAGAAGAGGGGAAGTGTGTGTTTGTGGTAGGCACACTTGGCTAGAGAGGTATATCGACCGGTGTGTGCCAGAAAGAAGGAGCCGGGGGGCCTACACACACCATGGGTGAACGACCTAAAGAGAAATAATGAATGTGCGCGATGGAGGGGACGCTGAGGGAGGGTGAGAGGGGGCGGGCGTGTGCATGCACGATAGAAAGTTAGCGCTAGCTAGCTACAAAGAGAATAGGATCGTGAAGGTGTAAAAGACGAACAGAGATCATAATTCATTATAAAAAAGTGGATACGGATATTTGAAGAAGATATCATAATGTAGAACATTGATTATAATTTGGAATAATGTGTGGCTTTTGCAGCGCAGGGCTAAATACTTGTCATAATGTAGGGGGCGGGGCACTATACTTTGTGTGATAAACACGGTGTACGTATGGAACATGGTTTAGATTATGAATATCTAGTTAGTACATCAAATGTACTATTATTTGGAATCAACATCAAGTGTATTCAAAAAATTGAATTCGAGTTCATATAGTACACATAGTTCATATCTATCTCTATAGTAATCATGTGGTGTGTTGTTAAGGTAATACACGAATGATGGTTGAAGTTCGCAACAATCATGATTGTAGATTCTTATTCAAATAGAGAAATGAATTCAAATTTAGTTCGAATTGCAGCGGTAGTATAGACATTTGGAATGCACTAAAATGTTGGTATGAGTAGGTTACATGCATTATACAGCCAGCGAAAAAATTTAATTGGACATAACATGGATTCATAGCTTTGAATAGCATTTGTATAGTAAAACGGGACAAGACTCTCTCTTTGTGTGGTGTGAATAGTTTTATTTATTTTTTGTTTTTTTTCGTTGAGGGAAGTGCGAATTGATTTGGTACGTACAAGTACAATATTACACGTTAGGCTTGTCCCTAAAATTCAACCCGCGCCTTGTTATATCCCGAAAATTCAGATATCGTGCTCCCAAAACTCGCGCCTTCACAACCCGCGCCTTGCTATCCCGAAATTACAAAGCACGCGAAAACTCCCTCCAGCTGCCAAATCCCGACACGTGAAATCCCCCTTCTAACCCTGAGCCGAAAGGGCCGCTAGTTCAAATCGGTGGGGGTACTTTTGTAACACACCCTACATTTTGGACAAGCGCGTTCCTAAGTCATGGTTCCCCCCTCCCATCGCCTCCTTTTTGCCATTCGAAATCCCAGGCCACCATAACCTCTCTGCTCCAGTCGTGAAACCCCACCCTTCTCCGTCCGCCACCTCACCGCTGCCCAGCCGGAGCCTCTTCCCCGACGACGTCGTCCACCGCAACAGCTCGACGTCCCTCATCCACCTCCCCGGATGAGGATCCGTCGTCCATCTCGTCGTCCCGCCGGTTCAGCCGCCCCGTCCTCCACCTCCAAGGAGCTGCTTCGATGATCACCTCTTCTATCGCGGCTGCTCCATCCCCACAGCGCCGCCTTAACCAGCTCCACCGGAACCGCAGCATCCTCACCGACTCCTCGGACGAAGCCGAGGCCTACTCGGCGCCATCAAAGAGGTTGTACACTCATCGCATCGCACCTTCTCCTTAACTCAACCTCCCGGCGCTGACGGTGCTCCATCCCGCACCCACATGGCACGGCTACCTCGAAGCCGGCGCCGCGGGCGACATCTCCACGGCGGCTCTCCCTAGTGCGAGGCCCCTTCGACGGTGGCGTCCATACCAGTCGGATATGCTGCTGCTGCTCCGGCTCTCGCTCGCTTGCGCTGCTACTGCTACTCCAGCTCTCGCTCGCTCGCTCGTGCTGCTACTGCTACTCCAGCTCTCGCTCGCTCGCTCGCGCTGCTGCTGCTCTCCCCTTCGCTCGTGCTACTGCTCTGCTCCGATTTAGCTACACTTCAGTCGACTGAATCAACTTTTGGGTCGGTTGATTTTCAGGGGGTGGGGGGCTCACCGGAGTTAAGGAAGAACCACCCACAGCGGGGAGGGGGGCTCGCCGGAGAGGTACCCCACTATCTATCTTAGGGTTCAGGGTGGGGGCGGTGGTCGCCGGCGGTGGGGGGCGTGGTGGTGGGGCGGTGGCGTGGGGATCGCCGGAGAAAAAGCTCGATGCGGCGGGGGCCTAGAGGGCTGGCCGGGGCGGCGGCGGACCGGCGGTGGGGAGTGGTTTCGGGGCAGCGAGGAGGCGCGGGAGCGCCACCGACCACGGGCAGCGGGGGCCGGCGGTTCGGCCGGTGGTGGCTGGCGGCTCAGGGGGGTGCAGGTTGAAGATGAACTGCAGGCCCTCCCTAAACTACATGTGAAGTGCCTCTCTGCTACCATTGCGTTTAGTTTCGGCAGTAACATTCAGATTCCACAGTAAATTTCAGTTTTGACAGTTAAGTTCAGAGTCAATAGTTTTTACCTCATATGTTGTAGTCGGGTGGTTTTTGGTGATGTAAATTTTACATCTATCACTTTTTGGTAATGTATTTTACATCATCTATTGGAGATGCTATTAGAATCCCACTTGAGATTAATGATGTCTGTCTTGTACTGCTTCAGCCTCGACGTCTTACGGCTCGCCGGAGCTGCTCCAACGACGGAACCATCCATCACAACAGAGCAGTGCCCTGGACGCCGTCTACAGATTCCTCAGATCTTCCTCCACACCTCTGATAGCCACCTCTGCCTCAACTTCTTCAGCGACCAACCCAATGATGTTGAGGCCGACATGGCTACGGCAAAGAGGTTGTACACTTGTCGCATCACTTATTACTCTACATTCATGTCGATCCATTAGGGCTATTTTGGTTCAAAGGAAAAACATAGCAATAGGAAATTTTCCTATGGCACTCTACTATTCAATTATTCATGCATTTTGTTGAAAGGAACGGAGCAAAACATCCACCTGGACCTACTTTTCAAAATCCTATGCATGAAAACAAGACCAAGTGCATTAGTGGTAGAATAACATTCTAACTGTACACGCTTTCATATGGTTTCACTTTAATTTGGCCATGTTTCTTTGCATTCCTCTGCTCTTCCAATTCCTGTGAACCAAACACCCAAGTTGACAGAAATCCTGTGTTTACAAATGCTCTGTTTCCCATGTGCATTCCTATCCTATTCCGGTGTTTTTCCTATCCCTGCGTTTTTAGAATCATGCAAGCTAAAGGAGCCCTTACAGAATTACTTCAGTTACAGGTAGGTGTCGAAGAAAACTTTGTGTGGTTTGTCCTGCTCCTGCCGCGATGTCGTCCACCTCACCTGAGCTGCTCCATCGACAGAAGCATCCACCAAACTAGACATCATGACTCCTGACCATCATTCACCGCTTCAGATCTCCTTCCCTGCCGCCGGCACCCACCGCAACGGCATCACCATCATCGACTCAGCAGATGAACCTGAGGAGTACACGGGTCCACAAGAGAGGTCGCACTCTTTTGTTTCTGCTTATGTTATGCATTGCTTAATATTACCTGCTACTTTATCGTCTTGTTCACCTCTTAGACTCCAAGTCAGGTCCAAATTAATGTTCATACTTGAGTTCTAAATTAGTTGTGGGGCACATATCGAGGCAGCAATGAATAGTATCTCTGTCTAATATCTGGTTCACCTAGGGTATGCCTATGTTGTTCATCTTGGGTGGGAAACAAATAGTAAAGCAATCATCATCTATCTTTTTATTAAATTAAAGCAATCATCAGGCTGCTATCATTATTTTTGGATCCATCCACTGGTTGTTACCATCACTCTAGATTTCTGCATGCTCTCCTTACATAATCTCACTATATTTTTTCGTATGCATGTCAGATATTGTACACAGTCATGCTGAACATGTAGAGAAAAAGAGAAGAGTTTTGCGCGGCAATACAATGTCATGCAGACATCGCTCCATGGTGGGTTCAATGGCAAACCCTCCCCCCTCTCCAGATTGTAATCCAGAGGAAGATATCTCTTCTGAGGCGGATTCAGACGCAGCTGACCACTCCTATTTACCCCCCAAGGTGTTTGCTCTAACTTGGCATGATGATGTTAGTCATATCATGCATATGTTGCCTTGCAGTGCCTACTTTCGACATCATATATGTCATCTACTTAGTTTAGACATGTTCTGTAATGCCACCTGTTTAGTTTCTATATCATATATGGGAATTATGCAGTCTCATGTCTTGTAGCCAGCCATAATATATGTGAAATGTGCAATGCCATCCTGTTTAACCAGGCATCATATATTTGAATGATATCTTGCCCATCCTCTTCTTCATTACATTTCCATTTGTCGACAATGTTTGTACATTAAACTACTCTTCCTGTGAATCAGCCATTTAAGTGGGTGATGGAAAAATCTGGAGTGAAAACAAGGCCTTCAGAGCACAGTGCTACCTGTCGAAGTAGATCTCTTGCTGGGTCCCGATAGCTCCTCAGAGATGGATTCAGAGACAGATTACTAGTCCTATTCCCCCACCGAGGTGTATGCTCTAACTTGGCACGGTTATACTGCTCATATCATGCATATGGTGTCTTGCATTGCATAGTTTAGACATCATATACACAATATTCAACACCATGTTCTTAGTTCAGACATCATATATGCGAATGCCCTCTGCTTAGCATATAAATCACATATGTGAATTAAATCATGCGATCCTGATTACTTAGATAACATGTATGTGAATTATGTCATGTGATCCTGTTTAGTTAGTCATCATATCTTTGAATTATGTTATGCTATGCTATCCAGTTTAGATAGACATCATATATGTGAAATTATGTCATGCTATCCATTTTAGTTAAACAATATACATGTCAACTATTTCATGCCCTCTTTTTTCCACACTATCTATTGCATCTGTCTCTCATACAATGTCTGTACATTCAACTATGTTTCCTGTTTATCAGCCATTTGAATTGGAGCGGGTGATGGCAGTATCTAGCGGAGTAAAAACACGGTCTTCAAATAAAATAGTGCTACCTCTTGGTGGAGATAGCACCCCGGTTGTACATGCACGAGAACCAGCCCTACCACACATAACCCAGACTCTCGCAGATTGTACCCCTACTGCGATGGACAGAGAACCAGCTTCACCCAATCTAACCCCAACCCCAGCAGATAGTAACCCAATTCCTGTTGACACGGCACCATCTCCACCACAGAGCTCCCAAACAAGAGCAGTTAGTAAGGCAGCTCCAGTGCCCAAAGTGCCAGTACTACCACGGTGAACCCCAACTCCACCAGTTAGTACACCTATTCCTGTGGAGGAAGCACAACCAGCCAGTCGTAGTTTAGCATCTATCGCATTTGATGTTGTTAAATCCTATGTGCGTATCTTCCCATCATGGAAATATTATACTGAAGATGAAGGAAAATGCCAGTTGCAGGTGTTTGTCCAGGAGTTATGTGTAAGTAATGTTATTCATGGCAATTACTTTGCTTTGTCCCATACATTCTACCTCCATGATGGTTATAATACAGCAAATTTTCCCATTTTTCTCTATAGAGAAGGACTGATTTGGAAACTCAGGATGAGGTAACATGTGCTAATACCTCTACTATCTTCAAGAATGCTTGGTGGCAGTATCGGAATTACCTGAAGAAAACGTACTTCACTGGCAAAGAAACTCATCAAATTCCCTTACGTTCTCCTGAGACACATTTACTGGACGATGACTGGGAATGCCTTGTTCTGTACTGGTCCCGAACCAAGAATGTGGTAAGGTCTATGAGCTCATTTTCTATTTTTAAGTACTATATTCTTGCGTCTTACTGTACTCTGTTCATGTAGAACAAGTGCTTAAACCTGAAGAACAATTGTTCTCATTTAAGATTCCATTGCTATCATGCATACTGCTTTTCTCTTGTATCACTGTATTTACTCATACAAACTTATTTTTAAATTTAAGGATCCAATCAAAACTCCAATGGCACAATTGTTTACGCATGTTTCTTTAACAGGTTTGCTCTTATAAATAGCTCTGTTGATTTTAATTTCAATTGTGTATACAGTTGACTTCTCATATCATGCACATTACTAGCATCACAACAGAGCCAATAGTGTTGTTGTACATGTAGACCCGTGGTACCCATCTGAAATCTTGTTGTGCCGTGTAGTTTCCCTCGCTTTGTATTCTTTCAGTGCTGCTTTGTCTTGAACTGATATGATTTGAACCGTGTCTCTATTTTGATTTGGCAAGACAATGCAGTGACCATAGGACATAGATATATGTTTGTTTGATGCTTTTATTATGTACTACTTGGCAATAGAAGACTTGGTAGTTTAATCATGTCCACCTTACTAATGAACTGGTTCACCGAAATGAGTTTCATATACTAGTACATGCTAAACCTGTTATGTGTCTGCTTGTTTCTTCTTTTAGAATGCTGACAGAATATTGGGGAAGAGTGCCTTATTAAGCAATGGTAAAGGAAGTAATACAGATAAGGTTCAGGATAGTGAGACATCCTTGTTGGTCTCCAACAAAGCTGATAAAACAGCTATGGAAAACTATCTTGAAGACAGTGAGACAACCCCAAAGTCCTGTCTTGGTTTAGTGTTCGAGTTACTGGCCACTACCGCTTGCACAAGCTATTCAAACTCACTGTCTGAATCAGTTCGGTTTCTTGAGTCTCAACTACAAGCTAAAAGACATCGATCAGCTGTGCTGCGACAAGAAGCGAAAGGACTGCGGAAGTCCCTGGAGCATTCAGATGCATACTTTCTGGTGCAACAACAAGCGTTGGAGGATTTTAGCGCCAAACAGGACAAAGCTAATAAGATTGCTAAGCTTATTGCCAGCATGGTGGATACCCAGGATAACGTTTCTTGAGCTCTTCTAAAGTTGTTTCAGTTATGGACTTGTTTTGCTGCCGCGTTTATTTGCACTGGTGGCCAATTGAGACGGCCAGTGTATGTAATATGCTGCTTTGTTCCCTATATTTGCACTGGTGGCGAACTTTGATGCCCAGTGGATGTAATATGTGTAATAGCCGTAATAGCCTAGCATTAGTTGCTTGCTTATTTATTTCCTTATTGTCTTGTTTAGTTGTTTGCTTGTAGTCACTGTAGTTCTTTTTCCGCGTTTTTCTAGTGGCCACAATAACCTATTTTTATAACTAGGCCACAATAACCATGGCAACACACAGACTGTTGTGACCATGGTCCTGCTACCTGCTGTAGTGACCATGGCCCTCCACGGGCTGTACGATCCATGGGCCTTCTACGGGCCGTAGGATCCATGGGCCTTCTACGGGCCGTCTCATCTATGGACCTTCTACGGGCCGTATAATCGTTTCGCCAAACATGGGATGTACTATTCATGGACCAATAACGGACCGCAAAATGGGCCGTAAACGGGCTAGAGTGGAAATCGTCTGTTTTATGGCCCGACCATAACGGGCCGTTAATAGGCCGTAATTGATGACGCTATGAAAACAGCCCAATGGGTTAATGGGCCACAAACAGGCCGACTGTAACACGGGCTGAATTTGGCCCACAAGCGGAACAGGCCAGTAACGGACCGTAAGTAATCGAATTCTGGAAATGAGCCCAAGAATAAATGGGCCCTTAGAAGGCCGAAAGTTAACACGGGCTGGAAACGGCCGACGGACTAATGGGCCGTTAATGGGTATAAAGCGATACACTGTTCATTACGGGCCAGTTTCACCACGGGCCGTTAATGGGCCAAGAGTTACAAAGGGCCTCATATGGGCCGAAAGACGTCATGGGCCATACATGGGCCGGAAGTTACAATGGGCTGGAATCATACTGGACGGCCCAGATGACGCTACTGGGCCTAATTCGGATAAGCCGTAACGGGCCGTGACTTAGCGGGCTGTAAATGGGCTATATGTGAACAGGCCGTTAACAGGCTTTCCGTGGGCCGGCCCGCTACCTTTTGACCAAGTCAAACGGGCCGGCCTTTTCATCGGAATGGGCCTCTGTTGGGCCATGCCACATGTCGACGTATCATAGGCGCCTTCGGTCCAATGAGTGGATGACATCTGTCCCAACAGTGAGCAAACACGTGGTTCCTCTGGCCATTGAGAATTTTACACGTGGAAAATCCCCATTGGTCTGGGCTGTTAACGGGTTATCGGATCGAAACCGGAACCCGATAGCTTAACGGCGACCCGTTATGGTGGATGCCACGTGTCAGTTACCCTTGACAAAAGAAATTCTATGACGCGCGATTTATCGTCATGGAAGTGGACACTTCCGTGATGATAATTTTGGTAATGTCATGGAACACTTCTACGACAGCACAGGCATGACTATCTTGATTCTGTCATAAACTCGTCATGGATGTACATGCATGACAGAAAACGTGACCTACTGTGACAAACACGTATCATCACGAAAGTGTATTTTTTTTGTAGTGAGACACCCTCTCCCAGAACGGATCAGCACAGAAGAACGGGCCAAATATATGCCCACTTTTTCAAAGATTAGAGACTTAATGGCCAATGGTTTGACTGGAATCGATCTAGTTTGATGTTGGGTCGCATGGAGAATCTTACCCTTAAGCCGCCGGCCTGGCTTAATGTGTGAGTATACTGGCGATGTCAAAGATCCCCAACGCCACTGCCAAATAGAACTAGACGAGGACGACATCAATAGGATGACCAAGACACTGCTTAACGAGAGCTTGGAAACTTGCAGCAAGACTGGGTTGAGTCCCTTCTGCACTGTCAACAAGCCTCCAGCTGTAAGTACTTTTGAGCAATTTCCAACTTATTCATTATGTGCATAAACTGTCATCTCATTATCACTTCATTTCTGCAGGCTGACTCCCCCTTTTGGAACAAGAAACTCCAAGACAAACTGGCCAAAAAGGCAAGGGCGAAGACCACGGCTCCCAAGAAGCCTGCCAAGAAGAAGGCAGATGCAATTGATCCATTTGCTCTGGAGGATGAGTCGGAGGTAGAACTTGATTCCCTTGGCTCCCTTTTTATACATCTTATTGACACTGATTACTATCAGGATGACGCGGAGGCCAGCCGCGCAGACGGTGAAGAGGTAATTATCCTTTCCTCTGACTCAGAACCTTTGCCGAAATAGAAAACTCGTCAAGCAAGCCGGAAAGTAAGATTTTCTCACCCTTTAGCTCACTTGGATCCCAACTTTCTTTTGAAGAAACAGCAGCATGAAGTTTGCCGCACAACCCGGAATAGCGGCTGTGGAAATCTTTCCTCCGGTTTACCGAACACACCAGTTCCTCGAAAGCGCCTAAATGAGGTGCCACATAATTCAACCTTATCTTTCCCAAAGGCGGGCCTTATTCGTCAACCACTTAACCCTTCCGACTCAAATTATCAGGGAACTTCTCATTCCTCTTCCGGCGACTCAACTGGGACTCAGATTCCTGTCTTCAAAGTTGCTCCTGGGTGATAACATTTGATTTCTTTTATTTTCATTTAAATGCCTTACAAATTTATATTAACATCATCACATGCCTTGCTTTCAGCGGTGTAGCTAAACCCAGCAAAAAGTTGAAGCGGAATAAACCAGCCGAAGATCCAAAAATTGCTGAGCCAGAAAAACAAGCCATGCCTGAAACTTCTGAAGCCATTGCTGATGACCCGCCACCAGAAACTCTTGACACCCATGTGGACCCAATGAATGTTAACCCATCAAGCACTAAGCCCCTAAGTCCCATTAAGCCTGTTGAAGAAACTCCTTCGCAACAAACTGCTGAGGATGTCATTATTACTGGAACTGCTTACATTGAGCCTGGGAACCCCACTATTTTGGCCAAGCATTCTGCTAAAGAGGAGCTGATTGAAAAGAGCAAGTCCAAATTTGACATTGCCAGCTACTCTCACTTGGGCGTCAATGAATTATTCTCTGGCTATCTTAGTCAGCTTCATGCTGGTCATGATCTTGAGGCGGACATCGTCAAGAAGATGCGCCAGAAATATGAGGTATGAACATCTCTCTCCTCCGTTTATACACTTATCCAGCCCCCAAGTCTTAGCCATAGGAAAAGATCGATTGAGTTTGGTGAAGACTGTAATCAATATGCCGTAGTAACCTTCGAGCCATAGCCCCCATGAACCGGCTTGTCTTGAAAAAGATGAGCCGGATCATTAATAAAACTTCACATCATAGCCCTCATAGGCCGGTTTATCTTGAAAAAGATGAGCCGGATCTTTCTGCAACTTAAAAGAAACTTCTGCACACATTAGCCCCCAAGTGCCAAGTGCTTTGCTTGCAAAGGGCTTGGGACTTGTATGTATATTGTGGCTTGAAAAAATTTGCTGATGACTGTATAATCTTTACTTGCAGGAGACCTTGGCTCAAACTGAGTCTCAGTTGAGCGACTTAAAGACCAGGCTGGAACGTCAAGAGGCCGAGACCCAGAAAGCTGATGCCAAGTTTAAATTTATCTTGGTTGAAAATGAAAAACTCAAAACCAGATTTGCTATAGAGAAAACCACCTGGGCTGAGGAGAAAGCAGCTCTGTTGAAAAGGGCCGAAGACGCTGAGGCTGCTCTTAAGCCGGTGACCGAAGAGCTGTCCGGCTTGAAATGACAAATTAACAGTATGGCAGCCGCCATATTTGGTAAGTGACATGGTACTTCAATATTTCATCTGCAATGCATTGTAAACCGCCTGTGAACTGACCAATATATTTGTTCAACAGGTCCTAGAAGTTCCAATCTTGGCCAAGATATGTGCGTGAAGCTCAAAGCTGCATACACCCTCATAGAGCAGTTGTACACTTGCGCTCAACGGGCCATTGCCGCTATCTCAGTGAAAAAACAACCACCTGCGCTCATCCGGGAAGTTTTGGACAAGTTATCCGTCCTGCCTCAAAGAATTGAAGAAATCAAGCTGAGTCGGGCAAAGGCATGGCAAGCAGAATTAGACCCGAAAGAGCTAGCCACTGGTTGTCCCAGCTTGAAAGAAGACGGGTCTCCCTTTCTTGCAGAGGACTTTACAAAATGTGTAAGGGAGATGCGCCCCTTGGCCAGTAAATTGGCTGAAGAAACAGACTTGTCAAAATACCAGGCGGCTTACACCAAGGAAAATTCAAAAGTGACATCTCTGGCTTATGACGTCGTAGACCTCATCCCTCCAATACGTAAGCATACCTTTGCTCCTGACATTGATCCATCCACCCTCATAGATGATGAGGCTGTATTCAAAGCTGTAACCGGCATCAATTGGACATCACCTGATTTCCAGCCAATGGATGACGAAGAAGAAGAAGAGCCGGCGTAGGAAAATCTGGAATCTTCAAATCACCAGGATCAAGACAATTGATAAGAGGGCCGGTTTGTAGACTGCAACATAGACTGACGTGCGGAAAAAACACTTATTCTTTTGGGCTAGAAGAAGCCTTGTAATAGGCTAGCTGAAAAACCATGATCTGCCATGCCATCGTGCATGTTTTAGCCTTAAACTGCTGATGCACTTTCTATGTGCCTTTGATAAATCTGCAAGGAATATTATACTATTTTGCAATGTTCCTGCACACATAAGAAACAACACATGCCCCGGCGGTTTACACAAGGGCGGGTCACAATACCCAATATAATATGCTCTGGTGACTTAAAGTCTATAACCAGGGCGGGTTATCAAACCTCGCATATTCATACAACAAGTAAATACATACCTGAGAAATCGGTTCACACTGCCGGCTTATATCGCCATATTCAGTTAGGGTGACAACCCAAAGATTTATAAGCGCATAATTCCAATTGTGCAATCAAGGTATGCTGGCGACTTAACGTCTAAAGCCAAGACGGGTTATCAAACCCAAAATATGCTCAAATATGAGTCATAAAGATTAAGGCTACATGGCCTGAATTGTTTTAAACCATATATTAATATGGAACAAGGATATGAATCCAAAAAATGTTCAGAGGAAATAACAAATCAGAAAAAACAAGGCTTTCATAGGCCGCCAAGCCTCAATCTCAAGTGTTGTTCATGGGCCGCACAGCCACTGAGTTAATCCTTCATTCAAACCTGTAAGCCGGGCCTCACATGACCAACCGCCATTTTAACCTTGACAAGTTTAGGGTCTTTATGACAATATGACTGTCAAGAGTACGGCGGGTCATTCCAGGATTACCTGGGCGGAGTGGCAGACATACAGGCAGGATAACCCGGAATGTGGTGTTTGACACCTGGCACACAAACCGATCAAGAGGGTAAGTATAGCTATGTTCATTGAACAGGAAGCCCCCAAGTGACCTATAATGAGCCCTCAAGGCAGGATACCTATGTTTGAACTGCGCACTACAGCAAGTTCTCTTTGGTAACCTTTAATTGGGGCAAGAAGCTCCCAAGTGATTTGTAACAAGGCGTGTAAGCCGGATCAAGAGGGTAAGCACAGCTATGCTCAGTGAGCAGGAAGCCCCCAAGTGATCTTATGAACTGATAATAAAGACTCAGATGCTCATAAATGAAACGACAAAGGCCCTGAATTATCAGGGATGCCGGCTTTATTATACTGATCATAATATATACATTGATAAAAGTATGTACAACACAAGAGCCGATGGCTCAAGTGTAATAAGGCCGAAGATGAGCAATGTTCCAAGGCCGGCGGGTCTCCTCCTCCGATGTGCGCAAGTCCTTGTTTTCTCGAATATCAATGAGGTAGTACGACCCGTTGTTTAGATTCTTGCTGACCACAAAAGGCCCTTCCCAAGGTGGGGATAATTTATGCATATCTGTTTGATCCTGGATGAGCCGGAGCACCAAGTCGCCTTCTTGAAAGGTCTGGGTTTTAACCCGACGACTATGATAACGACGTAAATCTTGCTGATAAATCGTTGAACGAGCCGCCGCAAGGTTGTCGGGGTTATGTACCCCAGGTAGCCTCATCCGCACCCAATATCATTTCAAGACATCGGGGCTAGCACAGCCCCTCAGGCCGACTGGTCGTGCAGTCGTCCCACTGGTCGGCTTCCAGAAGACGGCACGCTCATAGAAGACAGATCGGATGAGGCGGGCCGGCTTCCAGCAGCCGGCCCCTCCTCATCCTCGGAGTCTGCACTCACCTACCTCGACAGGACAGGCGCGTGGCTACAGTGCCGCCCGCTCACCCATTAGGACAAGACAGGCGCGTGGCTACAGTGCCGCCTGCTCGCCCACTAGGACAAGACGGCGCGGGGCTACAGTGCCGCCTGCACGCCCACTACGACAAGACGGCGCATGGCTACCGTGCGCGCTGACCAAGCGGTCACCCATCCGGCCTGATGCGGGATTGCGGCTCTGCCACGGACGACGCAGCCATCGTCAGCAAAGGCGACGCTACAGCAAAAGGCAATCAGCGTGGCCCACGGGCGGCGGGCCCTGCCTGTCGACCGGATTGTCGGCAGCCGACGGGGCCCCCTGAGCGCGGGCCCCAGCAGCCGGCAGAGAACCCGACGACTTAGACACTGCCGTCCGGGTCCCACCACCCGGTCGTATTACCATTGTACCCCTGGGGGGTCGGCCTATAAGACCACCCCGGGCTCACCCATGCAAAGTGCGGGCTTCCTTCGGTTCAGTTGAGCTCTCGTTCCACACACACTCATACCATCGCTAGGGGAAGAGGGCAGCTCTACCCTTCTTCCTCCTCTAGCAACACAGCTCTAGGAGCAAGCTTGAACTACTCTGATCATAGTCATCATAGCAGGATTAGGGGTATTATCTCTCCGGAGAGCCCCGAACCTGGGTACGTCTCGTGTGCCTTCGAGCTCGTGCTCAATCTCGCTTCCGGAACCCGTTGACGCTCTCATGGCTCCACCCACGATAAGCCACCCCTGGCATCTGCCGCGAGAATACCACGACAGTTGGCGCCCACCGTGGGGCCATCCGCGGCGTCGGCCGGAGCTACATTCAGGACGGGAACCTCTCTCCACTCCGGTGAGCGCGTCGCTTCTGGCTTGATCAACCAGGCCGATGCGTTCGCGTGCGCGCTCACTGCTGCATCGACTGATGCGGCATCCGTCTGCCCCGCAGACTGCTTCATCGCCTCCTCTGGGAAGCCCAACATCTCCGTCGCGATCGATTCCGACGAGTACCCCACCGACGTCGTAGTCATCAACGACCCGCTCCCCCCTGCCGCCAGCGCCGTCGCCACCGACGCGCTTGGCGTCTCCGTCTTTGCGGAGGTGATGGTCACCGGCACCAGTCAGCACTCTGACGGGCACGACAGGGACTCGCTGCAAGTGGCAGTGCGGGACCTGGCCGCTCCCGTCGATGCCAACGCCGACCCGGTGGTGCTGGAAGGAGTTCGTGTCAAGCTCTTCGACGAGGCCACCAAGCTGGCGGATATGCGGCGTCGTGCTGAGGCCCGCCAGCGCGAGATCGACCGCATAGAGGGCGGCACGCCGGTTCCGGTTGGCCCTAGCCGAGCCGGCCCGGTCAGGCAACGCGGCACTGCTATCGCCCACATGTTGGGAGTCGGCCAGCCGACTTACGGCACTCCGGTGCAGAACCTGCGCACTGCACAGGCGGCCGCAGAAGAGCTCAAGACCCTGGAGGGCGACGACCTGCGCAGCCAGGTGCAGCGCCTCCAGGAGCTCCTCGACGCTGCGAACACGCAGCAAGACACGTGCAACCGTGCTGTCGGATCTGGCGTCCACGCTGACCTCTCTGACGGCAACCCTCAACCCCGCCGCGAGCACGGAGCGACCTCGCGGTCCCCGAGCGGCGGGGGCAGCAACCGGAACGGTGCCGACCGTAGCCGGCGAAACGAAGAGCCGGTACCTAGTCGCAGCCGGTGCACCCACGAACTGAATGTGGATGGCCGGCTGGACGCCCCAAGGACGGACGGTCGGCACCAGCAGGAGGACCGCCCGCCTCCCCCACGCAGGCAGAGGCCGGCTTCTCCGGCGCCGATTGAGCATCCTACTATGGGAGGCCGGCTGGGCCCCCGCACAGCAGTCGGCGAGAATGACGCTCGTCACCGGATCGAGCAGCTGGCTCGGTCCCTGGCAATGGAGGACGAGGATGCAGTTGGCCCGGCTTGTTTCGGCCAGCGCATTTGCGATGAGCCCTTTCCCAAAGGGTTCTCGCTCCCTCGCGATACCCCCAAGTACAACGGCACCGTCAAGCCTGAAGATTGGTTGATCGACTACGCCACAGCAGTCGGCATAGCGGGCGGCAACAAGCGAGTTGCCGTGAGGTATGTTCCGCTCATGTTGCTGGGCTCGGCCCAGACGTGGCTGAACAGCCTCAAGGCCAACAGCATCAACGGCTGGCTCGATTTCAGCGAGGTGTTCATGCGCAACTTCAACAGCACCTACAAGCGGCCCCCCAAGCCACGCCAGCT
Source organism: Elymus sibiricus (assembly GCA_039707655.1). NCBI lineage: Eukaryota > Viridiplantae > Streptophyta > Magnoliopsida > Poales > Poaceae > Elymus > Elymus sibiricus. The sequence continues at coordinate 433,957,046 of CM077666.1, forward strand.
CTCCATGTGCGTCCAGGGCCCAGACGAGTCCACCCGCGACTACCTGACGCGCTGGACCGAGCTGCGCAACTCCTGCGAGGGGGTGCACGAGGTGCAGGCCATCGAATACTTCACCGCCAGGTGCAGAGAGGGCACCCTGCTCAAGCACAAGCTTCTCTGCGACGAGCCGACCACTCTGGACGAGCTGTTGGTTGTGGCCGACAAATACGCCATGGCCGACTCCTCCATGAAAGCAGAGATCCGGATAGATGCATCCGGCAAAGTGATTCCGCCTGCTTCACCGACGCCGGCTACACCAACGCCGGCTGGTGACGCTAACCGGCGACAGCAACCAAACAACAACAAGCGCAAGGCCCCGCCCCCGGCTTCGAGGACCAGCAGCCGGCTTGCCAACCCAGCCCCAAGCGCCCGCGGAGCGCCAAGGGTGCCTGGCAGCCGGCCTTCTCCTTCGAGCAGGACCTCGACGCGCCTTGCAAGTTCCACAGCGGCGCGAAAGATTCTAACCACACCACCCGGCGGTGCAGCTGGCTCGCCCGGCTCATGAGGGGCGAGGGCTTGCCGCCTCCTCCGCCGGCCACGGCGGCTCCGGCTCCTCAGTAGTCGGCCCACCTGATCGGCATGCTTCAAGATGACTTCCCCAACGAGCACACTGCCTATGTCGTCTTCACCAGCGAGGGTGATGACAAGCATAGCCGGCGGCGGCATCACCAGGAGGTGAATGCCGTCATCCCGGAGGTCCCCCAATTCATGCACTGGTCGGAGAGGCCCATCACCTAGAGCCGTGCTGACCACCCGGCCGTGATGCCTTCGCCGGGTGGTTACGCCATGGTGCTGGACCCCACCCTCTCAACCGAGAGGCGAACCTGCCGCTTCTCACGGGTCTTGATAGACGGCGGCAGCAGCATCAACATCCTCTACCGTGACACCATGGAAAAGCTGGGCAGCAAGGAGAACCAGCTCCAGCCCAGCCGGACCGTGTTCCATGGCATTGTCCCTGGGCTTTCCTGCTCTCCCATCGTCAAGGTCCGCGTGGACGTCCTGTTCAGCGACAAGATCCACTTTCGCTGTGAGCCAATCTGGTTTGAGGTGGTCGACTTGGCTAGCCCCTACCACGCGCTCTTGGGCCGGCCAGCGATGGCCAAGTTCATGATGGTCCCCCACTACGCGTACCTGAAGATGAAGATGCCGGGCCTTAAGGGCATCATCACCATAGCCGGGGACTACAAGAAGTCTCGGGAGTGCGCAGCAGCCGGCTCCCGTCTGGCCGAGTCTCTCATCATTGCCGAGGAGAAGCGCCTCCTTGACAGAGCGGTCGCCATGGCCAGCGAGTAGCCGGCCGTGCCGACTCCCCCCAAGACAGTAGACGGCGAAGCCTCCTTCCAGCCGTCCAAGGACACCAAAAAGATCTCGCTGGACCCGGCACACCCGGAGCAGTTCGCTGTCGTGGGCTCGCGCCTCGACAGCAAATAGGAAAGCGAGCTCGTCGACTTCCTCCGTGAGAATTGGGACATCTTCGCATGGTCTCCCAAAGACATGCCGGGTGTTCCGAGGAAGTTCGCCGAGCACAAGCTGCATGTGCGGCCGGATGCTAAGCCGGTCAAGCAACCCCTCCGCTGCCTTTCCGAACAGAAGAGAAGGATTATTGGTGAAGAGATCGCCCGGCTTCTGGCAGCCGGCTTCATCATGGAAGTGTTTTACCCGGACTGGCTTGCCAACCCAGTCCTCGTTTTGAAGAAGAACAACAAGTGGCGCATGTGTATCGACTACACGAGCCTGAACAAGGCCTGCCCCAAAGATCCGTTTGCCCTGCCCCAGATAGATCAAGTAATCGACTCCACAGCCGGATGCGAGCTGCTGTCCTTTTTGGACGCCTATTTTGGCTACCACCAGATCAAGTTAGATCCGGCTGATCAGATGAAGACCGCCTTCATCACGCCCTTTGGTGCCTTCTGCTACATCACCATGACGTTCGGCTTGAGAAATGCTGGCGCCACCTTCCAACGCTGCATGCAGAAGTGCCTCCTGCCACAACTCGGCAGGAACGCCCACGTCTATGTGGACGACATGGTGGTGAAGACGGAGAAGCGTGGCACCCTCTTGGAGGATCTCAAGGAGACCTTTGCCAATCTGCGCCGGTTTCAGATCAAGCTGAACCCGGAGAAGTGCGTGTTCGGTGTGCCAGCCGGACAACTCCTTGGGTTCCTTGTATCTGAGCGTGGGATCGAGTGCAACCCCGAGAAAATCAAGACCATCGAGCGGATGAAGAAGCCGGCCAAGCTGCGCGACGTCCAGAAGTTTACCGGCTGTCTGGCGTCCCTCAGCCGGTTCATCAGCCGGCTCGGTGAGAAGGCCCTCCCTCTGTATCAACTGATGAAGAAGACCAAGTGCTTCGAGTGGACTGACCAGGCGGACGAGGCGTTCCTCCAGCTCAAGCGCATGCTGTCCATGCTGCCTGTTCTGGCCGCTCCGACTGACAAAGAGCCCCTGCTCCTCTACATCGCCGCCACCAACTGGGTCATCAGCACCGTGATCGTGGTGGAACGCCCAGAGGCCGGCAGGGCGCAGCCGGTCCAGAGGCCGGTCTACTACCTGAGCGAGGTGTTGTGCGCCTCCAAGCAAAACTACCCCCACTACCAGAAGATGTGCTACGGCGTGTATTTTGCCGCCAAGAAGCTGAAGCAGTACTTCCAGGAGCACTCCATCACAGTCATCTGCACCGCCCCTCTTGCCGAGATCATGGGCAACCGAGATGCCTCGGGCCGGGTGGCCAAGTGGGCCATCAAGCTGGCTCCCTACACCATTCTCTACCAGCCCCGCACCGCCATCAAGTCCCAAGCGCTGGCCGACTTCCTTGTTGACTGGGCCGAGACCCAGTACCTACCGCCAGCGCCGGATTCCACACATTGGCGGATGCATTTCAACGGCTCCAAGATGCGCACCGGCTTGGGAGCCGGCATCGTCCTCACCTCTCCCAAAGGCGACAAGCTGAAGTACACACTGCAGATCCACTTCGCCGCCTCCAACAACGTGGCCGAGTACGAGGCACTCGTCCACGGGCTCCGGCTGGACAAGGAAATCGGCATCCGCCGCATCCTGTGCTACGGCGACTCGGACCTCGTGGTCCAGCAATCCTCTGGCGACTGGGACGCCAAGGACGCCAATATGGCCAGTTACCGCTCCCTCGTCCAGCAGATCAGCGGATACTTCGATGGATGCGAGTTCATCCATGTGCCACGGGCCGACAACAAAGCAGCTGACTCCCTGGCACGAATTGGTTCCACCCGGCAGGCCATTCCAGCCGGCGTCTCCCTCGAGCACTTGCGCAAGCCGTCTATTCAACCTTCGCCGGAATCAGAATCCATCTTCGTGCCGACTGACCCCGGAGCAGCTGGATCCGGCTCGGGGACTTCAGCAGTCGGCCCGGAGACTCCCGCAGGCGGCCCGGGGACTGCAGTGTTGGAAATATGCCCTAGAGGCAATAATAAATTGGTTATTATTATATTTCCTTGTTCATGATAATCGTTTATTATCCATGCTATAATTGTATTGATTGGAAACTCAAATACATGTGTGGGTACATAGACAACACTGTGTCCCTAGTAAGCCTCTAGTTGACTAGCTCGTTGATCAAAGATGGTTAAGGTTTCCTAGCCATAGACATGAGATGTCATTTGATAACAGGATCACATCATTAGGAGAATGATGTGATGGACAAGACCCAAACTGTAAACGTAGCATTTGATCGTGTCAGTTTATTGCTATTGTTTTCTGCATGTCAAGTATCTGTTCCTTTGACCATGAGATCATGCAACTCACTAACACCGGAGGAATACCTTGTGTGTATCAAACGTCGCAACGTAACTGGGTGACTATAAAGGTGCTCTACAGGTATCTCCGAGGGTGTCTATTGGGTTGGCATGGATCAAGACTGGGATTTGTTACTCCGTGTGACGGAGAGGTATCTCAGGGCCCACTCGGTAATACAACATCACAATGAGCCTTGCAAGCAATGTGACTAAAGTGTTAGCCACGAGATCTTGTATTACGGAACGAGTAAAGAGACTTGCCGGTAACGAGATTGAACTAGGTATAGTGATACCGACGATCGAATCTCGGGCAAGTAACATACCGAAGAACAAAGGGAACAGCATACGGGATTAACTGAATCCTTGACATAGAGGTTCGACCGATAAAAAATCTTCGTAGAATATGTAGGAGCCAATATGGGCATCCAGGTCCCGCTATTGGTTATTGGCCGTAGAAGTGTCTCGGTCATGTCTACATAGTTCTCGAACCCGCAGGGTCTACACACTTAACGTTTGGTGACGATTAGTATAATTGAGTTATTATGTTGGTGACCGAAAGTTGTTCGGAGTCCCGGATAAGATCCCGGACATGACGAGGATCTCCGGAATAGTCCGGAGGTAAAGATTGATATATGTGATAATAGTGTTTTGATCTCCGGAAGGGTTCCGGAGTTCACCGGAAGGGGTTTCGGATGTTTACCGAAGTGTTCGGGTGCAGCAACACTTTATATGAGCCAAAGGGATAAAGCCCACAAGGTATTGGAAAGTGCAAAAGTAGTTTTGCTGCCGCGTAAGCGGTACTACCGCTTGGTGAAGCGGTACTACCGCCCGAGCGGTACTACCGCTTGTGTGAAGCGGTACTACCGCCCAAGCGGTACTACCGCTTGTGTGAAGCGGTACTACCGCTTGTGCGCGGCTGTGCACGATTCGGCAGGGTCCGAATTGGACTCTTTTCCTGCGGGCCAAACCGACCTTGTGCGGGCAAAACCGACCCGGAGGAGACTTTTACTCCAAGTTTAGACCCCAAGGCTCAACATATAAATAGAGGGGCAGGGCTAGCACACGGGACACATCAGGATTTCCCAAGCCGTGTGCCGGCAACCCTAGCCCTCTAGTTCCTCCGTCATAATCTCCGTAGCGCTTGGCGAAGCCCTGCAGAGATTGTTCCTCACCACCATCACCACGCCGTCGTGCTGCTGGAACTCAACCACTACTTCACCATCGCTCGCTGGATCGAGGAGGTGAAGGCGTCATCAAGCCGTACGTGTGTTGAACGCGGAGGTGCCGTCCGTTCGGCACTAGATCGGAAGGATCGTGATTGGAACGCGGGACGCTCGGCGATTTGGATCGCGAAGACGTTCGACTACATCAACCGCGTTTATTAACGCTTCCGCTTAGCGATCTACAAGGGTATGTAGATTCACTCTCCCTCTCGTAGATGCTCATCACCATGGATAGATCTTATGTGTGCGTAGGAAAATTTTTGTTTCCCATGCAACGTTCCCCAACAGTGGCATCATGAGCTAGGTCTATGCGTAGATGAGATCTCGAGTAGAACACAAACGAGTTGTGGGCGTGGGTGTATACATATTGCTTGCCGTTACTAGTTGATACTTGATTCCGCGGTATTGTGAGATGAAGCGGCCCGGACCGACATTACGCGTACGCTTACGCGAGACTGGTTTCACCGCTGCGTGCACTTGTTGCATAAAGGTGACTGGCGGGTGTCTGTCTCTCTCACTTTAGTTGAATCGGTTCAATGAAGAGGGTTCTTTTAGAAGATCAAAAAGCAATCACTACACCACGTTGTGGTTTTGCGTAGGTAAGAATCGTTCTTGCTAGATACCCGTAGCAGCCACGTAAAATTTGCAACAACAATTAGAGGACGTCTAACTTGTTTTTGCAGGGTATGTTGTGATGTGATATGGCCAATTACATGATGAGATATATGTGATGTATGAGATGATCATGTGATGTATAGAATATCACGACTTGCATGTCGATGAGTACGGCAACTGGCAGGAGCCATAGAGTTGTCTTTAATTATTGTATGACCTGCGTGTCAATCATTAAGCGCTATGTAATGCTTTACTTTATCGCTAAACGTTAGCTATAGTCGTGGAAGCAACAGTCGGCGCGACAACCTTATGGCGACACGTTGATGGAGATCAAGATGATGGAGATCATGGTGTCATGCCGGTGACGATGGAGATCATGCCGGTGCTTTGGAGATGGAGATCAAAAGCACAAGTTCATGGCCATATCATGTCACTTATGATTTGCATGTGATGTTAATCCTTTTATGCATCTTATTTTGCTTAGGACGACGGTAGCATTATAAGGTGATCCCTCACTTAAATTTCAAGATAAATTGTGTTCTCCCCAAGTGTGCACCGTTGCGAAAGTTCGTCGTTTCGAGACACGCCGTGATGATCGGGTGTGATAGACTCTACGTTCGCATACAACGGGTGTAAGCCATGTTACACGTGCGGAACACTCGGGTTAAACTTGACGAGCCTAGCATGTACAGACATGGCCTCGGAACACAAGAGACCGAAAGGTCGAACATGAGTCATATAGTAGATATGATCAACATGAAGATGTTCACCATTGAAACCACCTCAACTCACGTGATGATCGGACTTGAGTTGGTGGATTTGGATCATGTTACACTCGAATGATCGGAGGGATGTCAATTTGAGTGGGAGTTTTTAAGTAATATGATTAACTAAACTCATTATCTAAGAACAATAGTCTAAGTTGTCTTTGCTATATTTATGTTGTAGATCATGGCTCGCGCGGTAGCACCCCTGAATTTTAATGCGTTCCTAGAGAAAGCTAAGTTGAAAGATAATGGAAGTAACTTTGTGGACTGGGCCCGTAATCTAAGGATTATCCTTACGGCTTCCCAGAAGGCTTATGTCCTTGATGCACCGCTTGGTGATCCACCCGCTCCAGTTGAGTCTCTAGACGTTGTGAACGCCTGGCAGGCTCGTTCTGATGATTACTCAATAGTTCAATGTGCAATGTTGTATGGCTTAGAACCGGGACTTCAAAGACGTTTTGAACGTCATGGAGCATATGAGATGTTCCAGGAGTTGAAGTTTATCTTTCAGAAGAATGCTCGGATCGAGAGATATGAGATCTCCGATAAGTTCTATGCTTGCAAGATGGAGGAGAACGGGTCTATCAGTGATCACGTGCTCAGAATGTCTGGGTACTCCACCCGTCTGGCTGAGTTAGGGATGCCCCTTCCGCCAGAGGCTATCACTGACAGAGTTCTTCAATCATTGCCACCTAGCTACAAGAGCTTCGTGTTGAACTATAACATGCACGGGATGAACAAGTCAGTTGCCGAGCTGTTTGCGATGCTGAAAGCCGCTGAGTCTGAAATTCAGAAGGAGCATCAAGTGTTGATGGTCAATAAAACCACTAGTTTCAAGAAAAATGGCAAGGGTAAGAAGGGTAACTCCAAGCAGAGTGGCAAAGCAGTTGCTCCTCTCATGAAGAAACCCAAGGCTGGACCCAAACCAGAAACTGTGTGTTTTCATTGCAAGGGAACTGGACACTGGAAGCGGAATTGCCCCAAGTATTTGGCTGACAAGAAGGCGGCCAACAACAAACAAGGTATATATGATATACATGTTATTGATGTGTACCTTACCAACTCTCGTTGTAGTGCCTGGGTATTTGATACCGGTGCGGTTGCTCATATTTGCAACTCAAAACAGGAACTGCGGAATAGACGGAGGCTGGCAAAGGACGAAGTGACGATGCGCGTGGGAAATGGTTCCAAGGTTGATGTGATCGCCGTCGGCACGCTCGCTCTTCGATTACCGTCGGGATTAGTGATGAACCTAAATAAGTGTTATTTGGTGCCTGCGTTAAGCATGAACATTATATCTGGATCTTGTTTATTGCGAGACGGTTACTCATTTAAATCAGAGAATAATGGTTGTTCTATTTATATGAGTAATATCTTTTATGGTCATGCACCCGATGTGAAGGGTTTATTCTTATTGAATCTCGATAGTAATGATACACATGTTCATAACATTGATGCCAAAAGATGTAGAATTGATAATGATAATACCACTTTCTTGTGGCACTGCCGTTTAGGTCATATTGGCGTAAAACGCATGAGGAAGCTCCATGCTGATGGACTTTTGGAGTCACTTGATTTTGAATCACTTGACACATGTGAACCATGCCTCATGGGCAAGATGACTAAAACGCCGTTCTCTGGAACAATGGAACGGGCAAGTGACTTATTGGAAATCATACATACTGATGTGTGCGGTCCGATGAGTATTGAGGCGCGCGGTGGTTATCGTTACTTTCTCACCTTCACTGATGACTTAAGTAGATATGGGTATATTTACTTAATGAAACACAAGTCTGAAACATTTGAAAAGTTCAAACAATTTCAGAGTGAAGTTGAGAATCATCGTAACAAGAAGATTAAATTCCTACGATCTGATCGAGGAGGAGAATATCTGAGTTATGAGTTTGGCAGTCACTTAAGACAATGTGGAATTGTTTCACAATTGACACCGCCTGGAACACCACAGCGTAATGGTGTGTCCGAACGTCGTAATCGAACCTTATTGGATATGGTGCGATCTATGATGTCTCTTGCCGATTTGCCACTATCGTTTTGGGGTTATGCATTAGAGACAGCTGCATTCACTTTAAATAGGGCACCATCGAAATCCGTTGAGACGACGCCATATGAACTTTGGTTTGACAAGAAGCCAAAGCTGTCGTTTCTTAAAGTTTGGGGATGTGATGCTTATGTCAAAAAGCTTCAGCCTGAAAAGCTGGAACCCAAAGCGGAGAAATGCGTCTTCATAGGATACCCAAAAGAGACAGTTGGGTATACCTTCTATCTCAGATCCGAAGGCAAAGTGTTTGTCGCTAAAAACGGAACATTTCTTGAGAAAGAGTTTCTCTCGAAAGAATTGAGTGGGAGGAAGATAGAACTTGATGAGGTTATTGAACCTTTACTTCAACCTAAGAGTAGCGCAACGCAGAAAGTTGTTTCTGTCGAGCCTACATTAGCTGAAGAGGAAGTTAATGATGATGATCATGAAGCTTTGGATCAAGTTGCTATCGAACCTCGTAGGTCGACAAGGACGCGTACTGCTCCCGAGTGGTACGGCAACCCTGTCTTAGACATCATGTTGTTAGACAACGATGAACCTACGAGCTATGGAGAAGCGATGATGAGCCCGGATTCCGAGAAGTGGTTAGAGGCCATGAAATCCGAGATGGGATCCATGTATGAAAACAAAGTATGGACTTTGGAAGTATTACCTGAAGGGCGTAAGGCCATTCAGAACAAATGGATCTTTAAGAGGAAGACGGACGCGGACGGTAATGTCACCGTCTATAAAGCTCGACTTGTGGCAAAGGGTTTTTCACAAGTTCAAGGAGTTGACTACGATGAGACCTTCTCACCCGTAGCGATGCTTAAGTCCGTCAGAATCATGTTAGCAATAGCTGCCTTTTTCGATTATGAAATTTGGCAGATGGATGTCAAAACAGCGTTCCTTAACGGTTTCCTTAAGGAAGAGTTGTATATGATGCAACCAGAAGGTTTTGTCGATCCAGAGAATGCTGACAAAGTTTGCAAACTCCAGCGATCCATTTATGGACTGGTGCAAGCATCTCGGAGTTGGAATCTTCGTTTTGATGAGGTGATCAAAGCGTTCGAGTTTATACAAGTTTACGGAGAAGCTTGTATTTACAAGAAAGTGAGTGGGAGCTCTATAGCGTTTCTAATATTATATGTGGATGACATATTGCTGATTGGAAACAATATAGAAATGCTGGAAAGCGTAAAGGAATATTTGAACAAGAGTTTTTCAATGAAGGACCTAGGAGAAGCTGCTTTCATATTAGGCATCAAGATCTATAGAGATAGATCGAGACGCTTAATAGGACTTTCACAAAGCACATACCTTGATAAGATTTTGAAGAAGTTCAAAATGGATCAGTCCAAGAAGGGGTTCTTGCCTGTTTTGCAAGGTGTGAAGTTGAGTAAGACTCAATGCCCAGTGACTGCAGAAGATAGAGAAAAGATGAGTGTCATCCCCTATGCTTCAGCCATAGGCTCTATCATGTATGCAATGCTGTGCACAAGACCCGATGTCAGCCTTGCCATAAGTATGGTCGGAAGGTTTCAAAGTGATCCAGGAATGGAACACTGGACGGCGGTCAAGAATATCCTGAAGTACCTGAAAAGGACTAAGGACATGTTTCTCGTTTATGGAGGTGATCAAGAGCTCGTCGTAAAGGGTTACGTCGATGCAAGCTTTGACACTGATCCGGATGACTCTAAGTCGCAAACCGGATACGTATTTATTCTTAATGGGGGTGCGGTTAGCTGGTGCAGTTCCAAGCAAAGCGTGGTAGCTGATTCTACATGCGAAGCGGAGTACATCGCAGCCTCGGAGGCGGCGAAGGAAGGTGTCTGGATGAAGGAGTTCATGACAGATCTTGGAGTAGTGCCTAGTGCGCTTAACCCAATGACTCTGTTTTGTGATAATACTGGTGCCATTGCTCTAGCCAAGGAACCAAGATTTCACAAGAAGACCAGACACATAAAACGACGTTTCAATTCCATCCGCGATTACATCAAGGAGGACGACATAAATATTTGCAAAGTACACACGGATCTAAATGTTGCAGATCCGTTGACTAAACCTCTTCCAAGGGCTAAACATGAACAACACCAGAACTGCATGGGTGTTCGATTCATTACAATGTAAATCACATAGTGATGTGAACTAGATTATTGACTCTAGTGCAAGTGGGAGACTGTTGGAAATATGCCCTAGAGGCAATAATAAATTGGTTATTATTATATTTCCTTGTTCATGATAATCGTTTATTATCCATGCTATAATTGTATTGATTGGAAACTCAAATACATGTGTGGGTACATAGACAACACTGTGTCCCTAGTAAGCCTCTAGTTGACTAGCTCGTTGATCAAAGATGGTTAAGGTTTCCTAGCCATAGACATGAGATGTCATTTGATAACAGGATCACATCATTAGGAGAATGATGTGATGGACAAGACCCAAACTGTAAACGTAGCATTTGATCGTGTCAGTTTATTGCTATTGTTTTCTGCATGTCAAGTATCTGTTCCTTTGACCATGAGATCATGCAACTCACTAACACCGGAGGAATACCTTGTGTGTATCAAACGTCGCAACGTAACTGGGTGACTATAAAGGTGCTCTACAGGTATCTCCGAGGGTGTCTGTTGGGTTGGCATGGATCAAGACTGGGATTTGTTACTCCGTGTGACGGAGAGGTATCTCAGGGCCCACTCGGTAATACAACATCACAATGAGCCTTGCAAGCAATGTGACTAAAGTGTTAGCCACGAGATCTTGTATTACGGAACGAGTAAAGAGACTTGCCGGTAACGAGATTGAACTAGGTATAGTGATACCGACGATCGAATCTCGGGCAAGTAACATACCGAAGAACAAAGGGAACAGCATACGGGATTAACTGAATCCTTGACATAGAGGTTCGACCGATAAAAAATCTTCGTAGAATATGTAGGAGCCAATATGGGCATCCAGGTCCCGCTATTGGTTATTGGCCGTAGAAGTGTCTCGGTCATGTCTACATAGTTCTCGAACCCGCAGGGTCTACACACTTAACGTTTGGTGACGATTAGTATAATTGAGTTATTATGTTGGTGACCGAAAGTTGTTCGGAGTCCCGGATAAGATCCCGGACATGACGAGGATCTCCGGAATAGTCCGGAGGTAAAGATTGATATATGTGATAATAGTGTTTTGATCTCCGGAAGGGTTCCGGAGTTCACCGGAAGGGGTTTCGGATGTTTACCGAAGTGTTCGGGTGCAGCAACACTTTATATGAGCCAAAGGGATAAAGCCCACAAGGTATTGGAAAGTGCAAAAGTAGTTTTGCTGCCGCGTAAGCGGTACTACCGCTTGGTGAAGCGGTACTACCGCCCGAGCGGTACTACCGCTTGTGTGAAGCGGTACTACCGCCCAAGCGGTACTACCGCTTGTGTGAAGCGGTACTACCGCTTGTGCGCGGCTGTGCACGATTCGGCAGGGTCCGAATTGGACTCTTTTCCTGCGGGCCAAACCGACCTTGTGCGGGCAAAACCGACCCGGAGGAGACTTTTACTCCAAGTTTAGACCCCAAGGCTCAACATATAAATAGAGGGGCAGGGCTAGCACACGGGACACATCAGGATTTCCCAAGCCGTGTGCCGGCAACCCTAGCCCTCTAGTTCCTCCGTCATAATCTCCGTAGCGCTTGGCGAAGCCCTGCAGAGATTGTTCCTCACCACCATCACCACGCCGTCGTGCTGCTGGAACTCAACCACTACTTCACCATCGCTCGCTGGATCGAGGAGGTGAAGGCGTCATCAAGCCGTACGTGTGTTGAACGCGGAGGTGCCGTCCGTTCGGCACTAGATCGGAAGGATCGTGATTGGAACGCGGGACGCTCGGCGATTTGGATCGCGAAGACGTTCGACTACATCAACCGCGTTTATTAACGCTTCCGCTTAGCGATCTACAAGGGTATGTAGATTCACTCTCCCTCTCGTAGATGCTCATCACCATGGATAGATCTTATGTGTGCGTAGGAAAATTTTTGTTTCCCATGCAACGTTCCCCAACATGCAGCACCCTTACCCGGCCCAGGGACTCCAGCACCCGGCCCGAGGACTGCTGCAGCCAACCCAGGGACTTCCACGACGCAACAAGAAGCGGCCGGCTCCAGCTCGCTGCCTCCCTACCCGGCCACCCTAGCGCCGGCTGCTGTCATGACGGTGCTAGAAGCTCCGTCTTGGGCACAGCCCATCCTCAACTTCCTGGTGAGCGGCGAGCTCCCAGCCGACGAGGTGTCGGCCCGGCAGGTGCAACGCCGGGCTGGTGCGTACACGATCATCAACAGAGAGCTCGTCAAGCGCAGCGCAACTGGCGTCTTTCAGCGCTGCGTAGAGCCAGAGAAGGGCATCACCATCCTCAAGGACGTTCATCAGGGCGAGTGTGGCCACCACGCTGCCTCCAGGGTCCTCGTCGCCAAGGCCTTCCGCCATGGTTTCTTCTGGCCGACTGCTCTGACGGACGCCAAGAAGTTGGTCCAGAAGTGCAAGGGGTGCCAAGTCTTCGGCGCCAAGCAGCACCAGCCGGCCTCAGCCCTCAAAACCATTCCCATCACCTGGCCGTTTGCCGTATGGGGATTGGACATGGTGGGCCCGTTCAAGACAGCACGCGGCGGCATGACCCATCTGCTAGTCGTCGTGGACAAATTCACAAAGTGGATTGAGGCAAGGCCAATCAAGAAACTGGACGGTCCCACGGCCGTCACCTTCATCAAGGACATCACCGTTTGATACGGCATCCCGCACAGCATCATCACCGACAACGGCACGAACTTCGCCAAAGGAGCCTTGGCTCGTTTCTGTGCGGCACAGGGCATCCGACTGGACCTCGCATCGGTTGCTCACCCGCAGTCAAACGGCTAGGTAGAGCAGGCAAATGGCCTTATCTTATCCGGCATCAAGCCGCGGCTGGTCGAGCCACTGGAGCACTCGGCCGGCTGCTGGATCGAAGAGCTACCGGCCGTCCTCTGGAGTCTCCGGACCACGCCAAACCGCTCAACCGGCTTCACACCTTTCTTCCTCGTGTACGGAGCCGAGGCCATCATCCCCACGGATATCGAGTTCGACTCGCCTCGCGTCACCTTGTACACGGAGGCGGAAGCAAAGGAGGCACGTGAAGACGGCGTCGACCTGCTCGAAGAAGCCCGGCTGCTAGCTCTCAGCCGGTCCGCCATCTACCAGCAGAGTCTACGCTGCTACCACAGCAAGAAGATCAAGCCGCTTGCCTTCCGCGAGGGCGACCTTGTGCTCCGACTGATCCAGTGAACAGTCGGCCAGCACAAGCTCTCGGCCCCTTGGGAGGGACCCTTCATCGTCAGCAAAGCCCTAGGTAACGATGCGTACTACCTCATCGACGCGCAGAAGCCCAGGGCACGCAAGAAAGACGCGGCCGGCGAAGAGTCGGAGCACCCATGGAACGCGAACCTCCTCCGCCCGTTTTACAGTTGATGCAGTGTATGTACCACGCTATCTTTTGTACCAAGTAAGGCCAGCAGGTACCCCGAAGCGCACTCGGGGGCTACCTTTTTATCTCTATGATAAGCTTCGCCTATGCATGAGTATTTATTTTGCCCTGCCCGGGTCTGGTCAGCCGGCCCGGGGGCTCGCCGACTAGGCCCTAGCCGGCCCCGTCCAATGTCGGCTTAGTACTGTGCCGACGCCAAAGCCCTCTCTTCGCCCCAGCTACAGCTCGCAGTGCGACTGTCCGGCTGGCAAGAGCTAAAGGCCGGAAACGCTATCCACATGAAAAACGACCAAGGAAGAACGCCGATTGGGCAAAGCCCCCCTATGCATGAGTATTTATTTTGCCCTGCCGGGTGCGGTCAGCCGGCCCGGGGGCTCGCCGACTAGGCCCAAGCCGGCCCCGTCCAGTGTCGGCTTAGTAGTGTGCCGACGCAAAAGCCCTCTCTTTGCCCCAGCTACAGCTCGCAGTGCGACTCTCCGGCTGGCAAGAGCTAAAGGCCGGAAACGTTGTCCACATGAAAAACGACCAAGGAAGAACGCCGATTGGGCGAAGCCGACCCTTCACTTCTCCCGTCCGGCTGCTCACCAGCCGGCCGGCCGGCTTCTTGCTTGACTAGCATGCGCTTTTAAGCGGCCGAAGTACTTTGCCCGTTCTGGCGTCCAAGACCCTGACCCGGCCACAGACCACAGCGTGGCTGTCCGGCTGGCAGGGCGGAGGCCAAAAGTATACGGCATGCAAAAACGCCAATGAAAGCAAAGGCAAAATCAAGCCAGAACCCGGCAAATCGCACAAGCATGTGGGAAAGTAAATCCATTTACATCCCAAAAGGCCCACGGCCAGCATTCAATAATGTTTAAACACCCCTAGTGGGTGGAACTGCGCATAGCTAACATATGTTCCTGAGTACAAGACAGCAAAAGCTAAAAAGGGCCGCCTAGGCCGAAGATACTACGGGCTGTTCGGACGACGCGGTGGTGGCTGTGGCGCCGGCTGGTGGGGCGTCCAGCTGCTCGGATCTGGTCTGGTCGGCAGTGGCGGCCGACGTGGTCTCCTACTGCTCGCTGGCTGAGGCCGGATCGGGCTGGGTCCGGCTGGTCGCTCCGTCATTCGGCACGTCGCCTTCGCTCTCCTCGCCCTCAGCCTCTTTGCTGGAGGCAATCTCCTCCGCCGGGTTCTCCACCTCTGCCGGGTCCAGCCCGAACCAGGAGGGTGGCACCTCGGTGCCGTCCTCTGCCTGCTCCGGGATGAAGACGCTGCCATTGGTGTACTCGGCGAGGGCGGACGCGCGAATGGCAATGTTGTCGCGCTCCGGCTCCAACTCCGGCACCGCCTCTTGGCGGAAGGTAGCCAGCTGTGCCATCTTCACCCCCGGATACCACGCCTTCACGAACTCCAGCGCCACCTTGGCTCCGGCCCGCGCCGCGGCGCGCTTCCAGGCGTCAAGCCACTCCGCCGCAACCTCCAACCAGTCGGCAGTCCGGCTGGGAGTCCGGGGGATCTGCTCGCCTGGCCAGAGCCCTTCCAAGACCTGCGCCCCGGCACGCTGAAACCGGCGGAGCAGCCGGCGCACCGGCGCAAGGCGAAGCTGGACGGCCCGGAACTGTTCGCCCAAGTTCTGGGGCCGGTCTGGTGCAATCTCCATGCCCGCCTGCCTCCGCTGCTCGCGCCGCGCCTCGATCGCCTGGACGATGGAGCCAGTGTGGTCCGAGAAGAACCCTGCTTAGAAGAAGACAAGAGACTCTTCCTTCATCTTCTTCCTCAAGCCAAGCAACTGCTCCCATGCCAACATCCGTCTTCAACACCCTGCTAGATCTTCCACCAACTCTATGATCCCAAAAGAAGGGAAAGAAGGCTGCCGCTGCAAGGGGGAAGCGGGTGGCCCCTGCCAAAGATACCGTAGCAGAGGGGAGGAAGAAGAGGGTGGAGGAACTGGACAGGAAGCGGCAGGAAGATGTGGTCTTCTTCCCGTCGAACTTGGATGGTAACACTCCGATTGCAAAATATGCATACATGTGGGGGAGGGATGTCCCAAAAGGGCATGGAGCACCCGTGGTTATGTCAGAGGGGAAGATAACCCCGACAAACTCATACCACTTCTTCTACGCGTATTTTTACTGCGGCCTCACGCCCCCCTTCTCTGACTTCTTCTGTGCGATAATGACGATGTACGGATTCCACCTCTTGGATTTCACACCCAATGCAATGGTGTGTATGGCAATTTTTGCGCATTTGTGCGAGACCTTCGTTGGGGTTGCCCCCAACGTAGATCTGTTCAGGCACTTCTTCAACCTGCGGATCGAAGACAAGTCTCGCCACTCAGGGAACATTAGCTGCATTCCAAGGGGCAAGAGGAATGAATGGGATTATCTCCCTGGCCAGTAGCGCAGCCGGTGGGAAGAGTGGAGGGCAGACTGGTGCTGGATTCAGGATGAAGACGCCCCAGAGTTCTGTGCGGCGCGGACTGAGTGCGTTGAACGCGGCAACGACTGGAGTAAGCCAGGCCTCACTGATGATAGGCTCCGCCCGGCATTGAACCAAATTGCTCACCTCAAGGCTGTCGGGCTAACCATCGAGCATGTGGGAGTAGACTTTCTCCTGTGCCACATTGCACCGCTACAGAAGAGGGACAGGTTTTCTTGGGAGTACAGAGATGCCGCTAACAGGATGCTCCTGTATCCAGGTCTCATCAATAATCTGTCGATATATGGCCATGGTTGGCTGTGTGAACAGCTGTTTGGTAGCCTCGGGCCATTCCAACTGTCGGCAAAGGTCGTCCCGCTACATATCAACTCTGCTCGGGACCAAATTCTGAAGTGGATGCCTGACTGCAATGCTTATGGAGTCGAGGCTAACTGGCAACTGCCTGACCTGGATGCTGAGATGCAGTGGGTCTCCAACCTGGAAGAGAGGGCTTCTAGGGTGGAGAGCAACATGTTCAAGCGCACCACCAGGGCAGAGGCAGAATTTATTCGGAAGCGGATTGAGGAGGATAAGGCGCTCTATGCTGCCGGGAAAGTGAGGCCCGGAGAAGAGAAGGAAGAGGAAGAGGAAAAGGAAGGCGAGGGTTCCTCAGAAGAGGGGAGCGAGGGACATGCTGCGGAGGAGGCTGTCGTGCTCGACCCTGCCGGGGTTGGCATTCTCGCCATAGCAGTAGAGGCCCAAGAAGAAAGCGAGGCTGAAGAGGCAGAGCAGCCGGAGGAGGAATGGCTCACGACAGGCCCCCAAGCTCCAGGGCCAGATCCAGATCATCGCACCCACAAACGGACCAGCAGGAAGGCAGCAGCTTCGACTTCCTCGACGGTCATGAAGAGGGTGAAGAAGACCACCTCTAGGGTTACCAATCCAGAGGGGGCACGTCGCCAATCCTCTCGCCTGGCGGAGGCCAAGACTCTGCCCGCCAAACAACGCGCGGTCACTGGGGTCGATCCCAGCCCCCAGTGATGTCCAGCCTCATCGCAAAGCTCGGCTCCTCCAGAGGTCTTGGCTCCGCCGAAGAGCTCAAACCTTCCGGGAAGTTTGGCTCCTCTAACTCTGAAGAGGGGCAGGGCGACCCAGCCACCTATGACGTATGCGCTAGGCTCAATGCTCATAGACCCAGAGTAAGGAGAATAGCCACACTTCTCACTTGAAGGATTGTGTATTTGACGGTTGTTGATTCATTCTTCTTTGTTGACTTGGCAGGGATGAAGAGCCTCTCGCCCAGCGGTCCAAGCGAACTAAGCCCACGGTAACGGTGGAGCCCCCGGCGAGCGCAGGTCTGGCGGGGGATAGGACAGAGGATCCTGTGCCCAGCCCCCAGCCCAGCCCCCGGTGCGAAGGCATGGGGCAAGCTTCACCTGCCCAGAGAAATGCGAAAGAACATGCTTCATCCCCCGCCAAGGGGGAAAGTGAGATCCAGCAGGAAGGGGCCCACCAAGAGGGGTCCACCTCAATCCAAGCCCAAGTAGAGAAATAACCGGCAAGGGCCTCCACCGAGGGGCTTGCTCGTGATGAGATCATGGTCGTCGAAGGGGCGGACACGGACCGCGTGCCGGCAACAGATGTTGCCGGGGAAACAGACGCCCTTCCACAGCAAACACCACCGGGTATCCCACTTGTCTTTATTTCTGCTTGAATTATTTTGTATCTTGGTCCTTGACTTAGCAGTAGTTAACTTCCCATCACTCCATCTATTGATTTCATATGCAGCTCCGTCGATAGAGGAGCCTGAACTTTTGGAGGAGGTGGCCAGTATTGGGAAGAGTGCTGCCGAGGAAGCAACCAAAATCACTGCCGCGGAAGGCCAGGAGCAGTCTGCCGGGGAGATTTTGGAGCTCCCAAAAGAGACAGAAAAGACCCCCGGCAACACTTCTGGCCTAGGCATGGTCGTTGAGGAGAAGGCTCCTCTCCAATCCATGGGCCCTCTTTCAATGAGCCATTCTCTGGTTGTAACCCCGCATCCTTCCTCGAGTAAGTTGGCGCTAGTCCTCGCCAACCTGGGCTCTCGGCCCCTGATCCCTCTGCCGCTGTGGGTGCAGATATTGATGAAGAGATCAAACACATACTGGTGCCGCTGTCCCAGAGGGTTGAAGAAACTGGCAACTCTGCTGACAATGCCAAGGATCTAGCCTTCTTGGAATCCGTGGCAGCAGGGCTCAAGGAGGGGCAGCACAGATATGACCTTAAACGGCAAGCAATCAAGGAGCAGCGTGACTCTGCCATTCTCATGGACAAGAAACTGGCGGACAAGTGTAACGAACTGCGGGAATGGTACAAGAAGCAGTCCCACTCCATCCTACGGCAAGAGGAGGTGCTGACCATGGCCAAGGAAGATATCGCTTCCCGGGAGACCCGTTTGGTAGAGTGCGAGGCGCTTCTGAACACCAAAGAGAAGGACATCTCTGCCCGGGAAGGGAACCTTAAAGCCACCCTCCGCGGCAAGGACAAGGAGCTGGAGGCTCTCGTACAACAGCGTACCAAGGATTTGGAGGACAGCCACAAGGCCGCCCTCAACGCGCTAGCCCTTGACTTCTCAGCCAAACTGAAGAAGACCACAGATGAGTTAGCTGCCGCGTCTGCCGCCAAGACTGATCTCAACCATCAAGTGGGTAAACTGATAGAGGACCTTGCCGGGAGCAACAAGGAGATCAAGGCTCTCAAAGAGGAAGCACGGAAAATAGAGACCACCCTGAAGGAGGTGTAGTCGTAGCTTTCCTCCAAGAGCCAGGACCTTGATACTGCCAACGACTCCATCACCAAAATGAAAGCTAGGCTTGCCTCACTGGAGAAGGACCTTGAAACCGCTAGTGCCCGCGAGAAACTGCTGATGAAGGATTTGTCCAATTCCCAAACTCTTCAAAAATATGCGGAGGACAAATTGGAGAATCAAATCCAGTAGCGTGATCTCTGGATCAAGAACTTGGTTGACATCGCCGAGCGCCTCACTGCCCAGATTGCAACAATGTACATGAAGAGTTGGGCCTTCTTCGTTGGCCAACATGAGGCTCCTAGTGTCAAGCTGACGCTCTTCTTCGAGGGCTTGATAGAAGGGCTAAAGACGTATGAGGAGGACAGAGCCATTTGATTTGCCAATGAGTCCCGGAAGCTTGCTCGTGATGCCCTTTTTCTGGTCTTGAGCAACCTTGCCTTCCACCACCCAGATCTCAACCCCGCCGATGGCTTCAAGAGGCTGCCACCGGGTGTCGATACTTCTGCTGCCGCGGAGAAGGCCGCCCCCCTTGCCGACAAGGTTCTCTCCGTCTAGAGGGTTCCCAGAGACCGTTAGCCTTGAGTTATTCGTGCTGCCGTGTAGCCCTGTAATAATACATGATGCATATCTCGTGTTTAGGCTTTGTACTGTCCTCGCTTTAATGCTTGTTGAACTGGTGTTATTTATGCTAGCGCGCGCTATCCCTCTTATGTTTACCCGTTGGCATTCGTATGATTTGTTTCCTTGCGTGCTATGGTTACCCACCAACAGCATGTTGCCGCGATTGCCTTGAGGAGCGGGTCCTTAGCATTCAACAGGCGAGGATATGCTGTCGATGGGTTTTTCCTCAACAGTTCTTGACGCTGCCACCCACCTTATTGAGCAGGCTCGAAACAAGGTGAGGGCGCAGACAAGTACAGTAAGGTTCCATCACACGAAAGAGCTTTGCCATACGAATCTGTTGGTTGTCAGGGGGATGCGCGAGCGAAAACTCGAAAGGAAAGTTTAAACAAGCAAGCCAACTTATCTTTTTATCCGTATTCCCCTCTTGCCGGGGTATACATTTGATTTCGCACAATTTCTCCTCTTCCACTTATAGCTGTCCCTCCCGTCCATGTTCCTTAAGAGATCATGCTCATGTATCCAGTTTCGCCCTGTAAACATGAAAAACGGGAAGGAGCACACGGGAGGGACTAGGCAGCCCATTAGTTACGTGCTCGATCCCGGCACAAGCTGGGGGAGCCAAAAGTCATATTTGCAACTAATGTCGTATGGTGAAAAGGGAAGAGAGTCGGTCCCTCCCTCCTTTTCCTTCACCTCCAATGATTTTCGGTGACTGTCGCGGAGGACAAGCTACCGTAGAAGGGCTTGTCAGGGTTCGCTTCCCCGGGATGCCAACCAACGGATTCGCCCCAGCGCTCAACTCAGGATCTACCCTTGGCGAGATGGATGCATAACCGAGCTCCACGCGGGTCTATCGACGTCGGTGGCATCTCCACTACGCGACCCAATCATTGGTGAGCGGTGAGAACAGGAGGGAGGCCGATCGCGCACCGCTTCTTCGTCTGGTGCCCACTAGGGTGTTGTTGCCGTTGCCCTCCCTCGGTGCCTCCCACTCCAACTTTGACCATGAAGGACACAATAACGGCGCCGCCTGCACTGGCTGCGTCGCCCGGGGTGTCCGTCTCGCCCAACACCGACGCGGCACCTATGGCGTCCGCGGTTGCGTGCGAGGGGGTATTCAAAGTGGAAGAAGGCGCGGTCGCACCGGGCTTCTTCTCGGGCGCCATGGATGAAGAAGACGACGATGAAGGTCGGTGATGAAACTCGACGCGCTGTGCACAACTTCAGGTTCACGCAAGTGATTCCCCCTACCTGGTGTGCCAAAGATGCCATGGTGGGACACGATCACCTATGGGGCCATGAGCCCCTTGTGGTTCGGCAAGGGGGAGGCCACGTTGCACAAAGAGCAGAGGCCGTGGAACAGCACGGCGATGGTGACACTGGTGGTTTTTACCCAGGTTCAGGCCGCTGTGAAGCGTAAAACCCTACTCCTACTTTGGTGGATTGAGTGGACGAACACAATGAACACGCAGCGCTCGAACCCGGCAGGGTGGCCTCGGCAAGGGCTGCTACGTGCATACAAGTGTGCCAAAGGTCCGGATCCTTTGTTAGGTCACCTTGGACCTCCTTTTATAGTTCAAGGGGTTACCACACTGGCAAAACAGTCTTTATCTACTGATTAGATAGCCAACAGTGCTATCATACCTAACTCTGGCAGTTAGGACAAGGTGCATTAAATGCACTGCTAAGTGTCATGATGAGGAGGCAGCCCGGCAAGCCTGCCGCGCCGCTTAATCATCGTTTGCTTATCTGCTTGACACGCCTCTGGACGGGTGTCATATGGGGGTGATCTATCTTCCAAATGGCCTACCACACAGCTTGTTGCCAGATGATCTTCGGTGTGTGAAAGGCATCAAGCTTCCAAGCGATGAATGGCTTTTGCAAACTCGACATGCGGCGATGTGGTTCATGCCAACAGCAAATATGCACAACTTGATTCGTAGAGATATCTAGACTGAGCCATGTATCCTGCTGCTCTAGCATGACCCTCTTTTGTTGGATATTATGTAATGTAGTTAGTTTGAAGGATAGATACCTTTCTGGGATCAAGTGCATCCTAACTCACCTGCATAGGATGTACTGATAATGATGATGGAGATGTTGTGCAGAAGCAATATATATATATATATATATATATATATATATATATATATATATATATATATATATATATATATATATCAATTAGTTTCAAGTGCTTACTTGTTGGTGAAAGTGTTGTCCAATGGGAATTATATTTTGTATTACTCGTGTAGCCTACAAAGTCTGTCGCACAGCCTTGTAACTTCGTACTCCATTTCTAAATTTGTACTAGTACTAGTAGTCCTCTATACCGTATATTGCGCTACTCGTACTACTACATCCCTCCTGGTTTATTGGTCCCCTTCGTAATTTGTGTCAAATTTTGACCATAAATTTAACTAACTAAATGTTAATGCATGTCACAAAAAATTATATCATTGGATTCGTATTTGAACATAGTTTCCAATGGTATAATTTTCGGTGACATGCATTGACATTTTGTTAGTTAAACCTATGGTTAAAATGTGACACTAAATACGACTAGTAAGTAGTACAGTAGTACTAGTATAAGTCGATCAAATTATTCATCATGTCCTCACATTGAATTGACGTGACAACATGCTGCGCGTGAGGTGACACAAGAGTCCTGGCGGTGTGTTCGGTTCACCAAAGTGAGCCTCACCCCTCTCGTACTACAACAGCACTCTCGCATTCTCTACAAAATCACTCTCCCATTCTCTCCTGGTCTCCCCGCCTCCCAGCCGCCGCCGTGTTCCGATCCATTTTGTACGATGAGCGATGAGCTACTGGAGCTGCTATACTTCATTGCAAGTAGTCAAAAGGAAGATGTTGAAAAAATTGATCTCAATAAGGATGCTCTTCAAGCTAGGCTGATGAAGGAAGGAACCAGCGAGGCCGCTCCTGTGAGTATTCGTCTCATCGCCCTGTATGATGATTTTGATCTTTATGGGGGTGTCGTGGTGGGACATGATCACCTATGGGGCCATGAGCCCCTTGTGGTTCGGCAAGGGGGAGGTCACGTTGCACAAAGAGCAGAGGCCGTGGAACAACACGATGATGGTGACGCCGGTGGTTTTTACCCAGGTTCGGGCCACTGTGAAGCGTAAAACCCTACTCCTGCTTTGGTGGATTGAGTGGACGAACACAACGAACACGCAGTGCTCGAACCCGGCAAGATGGCCTCGGGAAGAGCTGCTACACGCATACAAGTGTGCCAAAGGTCTGAATCCTTTGTTAGGTCGCCTTGGACCTCCTTTTATAGTTCAAGGGGTTACCACAGTGGCAAAACAGTCTTTATCTACTGATTAGATAGCCAACAGTGCTATCATACCTAACTCTGGCAGTTAGGACAAGGTGAAATGCACTGCTAAGGGTCATGATGAGGAGGCAGTCGGGCAAGCCTGCCGCGCCGCTTAATCATCGTTTGCTTATCTGCTTGACACGCCTTTGGACGGGTGTCATATGGGGGTGATCTATCTTCCAAATGGCCTCCACGTGCTTAGCAGAGGCCACTTAATCACTCGGGTGCTCGACACCGCACTGACAAGTGACTTGCGTTGCGGTGTGGTGGAGCGGTGGTGCCTTGGCGGGGATCTTGCCCTTGGCGGACCCGGCAAACCTACCGGGGAAGTTTTGGACTTGCCCCTGGGGTGGTCTCGACCTTGGCAGGCTCTCCTGCCCGGCAAGGGAGGCCATCCCAAGGTGATGCTCTGTTGTCTTGCTTGTCTTGGTCTTCTTGATTTGCTCCTTGATCTCACAAAGAGCGGCTTCTCTGGTTCTAGTTGTCTTGTATTTGTCGTCTCTTCGACAAGCCACTACTGTCGGGGTAGAGGCTCATCGTCTGTGCACAAGTCAGGGGAAACAAATGCCCATGTTTGTGTACCCCGACAAGGGGTTTTCAAGTCTTTAGAGTCTGCATGTAGTAATGAAGTCGAGACCCCAGTTTGTTCGGGTATTGTGGACTTCAGATTTGGAGTACCACTTATCTATTGAAATCTTTCATCATTTACTTAAAATAGTTGATTGATCATACATTGAGTACCATTTAACTGGAATTAACCGATGCAAGTCCAAGAAGGATTGGCCGGTGCTGCCGGCTGGCGTCAAGTTCGATCCCACGGATCAGGAACTGATCGAGCACCTTGAGGCCAAAGTGAGTGCTAACAGTGTGAGATCTCACCCTCTCATTGATTTGTTCATACCAACCATCGACAGCGAGCACGGCATATGCTACACCCATCCTGAGAAACTTCCAGGTGAGACACCGATCGGCCGTCTACTTGCACAAACATATTCCTTTTGTTTATACCTCTATTTTTCTTTTTAGACGCAGACCTAGTGAAGCAATTACAATTTGACAGTTAATAAAAAGTGAAGCAAGTGACTGCAACATGCCAAAGATGTTATGAAAATGCCAACTACGTACCCTAAAACCTGTATTTGCTAATACTGCAGGTATCACACTGAGTGGCCTAAGCAAGCATTTCTTCCAGCGCAACTCCAGGGCATTCAAAAGGGGCACGCGAACGCGTCGCAAGATACAGTCGGAGTGCGGCATGCATGCGATGTGGCACAAGACCGGCAATACCTTGCCGGTGATGGTCAACGGCCGGCAGACGGGCAGCAAAAAGGTTCTGGTGCTGCACACCAACAAGAACTTCGACCAGCAGAGGAACAACTGGGTGATGCACCAGTACCACCTCGGGGACCTGGAGCAAGAGAAGGAGCGGGAGTTGGTCGTTTGTAAGATTTTCTACCAGACAAACACTGGGGCCAGGACTAAAAAGATTATAAGTTAGTTTGGTATTGGTACTTATACTACCTGGTCGTCTGCAAGTTGGTATTGTTGTTAAGGATCTTATGGTATGAACTTGGCATTTGCTTCCAACCATCATGTCGAGGGTCGGCGTGGATATAAAGTTGAATAATTTGTTTCGAAACAAATTTTCAGGTACCTGATTTTTATTTGATGGGTAGCATAAGCACCTGCCGTTCGAATTCCCAGTTCTCCATTTTTTTTACATCTTTGAAGTACGCATAGGATCCATCCGGTTTCACAGGCTGATAGTTGGACGCAGCACATCGGAACTGGGTTGTGGCATGCCAAGCCCAGTTGCAAATTGTTAAAAGAGAGGAGCGATGGATTTGGGCCTTCGAGAACAGTTAAGTGTCGTGACCTCGATCGTGAAGCGCCTCCCATGGACTAAAAAAAGGCCTAGTCGGTTATTATTAGTTGAAATATGTAAAATATTCCATAATAAAAAGAAATATGTAAAATGCAATGAATTTAGTCTGGTTTCACTGAAAACAATCCGATTTGCATGAAATTCGTCCGTGGAACCACAACACGGTTGTCCATATAGAGCCTAACCGTACGGAACCAGCAGGTCCATGGCCGTAAGCAAGCAAGTGCATGCACTTATTATCATGATGGAAAAATAAAGCTGACGTCTGAGACGATGAAACCCATGAAGTTCTCAACATAGTCAATAAACGAGAGAATTCTGCAAGTACAGACTGATAACTGGGATCCAGCAGGTATATTGTTTTTTTAGGTCGAGCAAGTTTTAACTGGGTTGTAGACTGCCCAGGCTTGGTTTTGTTTTTAACAGGCCTAGCCCATGACGACAACGGGGCACAAAGATCCAGCAGGTGTCAATTGGCCTCTGGCCCGCCAGCCTTAGTTATTTTCTTTTAGAACATCCGCAGGCAGTTTTTTTACTGAAGAAAACACACAGCCCAGTTCTATTTTCCTCCTAAAACGCCATGTCCTACTTCCGTTTTCTAATCTCTACCTATAGTTTTACTAGTTCATATACACATATTATTATATTGAAAATACGTAAAGTTCCCTTTTCATCTTTACATCCTTTTTTTCCACCCAGCGTTGATTTTTTTACCACTAGTTTTCCCTAAAACCAACTCAACTGTCCCACGTCTTATTAGCTTACAAAAATAAAACAATATTTTATTTGGCAAATCAATAAGTTCTTAGAAAATAAATGTTTATCATTTCTGGATTAAAACAGTTTGGACTCCACCAAAATATGCAAAATTAGGTTGAACTTTTTGACCGTGGTCCTGGGCAGAAAATGGGCTGTAATAAATTCCTTAAGAATTAGCAAATGGGCTGTAATAAATTCCTTAAGAATTAGCAAATGGGCTGCAAATTATTTAAAAAATAGCAAATGGGCTCTATGTTGTCTGCCACAGATTTGGACGCTGACTTGTGGGCCTACTAAGTTCATGCAGCAATCGTGCTTCTTCAGTCTCTGATCTTCCTGCTCCAGCCGCCCAAACCAGCACCGGCGGAACCGCTTGATCCTGCCTCTCGTGCCCGGCTGTGCTGCCGGGCAGGCTTCATGGCCCCACCATACTCGCATCCCTGGCCTGGCCATACCTCTACTCATCCACACCTCCTGTTATTCTCCGGCGATGGCAGCCTCACACTGCAGCCGAACCAGTAAACCCTCGTACCCACTCCGCGTGGGAAACAACTGCCGAGTCTTCCTCGGCTCCGGGTCGTTCCCTTACTTGGCCTCACCGTCGTCCACCGCCTTGGTGCTCTCGGCACAGCATGGTCAATGAACTACATCCATCGAAAGAGGACTGTACGTGTAGAGGCTGACAGCTGGGTCCACGGCCGCACGCAAGGAAGCGCCTCTTTTTTTGCGAGTAGGAAGTGCCTCCTTATTATGCACAAAATAATGATTCCTCCTCCTGACAGCTAGGACCCACCAGAAGGGCCTCTGTATTTCACGAAAAAAATTCCCCCCGCTGACAGCTCGGATCCACCAGCTATATCTTCGCACGCAAGGAAGTGCCTCCTTATTACGCACAAAAAAATGAATACCCCCACTGCTAGGTGGGTCCCACCATATTTGGAGGCTGACTTGTGGGCCTACTAAGTTGACGCAGACGCATGGGCTTTGTCAACTTAGTCAATATAAATGATTCTAGTTGCGGTGACCGTACGATGTCCATCCAACGGTTGTCGTGCTTCTTCAACCTCTGGTCTTCTTGCTCCAGCCGCCCAAACCAGCGCCGACCGGGCCGCCTGCTCCTGCCTCTCGTGGCTGGCTGTGCTGCTGTGCAGGCCTCACCACCCCACCCTACTCCCATCACTGGCCTGGCCATCCCTGTACTCACCCAGACCTCCTGTTATTCTCCAGCGACGGCAGCCTCACACAGTCACACTGCAGCGGAACCAGTAAACCCTCATACTCCCCTCCGCGTGGGAAACAACTGCCTAGTCTTCCCCGGCTCTGGGTCATTCCCTTCCTAGGCCTTGCCGTCGTCCACTGCCTTGGTTCTCTCGGCGCGGCGTGGTCAACGTGGTCAAGGAACGACTTCCATCGGAAGAGAACTGTACGTGGAGAGGCTGACAGCTGGGTCCACGGCCGCAGCAAGGAAGTGCCTCCTTATTACACACAAAATAATTATTCCTCCACCTGACAGCGGGGAACCACCGGAAGGGCCTCTGTATTTTGCAAAAAAAATGTTTGCCCCCTGACGGCTCGGACCCACCAGCTACATCTTCGCACGCAAGGAAGTGCGTCCATATTACGGGCACAAAAAATGATTCTTCCTCCTGACAGCTAGGACCCACCAGCTATATCTTCGCATGCAAGGAACTGCCTCCTTATCCTCCCTGATAGCTGGGACCCATCCGGTCAAAGCGTATGTAGCGTTGTCTGTCTGGTCGCGATCGTGTATGTACATACTGGTCGATCGGTCTCTCTGCAGCGATGAACCGTGGCCAGTAAGGAGCGGCACGTGTCGTAGTAGAGGCGCGGACGTAGCATGTCACGTAGTCCCGTATATATATATATCATGTACACGTACGTACAGCCATGCTGCAAGAAAGTAAATACGGGCTACATACGTACATACGGGCGGGGTCTCTAACGCGTACAGCGACGACGTCCTGTTCATCGACAGCCAACCGTCTAGGTCGGAACGGAGGAAACAGCGTCATGTTCATCGAGAGGCAACGGAATGCGTCGTGTTCATCGGGAGCCAACCGGCTTGGACGGAACAGCCGAAAGAAGGTCTGTTGTACCGCAAAATAGAGGAAACGGACTTCTGTTCGAGTACCTACGGTCGAAACAGGGTCCTATTGATCGGGAGGGGTGTGGTGTACCGTAGAACGAAGGAAACAGACTTGTGTTCGAGCTCCTACAGTCGAAATAGGGTGTTGTTGATTGGGAGGGGTGTGGCGTACCACAAAACAGAGGAAACAGACTTGTGTTGGAGCGCCTACGGTCGAAACGGGGGTCCTGTTCATCGGGAGGGGTGTGGCGTACCGCAAAATGGGACTCCATGGGCTACTGTTCATCTACCGTCTAGTGCCTCGCCCCAGCCCCCACGGGCTACTATTCATCCACTGTCAAGTTCCTCCAGCCTCCACCTACTACTGTTCATCCATTGTCGACTTCCTCCAGCCTCCACCTGCCACTGTTCATCCACCGTCGACTTCCTCCAGCCTCCACCAGCTACTGTTCATCCACGGGCTACTGTTCATCTAGCCTCCACCGGCTACTGTTCAACCAGCCCTCCATGGGGTCCTGTTCATCCAGCCTCCACCTGCTACTGTTCAACCAGCCCTCCATGGGGTCCTGTTCATCCACCCCCACCTCCTCGATCAGGGTCCTGTTCATCCAGCGGCAATGACCTCTACTACCATGGGGTCCTGTTCATCCAACCACCACTGGGAACTGTTCATCCAACCCCCAACAACGGTCACTGTTCATCAAGAGGCAGCTGGTTCGATCAGCTTCAGTTAGCAGTGGTAGCGCGAAGGAATCGCTCGGGTTTAGTTAACAGCCAAGGGATCGATCGCTCGGGTTCAGTAACGTAACTAGTGCAATCGCTTAGGTTCAGTAAGCGAACGCCTCGCTCGGGTTCAGTTAGAGCCCAAAGCCTCACACACACGCGCGTACGTGTACGAGAGAAACGCGCAAACCTCCATGCATCGCTCGGCCCCGACCACCCACCGTAACCGGGAACTCCCCAATATTTTTCTCGCCCTCGCTTCTACCATGATTTTTTCCGTCATGGACGGCCCAAAGAATGCCATGCAGGTGCGTTCCCGGCCCGCCCAGGATGAAAAGCTCATTTTCTGTCATGATTTTTTGTCATAGAAGTAGGAGCCCACCACATCTATGATGATACGTGGTTTTGTCACAATTATCGTCATAGAAGTGTCATAAGCATGACAGGAAAAAAATTTGTTCGGCCCAAAATGTCACGGATGTGTCTTTTTTTGTAGTGTTAAGGCGGAACAATGGCAGAAGCAATACGCAGTTTTCTTGAAGGAGATGATGCTACTCATAGTGGGGAGTATCATATACTACTAGTATCATGCACATGATACTAGTGTATGATACTACCTCCATAGTGCATAGTATCATAGAGTAGCATCATAGATGATCATATTTATTGCCATGCATGACACAAAGTAGCATAACATTTAACATGATACGGTATCTACCAGTATGTTAGTCTAACCCCCTCTCTCTTCTTTAATTCTCTGCCACATCAGCATGTTTGCATTCCCTAGTGCATGATACCAGCTAAGATACAACCACTATGGCCAGCCTGATGGAGAAGCGGATTCAGCAAGTGTGAAATAATGGTTGCTTCATCCGTCTGTGAGAAAGGTGCGGCTTTGTGATTTGATGTCTCATTGCTCATTACTCCTACTGCGGCGCTACGACTGGGGTGCGTCCCCCTGCTGTTCTGCACTGTTATTTGGTGCATGACACGTGGACCCGGTTGCTATATGTCCCACATGTCGGCGAGAGGAAATAGAACATTTGTGAAAGTTCCCCGCAAAAAAACATTTATGAAAGCGACCATCTCCACTCTTAGTACGATGGAGTACAATACATGACTTGGTTTTTGCTGCTTCGCGCGATCCATCGATACAAACCCCAACTAAAAAAGGCGAGAGCGGGTCATTTCCCACGCGGTAGGTAGCGGAGTTTGGCATAGTTTGTTCGACAGATAGAGCGAGAGAAAGATGTGATGAAATGCTTGAATGTGTATTGGGCCCTTTATTTCTTTGTTTGTTTTTTGAAGTGGGCCCTTTCAGATCACTACGACTAGTGTGCATGGTGTTGAGTACTGGTTTATTGGTTCCCTTTGTAATTTGTGCTAAATTTTGACCAAAGATTTAATTGACAAAATGTTAGTGCATGTCAACAAACATTATATCATTGGATTCATATTTGAACATAGTTTTCAATGATATAATTTTTTGTGACATGCATTAACATTTCATTAGTTAAATACATGGTCAAAATTGGCACAAAATACGATGTGGAACGATAAATCAGGACGGAGGTACCCCCACAAGGTCAGTCCGGCATGCTGTAGTAGTACCCCCTGCTTTTTTCTGCTCGGATTGCCCAACGAGCACCAAGCAAAAAGTGCATGCATTGGCCGAGTGAAAGGATCGAGAAGAGGTGTCTAGAGGGGGGTGATTAGACCCTCAACAAGTAAAAGTAGCAGTTTTTAAATTCTTCAAGTTGAGGTGGAGTTTTAGCACAAGTTTAAGCATTCACAATACATTTCAAGCAAGCATGACAAGAGTATATGAGCAGCGGAAAGTAAAGCATGCAAGTTGCAAGAAAGTAAAGGGATGGGATTGGAGTGTGCAAACGCAATTGGAGACACGGAGATTTTTGGCGTGGTTCCGATAGGTGGTGCTATCGTACATCCACGTTGGTGGAGACTTCAACCCACGAAGGGTAACGGTTGTGCGAGTCCACAGAGGGCTCCACCCACGAAGGGTCCACAAAGAAGCAACCTTGTCTATCCCACCATGGCCATTGCCCACGAAGGACTTGCCTCACTTGGGTAGATCTTCACGAAGTAGGCGATCTCCTTGCCCTTACAAACTTCTTGGTTCAACTCCACAATCTTGACGGAGGCTCCCAAGTGACACCTAACCAATCTAGGAGACACCACTCTCCAAAAGGTAATAGATGGTGTGTTGATGATGAACTCCTTGCTCTTGTGCTTCAAATGATAGTCTCCCCAACACTCAACTCTCTCTCACAGATTTGGCTATGGTGAAAAGATGATTTGAGTGGAAAGCAACTTGGGGAAGGCTAGAGATCAAGATTCTTGTGGTTGGATTGGAATGTCTTGGTCTCAACACATGAGTAGGTGGTTCTCTCTCAAAAAATGTATGCTGGAAGTGTAGGCACGTTCTGATGGCTCTCTCACTGATGGAGAGGAGGGTGGAGGGGTATATATAGCCTCCACACAAAATCTAACCGTTACACACAATTGAGCCAACTCGGTCAGACCGAATATATGAACTCGGTGAGACCGATTCAGTTCAAAATGTGAACGTTAGGCTTTTCGGTGGGACCGACATGATCAACTCGGTGGGACCGATGAGCTAGGGTTAGGGCAAACCTCATCTTGGTTTGACCGATTACACAAACTCGGTGAGACCGATTTCAGTAATAGGTTAACAGAGAGTTGGTCAGGCAAACTCGGTGGGACCGATCGCTCCTTTCGGTGATACCGAAACGTTACGAAGGGAAACAGAGAGTTTGCACTGTGAACTCGGTGGGACCGATCGCTCCTTTCGGTGATACCGAAACGTTTCGAAGGGAAACAGAGAGTTTGCAATCCCATCTCGGTGAGACCGAGATCCCTATCGGTGAAACCGAACTGATTAGGGTTTCTGGCAGTGGCTATGTCAAGTGAACTCGGTGGCGCCGGATGAATCAAATCGGTGGGGCCGAGTTTGACTTTAGGTTTAGGACATATTTGGAATAGAGAAAGTGGTTGAGGGCTTTGGAGCATATCACTAAGCACTTTGAGCAAGTAGACCATTAAGCAACACCTCATCCCCTTTTAATAGTATTGGCTTTTCCTATGGACTCAATGTGATCTTGGATCACTAAAATAGAAATGAAGAGTCTTGAGCTTTTGCCAATATTTGTCCTTAGCACCTTGAAAGGGTTCCACATCCTCTTGTCCATGCCATGCTTCTGTTGAACTTTCTGAAATAGACTAGATGAAAATATTAGTCCAACAAGAGATATGTTGACATTAATTACCAAAATCACCCAGGGAGCACTTGTGCTTTCAATCTCCCCCTTTTTGGTAATTGATGACAACATACATCAAAGCCTTAGATAAAGATATGAAGAATAACAAGTAAAGCTTTGGAAGGACATGTAACATGCATAGGCTCCCCCTACATGTATGCAGTCATGTAAAGATTGTATGTAAGAGCATGTGAATGCATAAGCATGTCAGAGCAAGCAATGAGTTACATGTATCTTGGCTATATGCATCAGAGCAAATGATGTAAATACAGGAAATGTACCTTCATGTTCATGAGTCCTTCTTGCAAACAGTATGTACATCAGCAAGAGATCATCATGCACATGAGTGTGATGCATATACTTACCTTGTGGTCTTGAGCTGGCTTTGGAAGAAATGAACTTGAGCAAACAAGGTTAGATAACACAAGAACACCTACTAATCAGAGAAAGCTGAGAAAACCACAAGAGTACCAAGACTGGGATGACATGTAGTGAGTGAGTACTTAGTACTCTATTTGGATATAGACATGTCCCCAAAGAATAAAGATATGCAATGAATTCCAAAGATTTTCTTCCCTTAGATATGAACTCTTTCTCCCCCTGAATCTAATATTGGATAATGGGAGAAGGTAGGGAAAAAGAAAATCAGAACAAAGCAACATATGCTAACATGTCTTTCCCCTCTTAAAGACATGTGACTTCTCTCCTCTATGGTTAATAAGCATCTGAAGAAGCTAAGATGTGCTTTCTCTTCTATGTGATAAGCTTTGATGTGCTCTCTCCCCCCCTTTTGACATCAATTTCCAAGAAGGGATCTTCTGGAGCATGAGTCAAGTAGGTTTGGTCCTTGAGTCACATTACAAAGCAGCATGTAATTTAAGATGCTAGTAGAGGGAAAGAATCATCGAGTGGAGCAGGAGAAGAACTAACATTGTAATGGCAAAATGTTTTCTCAGTAGTGAAATCGGTAACGCCGATTCATTTTCATCGGTGACACCAAGTTAGCAGTGTCATAGATAGTGCATATCGGTCAGACCGGGTTTGTCCTTGTCGGTTGTACCGATGAACAAACTACAATGTATATTGCAGTTCGGTCTAGCCGATAGGCAGAAATCGGTGAGGCCGAGTTCAATACAGAGGAAAAATCTTGTCATCTCAGCTCTCTAGGCAAATAAGATCTCACAAAGATTTGCAAGGAATTAGATGCAGGGAATGCAAAAAATAACAGACAAAAGAAAAGAATTCTAGATGAAGTTTTTTTTTTAAAAGGGAACAAACAAGCAAGAACCAAATGCTAGAACACAAAGAAATACTAGAGAACTTCATCTAGAAAGGGTCGGCGACAAAGTCACCTATGTTAGAGTATATTGACTGAGGAGTCAAGTGAGAGCACTTGATCATAGGTCATACTCATCGTTTAAGCTCAAAATGGGGTTACCATTTTTCGTTTAAGCATTTTGATGTATTCACATCTTGTTGAGATGCTTTGACCCATGACTTGGGGTAAAGCTCCTCTAAGATGGAATAACATACCTTGGGTGGTGGTGTTGATCTTGATCATGTAGTCGAACTTGTGTTGGATGCTCAAGGTTGATGTAGCTCATCAAGAGTTGGGAGCACCACTTGTAGTTTGAGTTCATCTACCTACATGGGTTAGTTTTGCAAGGAAGAGCACTTGTGTATCCAAAATGACAATCATGAAATTTGATATATTGAAATTGTCGAAGGATATGTTGAAAGGATTCATGCTTCCTTGTATTCAACCACCATATTGTAGAGACTTGGTAATGTAGAGATTGCTCAAGATGTGAGTGAGTTGCAATCTCATAGATTTGGATTCATTCAAGTACCTACAAGGGTTAGATGACATGCAAGGGTACAAGTATAGATCCAAGACATATGATCATCATCATAAGAGAAATATCAAGGATTAGTCAAAGGCTCATGCCTTGCATGCATCCAAATGGAGTTTCTACTCCAAGTTTGAGGCATCAATGATGTTCAATTCGCCTCTCAAATGGAAAAAATACTTTTTCATCAAGCGGTTTGGTGAATATATCTGCCAATTGCTTATTGGTACAAACATGCTTAAGATCGATGTCTCCTTTAGCAACATGATCTCGAATGAAATGATGACGAACTTCAATATGCTTAGTTCGAGAATGTTGCACAGGATTGTGAGCGATCTTAATGGCACTCTCATTATCACAAAGCAATGGAACATGTTTCACATATATCCCATAATCTTTAAGAGTTTGGGTCATCCAAAGTAATTGAGCACAACATGAACCGGCGGCAATGTATTCCGCTTCGGCGGTGGATAAGGATACCGAGTTTTGTTTCTTGGAGGACCAAGACACAAGAGATCTACCAAGAAATTGACACGTACCCGAAGTGGACTTTCTATCAACCTTGTCACCGGCATAGTCCGAGTCGGAGTAGCCAACAATATCGAGAAAAGACCTCTTAGGATACCAAATGCCAAAGTTTGGTGTATGAATTAAGTATCTCACTATCCTTTTCACAGCCTTAAGATGACATTCTTTAGGGGCCGCTTGATATCGTGCACACATGCACACACTTAGCATAATATTGGGACGGGAGGCACATAGATATAACAATGAACCAATCATAGAGCGATAAACCTTTTGGTCAACCGGTTTGCCATCCTTTGTCAAGTCAAGATGTCCACTAGTAGGCATGGGTGTTTTCATACCTTTGCTCTCTTGCATGTTGAACTTCTTGAATAAGTCCTTGGTATACTTTGTTTGGGAAACAAAGGTACCCTCCTTAGTTTGCTTGATTTGCAAACCAAGAAAGAACTTGAGTTCACTCATCATAGACATCTCAAACTTCTCCGACATTAGCCTTCCAAACTTTTCACTAAAATGAGGGTTAGTCGAACCAAATATGATATCATCCACATAAATTTGGCACACAAATAATTCACCATTAACCCTTTTAGTAAAAAGTGTAGAATCAATTTTTCCAATCTCAAAGCCTTTTTCAATAAGGAACTTGGTCAAGCATTTATACCACGCTCTAGGAGCTTGTTTAAGACCATAAAGAGCTTTGTGAAGTTTGTAAACATGATCGGGTTTCTTAGGGTTAACAAAGCCGGGAGGTTGTTTAACATAAACTTCCTCCTTTATTTCACCATTTAGAAAAGCACTTTTAATGTCCATTTGGTATAATGTAATATCATGGTGATTGGCATAAGCAAGTAAGATGCGTATGGACTCAAGTCTAGCAACGGGGGCACATGTCTTACCATAGTCCATACCTTCGACTTGAGTGTAGCCTTGAGCAACGAGACGTGCTTTCTTGCGTATAACTTGTCCGTCTTCATCTTGCTTGTTCTGAAACACCCACTTGGTACCGATGATGTTGTGGTTGTTGTCGGGCTTCTCAACCAAGGTCCAAACTTGGTTCCTCTCAAAATTGTGTAGCTCTTCGTGCATGGCGTTTATCCAATCCGGATCTTCTAGAGCTTCTTCAACCTTCATAGGTTCAATGCTAGAGATGAATGATCAATGTTCACAAAAATTAGCTAAGCGTGTTTTAGAGCGTGTAATTCTCTCGGTTTGAATATCATCGAAGATTTGTTCAACGGGATGATCTCTTGAGACTCTTGCTCTAACACGTGAGAGCTTTTGTTTGGGTCGGGGTGGAACATCCTCTTCATCATCTTGTTCTTCCTCTTGGCCTTCTTCATTGTTGGTGTTGTTGTTCTCTTGTGGAGGTGGAGAAGGAGGTTGATGAGGTTCATCTTGGTGTACTTCCTTGTTTCCCTCATCTTGGCGTGTCCCACTTGTGGATGCCTCCGAGTCAACTCGTGGTTCACCTTGTCGTGAGGTAGAGGCTTCCACTTGAACGGACGAGGTACTCTCCTTCACTTCCATTGGACGAATCTTGCCAATAGACAAGTCTTGGATTGCTTTTGAAGGGTCTTTGTCTCCTACATCAATTGGCAATTGCTCTACTTGCGAGCCGTTAGATTCATCAAACTTCACATCTACCGTCTCTTCAACCTTTCGGGTGAAATTGTTGTAGACACGGTAAGTGTGAGAGTTTGAGCCATAACCGAGTAGGAAACCTTCATGAGATTTAGGAGCAAATTTCGAACGACGATGCTTATCAAGAATATAGCACTTTGAGCCAAATACTCGAAAGTATCCAACTTGGGGTTTGTTACTGGTGAGAAGCTCGTATGCCGTCTTGCCGAGTAGCTTGTGAAGATATAGACGATTAGCTGCATGACAAGCTGTCTCAGCCGCTTCCACCCAAAAGTGTTTTGGCGTCTTGTACTCATCAAGCATCGTTCTTGCCATCTCAATAAGAGTCCGGTTCTTCCTCTCAACAACTCCATTTTGTTGAGGTGTGTACGTAGCCGAGAGCTCATGTGAAATCCCTTCTTCGTCAAGAAAGGTGTCCACATGGGCGTTCTTGAACTCCGTTCCGTTGTCGCTGCGAACCTTCTTGATCTTCACTTCAAATTGATTTTGGGCCTTCCTAGCGAAGTTCTTGAAGATCTTTTGGACCTGCGATTTATCATCAAGAAAGAACACCCACGTAAATCTTGAAAAGTCATCGACAATGACTAAACCGAACGAATTACCACCGAGACTTTTATAGGCGTTAGGACCAAAGAGATCCATCTGAAGCAGCTCGAGCGGTCTTCTTGTGGTCATGATGTTTTTCACGGGGTGGCTTCCTCCAACCTGTTTTCCTGCCTGACAAGCATTTTGAGGGCCGTTGTTTTTAGCAAGCTCAAGAAACATATCCTTGTCTCCGGTCATGTGATCGGTACATCCACTATCAAGAACCCATTCCTTTCCTCCAGCCATATAGCCACGAAGGTTAGCCATAAAACCAAAATGTCTCATCGAATCGTCAAAGTCACTATCATCATCCTCATCATAGTATCCATGTTGTTCATCGTCATGTGAATGATCATCACCTAGAGAAGGTGATTCATTAGATGTATGATTATAACAATGTGCATCTTTATGGATTCTAATGACTTGAGAGATGATGTTGCTAATGACTCCAACGTCTCCTTTGGCACGCATGAGGTCACGAAGCTCAAATAGGCAATCATCAAACTTAGGATCACAAGTATTCATCTTATTCAAGGCAATTGACTTATGAAGAATCTCATCTAGATTTTTCAAGGAATAATTTGGAAATCGTTCCTCAAGATATCTCCATATAGTATAAGCACAATTGAGAGTAGGCAAGCATGCAATCAAATTTCTAGGCAATCCTCTAATGATAAGATTGATAGTTCTAAGATTGTGGATCATGTCAAGAGACTCATCGGGGGTAGGATGCAATGGATCAACAAGGGGCGCACAAGGGCTAGTAATGTACTTGTTCAAGTGATATTCATTGAAAATCTCAAGCATCTCATTTTTCCAATCATTATAGAACTCTCCGTTAAGTATAGGTACTCTACATCTAAGACTCCCAATCGTAGACACATCCATCTTCCTCCAATGGTGATTAAACCAAAGCAATGGAGACCAAAGCTCTTATACCAATTGAAAGGATCGAGAAGAGGTGTCTAGAGGGGGGGTGATTAGACCCTCAACAAGTAAAAGTAGCAGTTTTTAAATTCTTCAAGTTGAGGTGGAGTTTTAGCACAAGTTTAAGCATTCACAATACATTTCAAGCAAGCATGACAAGAGTATATGAGCAGCGGAAAGTAAAGCATGCAAGTTGCAAGAAAGTAAAGGGATGGGATTGGAGTGTGCAAACGCAATTGGAGACACAGAGATTTTTGGCGTGGTTCCGATAGGTGGTGCTATCGTACATCCACGTTGGTGGAGACTTCAACCCACGAAGGGTAACGGTTGCGCAAGTCCATGGAGGGCTCCACCCATGAAGGGTCCACGAAGAAGCAACCTTGTCTATCCCACCATGGCCATTACCCACGAAGGACTTGCCTCACTTGGGTAGATCTTCACGAAGTAGGCGATCTCCTTGCCCTTACAAACTTCTTGGTTCAACTCCACAATCTTGACGGAGGCTCCCAAGTGACACCTAACCAATCTAGGAGACACCACTCTCCAAACGGTAATAGATGGTGTGTTGATGATGAACTCCTTGCTCTTGTGCTTCAAATGATAGTCTCCCCAACACTCAACTCTCTCTCACAGATTTGGCTATGGTGGAAAGATGATTTGAGTGGAAAGCAACTTGGGGAAGGCTAGAGATCAAGATTCTTGTGGTTGGATTGGAATGTCTTGGTCTCAACACATGAGTAGGTGGTTCTCTCTCAGAAAATGTATGCTGGAAGTGTAGGCACGTTCTGATGGCTCTCTCACTGATGGAGAGGAGGGTGGAGGGGTATATATAGCCTCCACACAAAATCTAACCGTTACACACAATTGAGCTAACTCGGTCAAACCGAATATATGAACTCGGTGAGACCGATTCAGTTCAAAATGTGAACGTTAGGCTTTTCGGTGGAACCGACATGATCAACTCGGTGGGACCGATGAGCTAGGGTTAGGGCAAACCTCATCTCAGTTTGACCGATTACACAAACTCGGTGAGACCGATTTCAGTAATAGGTTAACAGAGAGTTGGTCAGGCAAACTCAGTGGGACCGATCGCTCCTTTTGGTGATATCGAAACGTTACGAAGGGAAACAGAGAGTTTGCACTGCGAACTCGGTGGGACCGATCGCTCCTTTCGGTGATACCGAAATGTTTCGAAGGGAAACACAGAGTTTGCAATCCCATCTCGGTGAGACCGAGATCCCTATCGGTGAAACCAAACTGATTAGGGTTTCTGGCAGTGGCTATGTCAAGTGAACTCAGTGGCGCCGGATGAATCAAATCGGTGGGGCCGAGTTTGACTTTAGGTTTAGGACATATTTGGAATAGAGAAAGTGGTTGAGGGCTTTGGAGCATATCACTAAGCACTTTGAACAAGTAGACCATTAAGCAACACATCATCCCCTTTTAATAGTATTGGTGTCGTGGTATTCTCGCAGGGGGGTGTGCGTCACGGCAGATGCCATGGGATGGCTTGAGGTGAGGGCAAGACTGCTGTGGAGATCCGGGACGGGTATGCGGATAGCACGCGGTGGTTTACCCAGGTTCGGGGCCCTCCGTGGGAGGTAACACCCCTACTCCTGCATGTCTGATGTATATGTAGAGTATATCTGTACAGAGGTGCTCCTGGAGCTGTATTTAGAGGAGGAAGAAGGAGGCTAGGAGCGCTCCTCTTCTCCTATGTGTGTGCGGCGTGAGAGCCGTGGGTATGAATGCCTTTCCTCTAGTGTGCTTCCCTGGTGCTCTTTATATAGGAGAGCCCAAGGGGACAAGGGGACAAGAAGGTACATGTATTGGGGCAAGAGAGATGCATTCACGTGGACATGCATTGGGGCATGCACAAATATCCATCCAGGACATTTGTTAGCATGGCTATCCATCCACTGGATATTTGTATGCATGCGTACGTGTTTGCGTGGGCAGCCGCTATATGTACAATGCGCTGCCGTCTTGTCCGCGCAGTCCGACGGGACGTCGTGGTTGACTTCGAGTGGCAGGTCAGCTGGCTCCAGGTGGCCAGCCGGACGAGTGGCCGGGTTGCCAGCCGGACGGGCTTGACCCGGATTGGGGAACCCGGCCAGTGAATAGTGCCAGGGGGACCCGGACAGGGGAACCCGGCTGAGGGAACCCGGCCAAGGGAACCCGGCCATGGGAACCCGGCCAGGGGAACCCGGACAGGGGAACCCGGCCAAGGGATCCCGGCCATGGGAACCCGGCCAAGGGATCCCGGCCATGGGAACCCGGACAGGGGAACCCGGCCAAGGGATCCCGACCATGGGAACCCGGCCATGGGAACCCGGCCAGGGGAACCCGGATGGATGAACAGTGCAGGGACCCCGGACCCGGCCAGATGAACAGTGATTCCAGGGCGAACAGTGCCAGGTCGCCAGGGGACGCTTCCCTGGCCAAGTTTTGAAGTGTCGTTTCGCCGTCTTGGGCCTACCCGGGGGTCATCCCCCTGACAGTAGCCTCCGAGCCTCCGGGCGACTTGGAAAGTCGTGCGGAGGGTATATGCTGTTGTTGATGTAGCAGATGTCGTTGATGACAGCCGGCTGCGGGCGGCAGCCGGCACGGCTTGCTTCCAGTGGGGGCGCGCCAGCGCACCCACTGGGTGTAGCCTCCGAGCCTCCGGGCAACTTGGAGAAGTTGGGCGGAGGGTATATGTTGTTGTTGGAGCAGACGGTGGCGTCGAGGATGCCGGTGGCAGCCGGCGGCGGGCGGAGCCGGGCGAGCGAGGCGGTGACGGAGCCGGCGAGGAGCGCGAGGGCGCGGGCGCGGGCGAGGCCGGAGCCGGCGAGGCACGCACGCGGAGCCGGCCGGGCGAGGCGGCGACGGTGCCGACCAAGGCGGCGACGGAGCCGGTCGGACGAGGCGGCGAGCAGAGCCGGCCGGGCGAGGCGGCGACGGAGCCGGCCGGTGGCAGCTGGCGGCGGGCCTGCGACCGGCGTGGCGTTTTCCCAGCGGGGCACGCCGGCGCACCCGCTGGGCGTAGCCTCCGAGCCTCCGGGCGGGGAGGGAAGATCCCCACGTAAATGATTACGCAAAAGACAAAGTTAGTCAGTGCAGATATATAAAATATTTAGCTTTGGCAGCGCAAGTTGCGTGCAGAGGGGTGTCGACTCGGTTTCGTCCGAGCCCCCTTCAGTCTTTTTCGTGTCCTCTCCGCCCTTTGGTTTTTGCTCTTGCCAGCCGGACAGCCGGGAGCCGGTCTGTAGCTGAGGCGAAGAGTGGGCCGCGGAGTGGAGCATACAGTACTCGGACTCTGAGAGCAGATTCGACCGAGCAGATACTCATAAAGGAAACGGCCGGGTCACCCAGGCCGTTTACTCCCCGGATGTCTTTCGCGTGGGCTGACCTCCAGCTTTTGCTCTCGCTAGCCGGACAGCCGCGGTGCGGTCTGTGGCTGAGACGAAGAGTGGGCCTTTGGTACCGTACACGCTACTAAGCCGTCTGCGGGGAAAATGAATGGGGCCAAACGGCAAGCCTCCGGGCCAAGACTAGCTGGCGCCGGGGTGAACAGCAAAGCAGCTGAAAAGAAGCGGAGGTGGCCCCCGAGGGTCGCTCGGGGTTATCCGTTCTTGCGCGCGGTGCAGAGATATGCGGACGAGGAGCTCACATTGGTTTTCGTGTAGACGGGGCGGAGGTGTCTGCCGGCAGACGGCCCGAGCCTCCGGCGGTCGAGGGGCGCCCCAGTCGGCCCGGGCCGAACCGGACAGGCGGCGACGGAGCCAGAGCCGGCCGAGGCGAGGCGGCGACGGAGCCGGAGCCGGCCGAGGCGAGGCGGCGACGGAGCCGGAGCCGGCCGAGGCGAGGCGGCGACGGAGCCGGAGCCGGAGCCGGCCTAGGCGAGGCGGTGACGGAGCCAGAGCCGGCCGAGGCGAGGCGGCGACGGAGCGGGGCGAGGCGAGGCGGCGACGGAGCCGGGCGAGGCGGCGACGGAGCCGGCCGAGGCGAGGCGGCGACGGAGCCAGCCGAGGAGACGACGGAGCCGGCGAGGCGAGGCGGCGACGGAACCGGCCGAGGCGCCGACGGAGCCGGCCGAGGCGAGGCACGCCGGCGTACCCACTGGGTGTGGGCGACAGTTGGCGCTTTTTCTTCTTCTTGGCAGGGAGCGTGCGGGCGCAGCCGGAGAGCGCAGGCGGCGCGGAGCGGGCGACGCGGCAGCGCGGCCGGGTGGAGCGACGGGGCCGGGACGCGGGCGCGAGCCGGCTCGCGGGCCGGACGCGGCAGCGGGAGGCCGGGCCGGCCGGGGCAACGGAGGCGACGGAGCGCGGCAGCGGCCGGCCGAGGGGCCGTGGCCGCAGCTGGCTCGGACGGCGCAGCCGGCGGCGGGTAGAGGCCGCAGCCGGCGGGCGGGGGCGGACCGGCGCGGGAGCCGGCCCGGCCAGCGAGCGGAAGCGGCGGGCGGCTTGAGCGCAGCAGCCGGTCCCGCGCGACGAGCGGAGACGGCGGGAGGGGCCGGAGCGCGGGACGGGCAGCTGACCTGCGCGAAGCCGGCAGGCGGCCAGAACGGGCGGAGCCAGCGCGGGGGAGCAGCCGGTGAGGGCGGTCAGGTGCGCGGGTGCAGGGGAGCAGGCGGTGCAGAGGGCGAGTCCGGAGGCGGGGGCGGGTGCGGGCGCGCGGCCGGCTTGTGGGAGTAGCGCGGCGCGCGGCCGGCGAGGAGCTGCAGCCGGGCTTGGAGCGGGGGCCGCGACGCAGGGGCGAGGGAGCCGGCCGGGGGCGGCGACCCGGAGCCGGCCTGGAGCTGGCGACTGGAGGCGGAGGGAGCCGGAGCCGGCCGAGGGCGGGCGACGCCGGGAGCCGGGCTCGGGGAAGACGGCGCGGGAGCCGGACGCGGCCGGGCTCGGCCGGGCAGCCGTGGAGGCGCCAGCGGAGCAGGGAGGCGCCAGCGGAGCTGGTGGAGGAGGCTCGCCAGGGCGGCCATTCGTAGGGGAGGGAGCGAGCAGCGGGATGAGACGGCGAGACGCGGAGCCGGCACGCGCGGATGCCGCGAGCCGGACGCGCGGGCAGTTGGCGGTGCAGCCGGCGAGGAGGAGCGGAGGACGCGCAGGGGCGCAGCGGCCAAGCGCGGGCGGAGCTGCACAGCGGAGCCGGGATGCGCGCGAGGGCGAGGACGCCGGCGCGGCCGCAGCCGGCGAGGGCGGCGAGCCGGCGGCCGGGCGCGGCTGGCGGGAGGGGCGCGGAGAGGTGGAGCAGACGGCGGGGGCGCACAGGCACGGGGCTAGCCGACGCATCCACATGCTTTCGCCATTCTCCTGGTGCCTTCACGTACGCAGGTGTACGCAGCCGGCCGAGAAATACATGCACGCGTAGCTGGCCAGCAGCGGGCGTGTGTACGCGGACAAGGCAGGCTACAGCGTGACGT
The DNA here is from genome assembly GCA_039707655.1 of Elymus sibiricus. Classification (NCBI taxonomy): domain Eukaryota; kingdom Viridiplantae; phylum Streptophyta; class Magnoliopsida; order Poales; family Poaceae; genus Elymus; species Elymus sibiricus. The sequence continues at coordinate 433,999,845 of CM077666.1, forward strand.
CCAGTGGAGACGCACACACTGCCAGCGAGCCATAACACACAGGTACGAGCCTAGAGCAAGCTAGCTCGCAAGCACGCAACTGGATGCATGGATGGCTCATGTATGCACGGAAGAGTGCCTAGCTAGCTATCTTATGGAAAGAGGAGATGGTTCTCCCGCGGGCGCGTGCGGGAGCCGGCCGAGGGCGGCGACCCGGAGCCGGCCGGGGGCGGGCGACAGGAGGCGGAGGGAGCCGGACCTGGCCAGCCTCGGGGCGGCGCCGGGAGCCGGCGCGGGGCCGGACGCGGCCGGGCTCGGGGAAGACGGCGCGGGAGCCGGACGCGGGGGCTGGGCGGCGGCCTTCACGCGTCGCCGCGTGCGTGTACATGAGCCGGGCTAGCTAGCTAAGCTAGCGTACGCGCAGCCGAATCGATTGGCTTTGCTAGCTAGCTAGCTAGCCAGGCACGAGTGCGCACATGCACATGGACGGAGGCGGCCAGCACGCCTGCAAGTGGAGGTGTGGCCGAGGCGAGGCCGGAGCAGCGCGCAGAGGAGCGCGAGCATGCCGCCGCGGACGGAGCGCGTGGGCGGACGCGGCAGCGATGATGAAGAAGGTCCCGCCCGGAACGCGATTCCAGTAGCAGCGAGCCCCACGGTGGGCGCCAACTGTCGTGGTATTCTCGTAGGGGGGTGTGCGTCACGGCAGATGCCATGGGATGGCTTGAGGTGAGAGCAAGACTGTTGTGGAGATCCGGGACGGGTATGCGGATAGCACGTGGTGGTTTACCCAGGTTCGGGGCCCTCCGTGGGAGGTAACACCCCTACTCCTGCATGTCTGATGTATATGTAGAGTATATCTGTACAGAGGTGCTCCTGGAGCTGTATTTAGAGGAGGAAGAAGGAGGCTGGGAGCGCTCCTCTTCTCCTATGTGTGTGCGGCGTGAGAGCCGTGGGTATGAATGCCTCTCCTCTAGTGTGCTTCCCTGGTGCTCTTTATATAGGAGAGCCCAAGGGGACAAGGGGACAAGAAGGTACATGTATTGGGGCAAGAGAGATGCATTCACGTGGACATGCATTGGGGCATGCACAAATATCCATCCAGGATATTTGTTAGCATGGCTATCCATCCACTGGATATTTGTATGCATGCGTACGTGTTTGCGTGGGCAGCCGCTATATGTACAATGCGCTGCCATCTTGTCCGCGCAGTCCGACGTGACGTCGTGGTTGACTTCGAGTGGCAGGCCAGCTGGCTCCAGGTGGCCAGCCGGACGAGTGGCCGGGTTGCCAGCCGGACGGGCTTGACCCGGATTGGGGAACCCGGCCAGTGAATAGTGCCAGGGGGACCCGGACAGGGGAACCCGGCTGAGGGAACACGGCCAAGGGAACCCGGCCAAGGGAACCCGACCATGGGAACCTGGCCAGGGGAACCCGGACAGGGGAACCCGGCCAAGGGATCCCGGCCATGGGAACCCGGCCAAGGGATCCCGGCCATGGGAACCCGGACAGGGGAACCCGGCCAAGGGATCCCGGCCATGGGAACCCGGCCATGGGAACCCGACCATGGGAACCCGGCCAGGGGAACCCGGATGGATGAACAGTGCAGGGACCCCGGACCCGGCCAGATGAACAGTGATTCCAGGGCGAACAGTGCCAGGTCGCCAGGGGACGCTTCCCTGGCCAAGTTTTGAAGTGTCGTTTCGCCGTCTTGGGCCTACCCGGGGGTCATCCCCCCGACAATTGGTTTTTCCTATGGACTCAATGTGATATTGGATCACTAAAATAGAAATGAAGAGTCTTGAGCTTTTGCCAATATTTGTCCTTAGCACCTTGAAAGGGTTCCACATCCTCTTGTCCATGCCACGCTTCTGTTGAACTTTCTGAAATAGACTAGATGAAAATATTAGTCCAACAAGAGATATGTTGACATTAATTACCAAAATCACACAGGGAGCACTTGTGCTTTCACCAAGACACATGCAGCCATCAACACGAGTAATCATTTCGCAAAAAAAATCAACACGAGTAATCAATTGCTATTCACACGACCTCGTTTTTCTGGCTGCATGGGGAAGAACAACGAGGCAGGAAGGGAAACAAGCAAATAAGTAAGGTTGAGCATCTTATTGTTGGGAAAATCTGATTTTACGGAGTTACTACATACCCACTATGGAGGTACTACTACTAGTAACATAGCCTAGGGTAGCTTACTGTAGCACAGACTCCAAGGAAATTCGTACTACTCTACACTGTACTAGTCGTACCATTGTACTACTACTACTACTATGAGGCCATCCAACCGTGTCCCGGCAGAAGACCGCGGACACCGATTATTCGTTCATATTTAAATTTGTTTTCACACAGCAAAATATCCCTGAAAACAACAACACATGGCAAAAAGTCACGGCGAACGAGGGATTTGAATGTGCTGGGAGGGGTGGGACTGGAAGAGGTTGTTGTAACGCCCCGAACACACCCGCCGGTGGTCGTTACTCCTGGCGGGATCTAGACTGGCCCCCAGATCAATACTAGTCTTTTCAGCGCACTTTGTCCTCACTCGTGCGCACCCGGGAGCAACTTCCCAGTCGGTCACCCATCCTGAAATTACTCCAAGCTGAGCACGCTTAACTTTGAAGTTCTGTCCGAATGGGCTCCCGAAAAAGAAGGAATTCCTTATTGATATGAGTAGTCTATCATCCCTAATAAGCCAGGCTATCACATTGTCGGATTTCGGGCCCCGCAGACCCTTGATAGATTCGAACTCTGGGGTGCGTGCGAAGAACTCAACCTCCCCAGTCTGCCTACTCGCCAATCCCACGGCCTAGCTCAATGAATAGGAAGGAAACGGGACATAGCAGTTTACCCAGGTTTGGGCCACCTTGCGGTGTAAAACCCTACTCCTGCTTTATGGTGGATTGGCCTCGAGGTGGGCTGAGGATGAACTAGTACAGTGGAAGAACGACCTCAGGAGGTGTGTTCTTGAGCTGGTGAGGGAGAGGATGATCTGAATGATCCGGATCCCCCTCTATGGTGATGGTTAGGTCCTATTTATAGTGGCTTTGGTCCTCTTCCCCCAAAATGGAGGCGGGAAGGGATCCCACAACGGCCAAATTCGAAGGGAGACAACTGGTACATCTTATCCTGACAAAAGTAGTCTTCGCCTGCAAAGCCTCTGGTCGTGACGCCGTGGTGGGCTCGGCGATGACCTCGGTCCTGTCGTCCTGGCGGTCTTGGTCTTGTTGCATGGGAATGGAAACCTTTGGCTGATTCCTCGGGACTCCGCGCCTGCGCTTGCCTCTTTAGCACCAAAGAGGAAACTGATGTCCTGCGCCCACTGGTGCCCGCCTGGCCTTGGTCGTCATGGCTCACGTCATCTAAACCTCACGAGGTGAGGCTTGCATAGAAATCTCCGCTCCTCAGGAGCCAGCCTGAGGAGGCCGCTCCTCCTGGAGGTCTTGGTGTCGTCCGCCCCGCGAGGCTTGGCCCCTCACGAGGGTCTTGAGTTGTTGAAGCCAAAGGTGGGCCGTACCAGGCCGTCGATGGAGCCACGCCATGGGCCGCAGGCAGGCAAGTCTGGGTACCCCCGTTCCCAGAACGCTGACAGTAGCGCCCGGGCCCAAGGCGCGCTCGGACTTGGCTTCGAGGCGAAGCCAAGGGGCAAGGGCGAAGCGCCGTGGGCCCTAACCGCCTGCGGCCTTGGTCGACGCATGGCGCTTGATGGGACGTGGGCGTCTCCGCTTCCCCACGCTGCCTCGGCAACCGTTCGACTTGACAAGAGCATGCTGCATGCAGAGAAAGGTCATCATTGCATGGGATCATGGAGGCCGGCGGTTGGCCTCCCTCCAACTATAAATGAGGGGAGGGGCAGAGCCCCCCTTGCTCATCTCCATCTTCTCGCTGCCCGCTCTCCCTTCTTCTTGGTCTCGCCGTCTTGTTGTAGCATCCATGGTGCCAACGAGAAGGTTCTCCGCCGCCGAAAAGGGGGAGGCCCCCAAGGAGGGGCCAGGTTCTCCGCTGCCCAAGAGAGGCCGCGGTCGCCCCTGCAAACTTGCTGCGACCCCGGCGGTGACTCCTCGGGGACGCGGATGTGCCTCTTCGAGGGACGGCATTGCCTTGGGCAGCCGCGGTGGCGCCTCCTCTCGCGGTGAGGGCCACCGAGGATGGGGCAGCCCCTGCGATGAGGGGAGGCGCGCCATGGTCGCCCGGCCTCCTCGGCCGCGCTTCCACTCTGCGGACGCGTTCCCGGAGTTTGTCGTGTGGTCAGAGAGGCCCACTGGCACCTGGCTCCCACTCCCACGCTTCTTCGCGGGTGAGCTGCCGACCACGGGGCTTGATGGCCTCTGGCTGCAGGCTGACGGCTGCTGCAGCAGGGCCTCATGGGCTGGGGTCAAGGTTACAGCCGCAGGCAACGTGTCCTTGACCCACGGTTGGCAGGCGTTTGCCCGCGCGCGGGGCCTGAGCGGGAGGTGCACCCTCCACTTCAGGTATGACGGCCTTGCGACCCTTTATGTGAGGGTGTTCAAGGAAGATGGCCGCCGTACGGGGTGCTGCCCGGAAGACGGCAGCGACGACGATGAGCTTGCCCTTGGTGACGGCCGTGATGACGACGAGGGTGAGCTTGCCCTTGGCGACGGTCGCGCTACCCCCAGCAGCGGCGACTCCTCCTCCGGCGAGAGCACCAGCAGCGGCGGCTATGACCAACCACCACGCCGCCGGGCTCGGATCGGGGAAGGCGACGAGCCATCTCATCGCCGTGCTTCGGTGAAGCGGGAGGAAGACTCGGGCTGAACTCGAGCGCTGTTGGAGCCTGGCCTCGGGAGCTGCCGCAGCCGCGCGGCCCTCTTTTGTTTAACCTTTCCTTTCTCCTGCATTTGAAAAAGTAGAGGACCCCGCTGGGGTGTGTAATGAACCATGGCACTTACGCCACTATGCTATGCTTATTATCTTGATATTGTGCCGTGATGCCCATGTTCTGACCAGGTGCGGTTAGGGTACTTAGCTTGGTATGCTTGTGGTAGTCTTCCGCCTCGCGAGGGCACGCCTTCCAGCAGCATCCTGCGGAGTTCCCTTCCTGACAACTTGGGAGCCGTCGGGCCTCAGGAGACATTGTACAGCTGCAGAGTTTATTAGAAATCCTGACGAGGCGTCACGTCCTTCCTCGCGCGAGCCCCCGGGCATGGGTTGGTTGTGGCTAGTACACCGCGTCGCGCTGCCCGGAGGCATGGACTTAAGAGGGTGCGCATGCCCACAAGCTCCTTCGAGAGCGTCTCGCGAGGATTAAGGATGCCGAAGCTCTGGGGCAACGAGGCTTTGGTGAGGTGTGACGAGACTTTGGCGAGGTATGTTTGCGAGTGAGCCCAAGCGTACACACCTGCCTAGCCCCCGCGCGCGGGACGCGCGAGGAGGAGCGACGGGCAACTGCCGCTCTTCCTGGGACAAGACTGGAGAGGCGAGCGAAGCAAGAGGAGAAAAACTCCAACTCTGGTGAACGAAAAACGCGAGAACTCCAAATTTCATTTAAGAAGTCAAAAACCAGCTACAGAAAGCAAGCAAAAGAACAGCCACGTCCGGCACCTAGACTAGTCTTCTCACCAGCGCGAAGCTAAGTGCTACCACTAGGACTTGGGTGGGAGCCCCCGTGAGGCCCGCGGGCGGCACTCAGGAGACTCTGGGGCGTGTACAGCCCCAACTCGTTATTACGTGAGAGTGTCATGAGCGGAGACCTTCACAGGCACGGGGCCTTGCTTCATGGGTAGAAGTTCCGGAGGTGCTGGATGTTCCAGGCGTTCTGGATGGGGATCCCGTCCTGCGTCTCCAGGAGCACAGCGCCAGGCCTGGAGACACAGGCGACCCTGAACGGACCCTCCCACATGGGCGAGAGCTTGTGTAGCCCTTCCCTGGAGAGTACCCGCCTCAGGACGAGATTGCCCACCTTGAGCGTCCTGAAGCGGACACTGCGGCAGTGATACCGCCGCAGCGCCTGCTGGTACCTTGCCGCTCGGAGCAAGGCTTGGCGGCGGCGTTTCTCCCCCAGCACGAGGTCCATCCCCGGCGAGGCGTCCTGGCGTGCCTCATCAAACACCAAGACCTGCGCGGAGCTATGCCTGACCTCGTGAGGGAGAACCGCTTCTGCTCCATAGATGAGGAAGAATGGAGTCTCGCCCGTTGGCTTGGTCACGGTGGTGCGTATGGACCACAGCACGGACTGGAGCTCGTCGAGCCAGCCCCTGCCGCAGGCCTCGAGCTTCTTCTTGAAGGTTCTTGCCTTGAGGCCTCTCAGGACCTCTGCGTTGGCGCGCTCAGCCTGGCCATTGCTCCTGGGGTGAGCCACCGAGGCGTAGCATATCTGCGTTCCAAGGTTAGCACAATATGTTTTGTAAAGGTTGCTGGTGAACTGCGAGCCATTGTCGGTGATAATGTGGTTAGGGACCCCGAAACGGCTCACGAGGCCCTTGATGAACTTGACGGCCGAGCCAGCTGGGATGGTGCGGACGGCCTCCACCTCTGCCCACTTGGTGAACTTGTCGATGGCGACGTAGAGGTAGCGGTAGCCCCCGGGCACTCGAGGGAACAGGCCCAAGATGTCCAGCCCCCAGACCGCGAATGGCCATGAGAGCGGGATGGTCTGGAGACCCTGAGCGGGCTGGTGGATCTGCTTGGCATGGAATTGGCAGGCTTCACAGGATCTTACCAGCTCGGTGGCATTGTTGAGCGCCGTGGGCCAGTAGAATCCACTGCGGAATGCCTTGCCTACGAGGGTGCGCGATGAAGAGTGATGCCCGCAGTCCTTGCCATGTATGTCGGCCAGCAGCTCGCGTCCCTGCTCCCTGGAGATGCACCGCAGAGAGACGTCATTTGGCCGTTTTTTATAGAGCTCACCGTCCCTGATGCAGTACGCGGTGGCTTGGCGGCCTACCCGCTCTGCGTCTTCCTCCTTCTCCGGCAAGGTGCCTTGGAGCAGGTACGCCTTGAATTCCTCGGTCCAGCACCCCTCTTGAGGCTCGAGCGCGAGGAGTAGGCAGGCTCCCGAGGTCGGGCCGCAAGTCGGGGTGCCCGAGAGGGGTGCTGGGGGTAGCTCCTCCTGAGGCGATGCTGATCCCGCGGTGAAGGGGGCTGCTGACGGCTTGAAGAGCCGCTCCTCAAAGACGCCAGGCTCCTGAGGCAGGCACCGAGACGCCCTCTTGGCGATGTCGTCTGCCTCCTTGTTCATGCCGCGCGGCACGTGCTTCAATTCCAGACCTAAGAATTGTTTCTCAATTTTGCGTACCTCCTCGAGGTATGCCTCCATGTGCTTGTCCTTCGGCTTGTATGCTTTGTTGGAGAACTTGACGAGGAGCTGGGAGTCACCCCTGATGGTGAGGCGCCTCACTCCTAAAGCTGCCGCGGCCTTGAGACCGGCGATCAGGCCTTCATACTCCGCGATGTTGTTGGAGACCTTCTCGCCCTGCTGGAAGCAGAGCTGCACGGCGTAGTAGAGCTTGTCCTGGGTAGGCGAGATGAGCACGGCTCCCGCCCCCGCGCCCTGACGCGCGAATGCGCCGTCGAAGTACATGACCCAACCATCCGGTGCTTCACTTCCCGGCGAGAGGGGACGGTTCTCACCCACTTCTGGGCTGGGAATGTCGGTCCATTCCGCCATGAAGTCGGCGAGGGCCGCCCCCTTGATGACTCTGGTGGTGCTGAACTCCAATTGGAACGCCTGCAGTTCGATGTTCCATTCGGCGACCCTCCCCGCAGCATTGGGGCTCCGGAGCACTCTCTCCAGCGGGTAAGCTGAGACAACCTTGATGGGGTGGCCTTGGAAGTAGTGGCGCAGCTTTCGGGAGGCGATGAGGAGCGTGAGCAAGAGCTTCTGCGGCATGGGGTAGCGTGCCCGCGCATCGCGTAGCACCGTGCTGACGAAGCACACCGGGTGCTCGACGAGGGCGGAAGCGCTAGCGGGGTCTTGTCCCTCCTGGGGCTGAGGGCCCTCAGGAGCCTTGTCATCCGTCGGGGCAGTCGCGGCCTCCGGAACACTGTCTTCAGGAGCCGTTTCGGAAGAAGGATTGGCCGAGCTCCCAGGGGTGTCATTGACTGGTGGGGCGGCCGAGGCCTCAGGAGCACCATCCTGAGGCCGTGGCGCCTCATCCGGGGACGAGGTGCTTCATCGCGAGCCCTCGGTCGGGCGCTCCTCCCGCACCGCCACCAGCGCCGTGCTGGCAGAGTGAGGCGTGGCAGCCAGGTAGAGCACCAAGGGCTCGAGGGGACGTGGCGCTATCATCACCGGTGGGCTGGTGAGGTACTTCTTGAGGTCTTGGAAGGCCGCGTCGGCCTCCGGAGTCCATTCGAACGGTCCCTTCTTTTTCATCAGCTTGAAGAATGGGGGGGCGCATTCCCCCAGCTTGGAGATGAAGCGCCCTAGCGAGGTCACACAGCCCGCTAGCTTCTGCATTTCCTTGAGGGTTTGCGGCGGGCTCATCCTTTCTATGGCCTTGACCTTCTCCGGGTTGGCCTCGATCCCCCTGTGTGACACCAGAAAACCCAGCAGCTTGCCGGAGGGGACGCCAAACACACATTTCTCTGGATTGAGTCGCAGATCCACTTTGCACAGGCTGGCAAATGTCTCCTCCAGGTCTTCAATAAGGGTCCTCGCCTCCCGAGATTTCACCACTATGTTGTCGATGTATGCCTCGGCGTTCCTCCCGAGCTGCCGGCCCAGAGCGATGTGCATCAGTCGCTGGAAGGTTGCTCTGGCATTACGCAGGCCAAACGGCATGCAGGTGTAGCAGTATACCCCACATGGGGTCAGGAAAGCCGTCTTCTCAACATCCTGCACCGCCATCTTGATCTGGTGATAGCCCGAGAAGGCGTCCAGAAAACATAGCAAGTCGCACTCGGTGGTGGAGTCAACAATCTTATAGATGCGCGGAAGTGGAAAGGGGTCTTGAGGGCAAGCCTTGTTGAGGTTGGTGAAATTGACGCACATGCGCTCCTTCCCGCCCTTCTTGGGGACAATAACCGGGTTTGCCAGCCATTCCGGGTACCGCACCTCCTGAATGACACCAGCCTCTTGCAGTTTGCGGGTCTCTTGGACGATGAACGACTGCTTCTCTGTGGACTGCCGCTGTGCCTTTTGTTTCACCGGGCGCGCGTTCGGGCACACCCTTAGGTGATGCTCGATTATCCTCCTCGGGATCCCAACCAGATCCTTGGGCTCCCACGCGAACACGTCCTTGTTCATGCGTAAGAAGCCGACCAATGCCTCTTCTTGATCTGGAGGGAGACCGGCACCTATGGTGAAGGTGGCGCCAGATGCTCCGTCTTCATCGACCGGCACCTGCTTCGTCTCGGCACGATCTTGAGAGAACAACTGCTTCTTCTTCGCTGGTGCAGCCCCTGGAGCCTCCGGGGCTCCCTCCTCGCTTGGCCTTGCAGCCGCCGCGGCCCTGAAGGTGAGCCTGAGGGCCAATAGCGCGTCCTTGGTGTCCCCCGTCACGGTGAGGACGCCGCTGCTTCCCAGCATCTTCATGAGATTGTAGGCAGGGTGAGTCGCTGCCATGAACTTGGCCAATGCCGGGTACCCGAGGATGGCATTGTACGGGAGGCCGATGCGGGCGATGTCGAAGTCGATAAGCTCGGTGCGGTAGTTGTCGCGGGTGCCGAAGGTGACAGGGAGGCGGTTCTGCCCTAGGGGGCAGGTGGAACCGTCGACGACTCCAGAGAAAGGCTTGGTGGGGCGGAGCCATCCATGGGGCACATGAAGCAAGCCGAATGCTTCCACAGAAAGCACATTGAGGCTGGCTCCACCATCGATGAGGGTCTTGGTGACCGCTACGTTGCAGATGGTGGGGGTGCAAAGCATCGGGAGCGCGCCGGCGCCTGCTGCGGACGCGGGGTGGTCCCTTGAGTCGAAGGTGAGGTCGGCCTTAGGCGCCGCCCAGCCCGGAGGGACTTCCCGTTGCACGTGGGCGGCGCCCACCTGGCGAAAGAACTGCTTGGCGTGGCGATCCGAAGGCGGCGCCTGCGAACCGCCTAGGAGGGCTGCGATGGCGTGGGGTGCCGGTGCTGCGAAGTGCGCGATGAAGAGGCCACGCAGCTCCTCCCAGGAGGCCATCGAAGACTCTGGCAAGCTGAGAAGCCAGGCACGCAGCGCGCCCGCGAGGGCCATGGGAAGCTAGTTCGCCATAACCTTGTTGTCGCCGCCGGCAACCAAAACAGCCTCCGATACGCCCGGAGAAATCCTGTCGGGTCCGCCGTGCCATCGTATCGGGGCGGCAGCTCCGGCCTGAACTCGGGTGGCCACTGCGCCAGCCGCAGGGCGGGGGTGAAAGCTCGGAGGCGCACGGCTCCCCCGAAGGTACCCGTCGATCCGGTCGACGGAGCAGCGCTTGCCATGAGAGCCGAACAGCGGAGCGCAGTGGATAGAGAGGCGGATCTTCGACGCACCCCTACCTGGCGCGCCAAATGTCAGATTTTGGGCTCCGCAGACCCTTGATAGATTCGAACTCTGGGGTGCGTGCAAAGAACTCAACTTCCCTAGTCTGCCTACTTGCCAATCCCACGGCCTAGCTCGATGAACAGGAAGGAAACGGGACACAGTAGTTTACCCAGGTTTGGGCCACCTTGCGGTGTAAAACCCTACTCCTGCTTTATGGTGGATTGGCCTCGAGGTGGGCTGAGGATGAACTAGTACAGTGGAAGAACGACCTCAGGAGGTGTGTTCTTGAGCTGGTGAGGGAGAGGATGATCTGAATGATCCGGATCCCCCTCTATGGTGGTGGCTAGGTCCTATTTATAGTGGCTTTGGTCCTCTTCCCCCAAAATGGAGGCGGGAAGGGATCCCACAACGGCCAAATTCGAAGGGAGACAACTGGTACATCTTATCCTGACAAAAGTAGTCTTCGCCTGCAAAGCCTCTGGTCGTGACGCCGTGGTGGGCTCGGTGATGACCTCCGTCCTACCGTCCTGGCGGTCTTGGTCTTGTTGCATGGGAATGGAAACCTTTGGCTGATTCCTCGGGACTCCACGCCTGCGCTTGCCTCTTTAGCACCAAAGAGGAAACTGCTGTCCTGCGCCCACTAGTGCCCACCTGGCCTTGGTCGTCATGGCTCACGTCATCTAAACCTCACGAGGTGAGGCTTGCATAGAAATCTCCGCTCCTCAGGAGCCAGCCTGAGGAGGCCGCTCCTCCTGGAGGTCTTTGTGTCGTCTGCCCCGCGAGGCTTGGCCCCTCGCGAGGGTCTTGAGTTGTTGAAGCTGAAGATGGGCTGTACCAGGCCGTCGATGGAGCCACGCCGTGGGCCGCAGGCAGGCAAGTCTGGGTACCCCCGTTCCCAAAACGCCGACACACATACACCCCCACTCAGAGGAACCGACGTCCTCGTCGGGCAAGAGGAACGTTCCCTCTTGGCACAAACGTCTGTGCTTCCAGTCCGGCACATGTGCCATGCCGTGTGCCACGATGGGTCACAAACGTCATGCACAACATGACCGTGCACCTGTCCGCAAACATCCGTGTAACCTCGAGGGTTGGCTCTGATACCAACTTGTAATGCCCCGGACACACCCGCCGGTGGTCGTTACTCCTGGCGAGATCTAGACTGGCCCCACAGATCAATACTAGTCTTTTCTGCGCACTTTGTCCTCACTCGTGCGCACCCGGGAGCAACTTCCCGGTCGGCCACTCATCCTGAAATTACTCCAAGCTGAGCACGCTTAACTTTGGAGTTCTGTCCGAATGGGCTCCCGGAAAAGAAGGAATTCCTTATTGATATGAGTAGTCTATCATCCCTAATAAGCCAGGCTATCACAGTTGTTTGGATCTTGCCCTGGGTAGCCAAAATATTGGCGGCCCTTTTGTCCACCCGTGCCTTTACCACCGATGAACGAGTTAGAGCTCGGGTGCTCCTCCTCCAGCGCGCGCGTCGGAGATGAGCTCGCATGAGCTGGTTTTTATTTGTCCCACCTCGCCGCCCGAGCCGGCCGCAGACCGAAGGGCACATCTCCAACGGCGACCCGCAAATTATGCCATCCAACCGTAGCCGCAAACATTCTGACAAAAACTCAACCAACCGAACGAAATTCATGCAAACACGGTGATATTTCATCTAAACAATGACAGAATTTATATAAATACCGGATTTTCATATAAACATGACGGATTTCATTACATTTATAAATCAACTAAGCTGTGCTACTCCTGAAGTGGATAGGTATAATAATACCTACTAGTCTAAATGGTCGCCCGCGGATCCCTTTGTCTTCCTCATGTCCGGCAGCACGATCACCGGACTGCCGGGAGCCCCGGAGGTATATGCTTCAGCGCAAAGGACAATTCGCTTCCCCACCGCTCAACTGAGTGAAATACTTTGCTGATGCCTAAGATGGAGTCGAAGGGGGCTTCTCCGCTTCCGTGGAGCCCATGCGGGGTCGACGAAGGTCCTCGCAACAGAAGGAGCCGACAAGACACCTGCTGTGTACCCCGGCGTCGCCCCGGCGGTGGCCATCATGGGACCCAAGCGGCGATGGCCTCCCGTGTTCTACTTCTCCTCGATGATGGCGGCGGACGTGGAGGCACTAGCCACGAACTCGTCGCTCTCTGCGCACCTGGCTTCTGTCTCTGCCTGCATGGCACGACCGCAGGCACGGGAGTCGCGGCCACAGACACGGGAGGCGTGGTACGAGGAGGCGTCATGGACGGCAGCGACGACGCCCGTGCTCCCCACCGTGCCGGCATGGAGCAACTCGCCGCTCCTTTTGAGCTGGCCTGGAGCGGCGAGTTGCTGAACCATGTGTCAGCTTAGGGCGGCAACTGGCTCCGTCGGGCGAGGCGAGGGAGGTGGATCAGCGAGCTGCATATCCGCCGGGCATTTCAGTGACCCAACGCAGGCAGCGCACGGCAGAGGATCATATTTAATGTATAATTGACCAAATGATTTGGTGTCAAAAAGTTTGATCCACCTCTCATGAAAAAAAAAATCCACCGATTCAGTTGGAAGTGGGTCAAATTTGAACTGCAGCTGCCTTATAGTTTGCTCTTTATTTTTTTCAAAAATTATTTTTAGGTACATAAGTATCTATTTAATTAGAGAAACACCACAAGTTTTCCAAGATTCAACCCCTAGCTAGGAACGGTCATGCCCGTCGTTTTGACCGCATTTTGAAACGGGCATGAAAAATTCAAAAAAAAATTGGGAAACCTTCACATTGTGTCATTATATGTGACCGAGTTACCAGGAAAAATAATAAACTTGTAATACGGCAATTATTTTAAAAAAATGTTCTCAGAAATGAGGTATCATGTGTGAAGATTCATGGCTTTCAAGCCAAATGATCAATCTTATGGTCATATTCATCGCATAGTTTGTTCAGATGATCTAATATTCTGCACAAGGGTGCATCTTATAATGGCAAACAATGTTTCTTAAGGAAGTTCTCATTTTCTTTGGATGAAAAATTCATTTTCCATTTTTTGAGTGCCCAAAATGAGTTTTTTAAGGACCTACCATATATTTGTTGCAAAATTAGAACAAATCAATTTTATAAAATATTATATCATATTTAATGTATAATTAACCAAATGGTTGGGTGTCAAAAACTTTGATCCACCTCTCATGAAAAAGACAAATTCCGTCAATTCAGTTGGAAGTGGGTCAAATTTGAACTGCAGTTGCCTCATAGTTTGCTCTTTATTTTTTCAAAAATCATTTTTAGGTACATAAGAATCTATTTAATCAGAGAAACACAAAAAATTTCCCAAGATTCAACCCCTAGCTAGGAACGGTCATGCCCGCCGTTTTGACCGCATTTTGAAACGGGCATGAAAAATTCAAAAAAACAAAAAAATTAGAAAACCTTCGCATTGTGTCATTATATGTGACCAAGTTACCAGGAAAAATAATAAACTTGTAATACGGCTATTATTTTTAAAAAGTGTTCTCAGAAATGAGCTATCATGTGTGAAGATTCATGGCTTTCAAGTCAAATGATCAATCTTATAGCCACATTCATGCCATATTTTGTTCAAATGATCTAATATTATGCACAAGGGTGCATATTGGAATGGCAAACAATGTTGCCTAAGAAAGTATTCATTTTCTTTGGATGAAAAATTCATTTTCTATTTTTTGAGGGCCCAAAATGAGTTTTTTGTGAAGGACCTACCATATATTTGTTGCAAAATTGGAACGAATCAATTTTCTAAAATATTAGGGCATATTTAATGTACAGTTGACCAAATAGTTGGGTGTCAAAAGTTTTGATCCACCTCTCGTGAAAAAGACAAATTTCCATCGATTCAGTAGGAAGCGGGTCAAATTTGAACTACAGCTGCCTCGTAGTTTGCTCTTTATTTTTTTTAGAAATTATTTTAAGGTACAAAAGTATCTATTTTATCAGAAATACTCCAAAAGTTTTGCAAGATTCAAACCCTAGCTACGAACGGTCATGCCCACTGTTTTGACCGCATTTTGAAACATGCATAAGAAATTCAAAAAAATCAAAATATTGAAAACATTCGCATTGTGTCCTTATATGTGACCTAGTTTATAGGAAAAATAACAAACTGGTAATACGGCAATTATTTTAAAAAAATGTTCTCAGAAATGAACTACCATGTATGAACATTCATGACTTTCAAGCCAAACGATCAATGTTATGGAGACATTCATGGCATAGTTTGTTCGAATGATATCATATTGTGCGGAATGGTGCCTCTTGGAATGGCAAACAATGTTGCTAAAGGGAGTTGACATTTTCTTTGCATAAAACATTCATTTTTCATTTCCCGAGTGCCCAAAATGATTTTTTAAGAAGCTATCAAATATTTGTTGCAAAATTGGACCACATCTTGTAATGGAAAACAATGTTTCAGAAGGGAGTTTTCATTTTCTTTGAACAACAAAGTCATTTTTATTTTCGGATTGCAAAAATTGATTTTTTACGCAAAGAACCTAACAATAAATATGTTGCAAAATGGCACCACTCCATTTTCTAAAACATTGGACCACATTATACGTCTAGTTTTTGCCGATTTAGCTGGTCAATATTTTTCTATAAACATTTCACATTTTTGAAAAACAAGTTTGATATTTTCTGAATACACGGTCACATTTTTCTATACACATTTAACATTTTCAAATGCAAGTTCAACATTTTTTGAACACATGGTCAATATGTTTTATATACACAAAATACATGTTCAACATTTCTATACATATTTTCATTTTCAAATGCTTGATTAATATTTTCCAAATACTTGTTTAACATTTTTTCAAAAGCTTGATTAACTTTTTATTAAATAGATGATCAACATTTATTCAAAAATTTATGTGAATTAATTTTTACAATATATATGTTTAGAGTATTTCGAAATATAAACAAAACTTACATAGGAAAGCAAAAAATGAAAAACAAATATGAAAAAGCGGAAGGAAAAAAAAAGAAGCACCAAGCTCATGGTCGGGTGCTGGGCCGGACCATTGCCCGTGAGAATGGCCCAGTCGGACACCTAGGTCCGTCCATGCCCAACAGACTAACGACTGTATAAATGCGTAGCGTGTGGGAATATATCATGACTAGGATTTTTCGAAGGCGGCTGCTACGGATCAACCGACTGATTTCCTGGGGAAATCAGTCGGGTGTCAAGCCGTTGGATCCAGCTGTTGGATCGGTCAACGCATCGGCGTGGTCCTTCTCCTCTCATTGCAACCGCAGCGAAGAAAACAAGCACGTCGCCGTGGGGAAGCAGCACTGCCCCGGCTCGCAGCAGGAACTGCGCCCCTCGCCGCTAGCGTAGAGATGCTCCACCGACGAGCGCCGGCGATGCTTCACTGGAGCACCACAACAGCGCGCCGGTGATCCATCGCAGCACCCCTGGCGGCCGCCGCACTGCTTCACTGCAGTGCCACCGCCGGCGCGGCAGTGCTCCATGGCAGCACCCCTACGGCCACCATATGCTTCATTGCAGCGCCACCGCCGGCGCGGCGGTGCTCCATGGCAGCAACCCGACGGCCGCCGCTTACTTCATTGTAGCGCCACCACAACACCCCGACAACCGCCGCATGCTTCACTGCAGCGTCACTGTCGGTGCGGCGATGCTCCACCGCAGCACCCCGACGACCGCCGCAAGCTTCACTGCAGCGCCACCGCCGGCGCGGCGGTGCACCATCGCAGCATCGGCTGCCCGTCGTAGCTCCATCGCAGCACCTGACTCCGCGCCGGTGGCTTCACTGCAGCACTCCCCTCTGCAGCAGCGAGATCCACGAGCATCGGTGCGACAGCGAGACGCGAGCTGCCGGAGCGAAGAAGCGCTGGGTGCGAGATGCACGAGCGGAGGGAGGCTGGGGATGAAGCAGAAATAATAAGTTTGTCCCAAAAATAATATAAAATAGGCTGGGGATGAAGCAGAAACTTATATTATTTCATGTAGAAGATTAATATTTCTTGAATACATGGTCAACATTTTTCTATACACGTTTAAACATTTTCAAATGCTTGATTAAAATTTGAACTCCCTTTATTTATATGGACTCAAAGTTGTGCGAAGCCGACATTTTCCACACATGCATATTCTATTGGCCTATGGGTTGTTGGCCCACTCGTCACATAAAAAAGAAAAAGTATGGCCCCGTTTTCTGTTTAAAACGAGCCGGCTGGGTAGCTTGACACAAGCCGTGGTCTGGTCTGGTGGTTAGCCTCGTTAGATGTACGTAAAGCGACTTGGGTTCGAATCCCCCCCCCCCCACCATATTTTTTGTTGATTATGAATTGAGATGAACAGAGGACTATCTCTATTAGACTGTTTGTGTGGCTTGTTATCACAAGTTGAAGCTAGCAAGATGGTTGGTGCTCTCTCTGCACCGTGAGGTCGTGTGATCTATCCCCCATCTGCCCTCTTTTTTTTTATTACTTGGGTATATTTCCGCCGCCCACTGTTGACCACTAGGTCCTGTGTTGTTATTGGTTGGTGTGGTGGGTCCTACATGTCATTGGAAACCCGTAAGTGAGGAAGACCCCACATGTCAAACAGGAGCATGTGAGTGGTGTTGGTCCCACGCGTAAGATCAACGGGTCCCACCTGTCAATAGAAAAAAAACAAGTGCTAAATAGTGACATGTAAGTGAGAATGACACCTAAACACGCCACGTAGGCGAGATTGCTGAGGTGTGATACGTCCATTTTGCATCATGCTTTTATATTGATATTTATTGCATTATGGGCTGTTATTACACATTATGGCACAATACTTATGCCTTTTTTCTCTTATTTTACAAGGTTTACACAAAGAGGGAGAATGCCGGCAGCTGGAATTCTGGACCGGAAAGGAGCAAATCTGAGAGACCTATTCTGCACAACTCCAAAAGTCCTGAAATTTCACGGAGAATTATTTTGGAATATATAAAAAATATTGAGCGAAGAAAGCACCTGAGGGGACCCACCAGGCATCCACAAGGGTGGGGGCGTGCCCTACCCCCTTGGGCGCGCCCCCTGCCTTGCCGCCAGCCTGGTAGGCCCCCGGTGCCCATCTTTGGCTATATGAAGGGTTTTTCCCTGGAAAAAATAAGGAGGAAGCTTTCTGGACGAAGCGCCGCCGTCTCGAGGCGGAACTTGAGCAGAACCAATCTAGGGCTCCGGCGGAGCTGTTCTGCCGGGGAAACTTCCCTCCGGGAGGGGGAAATCGAAGCCATCATCATCACCAACGATCCTCTCATCGAGAGGGGGTCAATCTCCATCAACATCTTCACCGGCACCATCTCCTCTCAAACCCTATTTCATCTCTTGTATCCGATCTTTGTCTCAAAACCTCAGATTGGTACCTGTGGGTTGCTAGTAGTGTTGATTACTCCTTCTAGTTGATGCTAGTTGGTTTATTCGGTGGAAGATCGTATGTTCAGATCCTTAATGCTATTCAATACCCCTCTGATTATGAACATGAATATGCTTTATGAGTAGTTACGTTTGTTCCTGAGGACATGGGATAAGTCTTGTTATAAGTAATCATGTGAATTTGGTATTCGTTCGATATTTTGATGAGATGTATGTTGTCTTTCCTCTAGTGATGTTAGGTGAACGTCGACTACATGACACTTCACCATTGTTTGAGCCTAGGGGAAGGCATTGAGAAGTAATAAGTAGATGATGGGTTGCTAGAGTGACAGAAGCTTAAACCCTAGTTTATGTGTTGCTTCGTAAGGGGCTGATTTGGATCCATATGTTTCATGCTATGGTTAGATTTATCTTAATTCTTCTTTCGTAGTTGTGGATGCTTGCGAGAGGGGTTAATCATAAGTGGGAGGCTTGTCCAAGTAAGGGCAGCACCCAAGCACCGGTCCACCCACATATCAAATTATCAAAGTAACGAACATGAATCATATGAGCATGATGAAAACTAACTTGACAACAATTCCCATGTGTCCTCGGGAGCACTTTGCTTTATATAAGAGTTCATCCAGGCTTGTCCTTTGCTACAAAAAGGATTGGGCCACCTTGCTGCACCTTAGTTAATTTTGTTACTTGTCACCTGTTACGAATTATACTATCACACAACTATCTGTTACCTATAATTTCAGTGTTTGCAGAGAATACCTTGCTGAAAACCGCTTATCATTTCCTTCTGCTCCTCATTAGGTTCGACACTCTTACTTATCGAAAGGACTACGATAGATCCCCTATACTTGTGGGTCATCAAGACTCTTTTCTGACGCCGTTGCCGGGGAGTGAAGCGCCTTTGGTGAGTGGAATTTGGTAAGGAAAAATTTATATTACGTGCTGAAATTTACTGTCACTTGTCACTATGGAAAATAATCCTTTGAGGGGCTTGTTTGGGGTATCTTCACCCCAACCGGAAGAACAAAGAGTTGCTCCTCAACCTACTGCACCTACTGAAAATATTTATTATGAAATTCCTTCGGGTATGATAGAGAAACTGCTAGCTAATCCTTACGCAGGAGATGGAACATTTCATCCTGATATGCATCTAATCTATGTGGATGAAGTTTGTGGATTATTTAAGCTTGCAGGTTTGCCCGAGGATGATGTCAAGAAGAAGGTCTTCCCTTTATCTTTGAAGGTAAAGGCATTGACATGGTATAGGCTATGCGATGATATTGGGACTTGGAACTACAACCGATTGAAATTGGAATTTCATCAGACGTTTTATCCTATGCATCTGATACGTCTCCAACGTATCTATAATTTTTTATTGTTCCATGCTATTATATTATCTATTTTGGATGTTTTATATGCATTAATATGCTATTTTATATTATTTTTGGGACAAACTTATTAATATGCCAGTTTCTGTTTTTTCCTTGTTTTTGAGTTTCGCAGAAAAGGAATATCAAACGGAGTCCAAACGGAATGAAACTTGATGTCTACTACACAACTTGTTCTTGTAGACTCATGTTGGGCCTCCAAGCACAGAGTTTTGTAGGACAGTAGCAAATTTCCCTCAAGTGGATGACCTAAGGTTTATCAATCCGTGGGAGGCGTAGGATGAAGATGGTCTCTCTCGAACAACCCTGCAACCAAATAATAAAAAGTCTCTTGTGTCCCCAACACACCAAATACAATGGAAATTTGTATAGGTGCACTAGTTCAGCGAAGAGATGGTGATACAAGCATAGTAATGATAGTAGATATTGATTTTTGTAATAAGAACAAAAAAATAGCAAGGTAGCAATTGATAAAACGGAGCACAAACGGTATTGCAATGCTTGAAAATGAGGCCTAGGGTCCGTACTTTCGCTAGTGCAATCTCTCAACAATGCTAATATAATTGGATCATATAACCATCCCTCAACGTGCAATGAAGAATCACTCCAAAGTTCCTATCTAGCGGAGAACATAAGAAGAAATCGTTTGTAGGGTACGAAACCACCTCGAAGCTATTCTTTCCGATCGATCTATCCAAGAGTTCATACTAAAATAACACCAAACAATTTCAGATTCATAATACTCAATCCAACACAAAGAACCTCAAAGAGTGCCCCAAGATTTCTATCGGAGAAACAAAGAGAAGAACGTGCATCAACCCCTATGCGTAGATTACCCCAATGTCACCTCGGGAATCCGCGAGTTGAGTGCCAAAACATATATCAAGTGAATCAAAATAATACCCCATTGTCACCACGGGTATTCATATGCAAGACATATATCAAGTGCTCTCAAATCCATAAAAGTATTCAATCCGATAAAATGAAATCTCAAAGGGAAAACTCAATTGATCACAACAAGATAGAGAGGGGAAAACACCATATGATCCAACTATATTATCAAAGCCTGCGATACATCAAGATCATGACATCTCAAGAACACGAGAGAGAGAGAGATTAAACACATAGCTACTAGTACAAACCCTCAGCCCCGAGGGTGGACTACTCCCTCCTCATCATGGTGGCCGCCGGGATGATGAAGATGGCCATCGGTGATGATTTCCCCCTCCGGCGGAGTGCCGGAACAGGGTCTAGATTGGTTTTTCATGGCTACAGAGGCTTGCGGCGGTGGAACTTCTGATCTAGGGTTACCCCGAGGGTTTTGGAATATTTGACAAATTATAGGGCAAGGAGGGGGTGCGGGAGGCCACCAAGGTGGGCACAACCCACCTGGGCGTGCCTGGGGGCCTAGGCGCGCCCTGGTGGGTTGTGCCCCCCTCGGGGCACCCCCCAGGTGCTTCTCTGGCCAATCTGGTGTCTTCTGGTCCAAAAAAATCCACAAAAAGTTTCGCTGCATTTGGACTCCGTTTGATATTGATTTTCTACGATGTAAAAAACAAGCAAAAACAGCAACTGGCACTGGGCACTATGTCAATAGGTTAGTCCCAAAAAATGATATAAAGTTGCTATAAAATGATTGTAAAACATCCAAGAATGATAATATAACAGCATGAATACTTCATAAATTATAGATACGTTGGAAACATATCAAAACTTTACGATGATTTTTCTTGGACCAGAAGACACCCCGGAGACTTGAGAACCAAGTCAGAAGAGCCACGAGGCGGCGACAAGGGGGAGGGCGCGCCCCCTGCCTTGTGGGCCCCTCGTGACCCCCTGACCTACTTCTTCCTCCTATATATTCACATATATTCCAGAAACATCAGAACAAGCCATGAAACCACTTTTTCGCCGCCGCAACCTTCTGTACCCGTGAGATCCCATCTTGGGGCCTTTTCCGGCATCCTGCCGGAGGGGGATTCGATCACGGAGGGCTTCTACATCAACCCTATTGCCCTTCCGATGAAGTGTGAGTAGTTTACCACAGACCTACGGGTCCATAGCTAGTAGCTAGATGGCTTCTTCTCTCTCTTTGATTCTCAATACCATGTTCTCCTCGATGTTCTTGGAGATCTATCCGATGTAATCTTCTTTTGCAGTGTGTTTGTCGAGATCCGATGAATTGTGGATTTATGATCAGCTTATCTATGAATATTATTTGATATCCTTGTAAGTCTCTTTGAATTATCGGTTTGGTTTGGCCAACTAGATTGGTTTTTCTTGCAATGGGAGAAGTACTTGGCTTTGGGTTCAATCTTGCGGTGTCCTCTCCCAGTGACAAAGTAGGGGTAGCGAGGCACGTATTGTATTGTTGCCATCGAGGGTAAAAAGATGGGGTTTTCATCATATTGCTTGAGTTTATTCCTCTACATCATGTCATCTTACTTAAGGCGTTACTCCGTTCTTCATGAACTTAATACTCTAGATGCAGGCAGGAGTCGGTCGATGTGTGGAGTAATAGTAGTAGATGCAGGCAGGAGTCAGTCTACTTGATACGGACATGATGCCTATATTACATAATTATTGCCTTGGATATCGTCATAAATTTGCGCTTTTCTATCAATTGCTCGACAGTAATTTGTTCACCCACCGTATTATTTGCTATCATGAGAGAAGCCTCTAGTGAAACCTATGGCCCCTGGGTCTATTTTCTATCATATTAGTTTCCGATCTACTATTTTGAAATCTTTTACTTTCAGATCTATAAATCAAAAACCCAAAAATATTTTATCTTTTATTTATCTTTCTCTATCAAATCTCACTTTTGCAAGTAACCGTGAAGGGATCGACAACCCCTTTATAGCGTTGGGTGCAAGTGTTTGATTGTTTGTGCGGGTATTGGCGATTTACGCGTTCTTCTCCTACTGGATTGATACCTTGGTTCTCAACTGAGGGAAATACTTATCTCTACTTTGCTGCATCACCCTTTCCTCTTCAACGGAAAAACCAACGCAAGCTCAAGAAGTAGCAGCATCTAGTTCATCGTGATCGGAATTATATATATAATTTTTGGCCTCGTGAAGGAGAAAGTATCGCTCAAGCTTGGGGGAGGCTTAAGTCAATGTTATATTCATGCCCCAATCATGAGCTCTCAAGAGAAATTATTATTCAGAATTTTCATGCTCGGCTTTCTCATAATGATCGATCCATGCTCGATACTTCTTGTACTGGTTCTTTTATGAAGAAGACTATTGAATTCAAATGGGATTTATTGGAAAGAATTAAATGCAACTCCGAAGATTGGGAACTCGACGAAGGTAATGAGTCAGGTATAAACATTAAGTTTGATTGTGTTAAATCTTTTTTAGATACCGATGCTTTTCCAACGTTATTTATTTCTTATGATGAAGCTGCTAGTATTGATGGGCATGTTAATATTGATGGGCATGTTATTTATTCCTGTGATGAAGCTGCTAGGACTGCCAAACCCGATATTAAAGATAAACATAGACCCGTTGTTGGCATGCCTATGGTTTCTGTTAAAATAGGAGATCATTGTTATCATGGCTTATGTGATGTTGGTGCTAGTGTGAGTGCAATTCCTTTTACTTTATATAAAGAAATTATGAATGATATTGCACCAGCTGAGATAGAAGAAATTGATGTTACTATTAAGCTTGCCAATAGAGATACTATATCACCAATTGGGATTGTTAGAGATGTTGAAGTCTTGTGTGGGAAAATAAAATACCCTACTGATTTTCTTGTTCTTAGTACCCCACAGGATGACTTTTGTCCCATTATATTTGGTAGACCTTTCTTGAACAATGTTAATGCTAAGATAGACTGCGAGAAAGATATTGTTACTGTCAGTTTTGGGGATGTGTCTCATGATTTTAATTTCTCTAAATTTCGTAGACAACCCCATGATAAAGAATTGCCTAGTAAGGATGAAATTATTGGTCTTGCTTCTATTGCCGTGCCTCCTACTGATCCTTTAGAACAATATTTGCTAGACCATGAAAATGATATGTTTATGAATGAACGGAGGGATTTAGATGAAATATTCTTTAACCAAGGGCCAATTTTGAAACACAATTTCCCTATTGAAATCCTTGGGGACCCTCCTCCACCCAAGGGTGATCCCGTTTTTGAGCTTAAGCAATTACCTGATACCTTGAAATATGCTTATCTTGATGAGAAGAATATATATCTTGTTATTATTAGTGCTAACCTTTCAGAGCATGAAGAAAAGAAATTATTGAAAACTCTGAAGAAGCACCGTGCCGCTATTGGATATACTCTTGATGATCTTAAGGGCATTAGTCCCTCTCTATGTCAGCACAAAATTAATATGGAGCCTGATGCTAAACCAGTTGTTGATCATCAAGGACGGTTAAATCCTAAAATGAAAGAAGTGGTAAGAAATGAAATATTAAAGCTTCTGGAGGCAGGTATAATTTATCCTATTGCTGATAGTAGATGGGTAAGTCCCGTTCATTGTGTCCCTAAGAAGGGAGGTATTACTGTTGTTCCAAATGATAAGAATGAATTGATCCCTCAAAGAATTGTTACAGGTTATAGAATGGTAATTGATTTTCACAAATTAAACAAAGCTACTAGAAAAGATCATTACCCTCTACCCTTTATTGATCAAATGCTAGAAAGACTGTCCAAACATACTCATTTTTGCTTTCTAGATGGTTATTCTGGTTTTTCTCAAATACCTGTGTCAAAAGAGGATCAAGAAAAAATCACTTTTACTTGCCCTTTCGGTACTTTTGCTTATATAAGTATGCCTTTTGGTTTATGCAATGCACCTGCTACCTTTCAAAGATGTATGACTGCTATATTCTCTGACTTTTGTGAAAAGATTGTTGAGGTTTCCATGGATGATTTCTCCATTTACGGAACTTCTTTTGATGATTGCTTGAGCAACCTTGATCGAGTTTTGCAGAGATGTGAAGAAACTAATATTGTCTTGAATTGGGAGAAGTGCCACTTTATGGTTAATGAAGGTATTGTCTTGGGGCATAAAATTTTTGAAAGAGGCATTGAAGTTGATAAAGCTAAAGTAGATGCTATTGAAAAGATGTCGTGTCCTAAAGATATCAAAGGTATAAGAAGTTTCCTTGGTCATGCTGGTTTCTATAGGAGGTTTATTAAAGACTTCACTAAAATTTCTAGGCCTCTCACTAATCTCTTGCAAAAAGATGTTCCTTTTGTTTTTGATGATGATTGTGTGGAAGCATTTGAAATACTTAAGAAAGCCTTGATTTTTGCACCTATTGTTCAACCACCTGATTGGAATTTATATTTTGAAATCATGTGTGATGCTAGTGATTATGCTGTTGGTGATGTTCTAGGGCAAAGAGTTGATAAGAAATTGAATGTTATTCATTATGCTAGTAAAACTCTAGACAGTGCCCAGAGAAATTATGCTACTACTGAAAAGGAATTCTTAGAAGTTATTTTTGCTTGTGATAACTTCAGATCCTATATTGTTGATTCCAAAGTAATTGTTCACACTGATCATGCTGCTATTAAATATCTTATGGAAAAGAAAGATGCTAAACCTAGACTTATTAGATGGGTTCTCTTGTTACAAGAATTTGATTTGCATATTATTGATAGAAAGGGAGCTGAGAACCCCGTTGCAGACAACTTGTCTAGGTTAGAAAATGTTCTTGATGACCCACTGCCTATTGATGATAGCTTCCCCGATAAACAATTAGCTGTCATAAATGCTTCTCGTAATGCTCCTTGGTATGCTGATTATGCTAATTACATTGTTGCTAAATTTATACCACCTAGTTTCACATACCAGCAAAAGAAAAAGTTTTTCTATGATTTAAGACATTACTTTTGGGATGACCCACATCTTTATAAAGAAGGAGTAGATGGTGTTATTAGACGTTGTGTACCTGAGCATGAACAGGAACAGATCCTACGCAAGTGTCACTCCAAGGCCTACAGAGGACACCACGCTGGAGATAGAACTGCACACAAGGTATTACAATCTGGTTTTTATTGGCCTACTCTCTTCAAGGATGCTCATAAGTTTGTCCTATCTTGTGATGAATGCCAGAGAATTGGCAATATTAGTAGACGTCAGGAAATGCCTATGAATTATTCACTTGTTATTGAACCATTTGATGTTTGGGGCTTTGATTATATGGGACCTTTTCCTTCCTCTAATGGGTATACACATATTTTGGTTGCTGTTGATTACGTTACTAAGTGGGTAGAAGCTATTCCAACTAGTAGTGCTGATCATAACACTTCTATTAAGATGCTTAAAGAAGTTATTTTTCCGAGGTTTGGAGTCCCTAGATATTTGATGACTGATGGTGGTTCACATTTTATTCATGGCGCTTTCCGTAAAATGCTTGCTAAATATGATGTCAACCATAGAATTGCATCTCCTTATCATCCTCAGTCTAGTGGTCAAGTAGAATTGAGCAATAGAGAGATTAAACTGATTTTGCAAAATACTGTTAATAGATCTAGAAAGAACTGGTCTAAGAAACTTGATGATGCATTATGGGCCTATAGAACTGCCTATAAAAACCCTATGGGTATGTCTCCATACAAAATGGTTTATGGGAAAGCATGTCACTTACCTCTTGAACTAGAACATAAGGCTTATTGGGCTATCAAAGAGCTCAACTATGACTTCAAACTTGCCGGTGAGAAGAGGTTATTTGACATAAGCTCGCTTGATGAATGGAGAACCCAAGCCTATGAGAATGCCAAGTTGTTTAAAGAAAAGGTTAAAAGATGGCATGACAAAAGGATACAAAAGCATGAGTTTAATGTAGGTGATCATGTTTTGCTATACAACTCTCGTTTAAGATTTTTTGCAGGAAAGCTTCTCTCTAAATGGGAAGGTCCTTGCATTATCGAGGAGGTCTATCGTTCCGGTGCCATCAAAATCAACAACTCCGAAGGCACGAATCCAAAGGTGGTAAACGGTCAAAGAATCAAACATTATATCTCAGGTACTCCCATAAATGTTGAGACCAATATTATTAATACCATAACACCGGAGGAGTACATAAGGGATACTTTCCAGAACGATTCAGACTCCAAAAAGGAATAGGTATGTGGTACGGTAAGTAAACCGACTCCAAAACTGTTCTAATGGCAATTTTTTCCTATTTTGGAATATTTAAAAAATTAAGAAAATTAAAAGTAGTCCGAAGAGCGCACGAGGAGACGGCAAGACAGGAGGGCATGCCCTACCCCCCTGGGCGCTCCCCCTACCTTGCCGCCACCTCGTGTCCCCTCCGGACTCCGTTTTCTTGTACAATACTTCTTTTGGTCGGTAAAAATTCATTATATAATCTCCCGAAAGTTTTGACCACCGTACCACAGCAAAATCCTCTGTTCTTGTTTCGAGCTGCTTTTCTGACAGATCTAGATCACCATGACGTCTCCAAGTGCCCCCAAGGACAAATTTTTTGAGAAGGTCATCAACCCCTACCTTGCGGAGGTGCTACGCCACCCTCAAACCATTGAGATGCGTGAGGGGGTGCTGCACATCCGCGACATTGAAGGGCCAAAGAAGACCGAAAGTGTGGAGACAAGACTTGAAGCAATGGAGCAGCAAATTAATAAGCTCGAGGGGGAGAATCGCATCCTAAGAGGCATCATCGCCAAGAATATCACATCACCACCTCCGAAGAAAGACACATAAATACATGGGTATGGGCACTCCCCTTGGCTACCGCCAAGCTTGGGGGAGGTGCCCCGGTATCGTATCACCATCACACCTTTACCTTTATCGTTTTTCTTAGTTTGATCCTTTTGGTTATATTTTAATATAGTAGAATAAAGTTTTTAGTATGATCTAGCTTTAAGTTTTGTTTTGATCTCTATCTATGTAATCGAGTCCATGAGTTATATATAATAAAGAGTAGTTTTGAGTTGAGGGCTTTGCTTTCTTGCTTTGATCTTGAGTAGTCCGTGAGTTATAATATGACTTCTCAAGATTCAGATGGAGAGAGCTATGTTTCGCACTATGTTTCGAACCCAAGGAGCTATGGAGATCTCTCTCCTTATGCTGGGAATTCGAAGGAGGAAGAAGACTCCTATTTGGAAGTAATTAAGGATTCGAGCTCGGATGAAGACGACGTCCCTCTACCTCAACCTGGAGATATGCATGTGGAATTCAAGAAGTCAAGCCGCCCCAACAAAACCCAATCTATCCCTTCTCATTTTTTGCAGGATAGCAAGGCAGCGTTATGCAAGAAGATACTAAAGCTTGAGTTGGAAAACGAGGATCTAAGGGAGGAGAACTTTATTTTGAGACGGAAACTGGAGAAGAATACCACATCACCACCTCCGAAGAAAGAGACATAAATACATGGGTATGGGCACTCCCCTTGGCTACCGCCAAGCTTGGGGACGTGCCCCGGTATCATATCACCATCACACCTTTACCTTTATCATTTTTCTTAGTTCGATCCTTTTGGTTATATCTTGATCTAGTAGAATAAAGTTTTAGTACGATCTAGCTTTGAGTTTTGTTTTGATCTCTATCTATGTAACCGAGTCCGTGAGTTATATAATAAAGAGTAGTTTCGAGTTGAGGGCCTTGCTTTCTTGTTTTGATCTTGAGGGAATAAAAATTTGAGAAAGAATAAAAAGAAATAAAAAGATCATATAATGATCTTATGAAGAGTAATGACTTCACATATAAAGAGTATGATGAATAAAATTTGTTGAGAGTTGACAAACATAGTTTTGGTCATTGTTGCAATTAATAGGAAGTAATAAAGAAAGATAGGTTTCACATATGAATATACTATCTTGGACATCTTTTGTAATTGTGAGCACTCATTAAAATATGACATGCTAAAAGGTTGATGTTGGACAAGGAAGACAACATAATGTGTTATGTTTTCTTATATCCGAATAGAAGTTATATTGTTATGGATCCTCCAACATGTTGAGCTTGCCTTTCCCTCTCATGATAGCCAAAATCCTTTGCACCAAGTAGAGATACTACTTGTGTTTCCAAACATCCCTTAACCCAGTTTTGCCATGAGAGTCCACCATACCTACCTATGGATTGAGTAAGATCCTTCAAGTAAGTTGTCATCGGTGCAAGCAATTAAAAATGCTCTCTAAATATGTATGATCTATTAGTGCGAAGAAAATAAGCTTTATACGAACTTGTGATATGGAAGAAATAAAGCGACAGACTTCATAATAAAGGTCTTTATCACAAGCGGCAATATAAAGTGACATTCTTTTGCGCTAAGATTTTGTGCATCCAACCATATAAGCGCATGACAACCTCTGCTTCCCTCTGCGAAGGGCCTATCTTTTACTTTTATTTCCTACCCTTATACAAGAGTCATGGTGATCTTCACCGTTCCTTTTTACACTTTTTTCCTTTGGCAAGCACTATGTGTTGGAGAAAGATCCAGATATGTATACCCACTCGGATATAGGTTATCATAAATTATTATTGTTGACATTACCCTTCAGGTAAAAGGTTGGGAGGCAAAACTATAAGTCTCTATCTTTCTCTGTGTCCGACTGAAGCTTGGAACTCATAAGTATTGCGTGAGTGTTAGCAATTGTGAAAGATTAAATGATAGTTGAGTATGTGGACTTGCTGAAAAGCTCTTATAGTGACTCTTTCCGATGTTATGATAAATTGCAGTTGCTTCAATGACTGAGATCATAGTTTGTTAGTTTTCAATTAAGTTTCTGATTCATACTTTACCTTGTGAACGAATTGTTACTTTGGCATAAGAAATTATATGACAATATATGTTGTTGTTCTAAAGATGATCATGATGCCCTCATGTCCGTATTTTATTTTATCGACACCTCTATCTCCAAACATGTGGACTTATTTTTTTATTTCGGCTTTCGCTTGAGGACAAGCGAGGTCTAAGCTTGGGGGAGTTGATACATCCATTTTGCATCATGCTTTTATATTGATATTTATTGCATTATGGGCCGTTATTACACATTATGGCACAATACTTATGCCTTTTCTCTCTTATTTTACAAGGTTTACACAAAGAGGGAGAATGCCGGCAGCTGGAATTCTGGACCGTAAAGGAGCAAATTTGAGAGACCTATTCTGCACAACTCCAAAAGTCCTGAAATTTCACGGAGAATTATTTTGGAATATATAAAAAATATTGGGCAAAGAAAGCACCTGAGGGGACCCACCAGGCGTCCACAAGGGTGGGGGGCGCGCCCTACCCCCTGGGCGCGCCCCCTGCCTTGCCGCCAGCCTGGCAGGCCCCCGGTGCCCATCTTTGGCCATATGAAGGGTTTTTCCCTGGAAAAAATAAGGAGGAAGCTTTCTGGACGAAGCGTCGCCGTCTTGAGGGGGAACTTGAGCAGAACCAATCTAGGGCTCCGGCGGAGCTGTTCTGCCGGGGAAACTTCCCTTCGGGAGGGGGAAATCGAAACCATCGTCATCACCAACGATCCTCTCATCGAGAGGGGGTCAAAATCCATCAACATCTTCACCAGCACCATCTCCTCTCAAACCCTAGTTCATCTCTTGTATCCGATCTTTGTCTCAAAACCTCAGATTGGTACCTGTGGGTTGCTAGTAGTGTTGATTACTCCTTGTAGTTGATGCTAGTTGGTTTATTCGGTGGAAGATCATATGTTCAGATCCTTAATGCTATTCAATACCCCTCTAATTATGAACATGAATATGCTTTGTGAGTAGTTACGTTTGTTCCTGAGGACATGGGATAAGTCTTGTTACAAGTAATCATGTGAATTTGGTATTCGTTCGATATTTTGATGAGATGTATGTTATCTTTCCTCTAGTGGTGTTATCTGAACGTGGACTACATGACACTTCACCATTGTTTGGGCCTAGGGGAAGGCATTGGGAAGTAATAAGTAGATGATGGGTTGCTAGAGTGACAGAAGCTTAAACCCTAGTTTATGCGTTGTTTCATAAGGGGCTGATTTGGATCCATATGTTTCATGTTATGGTTAGATTTATCTTAATTCTTCTTTCGTAGTTGCGGATGCTTGCGAGAGGGGTTAATCATAAGTGGGAGGCTTGTCCAAGTAAGGGCAGCACCCAAGCACCGGTCCACCCACATATCAAATTATCAAAGTAACGAACGTGAATCATATGAGCATGATGAAAACTAACTTGACAACAATTCCCATGTGTCCTCGGGAGCACTTTGCTTTATATAAGAGTTCGTCCAGGCTTGTCCTTTGCTACAAAAAGGATTGGGCCACCTCGCTGCACCTTAGTTACTTTTGTT
This sequence comes from Elymus sibiricus, assembly GCA_039707655.1. NCBI lineage: Eukaryota > Viridiplantae > Streptophyta > Magnoliopsida > Poales > Poaceae > Elymus > Elymus sibiricus. The sequence continues at coordinate 434,030,287 of CM077666.1, forward strand.
ACTTGTCACCTGTTACGAATTATACTATCACACAACTATCTGTTACCTATAATTTCAGTGCTTGCAGAGAATACCTTGCTGAAAACCGCTTGTCATTTCCTTCTGCTCCTCGTTGGGTTCGACACTCTTACTTATCGAAACGACTATGATAGATCCCCTATACTTGTGGGTCATCAAGGTGTCTACCAAGTCATGCCAAATCAAATCATCGTACAAACTATGACTATCTAAATTGGTCATAATCGACAAGAAATAATATTGTAAATCATGTTCACAAATTTATGACCAGTTCGTGTAAGAAAATAATGACCTTACTGGCCAAAATGGTCGTTATGGTTTAGGGTTTGGACTGTCCCAAACAACTTGCGACCAATTGGTTCGAAATGGTCGTAGATTTACGACCAATTCACCCACGGTCACTGAGAGAAGGTCACAAGTTGACATATTTCTTGTAGTGAGAGGGGGTGTGCGGTGGAGACAAAGAGAGATATGCCCTTTGTTTCTCTTTTTTGTGACTAATTTTTTAGGAGAAAATATAAACATTCACAATACGAAACAAATATCATTGGATGCACCATGCAATTAACTTTCATGTATAACTTTGTACTATTGTATATGCTTATTTTCTTAGTGGCTGATGGTATGTGGGGTGTGGTGGGCACATCATTTCTAGTTGTGGTGGGTCGACATGAGGACTCATAGGTCGGTTCCGTCCTGCGCCACATAGGTCGGTCCGAGACGCGTTATACTAAAACCCATGGAGGACTCGGCATACAAGACGAAGCTACAAGAGTCGTGGAGGACTCTATCCCCACTGATGAAGTGCCGACTATGATTTGTAACCCTAGGCCCCGAGTATGTTATATAAGCCCGGGGGCTAGTTCATCGATAATATATACACACAAACATAATGGCTGGTATTCACATGTACTTAGTACACACCCCAATCACAAATATACAGTACAAGGAGTAGGCTTTTTCCTCAACTGCAAGGGCCCGGACTTGGGTAAAACTTTGCCTCTTATTACCATCGAGCCTAACCGTTAGGGATATCCTACCGAATGATTTGATGGAATCATATCCACCAACTAGTAAGAGAGAGGTGGGGGCAATGTGTGCGAGAGAGGCCTAAAGATAGTGTGCGTGCGGGAGACACGTAGGCAGATATATCTGCATATAGAGGGCGAGCAGAGATTGTGCGTGTGTATATATGCATGTGAGAGAAATAGTGTTTTCCAACTGAGATTAGTGAAAAGAGTCATAGATAGTAGTAAGAGAGAGAGAGGGAGATATATAGAGTGTGTGTGCGTGAGACACCACGGGAGAGAGTGTGAGCATGTATGAGAGAGAAATGCCGATGTATATAAAGTGTGTGCACTTATGCGTCAGATAGAGAAATATATAGCGCGTGTGTGAGGAGGGGCCGAGGCATAGTGCATCTACGTGTAAAAGGCGGTTCTACGCATTACATTAAAATATAAATTGCATTAAAAAATTGGATGGGATCATGAATTTTGCAATTTGCGTATGAACGAACATTGGTCTATCAAACACCCATACTCTATTTAATTCGAGCATGTGTATGGGTTTATTTCACATTATTGATCCATAGAGTGAGAATGGTTTGAAATCCAGACAATGCACGGCTTTTGCAATTAATATATAAACATGAGTGCACTCCGTGTTGTCAGTGTCAAGCACTTTATACATTTGTCACATACAAGGATACATTCCAAATTGCTAGCTATGAAATAGAATACATGTTGAATTCAACATAAAAGTGGTTTCAAACATTTGAATTCATAGGAAGTGCATTCAACTATTTGAATTCGAGATAATGGCATTTGTAAATCAGATCTAAAAGGGGGCATCAATCTTTGTTGTGCGTTTGAACATGCTATATATTCATACGCATGTCTAACTATTTTTTGCAACCAAGGAGATTATATCTCGAACCATGCATGAACTGAGCTGAGCTGCATTTTTTTAATACATAGTCATGTACAATGTAGATTCAAATGTATCCCCTCTATTCCAAAATAATCATAGTTTTAGGATTTTCAAGAGTCAAGATTTTTGAAGTTTGACAAATCCTGAAAGTTCAATTCAAGAGAACTGTAAACGTTAATGCTTCTGCTCCCAAATATTGAACGAAGCGCCAAATAAGCCTCTGGTCGTCCGAAACCGTGCGAGACCAATGTTTGGTGGTAGGAAATTACCGTCTTGACTCTGAACCGTGTAGCCTATCGGCCCGATGTCCAAAGGTCTAAACCGGGGTAGGTTTATAACTTCACCAAGACGCCAGTCAACCGTCTCCGAGAAGCATTCATACACCGTGGGCGCCTAAACACCCATGCGCTCGGCCGAAATTTATCCCGCCCACTATTTGGGACACATGAGATTAACATCCTACCCCCGACCCGCAATATGTCCAAAATTTTAGATTGGGGCAAAGTTTGTAACTGATACGTCCATTTTGCATCATGCTTTTATGTCGATATTTATTGCATTATGGGCTGTTATAACACATTATGGCACAATACTTATACCTTTTCTCTCTCATTTTACAAGGTTTACACAAAGAGGGAGAATGCCGGCAGCTGGAATTCTGGGCTGGAAAAGGAGCAAATATTAGAGACCTATTCTGCACAACTCCAAAAGTCCTGAAAGGTCACGGGGAGTCATTATGGAATTAATAAAAAATATTGGGCGAAGAAAGCACTAGAGGGGGGCACCAGCCATTCACAAGGGTGGGGGCGCGCCCTACCCCCCTGGGCGCGCCCCCCTGCCTTGTCGCCAGCCTGGCAGGCCCCCGGTGCCCATCTTTGGCTATATGAAGGGCTTTTCGCTAGAAAAAATAAGGAGGAGGCTTTCGGGATGAAGCGCCGCCGTCTCGAGGCGGAACTTGAGCAGAACCAATCTAGGGCTCCGGTGGAGCTGTTCTGCCGGGGAAACTTCCCTCCGGGAGGGGGAAATCGAAACCATCGTCATCACCAACGATCCTCTCATCGAGAGGGGGTCAATCTCCATCAACATCTTCACCAGCACCATCTCCTCTCAAACCCTAGTTCATCTCTTGTATCCGATCTTTGTCTCAAAACCTCAGATTGGTACCTGTGGGTTGCTAGTAGTGTTGATTACTCCTTCTAGTTGATGCTAGTTGGTTTATTCGGTGGAAGATCATATGTTCAGATCCTTAATGCTATTCAATACCCCTCTAATTATGAACATGAATATGCTTTATGAGTAGTTACGTTTGTTCCTGAGGACATGTGAGAAGTCTTGTTATAAGTAATCATGTGAATTTGGTATTCGTTTGATATTTTGATGAGATGTATGTTGTCTTTCCTCTAGTGGTGTTATGTGAACGTCGACTACATGACACTCCACCATTATTTGGGCCTAGGGGAAGGCATTGGGAAGTAATAAGTAGATGATGGGTTGCTAGAGTGACAGAAGCTCAAACCCTAGTTTACGCGTTGCTTCGTAAGGGGCTGATTTGGATCCATATGTTTCATGCTATGGTTAGATTTATCTTAATTCTTCTTTCATAGTTGCGGATGCTTGCGAGAGGGGTTAATCATAAGTGGGAGGCTTGTCCAAGTAAGGGCAGCACCCAAGCACTGGTCCACCCACATATCAAATTATCAAAGTAAAGAACGCGAATCATATGAGCATGATGAAAACTAACTTGACAACAATTCCCATTGTCCTCGGGAGAACTTTGCTTTATATAAGAGTTCGTCCAGGCTTGTCCTTTGCTACAAAAAGGATTGGGCCACCTTGCTGCACCTTAGTTACTTTTGTTACTTGTTACCCGTTATGAATTATCTTATCACACAACTATCTGTTACCGATAATTTCAGTGCTTGCAGAGAATACCTTGCTGAAAACCACTTGTCATTTCCTTCTGCTCCTCATTGGGTTCGACACTCTTACTTATCGAAAGGACTACGATAGATCCCCTATACTTGTGGGTCATCAAGACTTTTTTCTGGCGCCGTTGCTAGGGAGTGAAGCGCCTTTGGTGAGTGGAATTTGGTAAGGAAAATTTTATATTACGTGCTGAAATTTACTGTCACTTATCACTATGGAAAATAATCCTTTGAGGGGCTTGTTCGGGGTATCTTCACCCCGACCGGAAGAACAAAGAGTTGCTCCTCAACCTACTTCACCTACTGAAAATATTTATTATGAAATTCCTTCGGGTATGATAGAGAAACTGCTAGCTAATCCTTATGCAGGAGATGGAACATTACATCCTGATATGCATCTAATCTATGTAGATGAAGCTTGCGGATTATTTAAGCTTGCAGGTTTGCCCGAGGATGATGTCAAGAAGAAGGTCTTCCCTTTATCTATGAAGGGGAAGGCATTGACATGGTATAGGCTATGCGATGATATTGGGACTTGGAACTACAACCGATTGAAATTGGAATTTCATCAGAAGTTTTATCCTATGCATCTAGTTCATCGTGATCGGAATTATATATATAATTTTTGGCCTCGTGAAGGAGAAAGTATCGCTCAAGCTTGGGGGAGGCTTAAGTCAATGTTATATTCATGCCCCAATCATGAGCTCTCAAGAGAAATTATTATTCAGAATTTTTATGCTCGGCTTTCTCATAATGATCGATCCATGCTCGATACTTCTTGTACTGGTTCTTTTATGAAGAAGACTATTGAATTCAAATGGGATTTATTGGAAAGAATCAAACGCAACTCCGAAGATTGGGAACTCGACGAAGGTAATGAGTCAGGTATAAACATTAAGTTTGATTGTGTTAAATCTTTTATGGATACCGATGCTTTTCATGAATTTAGCACTAAGTATGGACTTGACTCTGAGATAGTAGCTTCTTTCTGTGAATCCTTTGCTACTCATGTTGATCTCCCTAAGGAGAAGTGGTTTAAATACCATTCCCCCATTGAAGTGAAAGTAGTAGAACCTATTAAAGTTGAAGAAGAGACTATTATTTATAATGTTGATCCTATTGTTCCTACTGCTTATATTGAGAAACCACCCTTTCCTGTTAGAATAAAGGATCATGCTAAGTCTTCAACTGTGGTTCATAAGAGTAATACTAGAACACCTACACCCCCTGGGCAAATTAAAGTTGAACCTAGTATTGCTATGGTTAAAGATCTCTTGGCTGATAATATTGATGGGCATGTTATTTATTTCTGTGATGAAGCTGCTAGGACTGCCAAACCCGATATTAAAGATAAACATAGACCCGTTGTTGGCATGCCTGTTGTTTCTGTTAAAATAGGAGATCATTGTTATCATGGCTTATGTGATGTTGGTGCTAGTGTGAGTGCAATTCCTTTTACTTTATATAAAGAAATTATGAATGATATTGCACCTGCTGAGATAGAAGAAATTGATGTTACTATTAAGCTTGCCAATAGAGATACTATATCACTAATTGGGATTGTTAGAGATGTTGGAGTCTTGTGTGGGAAAATAAAATGCCCTACTGATTTTCTTGTTCTTAGTTCCCCACAGGATGACTTTTGTCCCATTATATTTGGTAGACCTTTCTTGAACAATGTTAATGCTAAGATAGACTGCGAGAAAGATATTGTTACTGTCGGTTTTGGGGATGTGTCTCATGATTTTAATTTCTCTAAATTTTGTAGACAACCCCATGATAAAGAATTGCCTAGTAAGGATGAAATTATTGGTCTTGCTTCTATTGCCGTGCCTCCTACTGATCCTTTAGAACAATATTTGCTGGACCATGAAAATGATATGTTTATGAATGAACGAAGGGAATTAGATGAAATATTCTTTAATCATGGGCCTATTTTGAAACATAATTTGCCTGTTGAAATCCTTGGGGATCCTCCTCCACCCAAGGGTGATCCCGTGTTTGAACTTAAACAATTACCTGATACTTTGAAATATGCTTATCTTGATGAGAAGAAGATATATCCTGTTATTATTAGTGCTAACCTTTCAGAGCATGAAGAAAAGAAATTATTGAAAACTCTGAAGAAGCACCGTGCCGCTATTGGATATACTCTTGATGATCTTAAGGGCATTAGTCCCACTCTATGTCAGCACAAAATTAATATGGAACCTGATGCTAAACCGGTTGTTGATCATCAACGACGGTTGAATCCTAAAATGAAAGAAGTGGTAAGAAATGAAATACTAAAGCTTCTGGAGGCAGGTATAATTTATTCGATTGCTGATAGTAGATGGGTAAGTCCCGTTCATTGTGTCCCTAAGAAGGGAGATATTACTGTTGTTCCTAATGATAAGAATGAATTGATCCCTCAAAGAATTGTTACAGGTTATAGAATGGTAATTGATTTCCGCAAATTAAACAAAGCTACTAGAAAAGATCATTACCCTCTATCCTTTATTGATCAAATGTTAGAAAGACTGTCCAAGCATACTCATTTTTGCTTTCTAGATGGTTATTCTGGTTTTTCTCAAATACCTGTGTCAAAAGAGGATCAAGAAAAAACCACTTTTACTTGCCCTTTCGGTACTTTTGCTTATAGACGTATGCCTTTTGGTTTATGCAATGCACCTGCTACCTTTCAAAGATGTATGACTGCTATATTCTCTGACTTTTGTGAAAAGATTGTTGAGGTTTTCATGGATGATTTCTCCGTTTACGGAACTACTTTTGATGATTGCTTAAGCAACCTTGATCGAGTTTTGCAGAGATGTGAAGAAACTAATCTTGTCTTGAATTGGGAGAAGTGCCACTTTATGGTTAATGAAGGTATTGTCTTGGGGCATAAAATTTCTGAAAGAGGTATTGAAGTTGATAAAGCTAAAGTAGATGCTATTGAAAAGATGTCGTGTCCTAAAGATATCAAAGGTATAAGAAGTTTCCTTGGTCATGCTGGTTTCTATAGGAGGTTTATTAAAGACTTTTCTAGAATTTCTAGGCCTCTCACTAATCTCTTGCAAAAAGATGTTCCTTTTGTTTTTGATGATGATTGTGTAGAAGCATTTGAAATACTTAAGAAAGCCTTGATTTTTGCACCTATTGTTCAACCACCTGATTGGAATTTACCCTTTGAAATCATGTGCGATGCTAGTGATTATGCTGTTGGTGCTGTTCTAGGACAAAGAGTTGATAAGAAATTGATTGCTATTCATTATGCTAGTAAAACTCTAGACAGTACCCAGAGAAATTATGCTACTACTGAAAAAGAATTCCTAGCCATTGTTTTTGCTTGTGATAAGTTCAAATCTTATATTGTTGATTCCAAAGTAACTGTTCACACTGATCATGCTGCTATTAAATATCTTATGGAAAAGAAAGATGCTGAACCTAGACTTATTAGATGGGTTCTCTTGTTACAAGAATTTGATTTGCACATTATTGATAGAAAGGGGGCTGAGAACCCCGTTGCAGACAACTTGTCTAGGTTAGAAAATGTTCTTGATGACCCACTGCCTATTGATGATAGCTTCCCAGATGAACAATTAGCTGTCATAAATGCTTCTCGTAATGCTCCATGGTATGCTAATTAGGCTAATTACATTGTTGCTAAATTTATACCACCTAGCTTCACATACCAGCAAAAGAAAAAGTTTTTCTATGATTTAAGACATTACTTTTGGGATGACCCACATCTTTATAAAGAAGGAGTAGATGGTGTTATTAGACGTTGTGTACCTGAGCATGAACAGGAACAGATCCTACGCAAGTGTCACTCCAAGGCCAACGGAGGACACCGTGCTGGAGATAGAACTGCACACAAGGTATTACAATCTGGTTTTTATTGGCCTACTCTCTTCAAGGATGCTCGCAAGTTTGTCTTATCTTGTGATGAATGCCAGAGAATTGGCAATATTAGTAGACGTCAGGAAATGCCTATGAATTATTCACTTGTTATTGAACCATTTGATGTTTGGGGCTTTGATTATATGGGACCTTTTCCTTCCTCTAATGGGTATACACATATTTTGGTTGCTGTTGATTACGTTACTAAGTGGGTAGAAGCTATTCCAACTAGTAGTGCTGATCATAACACTTCTATTAAGATGCTTAAAGAAGTTATTTTTCCAAGGTTTGGAGTCCCTAGATATTTGATGACTGATGGTGGTTCACATTTTATTCATGGTGCTTTTCGTAAAATGCTTGCTAAATATGATGTCAACCATAGAATTGCATCTCCTTATCATCCTCAGTCTAGTGGTCAAGTAGAATTGAGTAATAGGGATATTAAATTGATTTTGCAAAAGACTGTAAATAGATCTAGAAAAAATTGGTCTAAGAAACTTGATGATGCATTATGGGCTTATAGAACTGCTTATAAAAACCCCATGGGTATGTCTCCATACAAAATGGTTTATGGGAAAGCATGTCACTTACCTCTTGAACTAGAACATAAGGCTTATTGGGCTATCAAAGAGCTCAACTATGATTTCAAACTTGCCGGTGAGAAGAGGTTATTTGACATAAGCTCGCTTGATGAATGGAGAACTCAAGCCTATGAGAATGCCAAATTGTTTAAAGAAAAGGTTAAAAGATGGCATGACAAAAGGATACAAAAGCGAGAGTTTAATCTAGGTGATCATGTTTTGCTATACAACTCTCGTTTAAGATTTTTTGCAGGAAAGCTTCTCTCTAAATGGGAAGGTCCTTACATTATCGAGGAGGTCTATCGTTCCGGTGCCATCAAAATCAACAACGCCGAAGGCACAAACCCGAAGGTGGTAAACGGTCAAAGAATCAAACATTACATCTCAGGTACTCCCATAAATGTTGAGACCAATATAATTAATACCATAACACCGGAGGAGTACATAAGGGATACCTTCCAGAACATTTCAGACTCCGAAAAGGAATAGGTATGTGGTACGGTAAGTAAACCGACTCCAAAACGTTTCCAATAGCAATTTTTCTCCGTTTTGGAATATTTAGAAAAATAGAAAAATTAAAAGCAGTCCGAAGAGTGCACGAGGCGACCACAAGGGTGGAGGGCGCGCCCTACCCCCTGGGCGCGCCCCCTGCCTTGTGGCCACCTCGTGTCCCCTCCGGACTCCGTTTTCTTGCACGATACTTCTTTTGGTCGGTAAAAATTCATTATATAATCTCCCGAAGGTTTTGACCAACGTACCACGGCAAAATCCTCCATTCTTCTTTCGTGCTGTTTTCTGGGCAGATCTGAAAATATGACTTCTCAAGATTCAGATGGAGAGAGCTATGTTTTGCACTATGTTTCGAACCCAAGGAGCTATGGAGATCTCTCTCCTTATGCTCGGAATTCGGAGGAGGAAGAAGACTCCTATTTGGAAGTAATTAAGGATTCATGCTTGGATGAAGACGACGTCCCTCTACCTCAACCTGGAGATATGCATGTGGAATTCAAGAAGTCAAGCCGCCCCAACAAAACCCAATCTATCCCTTCTCATTTTTTGCAGGATAGCAAGGCAGCGTTATGCAAGAAGATACTAAAGCTTGAGTTGGAAAACGAGGATCTAAGGGAGGAGAACTTTATTCTGAGACGGAAACTGGAGAAGAATACCACATCACCACCTCCGAAGAAAGAGACATAAATACATGGGTATGGGCACTCCCCTTGGCTACCGCCAAGCTTGGGGGAGGTGCCCCGGTATCGTATCACCATCACACCTTTACCTTTATCATTTTTCTTAGTTCGATCCTTTTGGTTATATCTTGATCTAGTAGAATAAAGTTTTAGTACGATCTAGCTTTGAGTTTTGTTTTGATCTCTATCTATGTAACCGAGTCCGTGAGTTATATAATAAAGAGTAGTTTTGAGTTGAGGGCCTTGCTTTCTTGTTTTGATCTTGAGGGAATAAAAATTTGAGAAAGAATAAAAAGAAATAAAAATATCATATAATGATCTTATGAAGAGTAATGACTTCACATATAAAGAGTATGATGAATAAAATTTGTTGAGAGTTGACAAACATAGTTTTGGTCATTGTTGCAATTAATAAGAAGTAATAAAGAAAGAGAGGTTTCACATATGAATATACTATCTTGGACATCTTTTTTAATTGTGAGCACTCATTAAAATATGACATGCTAAAAGGTTGATGTTGGACAAGGAAGACAACATAATGTGTTATGTTTTCTTATATCCGAATAGAAGTTATATTGTTATGGATCCTCCAACATGTTGAGCTTGCCTTTCCCTCTCATGCTAGCCAAAATCCTTTGCACCAAGTAGAGATACTACTTGTGCTTCCAAACATCCCTTAACCTAGTTTTGCCATGAGAGTCCACCATACCTACCTATGGATCGAGTAAGATCCTTCAAGTAAGTTGTCATCGGTGCAAGCAATAAAAATTGCTCTCTAAATATGTATGATCTATTAGTGCGAAGAAAATAAGCTTTATACGAACTTGTGATATAGAAGAAATAAAAGCGACAGACTGCATAATAAAGGTCTTTATCACAAGTGGCAATATAAAGTGACGTTCTTTTGCGCTGAGATTTTGTGCATCCAACCATAAAAGCGCATGACAACCTCTGCTTCCCTCTGTGAAGGGCCTATCTTTTACCTTTATCTTCTACCCTCATACAAGAGTCATGGTGATCTTCACCTTTCCTTTTTACACTTTTTCCTTTGGCAAGCACTATGTGTTGGAGAAAGATCCAGATATATATATCCACTCGGATGTAGGTTATCATAAAGTATTATTGTTGACATTACCCTTGAGGTAAAAGGTTGGGAGGCAAAACTGTAAGCCCCTATCTTTCTCTGTGTCCGACTGAAACTTTGAACTCATAAGTATCGCGTGAGTGTTAGCAATTGTAAAAGATTAAATGATAGTTAAGTATGTGGACTTGCTGAAAAGCTCTTACATTGACTCTTTCTGATGTTATGATAAGTTGCAATTGTTTCAATGACTGAGATCATAGTTTGTTAGTTTTCAATGAAGTTTCTGATTCATACTTTACCTGGTGAATGAATTGTTACTTTGGCATAAGAAATTATATGACAATATATGTTGTTGTTCTAAAGATGATCATGATGCCCTCATGTCCGTATTTTATTTTATCGACACCTCTATCTCTAAACATGTGGACATATTTTTCGATTTCGTCTTTCGCTTGAGGACAAGCGAGGTCTAAGCTTGGGGGAGTTGATATGTCCATTTTTGCATCATGCTTTTATGTTGATATTTATTGCATTATGGGCTGTTATAACACATTATGGCACAATACTTATACCTTTTCTCTCTCATTTTACAAGGTTTACACAAAGAGGGAGAATGCCGGTAGCTGGAATTCTGGGCTGGAAAAGGAGCAAATATTAGAGACCTATTCTGCACAACTCGAAAAGTCTCGAAACTTCACGAGGAGTCATTATGGAATTAATAAAAAATATTGGGTGAAGAAAGCACCAGAGGGGGCCACCAGCCATCCACAAGGGTGGGGGGTGCGCCCTACCCCCCTAGGCGCGCCCCCTGCCTTGTCGCCAGCCTGGCATTCCCCCGGTGCCCATCTTTGGCTATATGAAGGGTTTTTCCCTACAAAAAATAAGGAGGAGGCTTTCGGGACGAAGCGCCGCCGTCTCGAGGCGAAACTTGAGCAGAACCAATCTAGGGCTCCGGCGGAGCTGGTCTGCAGGGGAAACTTCCCTCCGGGAGGGGGAAATCGAAGCCACCGTCATCACCAACGATCCTCTCATCGAGAGGGGGTCAATCTCCATCAACATCTTCACCATCGCCATCTCCTCTCAAACCCTAGTTCATCTCTTGTATCCGATCTTTGTCTCAAAACCTCAGATTGGTACCTGTGGGTTGCTAGTAGTGTTGATTACTCCTTGTAGTTGATGCTAGTTGGTTTATTCGGTGGAAGATCATATGTTCAGATCCTTAATGATATTTAATACCCCTCTGATTATGAACATGAATATGCTTTGTGAGTAGTTACGTTTGTTCCTGAGGACATGGGAGAAGTCTTGTTATAAGTAATCATGTGAATTTGGTATTCGTTCGATATTTTGATGAGATGTATGTTGTCTTTCCTCTAGTGGTGTTATGTGAACGTCGACTACATGACACTCCACCATTATTTGGGCCTAGGGGAAGGCATTGGGAAGTAATAAATAGATGATGGGTTGCTAGAGTGACAGAAGCTTAAACCCTAGTTTACGTGTTGCTTCGTAAGGGGCTGATTTGGATCCATATGTTTCATGCTATGGTTAGATTTATCTTAATTCTTCTTTCATAGTTGCGGATGCTTGCGAGAGGGGTTAATCATAAGTGGGAGGCTTGTCCAAGTAAGGGCAGCACCCAAGCACCGGTCCACCCACATATCAAATTATCAAAGTAACGAACGCGAATCATATGAGCATGATGAAAACTAACTTGACAACAATTCCCATGTGTCCTCGGGAGCACTTTGCTTTATATAAGAGTTCGTCCAGGCTTGTCCTTTGCTACAAAAAGGATTGGGCCACCGTGCTGCACCTTAGTTACTTTTGTTACTTGTTACCCGTTACGAATTATCTTATCATGCAACTATCTGTTACCGATAATTTCAGTGCTTGCAGAGAATACCTTGCTGAAAACCGCTTGTCATTTCCTTCTGCTCCTCGTTGGGTTTGACACTCTTACCTATCGAAAGGACTACGATAGATCCCCTATACTTGTGGGTCATCAGTAACTTTCACTAAATTTCAAACAAGCGCGTCCCAAACCGAAACATTGTTCCCCCTTAGCTCCCCCTCCCTCTGTTTCCCCATTCATACTCCTTGGGCGCCAAAACGCCCTCTCCACCAGCCGTGAAACCCTAGGCTCCTTCGTCCTCCACCCCATCACGCCCAATCCACTGCCACCCTTGTCCATCACGCCGGAGCCGGTACCCCGATGTCGTTGTCCAACGCAACCGCAACGCCCTCAAGGACTTAGCAGCTGAAGCCAAGGCAGCGCTGCCTCCACGACGCCGACGCCGACGTGCGCCGTACCGGAACCACTTCGACCATGCCGTCCTGTGCCTCACCGCTGCCGCTCCACTGTCGTAACCGTCCATCGCACTGGAGTTGTTCCCGCTACGCCGTCATTCGCCGCCTATTTGTTTTCAGCCGACTGTTATTTTCATAGGACCACAACTTGTGGTGTGCTGGAGGAGTATCTGCATTTCCCAGCCATCCCTGTGCTCATATCTCAAAATCCTAGAATCTAATTTCGTGTGCCATGCATGTTGTAGAGCTATCATATGTCTCCCGTCATTTATTTCTCACCCACCTGCTATCTGCTACTTTTACAGTGTACTACTAGTGCACACACTTCACCCATACTTACACTATTGTTTTTTATGCATGGGTATTTCAGACTCTGGCGCACTGTTGATAAATTCACAAAAGAAAAGACAAAAGTCGCTCCAGTCTAATTCGAGGATAAGCACTAAGCGTTTCAGCGCTCTAAAGGGTGCAGTGTCAGCAGATGAAGACAGTAAATGTAGCTCTGCAGTTTATGATCTCAATTGCCACACACAACCATCCCATGTGCTTGCTTTAACTTCGCGTTGTCAAATGTGGTTGCATGTTGCATATGGTGTCTAGCTTGTATTGCTTCCAATTTGATTAAATTGCATCTGCTCACTTTACACATTATACCTTTGATAATGACATGCCTTCATGTTTTTGATACGTACTACATCTCTCTATTAACCATGTTCTTATATCAAACTAATGCTCTTGTGTATCCCTCATCAATCACTTATGATGAGACAGTCATGCCAGTGGGTTACTGTGAGACACGCTACTCTTTTAAAGAGTGCAGTGTCATCCTACTCACATGATTCTCAAGAAACAGCAAGGCTAAATGAAGATAGTCAACGTAGCTCTGTAGTTGATGACCGCAATTCCCCTACACCACCATCGCAGGTGCTTGCTCTTACTTGGCAATGTGATATGTGGTTGCATGTTGCATATGGTGTCTACCTTGTATTGCTTCTAATTAGGGTAAATTGCATCTGCTTAGTTAACACATTATACCTGTGAATATGACATGCCTTCCTGTTTTTGGTACATACTACGTCTTTCTATTAACCATGTTCTTACATCAAACTACTTTTCTTGTGTATCCCTCATCAATCACTTCTGATGAGACACCTTCAAATTGACAGTGTGATATTGGTTGCATTTTGCATACCATTTCAAGCATGTACTGCCTCTAATTTGTTGAAATGCCACTTATGATGAGACACTTTTAACTTGGTAGAGTGATTTTGGTTGGATCTTTCATATGGTGTCTAGCTTGCATTGCTTCCAATTTGTTGAAATGCCTTCTGCTTAGCGTTTTTCGTACATATTCCATCCTCCTGCAATATGGTTGCCTTACATAAAAATTGTGTTCATCAGTATCATGCATCAACGAATTTGGAAGAGCGAATTTCATTCCTTTTTCTTGTGTGTTTTGACAAGGCAAAATCTAAAAGGATGAACACATGTGATGATGGTGGTCCTCTGGAGCAACCGAAACAGATGATCTCTGCAGATTCTCCTGCTACTCCTACTGCAGTGCAAGTTCCAAATCTCATCTCCCCTACTCCACAACCCCAGGTGCTTGCTCTAACATGGCAGTGTGATATCTGGTTGCATGTTGCATATGGTGCCTAGCTTGTATTGCTTCTAATTTGTTAAATTGCATCTCCTTAGCTTACACATTATACATGTGAATATGACACGCCTTCCTGTTTTTGGTACATACTACATCTGCCTATCACACCATGTTCTCACATCAAACTACTGTTCTTGTGTATCCTGCATCTATCACTTATGATGAGACAGTCACGCACGTGGGTTAGTATGAGGCGCGCTACTCTTATAAAGAGTGCAGTTTCATCCTCCCCACATGATTCTCAAGAAACAGCAAGTCTAAATGAAGATATTCAACGTAGCTCTGTACTTGAAGACCGCATTTCCCCTACACCACCATCGCAGGTGCTTGCTCTAACTTCGCAGTGTGATATGTGGTTTCTTGTTGCATATGGTGTCTAGCTTGTAATGCTTCTGATTAGGATAAGTTGCATCTGCTTAGTTTACACATTATACCTGTGAATATGACATGCCTTCCTATTTTTGGTACATACTACATCTATCTGTTAACCATGTTCTTACATGAAACTACCACTCTTGTGTATCCTGCATCAATCACTTACAATGAGACACCCTTATTCGTTGCATATTGCATATGATTTCTAGCCTGTTGCCATGTATTGCTTCTAATTTGGTCAAATACATTTATGAGGCCACCCTTTTAATTTGTCAGAGTGATATTGGTTTCATCTTTCATATGGTCTCTAACTTGCATTGCTTCTAATTAGTTCAAACACCTTGTGCTTAGTTTACACTTTACACATCATACATGTCAATATGTCATGCCGTCCTATTTGTCATACATATTCCATCCTCCTATCATGCGGTTGCCTTACATGAAAGTAGTGTTCGTCAGTATCATGCATCAATGAGTTCTGAAGAGTAAATTTTATTCCTTTTTCTTGTGGGTTTGACTTGACAAGGCAAAATCAAAAAAGAGGAAGGAAAAGAGTAAGGAAGGCAATGATGGTAGTCCTCTGCAGCAACGTAAACGGAGCATCTGTACGGATTCTGCTCATACTGCTAGTGTATTACAACAGAGAAGAACAAGTGCCACCGTGGATCCGAACTTCATGCCAGGGGAAGGGATTCCCTCACTTCCTTCTAATTCAAGTGAGTAGCCAACATTTTAAGTGGCGGCGGTGCTTCTCGAGGCGATCTCCTATACCGTGTGACTCGTGGCGGCGGCGATTGTCCGTGGCGGCAACTACAACCCCCTCACTGGTGTGTCCATTTCCTACCTCTTAGCTCTCTCTCTCTCTCTCTCTCTCTCTCTCTCTCTCTCTCTCGTGCGGATGTAGTACCTTGCTCTGTTTCATGGCCATGGGTAATTAGTTTGTGCTTGTTGAGCATATGTGTTGGAGTACAGTTAGCTACTGTAATGGTATAATCTACTGGTAATAGCAAAATTTTACTCTTCTATCATGTAATAGATGATTCCTATGTACTGTGACATCCAGATTACAAGTTCTGTTGGAGTAGTTTCTCTGTTGGAGTAGAACAATGACATCCCTGTGATGGGATGGACGGAAGGGTGTATAAACATGATCACAACAGTATGTGAGTATAGATGGAGTATAAAAATGAAATCTGAAAGTTTAGAGTATGTTGTTTATGCTTGTAGGGCTTGCACTGCTGTTTGGAGATGATGCATGCTCCTGCTGCTCCTGCTTGAGTATGATTGTTAGAGCTCCCATTTTGTCGAGTTGTGCAGGATCTGATACTTGTTTATTTGACAACATATTCGAAATTTATGTTCATAAACATTATATTTTGAGTTATATTACTTCGCTGATAAAATAGCGCCAACATGCACTCTGATTAAGTTTATAATCTTTGGATCTTCCTTTGTGTTGATTTTATTACTCAAAAAAAAATAACCTAGATGATGTCTTGCACATTGACGTGAAAACCACATTAAAACAAATGTATAAACATGTGGTACAAACAACTAAAATTATTGGAAAAGGAACAGTTGTTGACTGTTCTCAGTTTATATTTTCAAAATAATAAAATTTACGAAGTATGTGACAAAATGATGTATAAAAAACTTTTGAATTGAACTTAATAAGAAATCATCTCTTAACAAAAAATGAAGCATGAGTTATATATTTGTAGTTATTATAATTTTGTAAGATTGAGACTGATTAGCATGCTATAAACAGAGTGCACTATTTAAAATGATATATTGTATACTATCAGTTAAGTAAAATAAAATCTCTAAATAAAGAGCATTGCTAAGTTTCAAATACATTGGCATGGGTACATATTTTCGTCAATTGATATTTAAGTATAATCAAATAATGGGGCAAAAGACGGATGACGTAGCCATTACAGAAAGACTATTGACAACAACATGAAAACTCTCCTGGATCATTAGCATTTATTTTCACCATCATGCTAGCAGTCATGTTCTGAAATTGCCAACTAAAGTACTGCTCCATCTTATATAAAACAATTATTGTTTTTCATGAAGGGATCTTATGTGGAACAAATTAATAAGCAGCTTCCCAAAAGAGATGGAAACCAATGGAACCTCAGAAATCAATGGAATATATGTAAGTGCTTTCTGTTGACTTCTCTCTTAGATATGCACAGAAATCAATGAAATCTATGTAAGTGCTTTTTGTTGACTTCTCCCTTAGATATGCACAGAATTTGGCTGTTACCAATCTAATAATTATACACATTTTGAGAAGAGAAAGACCGAAAGATGTTCATGCCTTGAGAAACTCGCTTTACTTCTTGATGTTCCTTGATGCTCCTTCACTTCTTCATGTTCATTGGTTATCTGCCCATGTGTTGCAACGGGGCACACATATTTTGACAGTTCGACATCAATTGTGTCTAATTTTTTCCAAGCTTCATGCACAACATGTGTATACATATTTTACCATTAAATCACTCTTCTTCATCGTACACTTCATCCAATATCTTTGCCTATCCATTGCCACGGGAGAACAAAGATATATACATGAATCAATAATCAAAGGGTCATTAATTCTACTTCGGGGACTTCGACCAATGATGCATGTACATGTTTCATATTATTTTTGTCCAAAAATGTTCAGGAAAGTCAACAATGCATATAATACCAACACCTCATTCTTTGATAAAAAACTATGTAACAAACTCCTATATGTGTTGATAAAATACAATAAATCAGTTTAATTGAAAATGTATTCTATCAATTTCTGCACATTCATCTCTCCTATCAGTACCACATCTACCTAAACAAGTCCGCTACAAAACATGCTAGAGCAACAAGAAGTCAAAAATGCGCAACAAGTATCTCTCCAACAAATAAAATCATACGATACAAAATAGAAATGGTTGCAGTCAATAAAACAGTAGTGAGGGATCAGAGCAAAAAACACAAAGGGAAAATTAAACAGTTCATTTGGAAGATTACATTAATCGTACCAAAAGACAATACTGAAGGTAAGCCGAACAATGTCTTCGTTGCTATCATTGTAGATTAACTTAGATATTGAAAATTACGCTCGAAAAGCATGGTTCCGAGATACTTAAGCCTTGAGATCAGTCCAGTCTACCCAAATAATGACAAGACCATATAATGTCCGGTGCAGCTCCCTATTCATCAGAAGAGGATCCTTAAATTTATTTGCTGATGCTTCTTATTTAGTATGGCGAGGCTATGCAGCGCGTCACGGAGGCATTCATGGAGTTGTTGGCCGGACACGAGATCCGGACGTGGGCCGGCCGATGCAGGGCGCTGCTCCTACCCCGCGTGGCTCCCACGCCAACATCGCGCCCCTGGACTTCGCCCTCTCTACGGTCTCTCTAGTGGAAGATGGCGATGAACGCAGGCAGGGGCGGGTGCGAGGCGTCTGGAGCGGCGGTGACAGGAGGTGGCCGGGGTTGGTGTGTGGAACCCTACAGATGGGGTCCGGGAGGGAAGTGCGACGAGAGGGAGACAAACTTGGGATCTGGAAGGGAATCGAGTCAGAACTGAGCCGCCGTGGGAGGGTGGGCGGCGTATCAACGGTGACCTGGAGGTCCGCAATAGAGGCGGCGGCTCATGCGCGTGGTGCCATGGAGCCGCGACGTCGGTGGGGATGATGTGTCGCGTTGGGTAGGTCACGTTGTGGGCGATAGTGCGATTGTGACGAAACAGAGAGGAAATTTCCTTCAGGACCATGTGCACGGGTATGAGGAGAGCGACAGTTGCTCGGGCTGGGCTTTTTCTCACGGGCTGGCTTCGTGTGCATGCGTCGAGTTCGAGCGGAGTGAGAAATAGGACGGACGGACGAACAAACAAACGAAACTTACCATCATCGCCACAGACTCCTCCTTTAAGAGTAGAGATATTTATTTCCATGTCCTAGTTTTTTCTTTTGTTTTGAGAAATATTTCCAAGTCCTAGTTGTAGGTTTTTTTTTTTTTTGAGAAATAAGTCCTAGTTGTAGGTATTTTAGGCTTTTTTGGGGTTTTATAGACTGGACCATCAGGCCGAAATCTGGAACCCAAGCCTGACACACCTTCGGGCTTCCCAGGCCTAATTTGACTTCTACTGGTAGCCCAATCGATCCAACAAACCAACGGTGGCCCAACTCAGCGAGAGAGAGCGACGAGGGTTTCTAAGAGAGAGAAGGCGAGAGAGAGGGGCCCCCATCCCGCCGCCGCCGCTGGGTATTCCCCTCCCCGCTCTCTCCCCCAAATTGTGCCCTATCCATCCCAATCACCAGCGATGATGAATGCCTCCTGCGTGTTCTCCGGCGAGGTTGAGGGCGAGGCCGTCGACAAGAGCTCCGGCACGGCGGACCTAATAAATGACTCCGTCATGGCCTCCGACGAGGGGAAGGGCGTGACCGCCTTCAAGTTCTTCAGCCTGCCGGAGTATCCGCGCGTGGCGCGCCTTCGTCACCGGCGCCTCATGGGCTACCTCTGGTGCCAAGGCTTCAGCGACTCCTACGACGAGTACACGCATCTTCATATACGCTTCTCTTCAAAAGGGTAAACCAATATCTTTCCTAACGCACCGCTCGATCTATGCGATGCCCTGCAGGCTCATGAACAAGACGCGCGCGTACATGGACCTGCCGCACCTGCGCGGCCTCATCGAGGTCGGCCGGTGGGCCGACGCCGTCGAGTACGTAGACAGGTTCCTGCCGCCGGCCACCTGTCACAAGAGCTTTTACGCCATTGTCTTCCGTGACTTCCTTGCGATGCTCCACGGGTTCGCCGACGCCGCCGCCGGCAAAGACAGGTTGCTGCCCAAGCACTACCTCCAACTGAACCACAAAAGAACCGTCAGCCACGCCAAACTGAGGCTCCGCTCCATCTGCATGTCTGTCGACCGTTTCAGGTATCTCTCCCGATGATCCACCAATTTCAGCATCCGAGGAGCATGCATTCTAGTATTTCAGAATTAGGATAGATTCGTGCAGAGTCATAATCTCACACACGTGTGCGTATATATGTACCAACGCAGGGCCAACATGAACTGGCAGAGAATGCAGATAAAGGCATCGGCTCTTGTCTACTCGCTGGCTCATTGCGTTCCAGAGCTGCGAGGCTGCTTCTCGCTGCCGACCACCGGCTTCAACCCGCGCCATGTACTTCCCATTGCTTCCGGGTACGTAACCCCATCATCCAAACTTTATCCTGCTCCTCCATGACCTACCACTACTTTGTATTGTACTTACTACAAATAATAGGAAAGTCTCGGTCGGGCTTATCTCCAAAGGTTCAAGTGGATTTGGGATCTATTATGCCCGGCGGAGCCTTGAATTGTAACATCGCCACTGTCGCTGGGCGCAAAGGGACAAGCGTCCTACGCTTCCGTCTTCGTTCGATGATTCGTCATGACCGAAATATGGTATGGTGGGTTTTGGCCACCATCCAAACATACCCATAGCCTTTGGCATCCACAGAAAATTGATCCATTCATGGAACTAGCTACTAGTAGTCTAATATGTAAACATTTCAGTGATCTGAATAATCTTGGTTATTGATATGTATCTTTTTCCTCAGAAGAAATCAAGCAATGGTCTTGTAGTGATGATGATTTCCTTTTCTCTGTTCTGTTTGCTCAGGAAAATCTTCTTGCTTCTACCTGTGCATTGATATAAAATCAGAATGGCGTACAATACAATAGCTGGCAACAAATTGAACTCTTGTGCTCGTGTCATTTGTGGGTTGGACATTGTTCGCTTCTTGATTCATCAATTAAATCCACACCAACTGTGACAATCACAAACCAATTAGTTAATCGCTTGTTCAGTTATCGTTGTTTTTATTTTGTTCTTGCGTGGTTCTGAGTGGGCGATTGAGAAAGAACGAGATAAGGAAGAAGGTGTGTATGTGTGTGTGTGTGTGTGTGTGTTTTGCAAAATATGATGAAGTGGAAGTAGTTGATTTTTTTTAATGCAATAGAACCAGAAAATGAAGGGGTATGTTAAGACTTAGATGTCCATTTACTTGTAAGTTGCTTGTCTGAGCTACTCGATCCAGTCCAGTGTATCACATGATTCCCGGTTTCAGTAGTCATAATTCTCAGTTTCCTTACTGTATTTGATCTCTCTGCTAGTTTGAGGAGTCAGAGGCGTTATGTGAAGCAGAAAAATACTGGATCAGAAAAACAAAAAGCTATCATCAGTGCCTTGAAGAGGTAATTGTACATCTTCACTAGCCTGAACTAGACCTTTCCTCAATCCCGCTCTTACTGGTTTTTGCTCACTTCTGAACATATCCACATTGCTTGCTTTTTGCAGACAGTGTCATATGAGTTCAAAAATTGGTATGATATCCCCTGTACTTGCAAAGATCGTATATATGATTAAGCACATCTGTGATAGTTATTAACTATGTGTTCCAATCAATGGGCAGAGTCGGTTGACGAAGCAAAGGAATTGCTGGCGGATCTCCTTGGTAAACACCAGCGTCTCTTCATGGTCTTTTGTTCATTATTATGACCTTGTAGCTCAAAAGCTTCCAGAATAGAAGAGACCTGATCTACTTATATTGTCCCGCTGTTTGAAGAAATCAGATGTGATTTTGTATATATATGGGAACTGATGAAATTTTGGGATGACCTTCAGATGAAACTGTACGATCTGGCGTACAAAAGTTATCCTCTGATCCGAGCCATCCACTTGAAAATGAAGGTAAAACCTTGCTTGTGTTTTGTTCACCCGTAACAAACTTCATGGTCAAAGTTGTGGTTTATATTTTACCTTGTAATATCATAAAATTGATTGAGGTTTGGGCGTGCTGTTGGATTTTGGTCTGAATCAGTGCTGTTTGAATTTCGAAGTAATAATTCTGCGCTACATATTATAGCAGCAAAGTTCATGGTCAAATTTTTGATTTAATGTTATGGCCCTTGCTAATAATATACCAAATGCATGTACATGCCATGGATGCCTTCTGGCACGCACTGATAATGCCTTTCCATGCTTTTGATTCCTATGCACATTGTGACCTCCTTTTTTGTGCAATATGTCTTTACAAGATCAATCGTGGAACTCTCTTGCTCTTATGTTCCATCATTGATGTATTGGTTGCTTCACATCTAGTGGCTTTTATCTTTGCATGATAGCTTAAAACTGTAGCAGCCGTTTCAAACTGGCAAACTTTCCATGACATGGGTTTTAGTTATGAACTCGAGTTCATAATTGCAGGCACTGTTACTGACTCCCAAACTCGATGCAGGTGCTCAATTCTTCCAACCCATGTCTGGTACCTTGACAGAAGCTAAAACCTCTGGGCCACTGACAAATGCAGGTAAATTAGTTGATCTGTGGATGCACATGCAGTGGATGCCTTGTGGGCCGCCTATCTGCTGATATTACCTTTCCATGCTTTTGATTCCTATGCACATTGTGGCCTCCTTTTTGTGTAAGATGTCTTTAGAAGGTCTATCGTGGAAATGTCTTGCTCGTCCTCTGTTCTGTCATTCTTGTGTTGGTTGCTTCACATCAAGCGGCTTTTATCTTTGCATGATAACTTAAAATTGCAGCTGCCATTTCAAACTGCTCAACTTGTCGTGTTAATTCATAACTGCAGTCGCTGTTTCTAACTCCCAAACTCATCGCAGGTGCTCAATTCCTCCAGCCCATCCCAGGTACCTTCACAGAAGCTAAAACTTCTGGGCCATCGACAAATGCAGGTAAGTTAGTTGAACCTCTGCTTGGTTGATCTCTTGTAGTGCTAGTTCTTACTAACACTACCGCAAGCGACCATTGTTACACTAATAAAAAAACATTGATCGTATCATGGACTAATCAAAATAAACGTTCACCTTTGGTCCTGAAACATTCGCTGTTAAGAGACATTGTCATGTTATGTTGTCATAATACTTAAACAATCTTCATTCTGGGGCAGGCACGAGTAAGCATGAGGGCGAAGCAGGTTGTCACAGCATCACTGCTTGCCAGGATTCAGATGGGAGAAAGAATTCAAGGGATGAACTTGCAACGGCTGAGCAAGACCGTGATTCAAAACGGCAACGGTCAAATGGGGCACGTGGTGAAGCAACTCTGGTAAGAATAAGATAAAGAGTTCAGTGAGCAGTACAGTGGGCTTAGTAGGTTTCCTTTTTACGAATATATAGATTTAACTGGCAAAATCCATCCTGAATCCTGAAGGCATCTGGTGCTGTACGAATCGCCCTGAAGCCTGAAGTTACTGACTGTCTCGGATGATGTTCATTAACAGGCGCAGTGCTTGTCTTTGCACGTGCAGGTGATGCCAGGGTATTGTGCTGTGGAGAATTTGAGCGCCAAGCCGAGTGGTGGAGAGACGGCCGCTCCATGAAGTACCCATTCTGCTGGAGCGTTTGGCTGACCCGTTTTGCTGACTGTTTTACCTGCTGCTTGAGGCTTGCAAGTCTCCTGGAACTTGTGACAATGTTTCTTTATGATGCAACTCTGTTACCAAGTACTAGTGCTTGTGTCTACTATCGATCACTTATGACACTAAAATATGTAAGCTGCTGAGTAATGGGTGATGCTATGGTACTGTAATGATCAGGATTTCTTGCTGCTGGAATGAGAAGATCTGTGCTGCGTCCCAGGTTCCTGTTGTTGGTTGTTTTATTAGTTCTAGTCTGCTCTTCAGATTTTAGTTAGCTTGTTCTCTTGGATTTGTCTGTAATCCGAATCTCTAATGGTTTCTAGTAATGGAAATCGGGTGATTTTTTACTCAAAAAAGAAGTAATCTGCTGAGTGAATGTGTTTGTTTGTTACTCCCACCGTCCGGAAAAATTTGTCCCAAGCCTGTCCCTCAAATGGATGTATCTAGCACATTCGAGGGACAAACTTTTCGGAGGGAGGGAGTATTTGGGTGATGCTCTGCGCCGGGTTGACCGGGGCATTGTTCGGCCCGTCGTCCCAGGACGTAGGACCCCACGTGCACGAACGCCCAGGATCTGCTCTCGCGTTGATTCCGTCGTCTTTCTCGCCCACAGGGAAAATTCCACTGCACCTCCTCCTGTGCGCAGCAACTATCATTGTGCACACGCCCTTTCATCATCATCGTTGCATCGGTTCTTCTCCGCCCACACAGGTCATCTAGACTCGTACCTGCCTCCTTGTTCGCGCATGACTGCTACTTAATCTATTCTTTGACTTTAAATACTCATATTAAGAGCAACTCTAGCGTAAACCAACATGTGGTTGGATGGTTAGGAGGACAGTGGTATTCCCAGCCCATCAGAGGAGGAGATGTTCTCGTTGACTGTAGGCGCCGATGGTGACTTCGTAAATCTCAAGATGCTATGCCGGCGGCTCAGTCTCTCGGAGATGCTCATAGGGGTAGGTGTGTGTGCATGCGTTCATAGGGTGATTGTATGCTCGTATATGTGAGCGATTTCGATTGTACTGTGTTTCTTTAAAGAGCAACTGTAGCAGATTTATCAAAATTGCAGCTTTCAATTTTTTTATCACACTTAAATATTTTAAAGCTGGAGGCAAGTGCAAATTCTCAGTAACAGTCTCCAATTTTTTTTATGCAGAACCGACTTGTTAGTAATTTATACCCCCTACGATTTTACTTCAATCTTCTTCGTTCTCCTCTGCATGCATTCATGTCGTTGCTTCAGCCGCCGTTCCACCGCCCCACCATGGAAGAAGCTTGTACTTGCATGTGCATATCCAAACTCATACGCACCAGTCGGAGTTGTTTAAATTCAGCTCGCCTAGGTAGGGACATACTACTTGTTCTCTCCTCCTGGAGGCTCGCTTGATTGAGAGCGCATCAGTTTGCAGAAAAATGACTTCAGATTCCCTCCACTACTAAGAACAGAAAAAAAAAAGCACTCCAACAAATGTGAAACAATCTCCAAAAATCAAATCCACCATAGAAAGTCTTGTTCAGAGTTTCACTCAAGACAGATTGAAGCACGCCAGTTCGTGTGCCCTTTCCTGCACCGACTTGTAATGATGGTGGGCGTCATCTCGGTCTCATCTAAACATGTGCATGCACCATCCCCACATAGTATGCAATTTCTCTTTTCTCATAGTGCAATTGTTTAGATCCATAGTCGGGCAATGCATAAAAGAGAGAAAATTTTGTTGGATAATATAGTGGTGGCCGACTGTTCGTACATGTAAAAGTAAAACGAGAGACAATAGCCAGGACAAGTAATGAAAACGGTGTTCTTTATTGATCATTCAGTTACATATATATACATCCCGTAGGGATGTGTTGTTTCAGAGAGACACGACTGAGCATATGTCGGTTGTAGAGAGAGAGGCAAGAGTTGCAACCCTTCGGGAGGGTAACTGCGTGGCAATTAGTATTAAGTGGAGATTATCCACATAATGAATTCTTAACACTCCCCCTAATCTCCGCTTTGTCCAAGAAGTATCATCGTCTGAATATAAGTTCCTCTAAACCCTGTGGGAAAAATGTGAGGAAGATAGTATTTGATATGTTGCCAAAATTCCCGCAAACCCAGTGGGAAAATAAGGAGAAAGTGATGTAACATATAATTGTGAGTGTCTCCTTTAACTCAATATGAGAAACCCATAGAATTTAAGGGACAACAAACATGTCGTATATACTTTCTTAAAAACCCCGGTGGGGAATACAGAAAGTATGACATATGATCTCATGTTGATATTACCTCATTAAAAACCTTTATGAGAACCTGTAAGTAAACTCATGAAGGGAAAAAGAGTATAATACGATGCTTTGAATAGGAACAATTCAGTAAGATACTCCCCCTGATTCTTGCAAATTCCGAAGTCATCACATACCAATTCCATGAACATATTTATGGCATGTAAAAGTTGGTAGAGACTTGGTGAACAAATCAGTCACGTGATTTGACTTGCAAGATATGCAATATAGTGATATTGCTTATTATGTGACATGTTTGCATCCGAGCAACACAAGCAACATTATCTTTGAGATAATTGTTGGTGGATGTAGCCACGAGGTCGCTTTCGAAGACTCTAATGAGATGACTATCACACATAGCAGCACACAAACCTTGTCTACGATCTGACATAGTAGAGATCTGATCGATGTATCCAATGATATTGGTGTCCATATTTATCTGAAACTGCAAGATTAGGACAAAATGTTGGATGCCTTGGATATATCGAAAGATATTCTTGAGTCTCACCAATTGTGTTTGGTGAATCCAATGCACGCACGGTGATAGAAGGACTACGTGCATCAGTGTTAATTCTTTGAGAGTCTTGTTCAATTCTTTTAGGGTGTCCCTTAGGATAAAGTGGTTCCTAAGTTATTTTGCATCCTCTAGTTGCTACTCTAACAACAAAATCATTCATATTATTATTCATTTCACTAAGCAATTCTCTTTGAGATTTAGCAACTTGTTCTAACTGAGTTCGAACCATAGAAGCATGTTTTCCTACACCCCTAACATCATTAGTGATTCTAAATAACAAGTCACTCAAGCGAGCAATCATATCAGAGTTATATTTCAATTGTTTCATAACATTTGCATTGAAGTGATCTTGTTTGATAATGTACCTATCAAATTCATATAGGCATTGACTAGAATGTTTATTGTAAGGGATGTCATTTTCATCAAACTTTATAAAGGAATTTACCTCTACCACCTGCAGTGGTGGTGGTGTGTCAAGTCCATGTATTTCTTCAATGGGTGGTAAATTCTTAACATCTTCAGTTTTAATACATTTTTCCTTCATGCATTTCTTTGCCTCTTGCATATCTTCGGGACTGAGATATAAGTTACCCCTCTTCTTCGGAGTGGGTTTAGGCGGTGGTTCAGGAAGAGTCCAAACATCATAATTCTTCAATATATTATTCAATAATTTCTCAGCTTGTTCAACAGTTCGTTCCCTGAAAACAACCAGCACAACTATCTAAGAAGTCCCTAGAAGCATCGGTTAGTCCATTATAGAAAATATCAAGTATTTAATTTTTCTTAAGAGGATGATCAGGCAAAGCATTAAGCAATTGGAGAGGCCTCCCCCAAGCTTGTGGGAGACTCTCTTCTTCAATTTGCACAAAGTTAAATATTTCCTGTAAGGCAACTTGTTTGTTATGAGCAGGAAAATATTTTTCAGAGAAGTAGTAAATCATATCCTGGGGACTACGCACACAATCAGGAGCAAGAGTATTTTACCATATCTTAGCATCACCCATTAATGAGAAAGAAAATAATTTCAGAATATAGTAGTAGCGAATTTTCTCATCATTAGCAAAAAGGGTAGCTATATCATTTAATTTAGTAAGATGTGCCCCAACAGTTTCAGATTCATAGCCATGGAAAGGATTAGATTCAACCAAAGTGATTAACTCTGGGTCGACAGAGAATTCATAATCCTTATCAGTAACAAAGATAGGTGAGTTAGCAAACTTAGGATCACATTTCATTCTAGCATTCAAAGATTTTTCTTTCAGTTTGCATAGTAATTTCTTAAGATCATCTCTATCATTGCAAGCAAGAAAATCTCTAACTATCTCCTCATCCATAACATAACCTTCAGGTATCTTAGGCATTTCATATCTAGGAGAGCTAGGTCTAATAGGTGTTTCAAGATTTTCAGTTTCAAGTACTTCATCAGTTTCAATAATTTCATCAGTTTCACCATTTTCAATATCTTTAGCTCTAGCAATTTGTTCATCAAGAAAATCACCTAGTGGCACATTATCATCAAGGTACTAGCATCATCACGAGTATCATTCATAGCATAAGTAGCATCATCAATAACTTGCGACATATCAGGATTAACAACATGTGGTGGTGTTGCAAGTCTACTCAAAATAGAAAGTGAATCAATTGCAAAGCTAGATGGCAGTTCCTTACCTCCCCTCGTCTTAGAGAGAAAAAATCTTGGTTTTGGTATCCTTCAGATTCTTCATAGCGATAAATAGATAATAATACCAAGTGACTCAACAAATATAGCTATGCTTTCCGGCAACGGCGCCAGAAAAAGGTCTTGATAACCCACAAGTATAGGGGATCGCAACAGTTTTCGAGGTAGAGTATGTTGGTGCAATAATAGGCCCCTTATGTTTTGGAGTTTGTTGACATAAACAGTATGGGACTGATGTATTTGCTAGTGCACACAGAGTAACAGGTCCCTGAAGTATTGAGGAGTTTGATACAAACGACGAAGATAATCTCCCTGCGTTGCAGCGAAGGTTATCACTGAAGATGATGGTAAACAAGAGTGCCCCCTAAAAATTGCTGAAGTAAAGCAGTTGGTTCGGTGTTTGTCCGGAGAAAAATGACTGCGACCGAGAAGAATGAAGACGAAGTGAAGACATAGCATTTGTTTCATTATTCTTCTTCTTTCATTGAGTCATAGGACCACCGTACTATTAAGAGGGGTGTAGCGTTCGAAACTTTGATTCTCTGATGCTAAACCCAAATCCTATGAAAGTTGTGAAAGAAATCTCTTTGTGCTCTGAGCAAATACTTGCCAGCAAGAGACTGAGATCTTCTTCGTTGTGAGAGATTTGTCTCAGACCGAGGAGTTAGCATTACTTGTTCCTCAAGTAATGTTACCGTTGCTCCAAAATCCGACCGTTGTGAAGTGTCGGTTGGCCATTGGCTGGACCTCGTGTCCAAAATGGTCATTTCCCATCTGGGATGGCTGCGGCTATAAATAGCCACCCCACGCCGGCTTTGTACGGCGGCTGCTCCGTTTAATTATGAGAAGATTGTTGAGCAACCCACTCTCTGAGCGATTTGAGTTTAAGATCTACCGAGAGAAAACCCCTAGAGCCGAAGAATTAGATAGTGGTTCAGCATCACTCGAATCTAAGTCCAGTACGCTCTGCCTATTACTTTTGAGAGCTGAAACTCTCTAGACGGTTAGGTGTCAATTTCTTCAGAGACCAAGAGTGATTGTGGTTCTCAAAGAAGAAGTCTGTAAAGGTTTGGAGATCGCCTTCAAGTATCTACCACGAGTAAGCGGCATCGGTTGACGAATCGATTGTCGAGGAGAATAGGGTTGTGACGCCCCCGACTTAATCGTGCACTAATCATATACGCAAATGCACACGATCAAGCCTAGGGACTCACTTGAAGATATCACAACACAACTCTAGACACAAATAAAATAATTCAAGCTTTATATTACAAGCCAGGGGCCTCGAGGGCTCGAATACAAAAGCTTGAAGCACACCAGCGTCAGCGGAAACAAAAGTATCTGAGTACAGACACAAAGTTAGACAAGATGCCTTAAGAAGGCGTAAACAAACAACGATAAACGATCGAAAGAGGCGAGGCCTCCTGCCTGGGAACCTCCTAAACTACTCCTGGCCGACGGGGATCTCCATGTCGTAGCAGCAATCGGCGGTGGCGTCTGGCTCCTGGGCTCCATCTTCTGGTGTATCATCAATTTGGTATGGGGGAAAAGAATAGCAAAGCAACCGTGAGTACTCATCCAAAGTACTCGCAAGACTGATATCAGAACTATTCTAAGTATGCAGCATTATCAAGGGAAGGCTATAAATGTGGACTGATTTGCAGAAATGCCAGGACAGGGGGAAAAGGGCCTAGCCTATCGAAGACTAGCATCTTCAACGGTCTTCAGTGTCTTGCAGCATTAGGAGAGTGTAGATTAGTACATAATTAATGTAGCAAACATGTTGTAACGAAGCCTAGAGATCCTTTCTCGACTCCCTGCGAGAAAGCGACCCCGGAGCTTCCAATTAATTAACCTGTTTCCAGTTCAAGTAGTAATAGATCCGGGCACAACACTGAGCGTCTTGTTACCGTGGACACGGCTACTCGAATAGATTATTTCCCTGCAGGGGTGCACTACTGTTACCCAACACGCTTGATCAACTCCGGCCGCACACACTTGCTGGGAAATGCCCGGCCTCGGAAGATCAACACACCGCAGCCCTACCTAGAGCTCAGCAGAGAGGTCCCCGCCGGTCTACATCCTAAGCGCTCAGGGTTCTTGGGCCCATCCCCCTTTGCACTCCGGGTCGTTGCGCACACGGTTAGATCCAAGCACCACCTCTGCCTGGATGGCGCCAATCCTTCCATGCCGCACTGCTGAACTGGACGTCTGACAAAGCTTTCGACTGATACATACGGTGTAGAGGGGCCCATACCCATTATCCCGCGTGGTGGTAGTGCGAAATGGGCGCGACGACCCACTCAGATTAAACACCCAAATCCGTTAAGCTCATTTAGTATTACTCGCTTGCCCAATATGCACGATTAACTCCGGCCGTACACCCTTGTTCCTGGTGATGTCCGGCCTCGGCTGATCGATACATCGTGAGCCAGCCCATCTTTGGTATTATCTGCTCAACCAACACACGCGAGTAACTCCGGCCGCACACCCTTGTTCCTGGTGATGTCCGGCCTCGGCTAATCGACACGTAGCAGGCCAGCCTGGCTTTACATTTCCCCGCGGGTACCTCTCGAGGTAGACCCGCCTGTATCAAGGGCCAAAGTAACTGTGTGTCTAAGTATCGAGAAGGGATCCGAGGAATCACCCTCGATGGATTCCCGCTCGATGTAATTCGTCAAGAAGAACCAAGAGGAATCACCCTCGATGGCTCACACTTGAGAGGTTACACGACAGAAGCTTTGCCGGAAGGGGAGGAAGAGGAATCACCCTCGGTAATCCACGTCCGACTAGCTATACTACAGAGGCACCATCATATGTGAGCTAAGAGGTATCACCCTCGTCACTCGATGCCAACTCTGCATTGTCGAGCAATTTAGGGGGGTGTGTAGTGTGGTGTTGTCTTCAGTCCACCTGTCTTCAGTCTTAAAGCGGAGCAACTACAGCAAGGGAGAGGGGCCACAGATGGTTTTCATCCAACCTATACTAAGCAGTTTAGGATAACAGGCAGGTATCAATAACAGCTTACAAAAATAGGCTATGCATCAGAATTGGGATCAAACAAATGCAGTAGCAAATTCTAATGCAAGCAGGAGGGAGAAAGAATGGGTGATATAGGCATGCTCAAGGAGGTTTTGCTTGCCTGGTTGCTCTGCGGCAAAGGAGGGGTCTTCGGGGATGTAGTCGGTCTCCTGGGCAGCGTCGGTCTCGGAGGCTATCGGAAAGAAGGGAGAGAAGAAACAAATAAATCCACGGCAAAACAGTCAAACACTATGTATGACATGCAGATGGGTGCTACAGTCTATCTGGCAGATGTCGCTAACTCTTGGGAATTAATAAAATATTATTTGGATTTGTTTTATTAAAGGGGGCACTATTCACCTACTGCAAACGGTCAAAAAGTTGCATGTTTGGGTAGCTAGAGGCATGGGACAGATGAATGGATGGCATATTTGGATTCGTGGCATTTTTCTGAGCAACTTTCATGTAGAAAGTTTTTCCATCCGAGTTACGGTTAATTTTCTATGATTTTCTAAAGTTTTAAACATTTTCTGAAATTTCTGAAAATTGGCTAAGTCTGAGAATTCGACGGTTTAAACAGCACTTAGCTGTCTACGGAAGCCTACGGTTTTGGGTTCTGCTCATCCGACGAACTAGTGTCCTATACCAATTTTTATCAGTTTCCTGCGATCTGCAAACTGGTACGGAAATCAAATTTAGCAGAGTTCATCTGCTTAATTAAAACTTGGTACCAAAAGTGCTACCCGATGTTAATTCCAGAAGCTGTTCAAATATACGAACATAGGATTTTGTGATTTTCGTAGCATTTAATCTATGCCTTATTTGAATCTGTTACAATGGAAACATTTGAACCTCGTCAAGTGTACTACATGCCCATATTATTTTTATCCACATAAGAATTTGTTTTGTCGCTGTTTAGGGGCTGTTTAGAGGGCTAGTCAGTGCAATTTCAGCAAAGCTAGCTGCTGCTACAGTAACTGAATGTTACTGTAGCAGTGCAGCACAGCAGCACGCAGCAGCGTAGTAGCAGAGAGCAGCAGCTAGCGGAGCAGCAGAGCAGCGATGGCTCGCAGGGGCAAGCGAGGGCGCGGCCGGGTGCAGGCAGGGGCGGCCAGGGATGGCCGGCGCGCGGCCGGCAGCAGCAGCCAGCAGCTATACGCAGCAGCAGCAGTAGGCAGCACAGCAGCAAGCAGCACAAGCAGCAGTGGCCAGTAGCTGCTACGGGCGCAGCAGAGCAGCGCGGGCGAGCGCCGGCGACGACCGTGCGCTCGTTTCCGGCGACCAAACGGACGGCCGCGAGCACCAAATGAACGGGCGGAGCACGCCGCATCCATCCCCACCACTGGTTCGAGCTCACGCGGCCGGAAATGGTGGTAACGACGGCAAGCAGCTGCAGCCGAGGCACGGCGACGTGCGGCCTCGTCCCCAACTAGCTACGGCAGGCAACGGGGTAGAGAAAGGAAGGGAGGTGAGGCGGGGCTCACAGCGGTGCTCGGGGAAGGCTCGGAAAGGTCGAGGCCGAGCGAATCACGGCGATGGCCGCGGCGGATCCAGTCGGGGAAGGCGGCCGTGGCTACGTTGCAGAGGGCTCCGACTTGAACCGGAGGTTGTAGGCGATGCAGACGAGGTCAGCGGGGCTCCCGGACGTATCCTCGCGGACCGGGGACGGCTGTGGCAGCGGCTACGGCGAACGGCGGCGACGAACTTGCTTGGGCATGAGCTCGATTCCCGTGGGGAAGAACGAGAGCGAGGAGAGGGAGGAGAGGGCGAGCGAGGGGAGAGAGTGGGAGAGAGGATCGAGGAGGCAGGGGGCGTGGCGCCCTTATCCTCTCGGCGGCGTGGACGGCGAGGTGGTCGGGTGGCGACGAGGACGCGCGCGGTCGGCTGCGCCAGGTGAGCAGTGGAGAGGGAGGGACGACCCAGGCACTAGGCTGGGCCGGCCACTGTTGCCTAAGGCCCAGTTTAGTCTAGCCCCCCTTTTCTCTTTTCTTTATCTAATTTCTTTTCTTCCTCTCTGTCTTGCAAAATGTCCTGTCACAATTTGACTTTTATAAAATGTGTGAACTAACCCATAATTACCAGTGCATTATTCTCTTCCAACAAAAATTGGTTTGGGTAATTTGCGAATCCACTTTAATTCCTATTAATTAATATAGTGTTGAATATTGCTGGTTTTGCCACTGTTTTAATTAGCTAGGGTCATTCCCGGAATTATGGTGATGTTGTTTTCCTCAAAATATTTAGTTATGATTTATGTGCTATTTATTGAACATTTTAGTTACTGGTTTGTGTAACTTTTATTTTTCACTTAAGATATCAATCGGAATTTGAGTTTGAATTTGAAATGACCTATGATGCAAATGATGCTTATGATTGTCAAAACATGATGACATGGCATTTAACTAGGGGGATCACTGTAGCAATTACAGGGGGGGTGTTACAATTCTCCTCGTCTAACAAGAATTCTCGTCCCGAGAATTAAGACGAAGGCTGAAAGAAAGCAGGATATTCTTCACGAAGTCGGTCCTCGCGTTCCCAAGTGGCTTCATCCTCGGAATGATTGGACCACTGAACCTTGAGGAACTTGATCGACTTTTGGCGAGTCCGACGTTCAGTCTCATCAAGAACGCGGATCGGATATTCTGGATATGACAAGTCTTCTCGCAATTCTAGCACTTCATGATCCACAGCTCGGATTGGATCCTTAAAGCAGCGCCGGAGTTGCGATACATGAAAGACATCATGCACCTGAGAAAGGTTTGACGGCAATTCCAATTGATACGCCACTTCTCCTCGACGAGCGAGAATGCGGAACGGGCCAATATAGCGAGGAGCTAGCTTGCCCTTGATTCCGAACCGATGAGTGCCCTTCAGCGGAGTGACACGAAGGTAGGCTTGCTCACCAGGTTGATAGACCATTACCTTGTGCTTGCGGTCATAATTGCTCTTCTGCCGGGACTGAGCAGTTTTCAGATGTTCCCGGACAATACGGACTTGTTCTTCAGCTTGTTGAATAATGTCCGGTCCAACGAGTGAACGTTCCCCAGTTTCTGACCAATTCAGAGGGGTTCGACACTTACGTCCGTAAAGAACTTCAAACGGTGCCATCTTCAGACTAGCTTGATAGCCATTGTTGTAAGAGAATTCGGCATACGGAAGAGATTCCTCCCATTTCTTACCGAATGAGATGACGCAAGCTCGAAGCATATCTTCAAGCACTTGATTAACTCTTTCGACTTGGCCCTGAGACTGAGGGTGAAAAGCAGTGCTAAAAGATAGATGAGTCCCCATGGCTTCCTGGAAACTGCTCCAGAATCTGGAAGTGAAGAGGCTTCCA
This sequence comes from Elymus sibiricus, assembly GCA_039707655.1. Taxonomy (NCBI): domain Eukaryota; kingdom Viridiplantae; phylum Streptophyta; class Magnoliopsida; order Poales; family Poaceae; genus Elymus; species Elymus sibiricus. The sequence goes on from CM077666.1 coordinate 434,064,488, forward strand.
CGATCTGAACTGATCTCCAACGGAACACCGTGGAGTGACACAATTCTGGAGATGTACAAATCTGCTAACTGACTAGCAGTGATAGTCTCCTTGACAGGCAGAAAGTGAGCAACCTTCGAGAAACGGTCGATGACGACAAAGATAGCGTCATTACCTTTCTGCGATCTGGGAAAGCCAGTAATGAAGTCCATTTGAACTTTGTCCCATTTCCACTCTGGAATTTCAAGCGGTTGAAGCAGTCCAGCAGGCCTTTGATGTTCTGCTTTTATGCGACGGCAAACGTCACACTCAGCAACATACTTAGCAATATCATGTTTCATATCGGGCCACCAGTACCGCTGACGAATGTCTTGATACATTTTGGTACTACCAGGGTGAATAGACAAAGGCGTGTCATGAGCTTCTTGCATAACATCTGAACGAGAGTCTATATTATGTTTCCTGGGGACCACTAGGCGACCCTTGAAAAGCAAGGCACCATCATCACCAACATGGTAGAATGAATGATTTCCCTGGGAGAGGTACTTCTTAATCCTCTCGACTTCAGAGCAGTAATTCTGTCTCGTCTTGATCCTTTGCTCGAGATCTGGTTCGACAACCAAGGTATTAAGATAACCTTGTGGAACAATATGAAGGTTCAATTTGCGAAGCTCTTCATAAAGCATAGGTTGCGCTTCCTGAACCATGAGGTTGTTGCAATAAGCCTTGCGACTCAAAGCATCAGCCATTACATTAGCTTTGCCAGGGGTGTAGGAGATATTCATATCATAATCAGCCACAGTCTCAAGCCATCGTTGCTGACGAAGATTCAGGTCTGGCTGAGTATAGAGATACTTTAAACTCTTATGATCCGTGTATATCTCGCAACGATTACCAAGGAGGTAATGTCACCACAGCTTCAGAGCATAAATAACTGCAGCCAGCTCGAGATCGTGAACTGGATAATTCTCCTCGTGAGGGCGCAATTGTCGAGAGCCATAAGCGATTACTCTGCGCTCTTGCATTAGGACACAGCCTAATCCTTGACGAGATGCATCACAGTAAATCTCGAAGTCCTTCTTAGAATCTGGGGGTGCTAACACTGGGGCAGAGGTCAGCTTATCTTTAAGCATCTGAAAGCTTTCTTGACATTTTTCTGTCCATTCAAATTTAACACCCTTGTGGAGCAGGTCAGTTAATGGCTTTGCAATCTTGGAGGAGTTCTCGACAAAACGGCGGCAATAACTTGCGAGTCCGAGAAAACTCCTGACTTGCTTGACGTTCTTCGGAGGAGTCCAGTCAAGAATAGCCTGAACTCGCTCGGGATTAACGGCAATGCCATCTTTGGAGATCACGTGGCCAAGATAAGTCACTTCGGATAACCAGAACTCACATTTGGAATACTTGGCATACAGTTGATGTTCACGCAGCTTCTCCAGTACAAGCCGAAGATGTTCAGCATGTTCTTCTTCATTCTTCGAATATATCAGAATATCATCCAGATAAACCACGACGAATTTGTCGAGGTAATCCATGAAGATGTAGTTCATCAATCGAGAGAATGTGGCTGGAGCATTAGTTAATCCAAAAGACATGACAGTGTACTCATAAGAACCATAACGAGTAACAAAGGCTGTCTTCGGAATATCCTCCTTGCGAACTCGGATCTGATGATAACCCAATCTCAAATCAAGCTTAGAGAATACTGAGGAACCAGCAAGTTGATCATACAGATCGTTGATTCTGGGGAGCGGATACTTGTTCTGAATTGTTGCCTGGTTGATGGGTCGGTAATCTTGGACCAGACGATTCGTACCATCCTTCTTCTTGACAAAAAGAGAAGGTGCTCCCCAAGCAGAGGAACTGGGGCGGATGAAACCCTTTTTCAGTGACTTGTCGATTTCTTCCTTAAGCTCAAGGAGTTCATGCGGTGGCATCTTGTAAGGCCGCTTGGCAATCGGAGTGGTGCCTGGCTTCAAGTCGATGACGAACTCGACCGCCCTAACCGGGGGTATCCCTGGAAGTTCTTTTGGAAAGACGTCCGGAAAATCGCGAACGACCGGAACGTTTTCAATTCCTTCCAGAGGTGAAGCATTCAAAGCATTCAAAGCATATATCTGGCTTTCGGCATTCTGAACTGTCCGAGCTGAGTATCTGACTGTCTGGCCGGAAGGATGTGCGAGCCGGACTGTTTCAGTGGCACAGTCAATCAAAGCTTTATGAGGCTTCAACCAGTCCATACCCAGAATGATGTCTATGTTGGAGGTCTTGAGAGCAATGAGAGAAACGGGGAACACCAATCCTCCAATCTCAATGTGGTTACCGTGGCTTACCATGTTAGTCTGCCACTTTGCTCCGGGTGACTGGATTACCAAAGGGACGGACATCTCCTCGAAAGGCATATCATGGCTTCGCGCAAAACTTTCGGACATGAAGGAGTGCGTTGCTCCAGAGTCAAATAGAACAGAAGCCGGGATTGAATTCACAAGAAGAGCACCCATCACAATTTTGGTGTCCTGCCGAGCTTCTTCCATCTTGACATGGTTGACATGAACAAGTTGACTAGCAGGTGGTCTGGCATCAACGTTCCTAGAAGGATGCTTTCGACGGCTCTTCCTTCGACCAACAGAAGGATGTGATGTGCTCTGAGGCTGATCCTGGCGACAGTTGATAGCACGGTGTCCTGGCTGTCCACACTTGCGGCATAAACCATCATTAGGGGGAGGAGCCATAGCATTGGGCTGATCACCCGGAACCGTTAGCTGTCCCGGCGGCGGAGGCTGCCGAGGTGCAACATAAGACGGCCTTGGTGTTGGAGCTGGTCGGTGATGTACATTGTGCGGAATCCAGACTTGACGCTTCTGAGTAGGCTGACCCGAGGACGAGCCAACGTCACGAGTGCGCTTGAGCGACTCCTGGTACTTATTCAAAGCAGTTTCAAGTTGAAAAGACTTGCTGACAAGCGTTGCAAAGTCTGCAGCTTCATGAGTAGCAAGTGCGAGCTCGATATCAGGATGCAGCCCTTCACGGAATTTCTCCTGCTTGCGAGCGTCAGTGCAGACGTCATCCTCAGCATAGCGGGATAAATCAAGAAATTTCCTCTGATATTCATCCACAGTCATTTGGCCCTGAGTGAGTTTGCGGAATTCCTGCTTCTTCTGGTCGATCAGACCTTGAGGAATGTATCGCGCACGGAAGGTTGACTAAAAGTCCTGCCAAGTGGTTTCAGTTCCAGCAGGCAGCGTACGCCTGTGACTTTCCCACCATTGAGCAGCTGGGCCCCTCAGATGATACGTCGCATAGATGACGTAACTGCCAGGAGCAACTTTTGCCGACTCCATCTGAAAAGCAATGTCACGGAGCCAATCATCAGCATCCATTGGATCAGTCGATTTGCGAAAGGTGGACGGGTTGAGGCGTACGAAATCTTGCAGTGAGATTGGTCCAGGCTCCTGACGAGCATCGTTGCGCTCCAAACGATTCACCAGACTCTCGTTAAGCTGACGGTTCAATTCAAACTGTTGCATGATTGCGACAATATAGGGTGGAGGTGGAGGGTCGTCAGCCATTCTGCCAAAACAACAGGGCAGTTTAGCAAGAACAACTGCATGTGTCAGAGATCATTCATGACGCAACAAGAGAAATGAACAAGAAGTGCATTAGATACATATTAGTAGTCATTAAAGACATACAGATCTATGCACAGAATTGGATATCAGCGGACAGCGCGAGTTCAGAAACACACGCAGCTAGACAAGGTAGGCGGCGCGCTGGCACGCGGTGAAGAACTACACAACGAAGACATAGCAAAGGCTACATCAACGTCGGAGAAAACTTTTTGGAGCGAGGAATCTGCAAGGAACAACGCATGGGGTCCTTGGTAGAAGGATCCTGCGGTCCGTGGTGTTGAGCAGCAGAACCTGGCCCACATCTTGAAGCAAGGGAGGTATATTCAGAACTCCGGGTGGATGTGATCGCGAGAACCTAATGTCGGCGTTAGTAAAATCTTAACCCGAAAGGAAGAGAAGTTCAGAACCCCAGAGTAAGGATGAGGAATAAAAGATCCTAATACCACCCAGTTGGCGACGTGGGCCCGTAAGACACACAGCCATGTTAGTAAAACAATTTTCGGAAACACTAGACTCAACTTCGGCCAAGGAGTTGGAAAGGGACTTCCTACAGGCAGTCGGCTCTGATACCAACCTGTGAGGTTGCTTTGCTATTCTTTTCCCCCATACCAAATTGATGATACACCAGAAGATGGAGCCCAGGAGCCAGACGCCACCGCCGACTGCTGCTACGACATGGAGATCCCCGTCGGCCAGGAGTAGTTTAAGAGGTTCCCAGGCAGGAGGCCTCGCCTCTTTCGATCGTTTGTCGTTGTTTGTTTACGCCTTCTTAAGGCATCTTGTCTAACTTTGTGTCTGCACTCAGATACTTTTGTTTCCGCTGACGCTGGTGTGCTTCAAGCTTTTGTATTCGAGCCCTCGAGGCCCCTGGCTTGTAATAGAAAGCTTGTATTATTCTAAATTGTGTCTAGAGTTGTGTTGTGATATCTTCAAGTGAGTCCCTAGGCTTGATCGTGTGCATTTGCGTGTATGATTAGTGCACGATTAAGTCGGGGGCATCACAAGGGTGAAGAGAGTTTATCTTCCGTGTTAAGTCACAGCCCCTCCAACCAGACATAGTCCTTGTGCAGAAGGACGAACTGGTCGAACAAATTCCCTATCGCCATCGAGCACCACTGGTCATCTCTATTACTCATGTTTCCATTCGATATGATTTCCATCGTGTGATTTGTTTCGATGCATGCTTAGTTTCCATTTGGTACTCAGTTTAGTTCATTACAGTTTAGTTTTTCTTTCGATTCCGCTGCTGGGTTCTGAGAGTTTTGAGTTTTTCGAAGAAAATTTAGAACTCCCATTCACCCCCCTCTGGTAGACATACTTCGTTCCTACAATTGGTATCAGAGCGAGGTACTCCTTGACTCTGCTCATTTTAGTCTAACGACTTTGGAGTTTAAGTATGTCTTCAGTGAACTACAAATCGCATCTCCAGATTCCCATATTCGATGGGACGGACTACCCCTTCTGGAAGGAGAAGATGAAGATCCGTCTCCGAGCAATAGATGATGATATGTGGAATGTGGTGCATTTCAGGCTCGCAATTGCTGTACCTCAAGCCCCTACCGAAGCTCATTCAGCTGGACGCTCAAGCCAAAGATGAGATTGGCGGCCATCTCAATCGAGCGCAATTTCGTCGCTATCGCCAGTGTGGAACTGCGAAGGAATTGTGGGATGTCCTCGAGAAGATAAATGAAGGTGTTTCATCTCAGAAATAAGCTAGAATTGATACTCTTCGAGCCAAATTCAACCGATTCAAGTGCATTGGAAATGAAAGTTGTCAGCAAACCTTCGATCGCCTGAGTGACATTGCAAACGAGCTTCAAGGTCTCGGCGCCAAAGACATCACTGACCATGAAGTTGTGAAGAAACTGCTTCGATCACTTGACAGTTCTTTCGACACACTTGTCCTGATGATACATGAACGAGATGATTTCAAGAACCTCGACTCTGCTGATATCATGGAAAGACTGAACACCCACGAGGAACAGGAAGAAGAGAAAAGAGATCTGTATGGCTCAAGTCAACGCAAAAATCATGCTCTCAAGGCTATGGCTGATTCCTCCTCTGAAGGAAATGCCGAAGAAGATTCAGATGACCCAGAAAGACTCAGCAAAGATCTCGCACTAATCACGAAAAGATTCCAACGCTTTCACAAGAAGAGCCAGTTCCAGAAAAGAAGTTCAAGCAACTCTGGGGGTTCAAAATCTTCATCAAAACCTGCTGGAGAATACACCTGCTTGAAGTGCAAAAAGCCTGGACACTTCATTTTGGACTGTCCCCTCTGGGAAGCAGAAATCCGTGCTAGTGGAAGATATGATTCAACTATCGAGGCAAAAGCAAGAGCAAGAACTACAACTCCAAAGATGAGAAGAAAACGAAGAAATTCTTCAAGAAGAAGGATAACTCCACTTCAAAATCTTCGTCAAGATCTTCATCAAGGAACCCATCCAAGTCCTCCTCCAACCGCAATAATAACTCTCGCAAGGCCAAGGCATACATCGGCAAGGAAATGGATTCCGATGAAGAAGAACATTCAAAATCCGAAGAAGAAGAAGAAGAATCCGATGAGGATTCTGACTCTGGCATGGCTGGCATAGCATTTGCCTCCTCTCCCTCGACAAACATCTTCGAGAATCCGTTAAACGACGATGATTCTCCTGCCTACTGCTTCATGGTCAAAGCTTCAAAGGAAAAGGTATCCTCCAAAAATCACAAGATTCACTCCAGTGATCAATATTCCTCTGATGAGGATGACCATGCTAAGTTGATCAAGATTGCTAATATTCTACAAAACTCACTTGAGAAAATTTAGAAAACCCTCAGGAAATCTGAAGGGTTGTTGGTTGAGGAGATGGAGAAAAATCTGTCGCTGACCGAAGAGTGTTCTACTCTCAAGTCACAGATGGATGAACTGACAAATCGTCATGATTTTCTCTCAGCAGACCACGAAAGATTAACCTATGATTACCTGAAAAGGAAACAGGAACTCGAGGCGCTGAGAGAGGCTCATCGGGATTTGATCAGAGAAAATTCTCTTCTCACCCAACAACTTAAAGAAAAACCCGAAGTGTTTGTTCCACCTTGCTTAAAATGTCTTGAACGGACCAATGCTGAATCAAATGCTGAATCATCTATGAATGCTAATCCCTCTGTCAAGGAAAATGGTTCTGTTTCTGATGAAAATGCTAGGTTGAAGGATCTTCTTCAGACAGGAATGTTCAAATCTCTCAAGGGGCATCAAACCCTTTGTGATGTTTTGAAGAAATCTATTCTTCACAAAAATCCCAGGAAGGAAGGCATTGGTTTCGAAAGGAAACTGAATGAGAATGGCACCTACTGGGAACCTCGCCAATATCCTCAAACTGCATGGGTTCCTGCAAAGAGCAAAATGCTCGATCCAGCATTACTCTCGGGATATGACTCTCCCATCCTTGATTATCCTGATATTGATTCTCTGGACACCTATAAGTTGTTTAAAAATCAACATGGTGAGACTGTTGCTCGGTATGTTGGGCCAAACAGTAGAAATGGCCCCCCAAAGAAAGCTATTTGGGTACCTAAGAAAACTATTGATGCTTTGCCTATTACTGCTCGACTAACCATGCAAGCAAAAAAAGTTCGACAGAATGAGTACACGCATACCTCATTCAATCATTATACTCATGCTTCTGGAAGGAATTTTAATGCTTACTCTTTCAATTATGCTCGTACCTCATCGAGCAACAATTATGCTTATCGAAAGAAATCAAATCCTGCTCGCTCTACTGTTTGATGACCCACAAGTATAGGGGATCAATCGTAGTCCTTTCGATAAGTAAGAGTGTCGAACCCAACGAGGAGCAGAAGGAAATGGCAAGTGATTTTCAGCAAGGTAAAGTCTGCAAGTGCTGAAATTGTAAGTAGCAGATAGTTTGTAACGAGCAAGTAACGGTAGCGACAAATAGTATGCAGCAAGGTAGCCCAATCCTTTTGTGGCAAAGGACAGGCCAAAACCATTTCTTATAATAAGCAAGGTGTTCTTGAGGGCACACGGGAATTTCATCTAGTCACTTTCACCATGTTAGCTTGATTCGTGTTCACTACTTTGATAATTTGATACGTGGGTGGATCGGTGCTTAGGTGCTGTTCTTACTTGAACAAACCTCCTACTTATGATTAACCCCCTCGCAAGCATCCGCAACTACGAGAAAAGTATTAAGATAAAATCTAACCATAGCATTAAACATTTGGATCCAAATCGGTCCCTTACGAAGTAGCGCATAAACTAGGGTTTAAGCTTCTGTCACTCTAGCAACCCATCATCTAATAACTACTCCACAATGCATTCTCTTAGGCCCAAATATGGTGAAGTGTCATGTAGTCGACGTTCACATAACACCACTAAGGGAATCACAACATACATATCATCAAAATATCGAACACATATCAAGTTCACATGATTACTTGCAACATGATTTCTCCCGTGACCTCAAGAACAAAAGTAACTACTCACAAGTGACAAACATGTTCATGATCAGAGGGGTATTAAATAGCATAATGGATCCGAACATATAATCTTCCACCAAATAAACCATATAGTAATCAACTACAAGATGTAATCAACACTACTAGTTACCCACAAGCACCAATCTAAGGTTTCGGTACAAAGATTGAACACAAGAGATGAACTAGGGTTTGAGAGGAGATGGTGCTGTTGAAGATGTTGATGGAGATTGCCCTCCCCGAGATGGGAGAGTTGTTGGTGATGATGATGACGATGATTTCCCCCTCCGGGAGGGAAGTTCCCCCGGCGGAATCGCTCCACCGGAGGGCAAAAGTGCTCCTGCCCAAGTTCCGCCTCGAGACGGCGGCGCTCCGTCCCGAAAGTCCTCTCCTTATTTTTTCTAGGTCAAAATGACTTATATACCAGAAGAGGGGCACCGGAGGTGGGCCGAGGAGGGCACAACCCACCATGGCGCGCCTGGGGGCCCTGGCGCGCCCAGGTGGGTTGTGCCCACCTGGTGGGCCCCCTCTGGTAGTTGTTTGCTCCAATATTTCTTATTTATTCCATAAAAAATCCTCGTGAAGTTTCAGCTCATTTGGAGTTGTGCAGAATAGGTAGCTTGACATTGCTTTTTCAGATCCAGATTTCCAACTGCCGGTATTCTCCCTCTTGATACAAACCTTGCATATTATGAGAGAAAAGGCATTAGAATTACTCCAAAAGGCATTATTATACATGAAAACATCATAAATAACAGTAGGAAAACATGATGCAAAATGGACGTATCACTGTTTCGAAGCCACCTGCAAAGATGTGGGTGGTTCAGAAAGCCTAATTCTTCTGCAGGACTATGTCTCCGGGTGAACAGAATGGAGTTGTTGAACGAAAGAACAAAACTCTCACTAAAATGGCAAGAATAATGCTCAGTGAGTACAAAACTCCCATTCACTTCTGGGATGATGCTATTAACACTGCTTGTCACGTTATCAATCGCATCTATCTTCATAAGTTCCTTAAAAAAAACTTCATATCAGCTTATCACTGGCAAGAAACCGAATGTTTCTTATCTACATGTTTTTGGTGCACCTTGTTACATTCTTGATATGACCATTCTTCCAAGTTTGCACCTAAGGCACATGAAGGTTTTCTTCTTGGTTATGGCTCAAACTCGCATACGTATCGTGTCTATAACTCTCACCACATGAAAGTTATGGAAACGGTAAATGTGCGGTTTCATGAATCTAACGGCTCCCAAAAGGAGCACCTGCCAAATGTGATAGATGAACCACTGATATCGGATGCTATTCGGCAAATGGCTATCGGGAGCGTCAAGCCTGTTGAAGGAAATGCACCTGAATCCTCTGATGATGATGCCCCCGTGACTCGAAGCAAAACTCGTCAAGCCACTGCCGAAGCTAATGCTCCTCCGAATACAAATGGCAATCAAATTCCAAATGCCGATCAAAATGGCTATCCTGAAGGGAATGATGATACAAATGCTGATGCTGATGAAAAAGACAATGATCATCACGAAGAAAATGATCATCCTCGAGTGGCAAATCGAGTTGACCCTTCACTAATTCTCGATGAACTTGAGAATCCAGGTTATCGACCCACAACTCGTTCACGCACTCGTTTGGCTAACTACTTTGGCAGTTTCTCCTTTGTTTCATTGGCAGAACCTACCAAGTATGAAGAAGCCATGAATGATCCAGATTGGATGAATGCCATGCAAGAGAAGTTGGTGCAATTCGAACTAAATGATGTGTGGGAATTGATTGACAGACCTAATCCTAAGAAGCACAATATCATCGGCACAAAATGGATTTTCCGCAATAAGCAAGACGAAAACGGCATTGTGGTGAGAAACAAGGCACGTCTTGTTGCTCAAGGGTACACACAGGTAGAAGGTATTGATTTCAGTGAAACATATGCTCCTGTTGCACGCCTTGAGGCAATTCGTATTCTTCTCGCCTATGCAAATTTCAATGATATCTTGCTATATCAAATGGATGTGAAAAGTGCTTTCCTCAATGGTGAAATTGATAAGGAAGTTTATGTTAGACAACCACCTGGCTTTGAACATCCATATTTTACCATTAAATAACTCTTCTTCTTCGTACACTTCATCCAATATCTTTGCCTATCCATTGCCACGGGAGAACAAAGATATATAAATGAATCAATAACCAAAGGGTCATTAATTCTACTTCGGGGACTTCGACCAATGATGCATGTACATGTTTCATATTATTTTTGTCCAAAAATGTTCAGGAAAGTCAACAATGCATATAATACCAACACCTCATTCTTTGATAAAAAACTATGTAACAAACTCCTATATGTGTTGATAAAATACAATAAATCAGTTTAATTGAAAATGTATTCTATCAATTTCTGCACATTCATCTCTCCTACCAGTACCACATCTACCTAAACAAGTCCGCTACAAAACATGCTAGAGCAACAAGAAGTCAAAAATGCGCAACAAGTATCTCTCCAACAAATAAAATCATACGATACAAAATAGAAATGGTTGCAGTCAATAAAACAGTAGTGAGGGATCAGAGCAAAAAAAAAAACAAAGGGAAAATAAAACAGTTCATTTGGGAGATTACATTAATCGTACCAAAAGACAATACTGAAGGTAAGCCGAACAATGTTGAAAGATCGTGGATGTCGCCTAGAGGGGGGGGGGGTGAATAGGCGCTTTAAAATAATTACGGTTTAGGCTTGAACAAATGCGGAATAAACCTAGCGGTTAATTTGTCAAGCACAAAACCTAAAACGACTAGGCTCACCTATGTGCACCAACAACTTATGCTAAGCAAGATAAACAACTAAGTGATAGCAAGATATATAACAAGAAACAATATGGCTATCACAAAGTAAAGTGCATAAGTAAAGGGCTCGGGTAAGAGATAACCGAGGCACGCGGAGACGACGATGTATCCCGAAGTTCACACCCTTGCGGATGCTAATCTCCGTTAGAGCGGTGTGGAGGCACAATGCTCCCCAACAATGCCACTAGGGCCACCGTATTCTCCTCACGCCCTCGCACAATGCAAGGTGCCGTGATTCCACTAAGGGACCCTTGAGGGCGGTCACCGAACCCGTACAAATGGCGACCCTTGAGGGCGGTCACCGAACCCGTACACTTTGGCAACCCTTGGGGGCGGTCACCGGTACCCGTCGAATTGCTCGGGGCGATCTCCACAACCTAATTGGAGACCCCGACGCTTGCCCGGAGCTTTACACCACAATGATTGAGCTCCGAGGCACCACCAAGCCACCAAGCCGTCTAGGGCGCCAAGGCACCCAAGAGGAACAAGCTCTAGGGTGCACAAACACCCAAGAGTAATAAGCTTCTCAACTACTAACTTCCACGTATCACCGTGGAGAACTCAAACCGATGCAACTAATGCAATGGCAAGAACACACGAAGTGCTCAAGTCCCTCTCTCTCAAATCCCACCAAAGCAACAAAAGCTATGGAGGAAAGTGAGAGGAAGAACAAGGAGAACACCAAGAACTCCAAGATCTAGATCCAAGGGGTTCCCCTCACTTAGAGGAGAAAGTGATTGGTGGAAATGTGGATCTAGATCTCCTCTCTCTTTTCCCTCAAGAAGGAGCAAGAATCATTGGAGGGATTGAGAGATAGGCAAGCTCAAGAAGGTCAACAATGGGGGGAGAAATGAGTTCAAAGGATAAGATAACCGTTGGGGAAGAAGACCCCTTTTATAGGGCCACCCCAAATCCAACCGTTACCCGTGCTGGACGCGTACAAGCGGTACTACCGCTCTTGCGAGCGGTACTACCGCTTAAGCGGTAGTAATTCAAAAACAGCAGGCGAGAACACGGGACTGGAGCGGTAGTGCCGCACCAAGCGGTACTACCGTCCATCCAAGCGGTACTACCGCTAAACTGAAACGAGCAACAGAAACTTGCATAGAGGAAACCCCGCAAGCGGTAGTGGCAGCGGTAGTAAGGGCGGTAGTACCGCTGGAGCGGTACTACCGTGCTACTACCGTGCTACTACCGTGAATTGCAAAATGGCAACAGAAAGTTGCACGCTCGGGGAAACCCCAAGCGGTAGTGCCACGGAAGTACCCAGCGGTACTACCGCATAAGCGGTACTACCGTGGGCACAAGCGGTACTACCGCTAGCAGGCCACAGAAAACAGAGGACCCGGCAAGAGACGCTCCCGGCAAGATACGCTCCTGGCAAGACGCTCCCGGCAAGATCTTTGCCGGAGCGGTACTACCGTGCTGGAGAGCGGTACTACCGCACAAGCGGTACTACCGCTGATCAGAGCGGTACTACCGCACAGAGAGCAACAGAGAAAACCAGAACTGCCACAACTTCTGCAAATGAGCTCCGAATTGAGCAAACTCAAGCTTGTTGGATAGATGACGACAAATACTATCCAACAGCGACTGGTTATAATAAGAAGAGGCAGGGGAGAAATGCCTAACATATAGAGATGAGAAACCTCTAAGAATGAAGAACCGACATAAACTCCAACATCGAAAACATCATAGAAGATGCACAGATGAACTCCGTTTTCGATGAACTCGAGCTTGTCATGAAGATGACCAAAAGCTCAAAGACTCACAAAGAGAAACACCAAACACGAACCAAGAAATATGATGCAAGGATGCAATGGTTTGAGCTCTCTACGAATGATACGATCAAGCTACTCACTTGAGAGCCCCCCTTGATAGTACGGCTATCGATCCTATAACCCGGTCTCCCAACTACTACCATGAGACCGGTAAAATAGAAAACCTATCAAGGGCAAACCTTTGCCTTGCGCATAGTCCACTTGAGCTAGATGATGACGATCTTGTCCTCCTCAAGTTGGACCACCTTTCTTGATTGCGTCGGCTCGATGAAGACTAGTTGATTGCTCCCCCATACTCCACTATGGGTGAGCCACTCTTCGGCACATCTTCACAAGTCCATTGTCACCACAATGGACGGCAAGCTTCAAGCATGTGATCTCTTCGTGATGCTCCACTTGAACTTGCACACCGCAATGTTGATGACGATCACCACTTGATGTCATCCTCCATGGGTTGAATGAGATCTTACTCTTGACGCAAGCCCATGGAAACATACCTAACCCCACATGAAACTCTCGCATAGAACATGGGTTAGTACACAAAGCGTAATGGACAATGCTTACCATACCGTGAGATCACTTGATCCCACTCGGTACATCTTCTACGCTTTGTGTGTTGATCAACATGACCAATCTTTGGATAACTCCATGAATAACCTTGAAACCAACAAATGGTCTTCAAGCAATGCCTATGGACAAACCCTTCAAATATAACTCAAGGCAACCATTAGTCCATAGAGATTGTCATCAATTACCAAAACCAAACATGGGGGCAGCACATGTTCTTTCAAATGTCTTCGTTGCTATCATTGTAGATTAACTTAGATATTGAAAATTACGCTGGAAAAGCATGGTTCCGAGATACTTAAGCCTTGAGATCAGTCCAGTCTACCCAAATAATGACAAGACCATATAATGTCCGGTGCAGCTCCCTATTCATCAGAAGAGGATCCTTAAATTTATCTGCTGATGCTTCTTATTTAGTATGGCGAGGCTATGCAGCGCGTCACGGAGGCATTCATGGAGTTGTTGGCCGGACGCGAGATCCGGACGTGGGCCGGCCGATGCAGGGCGCTGCTCCTACCCCGCGTGGCTCCCACGCCAACATCGCGCCCCTGGACTTCGCCCTCTCTACGGTCTCTCTAGTGGAAGATGGCGATGAACGCAGGCAGGGGCGGGTGCGAGGCGTCTGGAGCGGCGGTGACAGGAGGTGGCCGGGGTTGGTGTGTGGAACCCTACAGATGGGGTCCGGGAGGGAAGTGCGACGAGAGGGAGACAAACTTGGGATCTGGAAGGGAATCGAGTCAGAACTGAGCCGCCGTGGGAGGGTGGGCGGCGTATCAACGGTGACCTGGAGGTCCGCAATAGAGGCGGCGGCTCATGCGCGTGGTGCCATGGAGCCGCGACGTCGGTGGGGATGATGTGTCGCGTTGGGTAGGTCACGTTGTGGGCGATAGTGCGATTGTGACGAAACAGAGAGGAAATTTCCTTCAGGACCATGTGCACGGGTATGAGGAGAGCGACAGTTGCTCGGGCTGGGCTTTTTCTCACGGGCTGGCTTCGTGTGCATGCGTCGAGTTCGAGCGGAGTGAGAAATAGGACGGACGGACGAACAAACAAACGAAACTTACCATCATCGCCACAGACTCCTCCTTTAAGAGTAGAGATATTTATTTCCATGTCCTAGTTTTTTCTTTTGTTTTGAGAAATATTTCCAAGTCCTAGTTGTAGGGTTTTTTTTTTTTTTGAGAAATAAGTCCTAGTTGTAGGTATTTTAGGCTTTTTTGGGGTTTTATAGACTGGACCATCAGGCCGAAATCTGGAACCCAAGCCTGACACACCTTCGGGCTTCCCAGGCCTAATTTGACTTCTACTGGTAGCCCAATCGATCCAACAAACCAACGGTGGCCCAACTCAGCGAGAGAGAGCGACGAGGGTTTCTAAGAGAGAGAAGGCGAGAGAGAGGGGCCCCCATCCCGCCGCCGCCGCTGGGTATTCCCCTCCCCGCTCTCTCCCCCAAATTGTGCCCTATCCATCCCAATCACCAGCGATGATGAATGCCTCCTGCGTGTTCTCCGGCGAGGTTGAGGGCGAGGCCGTCGACAAGAGCTCCGGCACGGCGGACCTAATAAATGACTCCGTCATGGCCTCCGACGAGGGGAAGGGCGTGACCGCCTTCAAGTTCTTCAGCCTGCCGGAGTATCCGCGCGTGGCGCGCCTTCGTCACCGGCGCCTCATGGGCTACCTCTGGTGCCAAGGCTTCAGCGACTCCTACGACGAGTACACGCATCTTCATATACGCTTCTCTTCAAAAGGGTAAACCAATATCTTTCCTAACGCACCGCTCGATCTATGCGATGCCCTGCAGGCTCATGAACAAGACGCGCGCGTACATGGACCTGCCGCACCTGCGCGGCCTCATCGAGGTCGGCCGGTGGGCCGACGCCGTCGAGTACGTAGACAGGTTCCTGCCGCCGGCCACCTGTCACA
This sequence comes from Elymus sibiricus, assembly GCA_039707655.1. Taxonomy (NCBI): domain Eukaryota; kingdom Viridiplantae; phylum Streptophyta; class Magnoliopsida; order Poales; family Poaceae; genus Elymus; species Elymus sibiricus. Next base: position 434,079,690 of record CM077666.1, read on the forward strand.
AGAGCTTTTACGCCATTGTCTTCCGTGACTTCCTTGCGATGCTCCACGGGTTCGCCGACGCCGCCGCCGGCAAAGACAGGTTGCTGCCCAAGCACTACCTCCAACTGAACCACAAAAGAACCGTCAGCCACGCCAAACTGAGGCTCCGCTCCATCTGCATGTCTGTCGACCGTTTCAGGTATCTCTCCCGATGATCCACCAATTTCAGCATCCGAGGAGCATGCATTCTAGTATTTCAGAATTAGGATAGATTCGTGCAGAGTCATAATCTCACACACGTGTGCGTATATATGTACCAACGCAGGGCCAACATGAACTGGCAGAGAATGCAGATAAAGGCATCGGCTCTTGTCTACTCGCTGGCTCATTGCGTTCCAGAGCTGCGAGGCTGCTTCTCGCTGCCGACCACCGGCTTCAACCCGCGCCATGTACTTCCCATTGCTTCCGGGTACGTAACCCCATCATCCAAACTTTATCCTGCTCCTCCATGACCTACCACTACTTTGTATTGTACTTACTACAAATAATAGGAAAGTCTCGGTCGGGCTTATCTCCAAAGGTTCAAGTGGATTTGGGATCTATTATGCCCGGCGGAGCCTTGAATTGTAACATCGCCACTGTCGCTGGGCGCAAAGGGACAAGCGTCCTACGCTTCCGTCTTCGTTCGATGATTCGTCATGACCGAAATATGGTATGGTGGGTTTTGGCCACCATCCAAACATACCCATAGCCTTTGGCATCCACAGAAAATTGATCCATTCATGGAACTAGCTACTAGTAGTCTAATATGTAAACATTTCAGTGATCTGAATAATCTTGGTTATTGATATGTATCTTTTTCCTCAGAAGAAATCAAGCAATGGTCTTGTAGTGATGATGATTTCCTTTTCTCTGTTCTGTTTGCTCAGGAAAATCTTCTTGCTTCTACCTGTGCATTGATATAAAATCAGAATGGCGTACAATACAATAGCTGGCAACAAATTGAACTCTTGTGCTCGTGTCATTTGTGGGTTGGACATTGTTCGCTTCTTGATTCATCAATTAAATCCACACCAACTGTGACAATCACAAACCAATTAGTTAATCGCTTGTTCAGTTATCGTTGTTTTTATTTTGTTCTTGCGTGGTTCTGAGTGGGCGATTGAGAAAGAACGAGATAAGGAAGAAGGTGTGTATGTGTGTGTGTGTGTGTGTGTGTTTTGCAAAATATGATGAAGTGGAAGTAGTTGATTTTTTTTAATGCAATAGAACCAGAAAATGAAGGGGTATGTTAAGACTTAGATGTCCATTTACTTGTAAGTTGCTTGTCTGAGCTACTCGATCCAGTCCAGTGTATCACATGATTCCCGGTTTCAGTAGTCATAATTCTCAGTTTCCTTACTGTATTTGATCTCTCTGCTAGTTTGAGGAGTCAGAGGCGTTATGTGAAGCAGAAAAATACTGGATCAGAAAAACAAAAAGCTATCATCAGTGCCTTGAAGAGGTAATTGTACATCTTCACTAGCCTGAACTAGACCTTTCCTCAATCCCGCTCTTACTGGTTTTTGCTCACTTCTGAACATATCCACATTGCTTGCTTTTTGCAGACAGTGTCATATGAGTTCAAAAATTGGTATGATATCCCCTGTACTTGCAAAGATCGTATATATGATTAAGCACATCTGTGATAGTTATTAACTATGTGTTCCAATCAATGGGCAGAGTCGGTTGACGAAGCAAAGGAATTGCTGGCGGATCTCCTTGGTAAACACCAGCGTCTCTTCATGGTCTTTTGTTCATTATTATGACCTTGTAGCTCAAAAGCTTCCAGAATAGAAGAGACCTGATCTACTTATATTGTCCCGCTGTTTGAAGAAATCAGATGTGATTTTGTATATATATGGGAACTGATGAAATTTTGGGATGACCTTCAGATGAAACTGTACGATCTGGCGTACAAAAGTTATCCTCTGATCCGAGCCATCCACTTGAAAATGAAGGTAAAACCTTGCTTGTGTTTTGTTCACCCGTAACAAACTTCATGGTCAAAGTTGTGGTTTATATTTTACCTTGTAATATCATAAAATTGATTGAGGTTTGGGCGTGCTGTTGGATTTTGGTCTGAATCAGTGCTGTTTGAATTTCGAAGTAATAATTCTGCGCTACATATTATAGCAGCAAAGTTCATGGTCAAATTTTTGATTTAATGTTATGGCCCTTGCTAATAATATACCAAATGCATGTACATGCCATGGATGCCTTCTGGCACGCACTGATAATGCCTTTCCATGCTTTTGATTCCTATGCACATTGTGACCTCCTTTTTTGTGCAATATGTCTTTACAAGATCAATCGTGGAACTCTCTTGCTCTTATGTTCCATCATTGATGTATTGGTTGCTTCACATCTAGTGGCTTTTATCTTTGCATGATAGCTTAAAACTGTAGCAGCCGTTTCAAACTGGCAAACTTTCCATGACATGGGTTTTAGTTATGAACTCGAGTTCATAATTGCAGGCACTGTTACTGACTCCCAAACTCGATGCAGGTGCTCAATTCTTCCAACCCATGTCTGGTACCTTGACAGAAGCTAAAACCTCTGGGCCACTGACAAATGCAGGTAAATTAGTTGATCTGTGGATGCACATGCAGTGGATGCCTTGTGGGTCGCCTATCTGCTGATATTACCTTTCCATGCTTTTGATTCCTATGCACATTGTGGCCTCCTTTTTGTGTAAGACGTCTTTAGAAGGTCTATCGTGGAAATGTCTTGCTCGTCCTCTGTTCTGTCATTCTTGTGTTGGTTGCTTCACATCAAGCGGCTTTTATCTTTGCATGATAACTTAAAATTGCAGCTGCCATTTCAAACTGCTCAACTTGTCGTGTTAATTCATAACTGCAGTCGCTGTTTCTAACTCCCAAACTCATCGCAGGTGCTCAATTCCTCCAGCCCATCCCAGGTACCTTCACAGAAGCTAAAACTTCTGGGCCATCGACAAATGCAGGTAAGTTAGTTGAACCTCTGCTTGGTTGATCTCTTGTAGTGCTAGTTCTTACTAACACTACCGCAAGCGACCATTGTTACACTAATAAAAAAACATTGATCGTATCATGAACTAATCAAAATAAACGTTCACCTTTGGTCCTGAAACATTCGCTGTTAAGAGACATTGTCATGTTATGTTGTCATAATACTTAAACAATCTTCATTCTGGGGCAGGCACGAGTAAGCATGAGGGCGAAGCAGGTTGTCACAGCATCACTGCTTGCCAGGATTCAGATGGGAGAAAGAATTCAAGGGATGAACTTGCAACGGCTGAGCAAGACCGTGATTCAAAACGGCAACGGTCAAATGGGGCACGTGGTGAAGCAACTCTGGTAAGAATAAGATAAAGAGTTCAGTGAGCAGTACAGTGGGCTTAGTAGGTTTCCTTTTTACGAATATATAGATTTAACTGGCAAAATCCATCCTGAATCCTGAAGGCATCTGGTGCTGTACGAATCGCCCTGAAGCCTGAAGTTACTGACTGTCTCGGATGATGTTCATTAACAGGCGCAGTGCTTGTCTTTGCACGTGCAGGTGATGCCAGGGTATTGTGCTGTGGAGAATTTGAGCGCCAAGCCGAGTGGTGGAGAGACGGCCGCTCCATGAAGTACCCATTCTGCTGGAGCGTTTGGCTGACCCGTTTTGCTGACTGTTTTACCTGCTGCTTGAGGCTTGCAAGTCTCCTGGAACTTGTGACAATGTTTCTTTATGATGCAACTCTGTTACCAAGTACTAGTGCTTGTGTCTACTATCGATCACTTATGACACTAAAATATGTAAGCTGCTGAGTAATGGGTGATGCTATGGTACTGTAATGATCAGGATTTCTTGCTGCTGGAATGAGAAGATCTGTGCTGCGTCCCAGGTTCCTGTTGTTGGTTGTTTTATTAGTTCTAGTCTGCTCTTCAGATTTTAGTTAGCTTGTTCTCTTGGATTTGTCTGTAATCCGAATCTCTAATGGTTTCTAGTAATGGAAATCGGGTGATTTTTTACTCAAAAAAGAAGTAATCTGCTGAGTGAATGTGTTTGTTTGTTACTCCCACCGTCCGGAAAAATTTGTCCCAAGCCTGTCCCTCAAATGGATGTATCTAGCACATTCGAGGGACAAACTTTTCGGAGGGAGGGAGTATTTGGGTGATGCTCTGCGCCGGGTTGACCGGGGCATTGTTCGGCCCGTCGTCCCAGGACGTAGGACCCCACGTGCACGAACGCCCAGGATCTGCTCTCGCGTTGATTCCGTCGTCTTTCTCGCCCACAGGGAAAATTCCACTGCACCTCCTCCTGTGCGCAGCAACTATCATTGTGCACACGCCCTTTCATCATCATCGTTGCATCGGTTCTTCTCCGCCCACACAGGTCATCTAGACTCGTACCTGCCTCCTTGTTCGCGCATGACTGCTACTTAATCTATTCTTGGACTTTAAATACTCATATTAAGAGCAACTCTAGCTTAAACCAACATGTGGTTGGATGGTTAGGAGGACAGTGGTATTCCCAGCCCATCAGAGGAGGAGACGTTCTCGTTGACTGCAGGCGCCGATGGTGACTTCGTAAATCTCAAGATGCTATGCCGGCGGCTCTGTCTCTCGGAGATGCTCATAGGGGTAGGTGTGTGTGCATGCGTTCATAGGGTGATTGTATCCTCGTATATGTGAGCGATTTCGATTGTACTGTGTTTCTTTAAAGAGCAACTGTAGCAGATTTATCAAAATTGCAGCTTTCAATTTTTTTATCACACTTAAATATTTTAAAGCTGGAGGCAAGTGCAAATTCTCAGTAACAGTCTCCAATTTTTTTTATGCAGAACCGACTTGTTAGTAATTTATACCCCCTACGATTTTACTTCAATCTTCTTCGTTCTCCTCTGCATGCATTCATGTCGTTGATTCAGCCGCCGTTCCACCGCCCCACCATGGAAGAAGCTTGTACTTGCATGTGCATATCCAAACTCATACGCACCAGTCGGAGTTGTTTAAATTCAGCTCGCCTAGGTAGAGACATACTACTTGTTCTCTCCTCCTGGAGGCTCGCTTGATTGAGAGCGCATCAGTTTGCAGAAAAATGACTTCAGATTCCCTCCACTACTAAGAACAGAAAAAAAAAGCACTCCAACAAATGTGAAACAATCTCCAAAAATCAAATCCACCATAGAAAGGCTTGTTCAGAGTTTCACTCAAGACAGATTGAAGCACGCCAGTTCGTGTGCCCTTTCCTGCACCGACTTGTAATGATGGTGGGCGTCATCTCGGTCTCATCTAAACATGTGCATGCACCATCCCCACATAGTATGCAATTGCTCTTTTCTCATAGTGCAATTGTTTAGATCCATAGTCAGGCAATGCATAAAAGAGAGAAAATTTTGTTGGATAATATAGTGGTGGCCGACGGTTCGTACATGTAAAAGTAAAACGAGAGACAATAGCCAGGACAAGTAATGAAAACGGTGTTCTTTATTGATCATTCAGTTACATATATATACATCCCGTAGGGATGTGTTGTTTCAGAGAGACACGACTGAGCATATGTCGGTTGTAGAGAGAGAGGCAAGAGTTGCATCCCTTCGGGAGGGTAACTGCATGGCAATTGGGATTAAGTGGAGATTATCCACATAATGAATTCTTAACACTCCCCCTAATCTCCGCTTTGTCCAAGAAGTATCATTGTCTGAATATAAGTTCCTCTAAACCCTGTGGAAAAAATGTGAGGAAGATAGTATTTGATATGTTGCCAAAATTCCCGCAAACCCAGTGGGAAAATAAGGAGAAAGTGATGCAACATATAATTGTGAGTGTCTCCTTTAACTCAATGTGAGAAACCCATAGAATTTAAGGGACAACAAACATGTCGTATATACTTTCTTAAAAACCCCGGTGGGGAATACATAAAGTATGACATATGATCTCATGTTGATATTACCTCATTAAAAACCTTTATGAGAACCTGTAAGTAAACTCATGAAGGGAAAAAGAGTATAATACGATGCTTTGAACAGGAACAATTCAGGAAGATACTCACCCTGATTCTTGCAAATTCCGAAGTCATCACATACCAATTCCATGAACATATTTATGGCATGTAAAAGTTGGTAGAGACTTGGTGAACAAATCAGTCACATGATTTGACTTGCAAGATATGCAATATAGTGATATTGCTTATTATGTGACATGTTTGCATCCGAGCAACACAAGCAACATTATCTTTGAGATAATTGTTGGTGGATGTAGCCACGAGGTCGCTTTCGAAGACTCTCATGAGATGACTATCACACATAGCAGCACACAAACCTTGTCTACGATCTGACATAGTAGGGATCTGATCGATGTATCCAATGATATTGGTGTCCATATTTATCTGAAACTGCAAGATTAGGACAAAATGTTTGATGCCTTGGATATATCGAAAGATATTCTTGAGTCTCACCAATTGTGTTTGGTGGATCCAATGCATGCACGGTGATAGAAGGACTACGTGCATCAGTGTTAATTCTTTGAGAGTCTTGTTCAATTCTTTTAGGGTGTCCCTCAGGATAAAGTGGTTCCTGAGTCATTTTGCATCCTCTAGTTGCTACTCTAACAACAAAATCATTCATATTATTATTCATTTCACTAAGCAATTCTCTTTGAGATTTAGCAACTTGTTCTAACTGAGTTCGAACCATAGAAGCATGTTTTCCTACACCCCTAACATCATTAGTGATTCTAAATAACAAGTCACTCAAGCGAGCAATCATATCAGAGTTATATTTCAATTGTTTCATAACATTTGCATTGAAGTGATCTTGTTTGATAATGTACCTATCAAATTCATATAGGCATTGACTAGAATGTTTATTGTAAGGGATGTCATTTTCATCAAACTTTATAAAGGAATTTACCTCTACCACCTGCGGTGGTGGTGGTGTGTCAAGTCCATGTATTTCTTCAATAGGTGATAAATTCTTAACATCTTCAGCTTTAATACATTTTTCCTTCATGCATTTCTTTGCCTCTTGCATATCTTCGGGACTGAGATATAAGTTACCCCTCTTCTTCGGAGTGGGTTTAGGCGGTGGTTCAGGAAGAGTCCAAACATCATAATTCTTCAATATATTATTCAATAATTTCTCAGCTTGTTCAACAGTTCGTTCCCTGAAAACAACCAGCACAACTATCTAGGAAGTCCCTAGAAGCATCGGTTAGTCCATTATAGAAGATATCAAGTATTTAATTTTTCTTAAGAGGATGATCAGGCAAAGCATTAAGCAATTGGAGAGGCCTCCCCCAAGCTTGTGGGAGACTCTCTTCTTCAATTTGCACAAAGTTAAATATTTCCTGTAAGGCAACTTGTTTCTTATGAGCAGGAAAATATTTTTCAGAGAAGTAGTAAATCATATCCTGGGGACTACGCACACAACCAGGAGCAAGAGTATTTTACCATATCTTAGCATCACCCATTAATGAGAAAGGAAATAATTTCAGAATATAGTAGTAGCGAATTTTCTCATCATTAGCAAAAAGGGTAGCTATATCATTTAATTTAGTGAGATGTGCCACAACAGTTTCAGATTCATAGCCATGGAAAGGATTAGATTCAACCAAAGTGATTAACTCTGGGTCGACAGAGAATTCATAATCCTTATCAGTAACAAAGATATGTGAGTTAGCAAACTTAGGATCACATTTCATTCTAGCATTCAAAGATTTTTCTTTCAGTTTGCATAGTAATTTCTTAAGATCATCTCTATCATTGCAAGCAAGAAAATCTCTAACTATCTCCTCATCCATAACATAACCTTCAGGTATCTTAGGCATTTCATATCTAGGAGAGCTAGGTCTAATAGGTGTTTCAAGATTTTCAGTTTCAAGTACTTCATCAGTTTCAATAATTTCATCAGTTTCACCATTTTCAATATCTTTAGCTCTAGCAATTTGTTCATCAAGAAAATCACCTAGTGGCACATTATCATCAAGTAAGGTACTAGCATCATCACGAGTATCATTCATAGCAGAAGTAGCATCATCAATAACTTGCGACATATCATGATTAACAACATGTGGTGGTGTTGAAGGTCTACTCAAAATAGAAAGTGAATCAATTGCAGTGCTTGATGGCAGTTCCTTACCTCCCCTCGTCTTAGAGGAAAAAATCTTAGTTCTGGTATCCTTCAGATTCTTCATAGCGATAAATAGATAATAATACCAAGTGACTCAACAAATATAGCTATGCTCCCCGGCAACGGCACCAGAAAAAGGTCTTGATAACCCACAAGTATAGGGGATCGCAACAGTTTTCGAGGTAGAGTATGTTGGTGCAATAATAGGCCCCTTATGTTTTGGAGTTTGTTGACATAAACAGTATGGGACTGATGTGTTTGCTAGTGCACACAGAGTAACAGGTCCCTGAAGTATTGAGGAGTTTGATACAAATGACGAAGATAATCTCCCTGCGTTGCAGCGAAGGTTATCACTGAAGATGATGGTAAACAAGAGTGACCCCTAAAAATTGCTGAAGTAAAGCAGTTGGTTCGGTGTTTGTCCGAAGAAAAATGACTGTGACCGAGAAGAATGAAGGAGAAGTGAAGACGTAGCATTTGTTTCATTATTCTTCTTCTTTCATTGAGTCATAGGACCACCGTACTATTAAGAGGGGTGTAGCGTTCGAAGCTTTGATTATCTGATGCTAAACCCAAATCCTATGAAAGTTGTGAAAGAAATCTCTTTGTGCTCTGAGCAAATACTTGCCAGCAAGAGACTGAGATCTTCTTCGCTGTGAGAGATTTGTCTCAGACCGAGGAGTTAGCATTACTTGTTCCTCAAGTAATGTTACCGTTGCTCCAAAATCCGACCGTTGTGAACGTGTCGGTTGGCCATTGGCTGGACCTCGTGTCCAAAATGGTCATTTCCCATCTGGGATGGCTGCGGCTATAAATAGCCACCCCACGCCGACTTTGTCCGGCGGCTGCTCCGTTTAATTCTGAGAAGATTGTTGAGCAACCCACTCTCTGAGCGATTTGAGTTTAAGATCTACCGAGAGAAAAACCCCTAGAGCTGAAGAATTAGATAGTGGTTCAGCATCACTCGAATCTAAGTCCAGTACGCTCCGCCTATTACTCTCGAGAGCTGAAACTTTCTAGATGGTTAGGTGTCAATTTCTTCAGAGACCAAGAGTGATTGTGGTTCTCGAAGAAGTCTGTAAAGGTTCGGAGATCGCCTTCAAGTATCTACCACGAGTAAGCGGCATCGGTTGACGAATCGATTGTCGAGGAGAATAGGGTGAAGAGAGTTTATCTTCCGTGTTAAGTCATAACCCCTCCAACCAGACGTAGTCCTTGTGCAGAAGGACGAACTGGTCGAACAAATTCCCTATCGCCATCGAGCACCACTGGTCATCTCTATTACTCATGTTTCCATTTGATATGATTTCCATCATGTGATTTGTTTCGATGCATGCTTAGTTTCCATTTGGTACTCAGTTTAGTTCATTATAGTTTAGTTTTTCTTTCGATTCCACTGCTGGGTTCTGAGAGTTTTGAGTTTTCTGAAGAAAATTTAAAACTCCCATTCACCCTCCCTCTAGTAGACATACTTCGTTCCTACAATTGGTATCAGAGCGAGGTACTCCTTGACTCTGCTCATTTTAGTCTAATGACTTTGGAGTTTAAGTATGTCTTCAGTGAACTACAAATCACATCTCAAGATTCCCATATTCGATGGGACGGACTACCCCTTTTGGAAGGAGAAGATGAAGATCCGTCTCTAAGCAATAGATGATGATATGTGGAATGTGGTGCAGTTCAGGCTCACAATTACTGTACCTCAAGCCCCTACCGACGAAGAAAAGAAGCTCATTCAGCTGGATGCTCAAGCCAAAGATGAGATTGGCGGCCATCTCAATCGAGCGCAATTTCGTCGCTATCGCCAGTGTGAAACTGCGAAGGAAGTGTGGGATGTCCTCGAGAAGATAAATGAAGGTGTTTCATCTCAGAAATAAGCTAGAATTGATACTCTTCGAGCCAAATCATATAAAAAAAAAGACACATCCGTGACATTTTGGCCCGAACGATTTTTTTCCTGTCATGCTTATGACACTTCTATGACGATAATTGTGACAAAAACCCGTATCATCATAGATGTGGTGGGCTCCTACTTCTATGACAAAAAATCATGACAGAAAATGGGCTTTTCATCCTGGGCGGGCCGGGGACGCACCTGCATGACATTCTTTGGGCTGTCCATGACGGAAAAAATCGTGGTAGAAGCGAGGGCGAGGAAAATTTCGGGGAGTTCCCGGTTACGGTGGGTGGTCGGGGCGGAGCGATGCACGGAGGTTTGCGCGTTTCTCTCGTACACGTCGCATGTATGTGCGAGGCGTTGGGCTCTAACTGAACCCGAGCGAGGCGTTCGCTTACTGAACCCGAGCGATTGCACTAGCTACGTTACTGAACCCGAGCGATCGATCCCTTGGCTGCTAAATGAACCCGACCGACTCCTTCGCTGCTACTGAACCCAATCGATCGCTGCTGCTGCTTACTGAAGCCGATCGAGCCTGCTGCCTCTTGATGAACAGTGAACGTGGGGGTTTGTTGAACGAGTTGAGACGTGGTCGGGGTTGGATGAACAGTTCCTGGTGGGGGTTGGATGAACAGGACCCCGTGGTAGTAGGCGGTTGCCACTAGATGAACAGGACCCCGAGAGGAGGCCGCCATAGCCGAGCCGTTGGGGGTGGATGAACAGGACTCCATGGAGGGCTGGTTGAACAGTAGCCGGTGGAGGCAGAGGAAGACGCGGTGGATGAACAGTGCAGGTGGAGGTTGGAGGAAGTCGACGGTGGGTGAACAGTAGCCCGTGGAGTCCCGTTTTGCGGTACGCCATACCCCTCCCGATGAACAGGACCCCCGTTTCGACCGTAGCCGGTCGAGCCGAAGGCCGTTTCCTCCGTTTTGCAGTACGCCAGACCCTTCCCGATGAACATGACCCCGTTTCGACCGTACGCGCTCCAGCAGAAGACCGTTTCCCTCCGTTTTGCGGTACGCCACACCAGGTTTCGGCTGTTTCGTCCAAGCCGGTTGGCTCCCGATGAACGCGACGCGTTCCGTTGCCTCCCGATGAACACGACGCTGTTTCTCCGTTTCGACCCCGCCGGTTGGCTGCCGATGAACACGACGCCGTTGCTGCCGTCCGCTGCCTCTCCATGTACACCAGCCCTGGCCATACGTATGCGCGAGTACGCGTTTGAGACTCCGCCAGTATGTAGGTACGTAGCCATATTTTTTGCCCTGTGGCTATATGTACGTGTACACAGTTTAGACGAGACTGTACGTACAACACGTGTCGCTCCTTACTCGGCCACGGTTCATCGCTGCAGAGAGACCGATCGACCGCTATGTACGTACACGTTCGCGACCAGACAGATAACGCTACGTACGCTTCCACCGGGTGGGTCCCAGCTGTCAGGGAGGACAAGGAGGCACTTCCTTGCGTGCAAAGATATAACTGGCGGGTCCCAGCTGTCAGGGGCGAATCATTTTTTTTGCCCGTAATAAGGAGGCACTTCCTTGCATGCGGCCGTGGACCCAGCTGTCAGCCTCTCCACGTACCGTCCTCTTCCGATGGAAGTCGTTCCTTTACCACGTTGACCGCGCCACGCCGAGAGCACCAAGGCGGTGGACAACGGCGAGGCATAGGAAGGGATTGACCCGGAGCCGCGGAAGACTCGGCAGTTGTTTCCCACGCGGAGGGGGGTACGAGGGTTTACTGGTTCGGCTGCAGTGTGAGGCTGCCGTCGCCAGAGAATAATAGGAGGTCTGGGTGAGTGCAGGGATGGCCAGGCCAGCGATTGGGAGTAGGGTGGAGTGGTGAGGCCTGTGCAGCAGCACAGCCGGCCACGGGAGGCAGGAGCAGGCAGCACGGCCGGCGCTGGTTTGGGCGGCTGGAGCAAGAAGACCAGAGGTTGAAGAAGCACGACGACGGTTGGATTAACATCCAACGGTCACTGCACATAGAATCATTTGTTGACTATAAGTTGACAAAGCCCTGCGTACGCGTCAACTTTGTAGGCCCACAAGTCAGCCTCCAAATTGGGTGGGTCCCAGCTAGCAGGAGGAGTGTTCATTTTTTTTGTGCGTACTAAGGAGGCACTTCCTTGCGTGCGAAGATATAGCTGGTGGGTCCGAGTTGTCAGCGGGAGGAACGTTTTTTTCGTGACAAACAAAGGCCCTTCCGATAGGTCCCCGCTGTCAGGTGGATGAATCATTATTTTGTGCGTAATAAGGAGGCACTTCCTTGCGTGTGGCCGTGGACCCAGCTGTCAGCCTCTCCACGCACAGTCCTCTTCCGATGGATGTCGATCGTTGACCACGTTGACCACGCCGTGCCGAGAGCACCAAGGCGATAGACGACGGCGACTCGACGAGGCCAAGTAAGGGAATGACCCGGAACCGACGAAGACTCGGCAGTTGTTTCCCACGCGGAGGGGAGTACGAGGGTTTACTGGTTCGGCTGTAGTGTGAGGCTGCCGTCGCCAGAGAATAACAGGAGGTCTGGGTGAGTGCAGGGATGGCCAGGCCAGCGATTGGGAGTAAGGTGGAGCGAGGCCTGCGCAGCAGCACAACCTGCCATGGGAGGCAGGAGCAGGCGGCACGGCCGACGCTGGTTTGGGCGGCTGGAGCAAGAAGACCAGAGAGGTTGAAGAAGCACGACGGCGGTTGGATTAACATCCAACGGTCACTGCACCTAGAATCGTTTGTTGACTAAGTTGACAAAGCCCTCCGTACGCATCAACTTACAAGTCAGCCTCCAAATCTGGTGGGTCCCAGCTAGCAGGAGGAGTATTCATTTTTTTTGTGCGTAATAAGGAGGCACTTCCTTGCGTGCGAAGATAGAGCTGGTGGGTTCGAGCTGTCAGCGGGAGGAACATTTTTTTCACGACAAACAAAGGCCCTTCCGGTAGGTCCCCGCTGTCAGGTGGATGAATCATTATTTTGCGCGTAATAAGGAGGCACTTCCTTGCGTGCGGTCGTGGACCCAGCTGTCAGCCTCTCCACGTACAGTCCTCTTCCGATGGATGTCGATCGTTGACCACGTTGACCACGCCGCACCGAGAGCACTAACGCGGTGGACGACGGCGAGGCCCCAGACGGGAACGACCCGGAGATGGGGAAGACACGGCAGTGGAGTCACAGACGGACAGGAGTGCGAGACTTGACTGGTTCGGGTGCGAGCTGGGGCTACACTCGGCGGAGAATAACGGGAGGTGCGGAGGAGTGGAGGGGTGGCCTGGCCGTCCGTGGGGTAGTGTTTCTCTCCGAGGCACGTGAAGCAGCACCGGTGGACGCCGGAGGCTGGAGCATGCGGTCCCGCCAGCGCTGGAGGAAGAAGACGAGAGATTGAAGAAGAATGCCGGCCGTTGGATGTAAATCCAACGCCATGCTTAGGCTTCGACCTATTGGCCCACATGTCAGCGAGTCCATTTGGTGGGCTGGGTGAAACAATAATGTAGCGTCTATGCAACCCATTTGTATGTTATGTCAGAATTTACAGTCCATTTACAATATTTTTTCGAGATACGCGGATTTGCTGGGCTGGGTTATCATGTTGGGCTGGACGGAGAAATGTTATAGAAACATAAACACGTGGTTGCACGTCTATTACTGCATTGGTCAGTAAAATATTAGCAAGCTTATGTTCAGCAGTAATTAACTTGCAAACTTATTGTTAAACAATTATTATTATTATTATTATTTTGTAAGAACTTATCATTTACAAAATAAAATAATAATTTAATTTGATGAGTTAATAAGACGTGGGGTATTATTATCTTTTAGGCTAGATGTGGGAGAGTCGAGTTGGTTGAAGGGAAAACTAGTGGGAGAAAAATCAGATTACCTCAAAAAAGAAAGTGGGAGAAAAATCAGAGATAAGATTAATAAAAAAGAAAAAAAGGAAGTCATAAGGTCTATACAAAGGTTGGACAAAGGAAAGGTCAAACGGGAACCTTAGGTTGTTTAAAAAATATATATGTAATAAAATATAAATATAAGTATAAATATACATACTATTATAGAAGGGAAAACATAGGAAAGGAAAAACTGCACTGTAAAAAAAGATACACCTGCTGGATCCCCATAATCATGTTGTGGGCCGCGGATGTCCTAAGAAAAGAAACCTGCGCTAGGCAGCCGCGGCCCAGTTGATACCTACTGGATCTTAAAAAAAAGGAAACACGGCAGCCCAGTGAACTACTAGTTATGTACATAAGCAAATAGCCACTCAAAAAATAAAAGGCAAACATGTTAATGGGTTCTTAGACGAAATATTTCGGATAAAACGGATAATTGCGACACATAGGATAATGCATAAAACACACAGATGATAAGGTGCTTAAGAAGACAAAGTACACCATCTAGATCTTCCTGGCACGCTTGATCATGGCGCTACGGCTGTCCGTGTACTCCTCGGTTACGGGAAGCAGACACGCCCTCATGTCCCAGATCCGGCTATACATGTCGTAGCATACCTATGCGTCCTTGGCCACGTAGGTGATGTAGGCTAGATTCAGAGGTACCTCCCACGTGTTCAGGTCTGTCGTATCCACGTTTTCTTTCATGTTGGCATAGCAGGGGTCGATGATTGCCGCGGCGAGGTCAACCACGGAGTCCTTCTCCTGCCCGTTGCCGACGACCTTGTATTGCTTCTGGATGTCAACGAGTTTTTTGCACTAGATGGCCAAATCGTAAAGCACAGTGGCGTTCTTCCTGCTGTCCACCGTAGCGAAGGTGCAGTCGACGGTGCCGATGAAATGTGCGAATGCTCCAGAACCTCTGATGGCCCTACAGTAATGGTAGACAAGAACCTCGTCCCGCACGCATACCTGGGCGACGGCGATCCGCTGGTCCTTTCTAGGAGACGGATGGATGGGCACAAGGTCTAGTCCTGCGACCTTGTGCTTCTCCTCCTGTAGGTACTGCTTGAACTTGGCGAGGCAGAGTATGCGGCGGCAGCAGTTAGTTTTTCAACTCTTGAGAACTGCAATCATGAGTAAACGTAGTGGGTACAGGCGGTAGGAACGCATTCAAACACTTCCATTAAACCGGCCTGGAAGCCGAGAAACCTATTCCGGCCACACATCCGTTCATGAGCGGGTAACTTTACTTAAATTTTATTCGCTTTACTCAAATTTGATTCTTAAAACAAGCAAAGCATTGGCTCCTTCTATCAGTGCAACAGGATCAACACGCAAAACAATGAGAATTATTATTCTCAGGACGTACACGATCAGCTCATTTGCCGCACTTTCACAATTACAATACTACCAAGTTTGAACAGCTTCTTATGGTTTCTGTCCTCTGCATCATCATGTCGTGTTTCCCAACTTGCAAGATTCACAACCAACCCATAAGATTCAAATAATAAGTACAACAAAGATGCCTACCCATGTGAATGATTCACACCATTAGTCAAGGCACCATTCATCTCGCACAGATCTGAATGTATGAGCTGATGAGCTGTAATGGTTCCAGGTGTCTCTACTTCCCAGGCTTGTGAGGCTAACGATGTTGCTTAGCTTCCACATACTCACGGCACTCGAAGCCTTTGGCTAAAGTGAAACTCAGGTTTAAATCCATGTTGGCCAGCCGTGTCATACAACGCAAGACCAACATCTGTACTTGAGTATTCCTGTTAGCACAGATAAAGAAAGAGCATGATTACTATAATAGTGGCACTAGTCGAAGCAACTTTATTTTCAAAACGAGAAAAGATTGCGATAGAATAGCTTTATTAAAAAAATACAATGTTAGCACAGTATGACAAAGCACGATCATGTGAATAAGGCCATAAAGGACAGTACCGATCAGTGTGGCAGTAGAAGGAGGAGCGTCGACTCATTCCAATCTCTGGCTTTGTGCAGTTCAACAAAAATTATGGCGTCCGCGATGCCGCGAGGGAGAGAGGGGGCCTACGCGCATCCTCGACGGTAGGCATGATTCACTCAACTAGTTCGGTGCACATGCTAGGCTGTGATTGATGCAATGCACATGGACTTCATTCTGCCGGATACACCTTTTGCAAGTTATCTACATTGGATTAACAGCAGTTAAAGAGTTGGTACAAGGGCATGGGACAGTGGGGACACCAGGACATTCACCAGCGTAAAGAAGCAACTTGTCATAATGGAAAAAATAGCAGGATAGTACCATTTGTAGAATAGTTTAATTGCATCATATTACCGGAGGCATTAGATTAACAATAACATTGGTTAGACATGTCCTTACTGTAACAGTGGGATTGCTTCGTTTTACAACCGCTGATACGTCTCCAACGTATCTATAATTTTTGATTGTTCCATGCTGTTATATTATCATTCTTGGATGTTTTACAATCATTTTATATCATTTTTTGGTACTAACCTATTGACATAGTGCCAAGTGCCAGTTGCTGTTTTCTGCATGTTTTTTACATCACAGGAAATCAATACCAAACGGAGTCCAAATGCAGCGAAATTTTTTGTGGATTTTTTTGTACCAGAAGACATCCAGTGGGCCGGAGAAGCACCTGGGGGGTGCTCCGAGGGGAGCACAAACCACCAGGGCACGCCTGGAGGCCCAGGCACGCCCAGGTGGGTTATGCCCACCTCGGGTGCCCCCTGAACCGCCTCTTTGCTCTATAAATACCCCAATATTCCAGAAACCCTAGGGGAGTCGATGAAAATCAATTCCAGCCGTCGCAAGTTCCAGAAACACCAGATCCAATCTAGACACCATCACGGAGGGGTTCATCATGCCCATTGGTGCCTCTCCGATGATGCGTGAGTAGTTCTTTGTAGACCTACGGGTCCGTAGTTAGTAGCTAGATGGCTTCCTCTCTCTCGTTTGATTCTCAATACAATGGTCTCTTGGAGATCCATATGATGTAACTCTTTTTGCGGTGTGTTTGTTGGGATCCGATGAACTTTGAGTTTATGATCAGATCTATCTTTTTATCCATGAAAGTTATTTGAGTCTTCTTTGATCTCTTATATGCATGATTGCTTATAGCCTCGTATTTCTTCTGCAATATTTGGGTTTTGTTTGGCCAACTTGATCTATTTATCTGGCAATGGGAAGAGGTGCTTTGTAATGGGTTCGATCTTACGGTGCTTGATCCCAGTGACAGAAAGGGAAACGACACGTATGTATCGTTGCTATTAAGGATAACAAGATAGGGTCTATTTCTACATAAATAGATCTTGTCTACATCATGTCATCATTCTTATTGCATTACTCCGTTTCTCCATGAACTTAATACACTAGATGCATGCTGGATAGCGGTCGATGTGTGGAGTAATAGTAGTAGATGCAGGCAGGAGTCGGTCTACTAATCTTGGACGTGATGCCTATATAATGATCATTGCCTAGATATCGTCATGATTATTTGAAGTTCTATCAATTGCCCAACAGTAATTTGTTCACCCACCGTTTGCTATTTTTCTCGAGAGAAGCCACTAGTGAAACCTACGGCCCCCGGGTCTCTTCTTTATTATATTTGCCTTTGCGATCTATTTTCCTTTGCTTTTATTTTCAGATCTATTAAACCAAAAATACAAAAATACCTTGCTGCAATTTATTTTATTTGGCGTTCGATCTATCAATCTATTACAACTTTCTCCCGTCAATTTGCCAACTTCTGGCGCCGTTACCCGAAAGGGATTGACAACCCCTTTAACACGTCGGGTTGCGAGTATTTGTTATTTGTGTGCAGGTGCTGTTTACGTAGTGTTGCTTGGTTCTCCTACTGGTTCGATAACCTTGGTCTCATCACTGAGGGAAATACCTACCGTTGCTGTGCTGCCTCATCCCTTCCTCTTTGGGGAAATACCGACGTAGTTCTAGTAGACATCAATCGCCCTTACATTAACAACAGCAAAAAGTTGGTATAAGGGCATGCGACAGTGGACGCATCAGCACCATGTACCTATAGAGAGGCATAAAGTGGTGATGCCAACATCCAATCAAGATCCGGGCTGGTCCCAAATTTTGTTCTCTTTACCTGCCTTTTCCTATGTGAGGGCAGCAAATCTAATCCTAGACATACTCTGTTGCTTGTCCCCCGGCCGCCACTTTCTTTCATTTTTAACCAATAATAGATCTGTTCCTTATCCTGTTTGAACTGTGTTTTCCTTTTATTTCCTTCTTCAACCAAGAGATCTGTTGGGTATCCAGTCTGTACTGCTCCCCCCTGTTATTTCCTCTTTGAATCAAGTCCTAGATTCATGCTACGACTTTCCCCCCTTTCTTCCCTGTTTGAACCAAGTCCTATATTCTACTGCATGAAGTATCTTTACCACTAATAATATAAAATTTTAGGTGGCTTTGGAAGAGCTGATGGAAGTGGAAAAAGATCCACATGCAGCCACGTGGGGAGCTGGGGCAGTAGAGCGAGGCCGTTTTCAAAGGAAATTATACCTGAGGGTCGTCGGGGTGTGGCTAGGAGGCGGGCGGGAGGTCGGATCTGCCCACAATATGGCAGGGAGGAAGAAGGGGTCCGAGGACCTCCCGAGCCGGCGCTGTGTTGGAGAGAACGACACAGGCAGAGGATCGGGACCCGCCGGCAGCTGTGGGTTTCCTCCCTCATCGCCGATGACCGCGTGAACGATGCATCTAGTCCCCTACACACCCCGGCCGAAGGGATCCGGCCGGATCTGTGACCAGTGGTGAGCTAAGAGAAAATGTCGCTCCCACTGTCTTGTTTAGATCTGGAGAGGATGAGAGAATGAAGAGTGCAACCCTAGAAAAGCAAGCGCTCAGGCTCCTGCCTATGTATATAGTGGAGTGATTATATTTTTCTCTTCAGAACAGGCGTTTCAATTTGTGTACGTGGTATTAAAGAAAAGAAACTCTCTGTTTAACGTGACTAACTGGACGTCGCACTTTGTACTGTACTATACTATAAAAAAAACATGCACGGTTTACATTCCGAATTGCTAGCTAGAACTTGAACTGTATTTGTTTACATGTACTGTACCACCTTTTTCTTTTGGTTTTCTGCTCCATGGCATAATTCATCGATACAAAATTTTACTCCCTCCGTTCCTAAATATTTGTCTTTCTAGAGATTTCAACAAGTGACTACATACGAAGCAAAATGAGTGAATCTACACTCTAAAATATATCTACATACATCCGTATGTTATAGTCCATTTGAAATGTCTAGAAAGAAAAATATTTAGGAACTGAGGGAGTAGGAGTATTTAAAAGTCAAGGGCGGGGCTTTTTCCCCGGCAGTACGTGCGGCAGTTTCGCCTAACCGGTTTGACAGAGAGGAGGAGGGTGAGGGACTATTGGATTCAACTTACTGCTGGAAAGGTAGGGCTGTGTGATTGGACAGCTCGTTACTACTGGAAAGATGGAGTCTTGTGATATGACGGCTCATTATAGTCATTATCACGTCAGGAGCAGTGCGAAACACGGCAACCCAGTGAACCAGCAGGGGATAGCCATAGAAAACAATGTGGTGATATGGCCATAAAAAACAACTTACGTCCTCTTCTCAGTTCATCGCCATCTACTTTCACCATTCCTGTGTTTTCAGTATCATGCGAATCAAAGAGGCCCTTAGACTGGTTTAGGTTCGGACGTTTTTTTTCAATATGTTATGTCCAAAATTTAATGAACGTGCTCCGGTTTCTATGAAAATAATCCGGTTTGCATGTGGTAATTCATTTATTTATTTATTCTTCTGCGGGGGCTTTGCATGTAATTCGTTAGGTCTGAAATGTAAAGTACGCCGGCATGGTTGCATATGCTCCGAGTCGTACATGGACTACGACCCAGATGCTCTATGTCCCACATGTCGGCGAAAGGAAGCACATGGAAATAGCCTAGGAGTACATATAGGAGGAAAAATGCGGGGAAAATTATGTACTATGAAGTCGCACGCACCCAACTAGTGGTACTCTTCTCCCTCGTTTCTCTCTCCTTATTCTAACTCAGCCGACGCACGGTGGGCGTGGTGGGGATTTGCGAAGGTACTAGTAAACCAGGACGTAGGTAGTAAACCAGAACGAAGACAGTGATACGTCATACGTGTACTACATATAATTACCGCCACCAAATAAGAGCAAGGGATCACACATGTCAATTACGACTGGAATAAAAATGCCATACACTAACACATTAAGGCCAGGAGGCGATGCGGTGCTGGTTACAGGAGGCAAGAAGAAAGATGCATCCATCGACGACCTCCTCCTCCTCGACTCAGGGCACCGACCCACCGAACGACGGCTAAGTAGCAGCGACTTTCGTGGCCAGGTCCACATGCTTCTGAACAATGGCGTCCAAAGATTCCAGCCGATCGAAGAAGGCCAACGTCTTTCTGTCCTCCCTGGCCTTGTAGTGGCCTATGTAGACGATTTTCTCGTCGACGTGGATGTGTAGGTCAACGGTTTCTTGCATGGCAAGGCGCTGCGCTGCGAGCGCGGCCTCGAGGTGCACATTCTTTGTCGCGACCTCCGGCAGCTGCAGGGCCACCAGTGCTTGAAATAGTTTGTCACCATGGAGGCCGATGAGGGTGGCAGGCAACGAGGAGCCTGGGCGCGCGGGCTGGAGGAGTACGGCAAGGTCGTCCGCGCGCTTCTTGACGGTGGTGAACTTGTGGATGGAGCGGACCATCATCTCGTCCACGCGAGAGGCGAAGCCGGCGTCGACGAGGGCTATGACGCCGGCGGTCGCCAGCACCGTCTGGAAACGCTGCGCGGTGCGGGGCTGCAGGCCGACGTCTTGGATGATCTGGCACAGCCGACTGCCGCTCGCGTCCATCGACGCCATGGGTGCTTGTGGCTTCTGGTCACTTGTCTTGGTCTTGGATTGGAGTGAGCAGTGTTGCGCAAAGACTAGGAGTAGATGGATTGGAGTGGTGGGGCGCTTTTATATGAGAGTCCAAACTGCGTTGCATTAACATCGTGCTGGCTCCATTCTGCTTCTCCAATTAATTCCCTCTGCATGCTAATTGAATGAGGATGCACCATTGACCGTTCAACGTTTCGGGAACCGCTACCCGGCCCCTCGTTGGCATTCAATGATTCAAGCCGTATCAACATAAATGCGTGTCAAAAAGAGACTACTGCATTGTGCACCGCGACCAAGGCGGAGAGGAAAACGAGAGAAATTAATATTTATTTGCTAATTAATACGATTGCATGCAATGAACTGACCGCTGCATGCGGTGCTAGGTAGTAGTACGTCTCAAGGCATTAAAAACAACAGAAACAAGAAATGTGGTCGGGTTTGTTTTGGGAATATTTGATTTTCGTAAGATAACTACTCCCTCCGTTCCCAAATATTTGTCTTTCTAGAGATTTCAACAAGTGACTACATACGAAGCAAAATGAGTGAATCTACACTCTAAAATATGTCTACGTACATCCGTATGTTGTATTCCATTTGAAATGTCTAGAAAGGCAAATATTTGGGAACGGAGGGAGTATAACCGTAAGATCTGCATCCGACGGTGGCACCTATTGGACGCAAACAGCAATACTAGAAAAGAATTGCCACAAAACTGCCACACCACGCCCTTCCCCTACACATAAGACTGTCACGCGAGCATTCGCAACTGCCACGTTCGGGTTGCGCTTGGCTCTTCGCCTCTTCGAGAAGTCAAACAATGTTAGTACTACTTCTACAGTACCGAATCAACTGCTGCATGTCCACCGCGTGGGGGAGGGAGAGCTTCTTGTTGTAAGCAAAAGCTTCTACTCGTCTGCGAGCCACCGCGCACATGGGCGAGGGAGAGGGCGTACTAGTAATCAAGCTTCTCCTTGTTGTACGAGTTTACGCGACACATCATAGCACAATTTTCTCAAAAACTTGTGTTTACAAATGCATGCATGCCGTGAGTTTCCTGTTGATCCTTGCATCTATTGATTTAATGCACCTTGAAGTATGAACATGTGATGATAAACATGTCACAGTGGAGAGCACCTCCAGTGTTTGGAGGCAGCACTGCCTCTAACACCGGCCCCATATGCTTGCCTGTAAACTTGTCTAAAAGACCCGCAGTGTATACTAATATTTGCTGCAGCCTCTAACATTTACCCCACCACAAGTTAAAATATATATTCATCTCTTGACCAGATCAGCGTACAAACTTCAATCAGCAGGATGACAGGTAGGGCCAGAAGGTTATTTTAGTCGAAAAAAATGCTTGTAGACGGCCTAGCATGGAGGCGACTCCAACGATTTTAAGCTTAGAGGCATCCGGTCTACAGTGTATGGCATCGGGCTTAGACCTTACACAATGCTAGGTGCTTAGAGAGGTGCTTAGAAAAACAAACCAGATTTTTCTGAAGCACCGATGCCTATTTCTACAGGAGAGACGCTTAATTAAGCATCTACCTTGTACAAATAAGCACCGGTGCTTAAAGAAAGCTTGGTTTATTTCTCTAAGCACCTCCTCAGGCTACTCATAGTGGGGAGTATCATATACTAGTATCATGCATATGATACTAGTGTATAATACTACCTTCATACTACCATTATCTTGTGCATAGTATCATAGATGACCTTATTTATTGCCATGCATGACACAAAGTAGCGTTGCATTTAACATGATACGATATCTACCTATGTTACTCTAACCATCTCTTTCTTCTTTAATTCTCTGCCATGTCTGCGTGTTTGCTATTCCCAAGTGCATGATACTAGAGATACCACCACTATGGCCAGCCTAAGCATCTTGCATTGTAAGGCACCTAGGCTATGTTACTAGCTACTACTCCATAGTGGGTAGTAAAACCAGCCCTAAAAATGGAGAGTAACTTTATACCACCTCCCCTACACATGAAACTGCCACACGAGCGTTCGGGTTGCGCTTGGCTCTTCGCCTCTTCGGGAAGTCGAACAATGATGGTACTACTACAGTATGCTTCTGACCATCTGACACCGAATGAACTGCTGCATGTCCACCGCGTGCGGGAGGGAGAGCGTGTAGCAAAAGTTTCTCCTCGTCCTGCGAGCCACCATGCTCATGGGCGAGGGAGAGGGCGTTGTAATCAAGCTTCTCCTTGTTGTACGAGTTGACGCGACACATCAAAGCAGTGCACTCTCTATATTTCAAAAAATTATGTTTACCGATGCATTAAATACAATGCATGCATGCCGTGAGTTTCCTTTTCGATCCTTGCATGTGTTGATTAATGCACCTTGAAGTAGTATGAATATGTGATGGTAAAACTTTCTATGCCCCGGCCCTAAAGCGAGAGATGGTGGTGCACGAGGAGGGCGAGATCATGACGACGGAACAGGACCGGACGATGGAGGTCTATATGAACCTCACCTTGCTCCACTGCCCCTTGTGCCTCCGCCCCTTGAATCCTCCAGTTTATGACGTTCGAATACATCTCGTCCGTTCGGCTGATCGAGCAAGGTGCGGGTTTCTTGATTGATGTGGTTTTCGATTGATTTGTGCAGTGCAAGGGAGGGCACCTGGCCTGCGCGGACTGCCGCAACGAGCGCCCCGGGAATCAGCGGCAGTGCCAGAAGTGCGAGCGCGGCGGCGGCTTCGACGTGTGCAACATGCCGATAGACGCCGTCCTCTCCTCGGCGAGGGTTGAGTGCCCGCACAAAGGCTGTGGTCTCTACGTCACTTACCCGAAGCTCACCGATCACCAGAGCGTGTGTCCGCTCGCGCCCTGCAAGTGCCCCATGCCCGGCTGCGGCTACGAAAGCCCGCCGCCGGCTCTCCCCCGCCACATTAGCACCGTGCACCCCATGCCCGTGCACATGATCTAGTACGGCAAGGTGCTCCAGCTGCAGGTGCCGGTGTCGGAGCCGCGACGCTTGCTGTTCGCGGAGGCGGACGGCCGCGCATTTTTTGTGGTCGGCGGGGTGCTCGACATCGGCGCCCCTATCGCCGTGTCGGTCGTCTACATCAGAGCGGGGGCATCCGCACCACCACATTACGCGGCCAAGGTGTGGGCGAACGGGCCGCCGGGGTCGCCTAGAGGCACGACCGACGCCGTCAAGGTGGAAATAGAGGTGACAAGCAGCAAGGAGCCCGGCGCACCTACTTCACAGTGCCGCCCAAGCTGCTGGCCGGGGCTGGGTATTCGAGGACGGTGTCCCTCCACATTCAGATTGACAAGCTCACCTCCTAAATGATTCCACGGCGCCTTCTATTTATCTTAGTACTAATATGATAATATACTCCAACATCAGATCAGCAGTCAAAGTAGGGTTTAGTATGGTCTACTTTAGCTTAAGAGATGGAGGATTTTGATGGCAATGCAGCAATTACTTCAACATCAGATCAGTAGTTGAAGTAATTTCCAACGGTCAAAGGGATATTTTGTGCCCGTTGGATATAAGATCCTTTGTGTAAGAAGTAAACCTAAATAGAAGCTGCTTATATGCTTGCTTGTTGAGGAAGTGTTGCATACTTCTGCGAGTTAACACGGCACATCAATGTAGTACTACTAGTAGTACTCACCCGACTGCGCAGCAGACCAAGGCACCAAGCTCGTGTCGTGTTGGTGCCGTGTGCAAGAGATGGTGTGTGCGAGAAGTCCCGAGAGACTCGTGAGCGTAGGTGTGTGCATGGGAAAGAGGGAGAGTGTCGATGTAATGCGTGTGAAAAAAGACTAGTCAATGGCTCGCCATGAGGCTATTCCTGGAGAATGCACCAACAACCGTAAGATCTGCATCCGATGGTGCCAGCTATTGGACGAAAACATCAGTAAAAAAAAAGAAGTGCCATGGCATTTAATAAAACTGACACGCCACGAGCTTTGCTACACGCACGGGCATATTTTTTACTGTGTTTACGGGGTGGCTTAGCTGGAATAACATGATTGGAAGAAATAAGTGTGAGGGGCCCCACACCCCCTGAATATCAGGGGGGTGAAGATTAGATAACGAAGGAGTCCATAAACTCCCCGTATTACTCCGTGCGTTAGAATCCGTATTATTCCGTGCGTTTAGAATTTTTGCCACACCACGCCCCTCCCCTACCCATGAAACTGCCACACGAGCGTTCGCAACTGCCATGGTCTGCTCCTATGTGCGATCTTCATTTTTTTAAAGTGATCTACAATAAAAGGCCGGGCTTTTGGCGTGCGGTAGGCGGGGGAGCTTGGCCTTGTCGGTTTGCTACTGCTCACGTGTGGTCGAACATAAGTGATGTACCAAGCCGATGCGCGTCGCTTCGGTGAGCAGTGGGCCGGACATACCGTCTGTTCATGCTAAGCGGCGGGCCGGACTGACCGTGTGTTGGTGCAACTGCTTACATGCGGTCGCACGTGTCAGTGACGCACCAAGCCGATGTGCGTCCCTTCGGTGAGCGGCGGGCCGTACCGACCGTGTGTTGGGGCGACGCCAGCGCGACGGGCTGTAAGTTTACCGCCTAACTTAATTTGTATGTAAAGGGTGACGCCCGCAACCTCTCGGAGCAAAAAATGAGTAGCCCGTTGCTGGCTATTTCTATAATTAGTTTAGAAATTCTCAATTTCATGTGTGATCCAACGGTCTAAGTGCCTCTGAATGGCTAGGATTCACGTCTACAGTAACATCGTTGTACCCAGCAGTGTCACGTTCTTCCAGCAGCATCAGCACGTCAGTGTGATCAATCCACGCAAGAAGCTGGCAAACAACACCTCCGCATGTGCCACGTAGCTTCATTGAGTTCCCCCATTATTTTATTCAAAAATATATTGACTGAAAAAGAGAGACATCTCCCGAAACAAAAACTTGCTCGTATTTTGTTTCCTACTTGCTTTGCACATACTGGAAGAGCAAGTATAATAAGTTACAGTCAGCATGCTATAATGATTAAACAATTATATTTGTGTTGAGTTGGATGAGAGAGAAGAGGAGAGAGAATGGAAGCGGGCTATAGATTAACAGCCGGCTACAGCACGGGCTCCAAGAAACATTGTGAGAGTGTACAGTGGGTCATGCATTGATAAAGTAGTACTGCTTACCAACTACTATACACGTTTGCTATATGGTTGACTATGTATGACATGGCAACACGTTGTTGGCTATACTATTAACCATGCTCAAAGTACTAGTGCCACGTCCTCTAACAAGTCTTTCAACATGCGTCAAATTATCAATAGGGCTAACTCTCCTTCGAGAAATGTGCTCCACCGTGTACACGCGCGTGTGTGTGACGGGAGGCAGTGCGTGCATGCGTGCACCTCTTCTCTTCACTAGTCAACGTGTACGTGCAACGCACGTTAATTTGGAAGTATATTAAGTGCATGCGGATATTAAGTAGGATATTATTTGCGTGTTATTATGTGATTAACACTATATTTGGCATGAAATTAACTGCACGCTAAACGTGTTGAGCGCTCGACATTGAAGCAGTCTAGATCGTTGGATTGACATGATTTGATGGCCGAGATTAATTGGATCTGCCTATTTGGGTCTTTTTTATATTGGTATAGATATAGATATAGATATAGATACATGTCCTCCACGGCTCCACCTAGTGGGTGTGTTAGAGAGAGAGAGGGAGATGGTGTGTCTGACATGCCTCTATACATATGTTTCTGTCAAAGAGAGTCCTAAATACATAGTATATGTATGTGGAGTGGGCAATATACGAGAAGAGCGGGGAAGGGATCATTTACGCACGTATCAATAGACATGGATAGAGGGAATAACTTTACGAATGTACGAGCTCTAGGAAAGAGTGGGGGGTGCATGTTGGAAGATGATGCGAGAGGCCAACCAGGCAAAGACAAGGAAGGAGTACAAGAGCAAGATCGATAATTAAAGAGAGGGGATGATAACGTGCGTGGGCGCGCTTGTCTGGTCAATAGACAAAGCGGAAGGCATGGATGATGAGACGGGGAGGGGCAATTAAGGTGTGTGGGGCAGGCGGTCCTATGTATAGTGGTCGTGGTTTGGTCGATGTGTGCGTGGGTGAAGAGGGGGAGACTTGACTAGAGATATATATCGGACATTTTGTGTGGGGAGATAGCAAGAGACCTTGCTATACATAGAGGGAAATCAATTGGTGCACATGCATGAATGTGTCAGAGATAAAGAACATCCAGAGTGATGAAGAGAGGGAGATGTGTGTGTCGTGGGGGAGAGGGGGTACAACTAGCTTGTGACACCGTAAGAGTGCAAGATGGACAACAACAGAGGGGGTGCAGCTAGCTTGTGACACTGTACGAGTGCAAGATGGATAACAACGGAGGGGGCGACAGTGCCCGCGTGCCTCGGAGTTAGGACGGGAGGCATGGATGGTGAGAGGAGGGGAGGGACTATGTGTGTACATGTTCGTGTGTCGTAGGCAGGCCTGGCTAGCTAGAGGGGTATATCGATCAGTGTGTGTGGGAAAGATGGAGACGTAGGGAGATCGTGGGAGACCGACCCAAGGAACAAGAACGTGTGTGCACGATGTAGAGGATGCAGAGTGGCGGGGAGTGCGTGTGCATATATGCATGCACAATATAGGAAAGTTATTGGATATCCACAAAGGGAGGAGGAGTGTGTGTGTGTGTGTGTGTGTGTGTGTGTGTGTGTAAAAGACTCACAAAGACGATAATCAGTACAAGAGTGGATTCAAATATTTGAACAAGAGCTCCTGATTTTTGTAAGTCATGTATGCATGAATATAATGCAGATATGCCTGGCATGGTTTTGAATCAAACATGCTACATACTATATTCACATTGAACAAGGCCAAATTGATTTGAATTTGTGATACCGATGGCAGACATCGTCTCACCACCACTGCTCACCACATTGCATCCGTGCATGGCCATAACAATTCTAATTTGAGATAATGTGTGGCTTTCAAAGCTAACATCTAAATGTTGTGTGTGTGGGCGGGGGGGGGGGGGGGGATGCATTGTTGTGTGTGTTAAACACATTAGACATATGAAGACAGGGTTTAGATTATTCTGAACATCTTGCTACCTAGACCAATGTACTGTGATTTGAATTCAACATGAAATGGATACAAATATTTGAATTGGAGATCGTATGGTACACGTAGTTCATATGTTCATATAAGATGGAAGATCAAAATGTAGGTCTACATCCATTATAAACCGCAAGATCACCTAACGATATATTCGAACTCAACATAACGTAGATTCAAAAACTGAAATTCAAGATCCTGGCATTCGTAATCGTATAAAACGGGACATGACTCTTTCTTGTGGTGGGAATTGATTTGTTTTTTGTTGTTGGTGAGGGAAGTGCAGATTGATTTGGTATTGTACACGTTAATCTTGTTCTCCCGATTTTTTTTAGTTTTTTCTTGTAGTTTTTCATTCGCATTTGTAGCAATATAGTAAAAGGGGACATCTTCGCAAAAAAAGAAAAGAAAAAGTAAAAGGGGACACGACTCTCTTGTGTCTTGTATGAGCTGCCTTTTTTTTGTACACGTTAAGTTTGTTCTGCCGAACATGGAATCCGCGCCTTGTTATCCTGAAATTTTTGAAGCTAGAGTATCTCTTGTCTCTTCTGCTCTGAAACTCCCGCCTCTTCAACCCGCGCCGTGCCTTGTTATCCCGAAATTTCGACGCGCGCGAAAACTCCCTCCTCATCCGAAATCGGTCGCGCAGCCCAGACACGCGAAATCCCCCTTCTACCCCTTAGCCGGAAATGCCGCCTCGACCTCGTGTGGTCAAAACCGGTGGGGGTACGTTCGTAACTTACCCCACATTTCGGACAAGCGCGTCCCTAAGCCACGGCTCCCCCTACCTTCCCCTTGGTTCCCCCCATTCGCACACCGAGGCCGCCAAAACCCGTGAAACCCCACGCTCCTCCATCGGCCTCCCGACCGCCGCCCAGCCGGAGCCTCTTACCCGACGACGTCGTCCACAGCAACAACTCGCCGTCCCTTATCCACCGCACCGGATGAGGATCCATCATCGATCTCTTCATCCCGCCGGTTCAGCCGCCCCATCTTGCACCTCCAAGGAGCTGCCCCGACGTTCTCCTCATCTATCGTGCCACCTCCATCCCCACAGCACCGTCTTCACCTGCCCGACCGGAACCCGCAGCACCCTCACCAATTCCTCTGACGAAGCCGAGGCCTACTTGGCGCCACCAAGGAGATTCTGCACTCATGGCTGCATTTTATCTTTTATTCGATCTCACGGGGCTGCCGGTGCTCGATATCGAGTAGCCATGGCGGGTCTCCATCGGCGGCGCCATCGCCGGCCACTTCCTCCACGGCGTCCCTCCCCCATGTCGTTTCTCCCTCGGTAGCGACGTCCACACCAGCAGTAGCTGCAGCTGGTACTCCGGCTCTCGCTCGCGCTGTTGCTGCTGCTTTGTCTCTCGCTCGCGCTGCGGCTCTGGTCTTGCTGTCGATCGCGCTTCTGCTCTGCTCTTCCTCTCCTTCGTGCTGCTGCTCTGCTCTGCTCTTGCTCTCGCTCGTGCTGCTGCTGATGCTACACGGCCTGCTGCAGCTGTAGGAGTTGCTGATTTAGCTCTCGGTCGCACTGCTGATCCGGGCGCAGCTGCTCTCTGCTATTGCGTTCCCTGCTCGAGCGGCTGCTGATTTAGATCACTGCTTCTCTGCTACTAGTGCTCGAGCGGCCTAAACTTCTATTGCAGTGCTCTGCTACTAGTGCAATCAGTTTCATCAGTAAAATTCAGTTTCGATAGTAAAATTCAGTTTCGACTATAAAATTCAGTTTCTTCAGTTAAGTTCAGAGTCAACAGTATTTACAACATCTGTTGGAGCGGCCGCGGCGCAGCTGATGCATTCTACATCTAGCACTTTTTGTTGATTTATTTTACATCATCTATTGCAGATGCTATTTGAATCCTACTTCATATTAACGTTGCCTGTCTTGTCCTGCTTTAGCCTCGCCATCGTACACCTCATCGGAGCTACTCCAGCTACGGAACCGTCCATCACAGCGGAGCAGTACCCTCGGGGCCATCTCCAGAGGCCTCAGATCTTCTTCCCCGCCTCCGACAGTCACACCAGCCGCACCATCCTCCACGTCCAACCCAATGATGCTGAGTTCGACAAGGCTACGCCAAAGAGGTTGTACACTCGTCGCATCACTTTTTTACTCTACATTCATGTCGATTCCTTAGGGATCCTTTGGTTCAAGGTAGTTGCAAATCTAGAAAGAAATGAAGGGTGGTCACAAAGTTAACAGGGAGAAAACTAAATGCCCTTTTGAACCACAATTTGAATCGGTTTAGTAGTTGCAAATCTAGAAATAAATTCCTATGCATGAAGAACAGGACTAAGGGGCTGTTTGGTTCCTATGCACACCTTGCTATACTTTGCCACACCTCACCTTAGGCAAGTTTCACCAAGTTAGGTAGGTGTTTGGTTCTAGCCACACTTAAGGCAAGAATGTTTTTATCAGCAGTGAACCCCACATGTCATAGACACAAAAAGTGTGGCAAGATTCCCTTAGGCAAGCCAAAGTGTGGCTAACAATTTGAGCAACTCAAGGTAGGCCAGTGTGGCAAAAATCATGTGGCAATATATGGCAAAGGTAGTCACAATCCATACAGCCCCTAAGTGCATTAGTGGCATATAATAAGATTCTAACTTCACATTTTCATGTGGTTTGACTATAATTTGACCATGTTTCTCTCCATTCCCGTGTTCTTCCAATTCATGTGAACCAAACACCCTGGTTGACAGAAATCCTGTGTTTGCACATGCTCTGTTTTGCACGTGCATTCCTATCCTATTCCTGTGTTTTTTCTGTCCCTGCATTTTTAGAATCCTCCAATTCTAAGGAGCACTTACAGATTTACTTCACTTACAGATAGGTGTCAAAGATAACTATGTGTGTTTTGTCCCGCTCCTGCCATGCCGTCGTCCACCCCACCTGAGGTGCACCATCGATGGAAGCGTCCACCGTAGCAGAGATCCCCCTGCAGACCTCCTTTCATCGCCTCAGATCATCTTCCCCGTTGCCGGCAGCCACGCCAACTGCATTACCATCATCGACTGAGCAGATGAACCTGAGGACTACACAATTTCGGAAGAGAGGTCGCACTCTTTCCTGTCTGCTTACGTTATACATCGATTATTATTACGTGCTACTTTATCGTACTTTGCACCTCTTAGACTCCGAGTCAGGTCCAAACTAATGTTCAAAATTGAATTTTTAATATGCCTGTGGGGCACATATCGAGGCAGCAACAAATAGTATCTCTGTCTACTACCTGGTTCATCTCGGGTCTTCTATATGGTTCATGTTGGGTGGGCAACAAACAGTAGAGGAGCCATCGTCTGTGTTTTTAAACTGAAGCTATCATCTGCCTGCTATCATTAGTTTTGGATCTATCCACTCGTTGCTACCATCAGTCTTGATTTCTCCATGCACCCCTAAGGCCTTACATAATCTAACTGTGTTTCTTTATTATGCATGTCAGTTATTGTACACAATCGTTCCGAACATGTGGAGAAAAAGATAAGACCGTTACATGGGAATATAATGTCATGCAGACGCGGCTCCATGGTGGGTGCAGTGGGCCCCCCTCCCCCCATTCCAGATTGTATTCCAGAGGAAGATAACTGTTCAGAGGGGGATTCAGATGGAGCCGACCACTCCTATTTACCCACTGAGGTGTTTACTCTAACCTGGCATGCTAATGTTGGTCATATCATGCATATCGCGCCTCTCATTGCTTACTTTATACTCCCTCCGTCCCAAAATAAGTGAATCGACTTTGTACTAACTTTGTACTAAAGCTAGTACAAAGTCGAGTCACTTATTTTGGGATAGAGGGAGTACATCTTATATGTCATCAGCTTAGTTTAGATTTGCTTTGTGTGAATGCCACCTGTTTGGTTTCTATATCATATATGTGAATTATGCAATGCCGTCTTGTTTAGCCAGGCATCATATATGTGAATCATGCAATGCCATCCTATTTAGCCAGTCATTGTATATGTGAATTGTATCATGCCATACTATTTTTTTTCATCATGTATTCCATTTGTCGACAATGTTTGTACATTCATCTACTCTTCCTGTGCATCAGCCATTTGAGTCGGTGATGGGAAAATCTGGAGTGAAAACAATGTCCTTTGAGCAGTCAGTGCTACCTCTCGATGCAGAATTCTTGATGGTTACAGATAGCTCCTCAGAGGAGGATTCAGAGACAGATGACCAGTCGTATTCCCCCCAAGGTGTATGCTCTAACTTGGCAGGATTATATTGCTCATATCATGCATACAGTGTCTTGCATTGCTATGCCATCTACTTAGATTAGACATGCTTTGTGTGAATGCCTCCTGTTTAGTTTCTATATCAGATATGTGAATTATCTAATGCCATCTTTTTTAGCCAGTTATCTTATATGTGAATTATGCAATGCCATCCTGTGTAGCCACGCATCATATATGTGAATTATCTCATGCCATCCTTTTTTTCATTACGTATTCCGTTTGTAAACAATCTTTGTATATTGAACTACTCTTCATGTGCATCAGCCACTTGAGTTGGTTATGGAAAAATCTGGAGTGAAAACAAGGTCTTCAGAGTAGACAATGGTACCTGTTTGTGATATCCTGGTTTTTGCTCTTTTTCTTTTTCTGGATTTCATTGCCATTTGGTTTGAATTTGGAGTTTTGAATCAACTCAGTTCGACTTAATCACTTGGGCATGTCCTTGATTTTCACCCAAGTGACTCACCTCTCTCTCAAACACATCAGTTCCTCTCTGATATATCACAAAATGGCCATAGGAATATTTTTCATAAATGAAAAATACTCATTTCTTCTCTGAAACCACACTTCAGTTACATATGCTCCAAAGCAACCCTCATTTTTCTTGCCCACAAAAATCTGAGAAAATTCCTGAATATTCTTTGGACCTTGGCACACCTCCTTGTGCAAAAATATTTCATAGTTATTTGGAATATTTTTGCTACAGAAAATCTTTTCTGTTCTGACCAGAAAATACAGTTTCTACAGGAAGTGCATTTTTCCTTGATCCAATGGAGCTGAAATTTTTAGGGCATCATTACCCTCCTAAGAAACTCTTAACCCCCAAAGATCAGCCCTAAACTCCTTCTAGAACTCTCTCTATTAACCTCACAAGTTTCTGTCCAGAAAGTTGCCAGGAAGCTACACTCGCACACAGTCCACCTGTGATCAACTCAAGACCTTGGATCAACCCAAACCATCAAGGACTACACGCCAGACATGATTTTAATGCATGGCGTGGCACTATGCCAAAGTTCACGCGGTGACCACACGTGTGCACGATGCCAGGCTGCGTGTCGACGCGCTCTGGATGCCGCCGACGCCTCTGTGGCGCTCGTGCTCGCTTCCCCGCTCGCCGCAGCTTGCCAAACCACGCCACCATCATTGTCTCGACGCCCTTAACTCCACCCTGGCGCTCGCCAACGCCAGAGCTCGCCGCAGAGAGCACGGGCACGACGCGGCCAAGCACACAGTGCGCCCGTGCCACTGTTCTCATCGCCACCCGAGCCCCTGTGCTCGTCTACTCCCCCCCACAGTGGCCGCGTGAGCCACGGCTTCTTCTCCCCCTCTCACTGACACCTCTCGTCGCCGGGCGCCATCTCTAGAGAACTCTGACGGAGCCCGAGCCCCCCTCCTCCCTCGCCTATAAATACAGCCCCTCCCCGGCCTCTCCGTGCATCGCAACACCCTCACACGACCGCCACGATGCCGTAGATAGCCACAGCCCGGCCGGGCAGGCCTCTGGCCGCCATTCCCGACCGGAGTTCGCCGGCGATCCCTTCTGTTGCTTCCCCCTCCTCCAGAGCCGCTCGAGCTCGACCAACTCCTCTGGCGTGTCTCTGGTGAACCACTAGTGCGCGCTGGTGTAGTTGGAGCCCCTGGAAACGCCCTGCCTCGCCGGAATCGCCATCTCCGACGAGCTCCCTCCGCCGACGTCTCTGGAGAAGACCACCGCGACCCGCTCCGTCCACCCCTAGCCACCTTTCGGGTACGTACAGGCTCGCCGTAGTCTTGCGCATCCATCCCCCCCTCCACGGCGGCGGCCGACCTCTCCTCGCCGGAGAAACACCGGCGACTCGCCGCCCCTCCTCTGTCTTCCTCCCTCTCCCTCTAAACCTGACCGCGTGGGCCCACTGTCAGCCACTCAGCCGCGCCCGAAGCGGTATAAGTGGTGGCGCCCCGCGGGAATCCGCCTTCGACGTCACCCCCCTGGTTTTCTTTTTATTTGAATTTAATTCAAATATTGACCAGAAACTTTGACCAGCCATAACTTTTAAACCATAAGTCCAAATGAATTGATTCTTTTTGCATCATGTTTGTATTGAAATATTCTAGCAGCACACAAATTTTGAGATTTTTCTCTGCTGCCTAGAATTTCTGGTGAATTTCAGAAGTGTTCTTGATGTTTTCTTTTTGCTGTTTTATTTATTTTCAGAAGGAGAAGCTTGCCTAGAGGAGAACCAGAAGGAGTGTGACCCTCCTCTGTGCTAAGGCAAGCCACACAAATATTTGCATGGTGTCATTTCAATATTTATGATTTTTCCAACTTGAATATGATTTATTTCATGCATTTAATCATTTAATGAATAATGCTTATGCTAGTTACTTTGTCATGATTGAAGTGCTTAGTTTACAGTAGTGTTTGAATACATGGACTAGTGTGAGGTAGTAGAAGTATTTTGGTAGTATGGCTATGGTTTGGATATGATCGGTATTATTTTTCACATATGAGTTATTGATTTTAATATGTTAATGGAATAACTAAAAATGATGAGATTGAAAACCAGTGAAGTTGAAACTAGTGAGTTAAAGTGATTAGTAGTGCAAGTAGAATGATTCTATGATGTTGATCCGTTTACTTTAGTGCTATGTGGATATCGTGCATGTCAGATAGTTGCATGTTCATGGCATACTATGACTCGAGTTCTTTTATTTCAAGTTAAACCTAATGATAATTCAACTTGAACATAACGTTGATCGGGTCATGGTGCCACTGAATCGAGCTTCCCAGTGCAACCACATTTTCCTTTATGGGAAGGCCTTTATTCGGTCCGTTGTCATGCCTCTGGTCGGTGCCTCCAATGAGGGAAGGTTGTGGGCGTGCGGTACCCTGGCCCGGTAAGCAGGCATAACCTTGTGTGCCCGTTGTTGTTATGGTACCTTGTCCCCGTTTGGGACCGTTGATTGTTTTGCCATGACGGTGGCCGTTGGATGTCTTTGGTAGACATCGGGGCCACCCATGACTTAGCCCAAGAAGGGAGTTGGTCGGAGTGGCCGAGAGAGTGTCATGGCAATGGGAGGGTTCTGTTGGAATGCCGTTGGTCCACCCGAATGGGAGTGCGAGGCCATGGGTTCCGTGGTGTGGGTACAGTGTACTAACCTCTGCAGAGTGTTTATTAAATCTATCGATAGCCGCGTCCTCGGTTACGGACACAGCTCGTAAGTAGGTCACACCATGGATCAACATGATTAAGTTAATCTTGCACACTAACATTATATGGTTGGCACTGGTTACGTGAGGAGATTGTTGAGACCATGGTGATGGTCGTTGTTGTGGGAACCAAAGTGTTGGTTTCGTTTGTGATCCGGGAGTGATCACCGTTTGATGATGTTGGTTACAAGGTAACCCGTTTGGTAAGAGAGTTCGAGGGACTCGGTGCACAAGCATGATTCACTTCATGAGTAGTTTATTGAAGTATTGCATTTAACCTGCTTAATTGTCATACTATTGTTTGCCATTATGCTTATACTTGTTGTGAGCTTGCAAGTACATTCAATGTACTGACCTGGCGTGTCATGCCAGATTTCAGGAAAGTCTTACCGGATCGGAGTGCTTCTCGTGTCTAGATCGTGTCCACATCGGTGTCCCTGTGCTATGGAGTTCCGCTTCATCGTCGTTCCGCTGCCGCGTAGTTGTCGTGATCGAGGCCCCTTCATGTTCATTAAATAATGTACATACTGTTCAGCCGCACCGTGTGTGCCGCTTGGCCTCGCTACTTGATGTAATATCAAACCTATGTTTTCGCTAGCATCAATAAAGCAGTTGTATTCTGTACCAAGTTGTTGTGTGTTGCCAGAAGACTAGATCTCTGGGCTGGCAATGCAAGGTAAACCGGTTGCTCTGAGCCGGGGTGCCACAACGCTTGGTATCAGAGCCACGCTGACTGTAGGACACGCTAGACCGCCGATGCGTTAGTTGAATGGTAGCTAGTTTAATTTGAGTGCCGATAGTGTTCGCATTTGCTTGCTGCATTGCATGCACTTGATTTATTATTATTTCTAACCGACTAATGGTTGTGGGTGTAGATGGCTCCAGTCCCGTATGCATGCCAGTTGGAGCTGACACCGTACACTTCGCCGCACCTTCTTCGAAGTGTATGGCGTCGTCTCTACCCTCACGGTGATGACCCAGTGTATCGGGTGTACCGGGAGCGCCTAGCAGACTCAGTATACGAGTATCACGCAGTGGTTACCTTGCGCAGCAGTTCGGCGTCAGGCTCTTACACTCGTTCTTCTAGGAGTGGTTTCACTTCTACCCCCACTCAGGCTGTCCAGTTTGCTGCGTTTGAGATCCTCGTTGAGCTATGCTATAACGAGATCCAGATGCAGACCCACCCAGGTTCTACTACTATCCATCCCTGCACGATGATGGTTGTGTCCGCTTTCCTATCATTGATCCGGCGGCCGATAGCGCTACTAGCCACCTTTCCCGCTATATCACTGCTAGTTATCTTCTGATTCCCGAGCTGGCTCGAGAGCTGACTCGTGCTCGCACTGCTTTAGTGGCCGCTAGGTCCTATCCCACTCCACCTTCCATGGGATTTACTCCCTATGTTGCACCAGTCACTACCTCGCCAGTTACCCCGGTTAATCCCTCGAGTAGCTCGGGCACCTCGACTGTGACTCCCCACAGTGCCCCTGCTGAGTGGGCTTCACTTCTCGCTACTCCCGCAGCCCCTATGCTCCAGCCTCATCCCGAACCTGCCCCTGAGGGAGAGCCCTCGAGGCAGCGTCGTCGTGTCACCTTTAACCCAGAGGTTTCGGTTAACGTCGTCAGTTCAGGATCTGAGTCCGGCTCAGGAGAGGACACAGCAGGACCAGCAGAGCACTAGATCGTTAGAGTATCCGCAGTTGTCATGATGCTTGATGTACGGATGTAGTCGTACTTGCCATGATGTTTCATTTCATGTATGAGCATAGTCGAACCCGCCATGATGTTTCCCTTTCATGTATGAGTCTATGTATAATTATGTTGGAACTTTTTATTATTCGCCTTGGTTTTTGCTGCTTTCTTTCGGGTTTGTCACTTGCTTCCCATTTTTGGATGTTGCTCATCTCGGTTGCCTTATATTGGGAAAAACAAACAATAGGATGACGCGGGGAGGCAGCAACAGTCACGCTTGTGAGGATGTCCCTGTTCGTCGCTCGGCAAGACAGGCAGGACATTCCCCCGAGCCGTATCCTCCACCACCACCTCCACCGCCACATCCGCCATCTACTGAACAAATCATGTGCATGTTTGAAGAAAGAAGAAACAACGATCTGATTGAGCTGTTGAAAAGTGTGCAAGCTATGGTTGGGCAGAATGGAAATCAGAATGGCCATCACTCTAAACTGTCAGACTTTCAGAGGACTAAGCCTCCCAGTTTCAGTCAAGTTGTCGATCCTTTGGAAGCCGATGATTGGTTGCGGACTATTGAGAAGAAGCTTGAGATTGCCCGCACTGAGGAAGCCGACAAGGTTCCGTTTGCTACACACTATCTTGAGGGAGCTGCCGCAATATGGTGGGATAATGCTAAAGCTATGTGGCCTGCGGACGATGAAATCACTTGGGCTAAATTCAAGGACCATTTCCGC
Organism: Elymus sibiricus; assembly: GCA_039707655.1. Taxonomy (NCBI): domain Eukaryota; kingdom Viridiplantae; phylum Streptophyta; class Magnoliopsida; order Poales; family Poaceae; genus Elymus; species Elymus sibiricus. Next base: position 434,117,465 of record CM077666.1, read on the forward strand.
AAGTACCATATTCCTGCCGGTATTATGAAGGTCAAGCAGCGTGAATTCCTTGCTCTCACCCAAGGAAGCCTGTTAGTAAGTGAGTATCTGCATAAATTCAACCATTTGGCCCGCTATTCTCTCTATGATGTGGCTACAGAAGAAAGGAAGATCGACAGATTTCTTGGAGGACTGAATCAACACCTCAGATGCACTCTCAGTATGCTCGATTTTCCGGATTTCCAGACTCTAGTAAACAAAGCCCTCACTGTAGAAAGAGAACACAAGCTCATGCATGACAATAAGCTTGCTAATAATGATCATAAGCACAAGTTTGAGCCTAAGAAGGATGGTCAGCCAGTGCAGAAGGCTCGTACCTGGCAGCAGACTCAGGTTGAGTACAAACCCAATTGGCAACAGAATGTTAACAAGACTACTACCCAAGTCAAGAATGTCGTGACCAGCCTGGTACGCGAAGAGTGTCAGCGCAACAATTCATGTTTTTCTTGTGGGCAAACCAGGCATTACGCCAGACAGTGCCCCAAGAGCGGCAAGTCAAATGCTCCATTTAAGCCGCAAGTCAACCACATGGGACCATATCCTGGCCAGAAGACCATCCAAGGGCAAGTTCACCACCTCTCCGCAGACGAAGCCCAAGAGGACCCGGAAGTCGTCATTGGTATGTTCCCTGTTAATAGCATACCTGCAATAATTTTGCTTGACTCTGGGGCTTCCCACTCTTTTATTTCGTGGAGTTTTGTTGCCCAAAACAAGTTTCCTTGCTCAATTTTGGGAAAGAGTATGATGGTACAATCCCCGGGATCCATGCTCAAAAGCAATCTGGTCTGCCGCAATTTGGAGATTGGCATCAAGGGAGTCATCTTCCCAGCTTCTTTGATAGTCATCGAGTCTGCCAAGTTGGATATTATTTTGGGAATGAATTGGCTGACCCAACATCAAGTATGCATCAATTGTGCGACCAAAGAAGTCACATTGACAAGTCGGGAAGGTCGGACTACAAAATTCTTTGCTCGGAGAAGCATACCCAAGAAAGAAATGGTCTTCACAGCGGTAGCTGAAGAATTGGGTCTAATTCCTGTGGTCAGTGAGTTTCCAGATGTATTTCCTGAGGAATTACCAGGAATGCCGCCAGACCGAGAGCTTGAGTTTGCAATCGACCTTGTGCCCGGGACCGCACCGTTATACAAGAAGTATTATCGGATGCCTTCCTTTGAATTAGTGGAATTAAAGAAACAGCTTGACGAGATGCTTCAGAAAGGATACATCCGTCCCAGCTCGTCACCATGGGGATCACCCGCAATCTTCGTGGACAAGAAAGACGGCAGTCTCAGAATGTGTGTGGATTACCGTCAGTTGAATGATGTCACTATCAAGAACAAATGTCCGCTTCCAAGGATTGATGATTTGTTTGATCAACTCAGTGGGGCAAAAGTATTCTCAAAAATTGATTTGAGGACCGGATATCACCAGCTCAAAATCAAGAAGGAAGATATTCCTAAGACCGCGTTCACCACTCGATGCGCTCTTTATGAATATACGGTCATGTCATTCAGTCTCACCAACGCCCCTGCTTTCTTCATGCATATGATGAATAAAGTATTCATGGACTTCTTGGATAAGTTTGTGGTGGTATTCATTGATGACATCCTCATATACTCGAAAGGTGAAGAAGAGCACAAGGGACATCTCCGAGCAGTCTTGCAAAGACTCCGTGACCATCAACTATATGCGAAATTCAGCAAATGTGAATTTTGGCTCAAGCAAGTCGGATTTTTGGGGCATGTTATTTCAGCAGAAGGCATAGCCGTGGACCCAAGCAAAGTGAAGGACGTGCTTGATTGGACAGCACCCACGACTGTAACTGAGATCCGGAGTTTTCTTGGATTAGCCGGATACTATTGCCGCTTCATCAAAGGCTTCTCTAAGATTGCTAAGACAATGACAGAACTCCTCAAGAAGGATAAGAAATTTGTATGGTCTGAGGACTGTGAGAAAAGCTTCCAGGAGTTGAAGACCAGATTGACGACAGCACCTGTGTTGACCCTCCCAGACATCTACCGCAGCTTTGATGTATACTGTGACGCATCCAGGGAGGTATTGGATGTGTACTCATGCAAGATGGCAAGGTTGTAGCATACGCATCTCGACAGCTAAGACCCCACGAAGGGAACTACCCAACCCATGATTTGGAATTGGCCGCAGTTGTGCATGCCTTAAAAATTTGGAGGCACTACCTCATTGGCAAAAGATGTCAGATATTTACCGACCACAAGAGTCTCAAGTATATATTCACCCAACCGGATCTGAACCTCCGACAGTGAAGATGGCTCAAATTGGTCAAGGATTATGATCTTGGAATAAATTACCATCCCGGTAAGGCCAATGTGGTTGCCGATGCCCTCAGCCGCAAGCCCGTCAATCAGAATGCCCTGATGGAGTCCTTGCCTCCTGAACTCCAAGAAGAGATCGCTCAGCTTAACCTGGTTATTGTTGAGGCTGACCTTGCCAATATATTGGAAGTTACCCCGACCCTCGAAGAAGAGATCCGCATGGCCCAGCAAGATGACTCAGTCCTGCAACACCATGTCAAGCGTATGCAAGAAGGCAAGACTCAGGATTTCTCTAAGGATGAGCAAGGTACTCTAAGGTTTCGAGGACGGATTTGCATACCTAAGCTAGCAGACCTGAGAAAGAGGATCTTGACAGAAGCGCACGAATCTTCATACTCGATCCATCCAGGATGTACCAAGATGTACGAAGACCTTCGTCAGGCATTTTGGTGGGATGGAATGAAGAAGGACATCGCCTATTTTGTCGCTTGCTGCGATATATGCAACAAAGTAAAGGCGGAACACCAGAAACCCGCCGGACTTCTTCAACCTTTGCCCATTCTGCAATGGAAGTGGGACGATGTCTGCATGGATTTCGTCACAGGTCTACCAAGGACTCACCGAGGCAATGATGCACTATGGGTTGTGGTGGACATGCTGACAAAGGTGGCTCACTTCATTCCCATCCGAACCACCTACCGAGCCGACCAACTCGCACAACTATATGTGTCCAGAATCGTCAGTTTACATGGAGTGCCAAGAACTATCACTTCCGACAGAGGCTCTCTCTTTACCTCCGCATTCTGGTCATGTCTCCATCAAGCTTTGGGAACCGCACTAAAGTACAGCACCGCCTATCATCCTCAGACAGACGGGCAGACTGAGCGAGTAAATCAAATACTTGAAGATATGCTCCAAGCATGTGCTTTGGCCCAAGGGCCTAAGTGGGAAGATTGTCTGCCTTATGCTGAGTTCTCCTACAACAACAGTTTCCAGACCAGCCTCAAGATGTCACCATATGAAGCTCTGTATGGCCGTAAGTGCCGCACTCCACTAAACTGGTCTCAAATCGGAGATAGCCATATTTTTGAAACCAACTTAATGATGGAGGCTGAAAAGCAAGTCAAGGAGATCCGAGATAGACTGCAATTGGCTAAGTCCCGACAAAAGAGCTACTATGACTCAACGCACCGTCAGATTAGTTTTGAACCCAGAGAGTATGTGTACCTCTGAGTCACACCCATGAAAGGAGTCAAGAGGTTTTAGACCCGAGGAAAACTTGCACCCAGATATATTGGTCCATTCCCAGTTATGTCCAGAGTTGGTACAGTTGCTTATCAGTTGGAACTACCACCGGAATTGTCAGAAGTGCACAGTGTGTTTCATGTCTCGCAGTTGAGAAGGTGTATCTCGCCACCCGAGAAAAGGACTGATATGGCAGAGATAGAGCTTGCTAAGGATTTAACCTATGAGGAGAAACCGTTCCGAATATTGGATGAAACAGAAAGAGTCACTCGCAGTAAAGTGATAAAATTTTATAAGGTACAGCGGGAGCATCACACCAAGGAAGAAGCAACATGGGAAAGAGAGGACTTTTTAAGGGCAGCCTATCGAGAATTGTTTTCCCGAGCAACTGAATCTCGAGGACGAGATTCATCCTAAGTGGGGGAGGTTTGTGACATCCCGGTTTTTGCTCCTTTTCTTTTTCTGGATTTCATTGCCATTTGATTTGAATTTGGAGTTTTGAATCAACTCAGTTGGACTTAATCACTTGGGCATGTCCTTGATTTTCACCCAAGTGACTCACCTCTCTCTCAAACACATCAGTTCCTCTCTGATATATCATAAAATGGCCATAGAAATATTTTTCATAAATGAAAAATATTCATTTCTTCTCTGAAACCACACTTCAGTTACATATGCTCCAAAGCAACCCTCATTTTTCTTGCCCACAAAAATCTAAGAAAATTCCTGAATATTCTTTGGACCTTGGCACACCTCCCTGTGCAAAAATATTTCATAGTTATTTGGAATATTTTTGCTACAGAAAATCTTTTCTGTTCTGACCAGAAAATATAGTTTCTACAGGAAGTGCATTTTTCCTTGATCCAATGGAGCTGAAATTTTTAGGGCATCATTACCCTCCTAAGAAACTCTTAACCCCCAAAGATCAGCCTTAAACTCCTTCTAGAACTCTCTCTATTTACCCCACAAGTTTCTGTCCAGAAACTTGCCAGGAAGCTACACTCGCACACAGTCCACCTGTGATCAACTCAAGACCTTGGATCAACCCAAACCATCAAGGACTACACGCCAGACATGATTTTAATGCATGGCGTGGCACTATGCCAAAGTTCACGTGGTGACCACGCGTGTGCACGATGCCAGGCTGCGTGTCGACGCGCTCTGGATGCCGCCGATGCCTCTGTGGCGCTCGTGCTCGCTTCCCCGGTCGCCGCAGCTTGCCAAACCACGCCACCATCATCGTCTCGACGCCCTTAACTCCACCCTAGCGCTCGCCGACGCCGGAGCTCACCGCACCGAGCACGGGCACGACGCGGCCAAGTGCACAGTGCACCCGTGCCACTGTTCTCGTCGCCACCCGAGCCCCTGTGCTTGTCTCCTCCCTCCCACAGTGGCCGCGTGAGCCATGGCTTCTTCTCCCCCTCTCACTGACACCTCTCGTCGCCGGTTGCCGTCTCCAGAGAACTCCGGCGGAGCCCGAGCCCCCCTCCTCCCTCGCCTATAAATACAGCCCCTCCCCGGCCTCTCCGAGCATCGCAACACCCTCACACGACCGCCACGACGCCGTAGATAGCCGCAGCCCGGCCGGGCAGGCCTTTGGCCGCCGTTCCCGACCGGAGTTCACCGGCGATCCCCTCTGTTGCTTCCCCCTCCTCCAGAGCTGCTCGAGCTCGACCAACTCCTCTGGCGTGTCTCTGGTGAACCACCGGTGCGCGCTGGTGCAGTTGGAGCCCCTGGAAACGCCCTGCCTCGCCGGAATCGCCATCTCCGATGAGCTCCCTCCGCCGACGTCTTTGGAGAAGACCACCGCGACCCGCTCCGTCCACCCCTAGCCACGTTTCGGGTACGTACAGGCTCACCGTAGTCTTGCGCATCCATCCCCCCCTCCACGGCGGCGGCCGACCTCTCCTCGCCGGAGAAACACCGGCGACTCGCCGCCCCTCCTCTGTCTCCCTCCCTCTCCCTCTAAACCTGACCGTGGGGGCCCACTGTCAGCCACTCAGCCGCGCCCGAAGCGGTAAAAGTGGTGGCGCCCTGCGGGAATCCGCCTTCGACGTCACCCCCTGGTTTTCTTTTTATTTGAATTTAATTCAAATATTGACCAGAAACTTTGACCAGCCATAACTTTTAAACCATAAGTCCAAATGAATTGATTCTTTTTGCATCGTGTTTGTATTGAAATATTCTAGCAGCACACAAATTTTGAGATTTTTCTCACCTTCCTAGAATTTCTGGTGAATTTCAGAAGTGTTCTTGATGTTTTATTTTTGCTGTTTTATTTATTTTCAGAAGGAGAAGCTTGCCTAGAGGAGAACCAAGAGGAGTGTGACCCTCCTCTGTGCTAAGGCAAGCCACACAAATATTTGCATGGTGTCATTTCAATATTTATGATTTTTCCAACTTGAATATGATTTATTTCATGCATTTAATCATTTAATGAATAATGCTTATGCTAGTTACTTTGTCATGATTGAAGTGCTTAGTTTACAGTAGTGTTTGAATACATGGACTAGTGTGAGGTAGTAGAAGTATTTTGGTAGTATGGCTATGGTTTGGATATGATCGGTATTATTTTTCACATATGAGTTATTGATTTTAATATGTTAATGGAATAACTAAAAATGATGAGATTGAAAACCAGTGAAGTTGAAACCAGTGAGTTAAAGTGATTAGTAGTGCAAGTAGAATGATTCTATGATGTTGATCCGTTTACTTTAGTGCTATGTGGATATCGTGCATGTCAGATAGTTGCATGTTCATGGCATACTATGACTCGAGTTCTTTTATTTCAAGTTAAACCTGATGATAATTCAACTTGAACATAACGTTGATCGGGTCATGGTGCCACTGAATCGAGCTTCCCAGTGCAACCACATTTGCCTTTATGGGAAGGCTTTTATTCGGTCCGTTGTCATGCCTTTGGTCGGTGCCTCCAACGAGGGAAGGTTATGGGCGTGCGGTACCCTGGCCCGGTAAGCAGACATAACCTTGTGTGCCCGTTGTTGTTGTTATGGTACCTTGTCCCCGTTTGGGACCGTTGATTGTTTTTCCACGACGGTGGCCGTTGGATGTCTTTGGTAGACATCGGGGCCACCCATGACTTAGCCCAAGAAGGGATTTGGTCGGAGTGGCCGAGAGAGTGTCATGGCAATGGGAGGGTTCTTTCGGAATATCGTTGGTCCACCCGAATGGGAGTGCGAGGCCATGGGTTCCGTGGTGTGGGTACAGTGTACTAACCTCTGCAGAGTGTTTATTAAATCTATCGATAGCCGCGTCCTCGGTTACGGACACAGCTCGTAAGTAGGTCACACCATGGATCAACATGATTATGTTAATCTTGCACACTAACATTATATAGTTGGCACTGGTTACGTGAGGAGATTGTTGAGACCATGGTGATGGTCGTTGTTGTGGGAACCAAAGTGTTGGTTTCGTTTGTGATCCGGGAGTGATCACCGTTTGATGATGTTGGTTACGAGGTAACCCGTTTGGTAAGAGAGTCCAAGGGACTCGGTGCACAAGCATGATTCACTTCATGAGTAGTTTATTGAAGTATTGCATTTAACCTGCTTAATTGTCATACTATTGTTTGCCATTATGCTTATACTTGTTGTGAGCTTGCAAGTACATTCAATGTACTGACCTGGCATGTCATGCCAGATTTCAGGAAAGTCTTACCGGATCGGAGTGCTTCTCGTGTCTAGATCGTGTCCACATCGGTGTCCCTGTGCTATGGAGTTCCGCTTCATCGTCGTTCCGCTGCCGCGTAGTTGTCGTGATCGAGGCCCCTTCATGTTCATTAAATAATGTACATACTGTTCAGCATCACTGTGTGTGCCGCTTGGCCTCGCTACTTGATGTAATATCGAACCTATGTTTCTGCTAGCATCAATAAAGCGGTTGTATTCTGTACCAAGTTGTTGTGTGTTGCCAGAAGACTAGATCTCTGGGCTGGCAATGCAAGGTAAACCTGTTGCTCTGAGCCGGGGTGCCACACTGTTGAAGCATATATCTCGATGGTTACAGGTAGCTCCTCAGAGGATGATTCAGAGAAAGATGACCAGTCATATGTCCCACCTGAGGTGTATGCTCTTAACTTGCAATGTTTATATTTTTCATATCATGCATATGGTGTCCTGCATTGCTTAGTTTAGACATCATATACACAATATTCAAATGCCATCTGCTTAGTTTACAGATCATATATGCGAGTGCCAACTGCTTAGTATATCAATCAATTATGTGAATTATATCATGCCATCCTGTATACTTAGACAACATGTATGTGAATTATTTCATCCCAACCTATTTTAGAAAGACATCATGTAGTTATGTCATGTCATCCTGTTTAGATACTCATCATATGTTGTATAATGCCATTCTATCCTGTTTAGTTATCCATGATATATCTGAAATTGTGTCATGCTATCCTGTTAAGTTAGCCATCATATATGTGAAATTGTGTCATGCTGTCCTGTTTGGTTAGAAAACATATATGTGAATAACCGCATCTGTGTATCCATTCATTTTCTTTTCTTGTTTATCATCCATTTGAATTGGAGGGGGTGATGGCAGTATCTAAGGGAGTAAAAACACGTTCTTCACAAAAGACGGTGCTACCCGTCGATGCAGATAGAACCATGGTTGTACTGGCCCATGAACTAGCCCCACCACACATAACTGAGACTCTTGCAGATTGTATCCCTACACCGTTGGACAGAGAACCAGCTACACCCCATCTAACCCCAACCCCAGCAGATAGTAACCCAGTTCTAGCTGACACGGCACCATGTCCACCACAGAGTACCCCCACACGAGCAGTTAGTAAGGCAACTGCAGTGCCCAAAGCACGAAGACCACTACAGCGAACCCAAACTCCACGTTTAAAGCAGAAGAGCAACTGTTTTCAGGTTAGATTCCGTAGCTGTGGTGCATACTCCTTTGCTCTTGCATCACTGTATTTACTCATACCAACTAATTTCGAATTTGAAGGATCCAATTGAAACTCCAATGGCGCAACATGTATGTTTTAAACCTATTTCTTTAACTGGATTGCTGTTCTAACTTCTTGCTCTATGTTGATTTCAGTTTCAATTGTATAAACAGTTATGTTCTCATGTCATGCACATTACAAGTGTTGTTAGTGCTGTGTAGTTTCCCACACTTATATTCTATCTATGCTGCTTTGTCTTAAACAGATATGATTTGAACTGTGTCTCTAGATTTGGCAACATAAACTAGAATGATATAGACAATACAGCGACCATAGTACATAGATATATGTTTGTTTCATGCTGTTATCCCGTCCACCATTCTACTGAACCGGTTTACCAAAATGAGTTTCATATACTACATGCTAAACCTATGATTTGTCTGCTTGTTCCTCTTGTAGAATGCCGATAGAATATTGGAGAAGAGCACCCCATTATGCAATGGTAGAGAAAGTAATGCAGATAAGGTTCAAGATAGTGAGACAACCCTGTTGGTCTCCAAGAAAGCTGATAAAAACTATCTTGTAGACAGTGAGACAACCCCAAAGTCGTGCCTTGATGTAGTGTTTGAGTTACTGGCCACTACTGCTGGCACAAGCTCTTCAAACTCGCTGCCTGAATCAGTTCGGCTTCTTGAGTCTCAACTTCAAGTTGAAAGACATCGATCAGATGTGCTGCGACAGGAAGCCGAAGGACTGAGGAAGTCCCTGCAGAATTCAGATGCATACTTTCTGGTGCAACAGCAAGTGCTGGAGGATTTAAGCGCCAAACAAGAGAAAGCTAATAAGCTTGCTAAGCGTCTTGCCAGCATGGTGGATACCCAAGATATTGTTTCTTGAGCTCTTGTGAAGTGGTTTCAGTTCTGGACTTGTTTTGCTGCGGTGTTTATTTGCACTGGTCGCCAACTTTGACAACCAGTGTATGTAATATGCTGCTTTGTTCCCCATATTTACACTGGTGGCGAACTTTGATGCCCAGTGGTTGTAATATGTGTAATAGCCTAGCGTATGTTGCTTGCTTATTTATTTCCTTGTTGTCTTGTTTATTTGTTTGCTTGTAGTCAGTGCAGTTCTTTTTCCGTGGTTTGCTAGTGGCCGCAATAACCTATTTTTAAAAACTAGGCCACAATAACCATGGGCAACATACGGACCGTTGTCCCCATGGCCTTCTACGGGCCGTAGAATCAATGGGCCTTCTACGGGCCGTATGATCGATTGGCCAAACATGGGCCAATAACGGACCACATTATGGGCCGTAAACGGGTTAGAGTGGCAGCCTTCCGTTCATGGGCCGACCATAACAGGCCTTTAAGAGGCCGACGAGTATAACAGGCTTAATTCTATCGACAGGCATAACGGGTCGTTAATGGGCCGTATTTGATGACGCTATGAAAACGGCCCAAGGGATTAATGGGCCACAAATGGGCCGACTTTAACCACGGGCTGAATTTGGCCCACAAAGCGGAAAAGGCCAGTAACGGACCGTAAGCAACCGAATGCTACAAATCAGCCCAAGAATAAATGGGCCCTTAAAAGGCCGAAAGATAACACGGGCTGGGAATGGCCCAATGGAGTAATGGGCCGTTAATGGGTATGAAGCAATATACTGTTCATTATGGGCCAGTTTCAGTACGGGCCGTTAATGGGCCAAGAGTTACAAAGGGCCTCATATGGGCCGAAAGACGTCATGGGCCGGACATGGACCGGAAGTTACAACGGGGTGGAATCATATTGGACGGCCCAGATGAAGCTAGTGGGCTGAATTCAGAAATGCCATAATGGGCCGTGAGTTATTGGGCCTGAATGGGCTATATGCGAGCAGGCCGTTAGCAGGCTTTCGATGGGCCGGCCCGTTAACCTTTGACCAAGTCAAACGGGCCGGCCTTTTGACCTGAATGGGCCATTGTTGGGCCGTGCCACATGTCGACGTATCATAGGCGCCTCCTGTCCATTGGTTGGTTGACATCTGTCCACACGTGGAGCTAACACGTGGTTCCTTCGGCCAATGAGAATTTTACACGTGGAAAATCCCCATTGGTCCTCGCTGTTAGCGGGTTATCGGATCCAAAACCGGACCCGATAGCTTAATGGCGACCCGTTATGGTGGATGCCACGTGTCGGTTACCCTTGACGAAAGCACTTCCATGACGCGCCATTTATCGTCATGGAAGTGAACACTTTCGTGATGATAATTTTGGTATTGTCATCGAACACTTCTACGACAGCACAGGTATGACTATCTTGATTCTGTCATAAAATCGTCATGGATGTACATGCATGACAGAAAACGTGACCTACTATGACAAACACGTATTATCACGGAAGTGGTTTTTTTTGTAGTGAATTCAACCGATTCAAGCGCATTGGAAATGAAAGCTGTCAGCAAACCTTCAATCGCCTGAGTGACATTGCAAACGAGCTTCAAGGTCTCGGCGCCAAAGACATCACTGACCATGAAGTTGTGAAGAAACTGCTTCGATCACTTGACAGTTCTTTCGACACACTTGTCCTGATGATACATGAATGAGCTGATTTCAAGAACCTCGACTCTGCTGATATCATGGAAAGACTGAACACCCACGAGGAACAGGAAGAAGAGAAAAGAGATCTGTATGGCTCAAGTCAACGCAAAAATCATGCTCTCAAGGCTATGGCTGATTCCTCCTCTGAAGGAAATGCCGAAGAAGATTCAGATGACCCAGAAAGACTCAGCAAAGATCTCGCACTGATCACGAAAAGATTCCAACGCTTTCACAAGAAGAGACAGTTCCAGAAAGGAAGTTCAAGCAACTCTGGGGGTTCAAAATCTTCATCAAAACCTGCTGGAGAATACACCTGCTTGAAGTGCAAAAAGCCTGGACACTTCATTTCGGACTGTCCCCTCTGGGAAGCAGAAATCCATGTAGTGGAAGATATGATTCAGGCAACTATCGAGGCAAAAGCAACAGCAAGAACTACGACTCCGAAGATGAGAAGAAAACAAAGAAATTCTTCAAGAAGAAGGATAACTCCACATGAAAATCTTCGTCAAGATCTTCATCAAGGAACCCATCCAAGTCCTCCTCCAATCACAAGAATAACTCTCGCAAGGCCAAGGCATACATCGGCAAGGAAAATGGATTCTGATGAAGAAGAACATTTGAAATCCGAAGAAGAAGAAGAAGAATCCGATGAGGATTCCGACTCTGGCATGGCTGGCATAGCATGTGCCTCCTCTCCCTCGACAAACTTCTTTGGGAATCCGTTAAACGACGATGAATCTCCTACCTACTACTTCATGGCCAAAGCTTCAAAGGAAAAGGTATCCTCCAAAAATCACAAGAATCACTCCAGTGATCAATATTCCTCTGATGAGGATGACCATTCTAAGTTGATCAAGATTGCTAATATTCTACAAAACTCACTTGAGAAAATTTAGAAAACCCTCAGGAAATCTGAAGGGTTGTTGGTTGAGGAGATGGAGAAAAATCTGTCGCTGACCAAAGAGTGTTCTACTCTCAAGTCACAGATGGATGAACTGACAAATCATCATGATTTTCTCTTAGCAGACCACGAAAGATTAACCTACGATTACCTAAAAAGGAAACAGGAACTTGAGGTGCTGAGAGAGGCTCATCAGGATTTGATCAGAGAAAATTCTCTTCTCACTCAACAACTTAAAGAAAAACCCGAAGTGTTTGTTCCACCTTGCTTAAAATGTCTTGAATGGACCAATGCTGAATCAAATGCTGAATCATCTGTGAATGCTAATCCCTCTGTCGAGGAAAATGGTTCTGTTTCTGATGAAAATGCTAGGTTAAAGGATCTTCTTCAGACAGGAATGTTCAAATCTCTCAAGGGGCATCAAACCCTTTGTGATTTTTTGAAGAAATCCATTCTTCACAAAAATCCCAGGAAGGAAGGCATTGGTTTCGAAAGGAAACTGAATGAGAATGGCACCTACTTGGAACCTCACCAATATCCTCAAACTGTGTGGGTTCCTGCAAAGAGCAAAATGATCGATCCAGCATTACTCTCGGGATATGACTCTCCCATCCCTGATTATCCTGATATTGATTCTCTGGACAACTATAAGTTGTTTAAAAATCAACATGGTGAGACTGTTGCTCGGTATGTTGGGCCACACAGCAGAAATGGCCCCCCAAAGAAAGCTATTTGGGTACCTAAGAAAACTATTGATGCTTTGCCTATTACTACTCGACTAACCATGCAAGCAAAAAAAGTTCGACAGAATGAGTACACGCATACCTCATTCAATCATTATACTCATGCTTCTGGAAGGAATTTTAATGCTTACTCTTTCGATTATGCTCATACCTCATCGAGCAACAATTATGCTTATCAAAAGAAATCAAATCCTGCTCGCTCTACTGTTTTGAAGCCACCTGCAAAGATGTGGGTGGTTCAGAAAGCCTAATTCTTCTGCAGGACTATGTCTCCGGGTGAACAAAATGGAGTTGTTGAACGAAAGAACAAAACTCTCATTGAAATGGCAAGAACAATGCTCAGTGAGTACAAAACTCCCATTCACTTCTGGGCTGATGCTATTAACACTGCTTGTCATGTTATCAATCGCGTCTATCTTCACAAGTTCCTTAAGAAAACTTCATATGAACTTATGACTGGTAAGAAACCGAATGTTTCTTATCTACGTGTTTTTGGTGCACCTTGTTACATTCTTGATATGAATCATTCTTCCAAGTTTGCACCTAAGGCACATGAAGGTTTTCTTCTTGGTTATGGCTCAAACTCGCATACGTATCGTGTCTATAACTCTCACCACATGAAAGTTATGGAAACGATAAATGTGCGGTTTGATGAATCTAACGGCTCCCAAAAGGAGCACCTGCCAAATGTGATAGATGAACCACTGATATCGGATGCTATTCAGCAAATGGCTAACGGGAGTGTCAAGCCTGTTGAAGGAAATGCACCTGAATCCTTTGATGTTGATGCCCTCGTGACTCGAAGCAAAACTCGTCAAGCCACTGCCGAAGCTAGTGCTCCTCCGAATACAAATGGCAATCAAATTCCAAATGCCGATCAAAATGGCTATCCCTAAGGGAATGATGATACAAATGCTGATGCTGATGAAAAAGACAATGATCATCACGAAGAAAATGATCATCCTTGAGTGGCAAATCGAGTTGACCCTTCACTAATTCTCGATGAACTTGACAATCCAGGTTATCGACCCACAACTCGTTCACGCACTCGTTTGGCTAACTACTATGGCAGTTTCTCCTTTGTTTCATTGGCAGAACCTACCAAGTATGAAGAAGCCATGAATGATCCAGATTGGATGAATGCCATGCAAGAGGATTTGGTGCAATTCGAACTAAATGATGTGTGGGAATTGGTTGACAGACCGAATCCTAAGAAGCACAATATCATCGGCACAAAATGGATTTTCCGCAATAAGCAAGATGAAAACGGCATTGTGGTGAGAAACAAGGCACATCTTGTTGCTCAAGGGTACACACAGGTAGAAGGTATTGATTTCGGTGAAACATATGCTCCTGTTGCACGCCTTGAGGCAATTCGTATTCTTCTCGCCTATGCAAATTTCAATGATATCTTGCTATATCAAATGGATATGAAAAGTGCTTTCCTCAATGGTGAAATTGATGAGGAAGTTTATGTTGGACAACCACCTGGCTTTGAACATCCTAAGTTTCCTAACAAAGTTTTCAGGTTGAAAAAGGCTCTATACGGGCTGAAGCAAGCCCCTCGAGCCTGGTATGACACCTTGAAGAAGTTTTTGCTCGACAAAGGGTTCAAGCCAGGATCCACTGATCCTACACTTTTCACTCGTGCTGTTGATAATGATCTATTCGTATGTCAAATCTATGTGGATGATATTATCTTCGGCTGTGCTTACAATGCTTGCACCTTAGAGTTCGGGAAAATGATGTCCGATAAATATCAAATGTCCATGATGGGCGAACTCAAGTTCTTTCTTGGACTACAAATTCGTCAACAGGCAAATGGAATTTTCATATCTCAAGAGAAATATCTAAAAGAATGCCTGAAGAAGTTCAAAATGCAAGATTCCAAAATGAAGGGCTATAAAACCCCTATGCCCATGAATGGTAAGCTGGATGCGAATGTGTATGGTAAGCATTACGATCAGAAGACCTATCGCTCTATGATTGGTTCTCTTCTTTATCTATGTGCATCCAGACCTGACATCATGTTGAGTGTTTGCATGTCTGCCCGCTATCAAGTTGCACCGAAAGAATCGCATCACCAAGCGGTCAAGCGCATTCTAAGATATTTGGCTCACACCCCCACCTTAGGTTTATGGTACCCTAAGGGAGCATAGTTTGATCTCGTTGGATATTCAGACTCAGATTGGGCTGGTGACTTGGTTGACAGGAAATCTACTTCGGGGACATGTCATTTCCTCGGTAGATCATTGGTCTGTTGGTCATCAAGGAAGCAGAATTGTGTATCTCTTTCCACGGCTGAGGCCGAATATATTGCTGCTTGCGCTTGTTGCACTCAGTTATTGTGGATGAAGCAGACACTGAAGGATTATGGCATCAAGGTCAAGCATATTCCTCTATATTGTGACAATGAGAGTGCCATCAAAATTGCACATAATCCTGTGCTGCATTCTCGCATGAAGCATATTGCCATCAGACACCATTTCATTTGCAATCATGTTGCTCGAGAGGATATTGTCATCAATCATGTCAAGACCGAAGACAATCTCGCTGATATTTTCACCAAGCCTCTCGATGAGAAAAGATTATGTGCGTTATGGTGTGAGCTAAATATCCTAGACTTTGCAAACGTGCATTAAGATGGACTCGGCACCCGTGCTAACACTTCCACATCTTTGAAGGAATGGGTGCATAACACTCGAAGAATCTGAAATTTTTGACAAAGTTAAATTTTCTTTCTGAGAGTGAATACATTAACGAAGAACTAGACTAACCGGGTGCCATGATAATTGTGCGATGCTCGGGGTCATACAGTTCTTATACGGTGGGTTACGCCACCACAATTTTCTTTCTTTGGATTTATCTTCGATCGAAAGTGTTTTTGTTTGTCCAAATGCATTTCTCTCATAGCTCTTTGTTCGAGCGTTTGTGTTTATCTGCCTGAGTGAAATGCCTATGACCCTATTTTCCCTGTGCTCTATCTCTTCCATTCTATGCTGATCCGTTACGAATGCTCAATTTTATCTGGAATGAAACTTTATCTGGTGTCCTTGACCATGATTAAGATTCGGTCCGAACATTAATCTATTTTGGCGAAAGTTGTCCAAAATTTGGGGTTTCCCGCCCAAGTCAAGACCATGATCTTTTATGACGGTTGCCACGTGCAATACATCAACTGCCACTCCATCTTGTCCATTGAATCGCAATAGTCTCTGAATAGAGGCCGTTCGATCAAAATTCACTGTGTACGGTTAACGCCCTTCGCATATAAAAACCGCACACCCCTCCTTTCTTCCAGTTCACCTCTCTTTCTCCTCGCCTCCACTCCGCCGAAACCCTTGCCACAGTGCTCCACCTTGAGATCGATGCCGATGACCTCTTCGCCGCTTCACTGCCGGAAAGTGGTCACCAGAGTCGTTCCACGCCGCCGCGGGACATCTTCCTCCCCGCGCCGCCGTAGCTGCTGCATGTCACCAAGCTAGGGTGTATGCATTCTGTTAAGGATTCTGCTCGACCAATGAGCATGGCCGATGAGGATGAGGTAATCATGGGTACAACGGACGAATCTAAGGCGCCAAATGAAAAGGGCCCAACGGTAGGCCCATCCACCAGCAAAAGAAAAAGGCATGAGCAAAATGAAGACGAACAAGAAGCAGATGCACCAAAGAAAAAGAGAGGTGGCAGGCAACCATTCACAAATTCAGCTCAGTACATTTCTCATGACAACTACAAAACTTTTCCAGGAGAAACATCTGCAGAGAAAAGAAGGCGTCTGCAAAAGATTCTACATCACTGGGTAGGAAAATGGTTTCACTATGAAATGATTCATCCTCGGTATGCTAAGAACTTTGCTTTCCATCCTCCGTGGGGAGACTGCCATGAAATTGGTCTTGTTCGAGCAAGTGATCCCCAGGTGCGACCACCGCCACCACCAAATGCTCATGAGTCATCTCTTATGACTCCTGACTCCTATCCCGATGAAAAGGCCAAGCGCGTGAAGAATGCTGAAAAGAGAGCCAAGAAGGCAGAGAAAGTGATGGAAATATGCCCTAGAGGCAATAATAAAGTCGTTATTATTTTATATTTCCTTAATCATGATAAAGGTTTATTATTCATGCTAGAATTGTATTGACCGGAAACCTAAATACATGTGTGAATACATAAACAAATACCGTGTCCCTAGTAAGCCTCTACTAGACTAGCTCGTTAATCAAAGATGGTTAAGGTTTAATAACCATGGACATGAGTTGTCATTTGATAACGGGATCACATCATTATGAGAATGATGTGATGGACAAGACCCATCCGTTAGCTTAGCATTTGATCATACAGTTTATTGCTACTGCTTTCATGTATGTCAAATACATATTCCTTTGACTATGAGATCATGCAACTCCCGGATACCAGAGGAATGCCTTGTGTGCTATCAAACGTCACAAAGTAACTGGGTGATTATAAAGATGCTCTACAGGTATCTCCGAAGGTGTTTTGTTGGGTTGGCATGAATCGAGATTAGGATTTGTCACTCCGAGTATCGGAGAGGTATCTCTGGGCCCTCTCGGTAATACACATCATAATAAGCCTTGCAAGCAAATGAATAATGAAGTTAGTCATGGGATGATGTATTACGGAATGAGTAAAGAGACTTGCCGGTAACGAGATTGAACTAGGTATAGAGATACCGACGATCGAATCTCGGGCAAGTAACATAGCGACGGACAAAGGGAATTGTGTATGTTGTCATAACGGTTCGACCGATAAAGATCTTCATAGAATATGTAGGAGCCAATATGGGCATTTAGGTTCTGCTATTGGTTATTGACCGGAGAGGTGTCTCGGTCATGTCTACATAGTTCTCGAACCCGTAGGGTCCGCACGGTTAACGTTCGTTGACGATATAGTGTTATATGAGTTATGTGATTTGGTGACCGAATGTTGTTCGGAGTCCTGAATGAGATCACGAACATGACGAGGAGTCTCCAAATGGTCGAGAGGTAAAGATTGATATATAGGACGATGGTATTCAGACACCGGAAGTGTTCCGGAAGGTATCAGGTACTTATCGGGTCACCGGAAGGGGTTCCGGGCATCCCCGACGAAAGTTATGGGCCTTATGGGCCAAGAGAGGGAACACACCAGCCACAAGGGGCTGGTGTGCCCCCCATAGTAGGCCGGCCTAGGAGGAGAAGGAAAGAGGGGAAGGAAAAGGAAAGTGTGGATTAGGATTCCCACTTCCTTCCCTCTCCCCCCTCTTTCCTTCCCCCTCGGTTATATATGGCAGGGGGCGCGGCTTGGGAGAGACTCCAAGTAGGATTCCTCCTACTTTGGCACCTCCTTTGGCTGCTCCTCCCTCCCTCCCACCTATATATATGTGGGGAGGGGGCGCCACACAAACACACAACATTGTCTTAGCCATGTGCGGCGCCCCCGTCCACCGTTTACTCCCCCGGTCATATTTTCGAAGTGCTTAGGCGAAGCCCTACGGATATCACTTCACCATCACCGTCACCACGCTGTCGTGCTGACGGAACTCATCTACTACCTCGACATCTTGCTGGATCAAGAAGGCGAGGGACGTCACCGAGTTGAACGTGTGCAGAACGTGGAGGTGCCGTGCGTTCGGTACTTGATCGGTTGAAGCACGAAGAAGTTCCACTACATCAACCGCGTTGTGAAACGCTTCCACTTACGGTCTACAAGGGTATGTAGACACACTCTCCCCCTCATTGCTATGCATCTCCATGGATAGATCATTGTGTGTGCATCAATTTTTTTTGTTTTCCATGCAATGTTTCCCAACAGAAAGAACAAGCTCGCGAAGAAGGAAACCGTCAGCTTATCATGTCTGATGTTGACAAGCGAAAAGCTAAAGGAAAATCTGATCGCCGTTCGAAGCACAAACATGATCCCAAATCTGCTGCTTTGAAGAAAAAGAGTGCGTCGAAGAGAAGGCCAGCTGAGAGAAATGATGAAAGTGATTACTCCGATAAACATGATCCTCCACTCACTAGAGAGGAAGTTGATGCAACTCTTTCCGAGCAAGTGAACATCACTACTTCCACCATACTGCTTGATCTTCGAGCAAGTGCAGTTCTAATAGCACCTCCGAAGAAGATTACATTGAAGAGAAAGATGCCTCGTACCCCACTGTCACCATGGTCGATCATGTGAATACAACCCCTCATCCTGAGGTGATTGACATGCAAGACTTAGTTATTGAAGCTCCAGTAAGCACAACTAAGCCAAGGGAGAAAATTCCCAAGCCTAAGGTGAAGAAAATCATAGCTCCTTCTATCGAGCAAAGTGCTCCACGAGCTGATGTAGTGAAAGAAAAGGCTGCTCAATTTGCTCCGAAGTTGACTCAACCATTGGCTTCCATGCCTCCAACCGAGCAAAATATAGTACGAACTGCTCCTATTGCACAGACTAAGGATCACTCTGATGCACCTCATTATTTCAATCAAGTGTTCATCATGGAGCAGCTTGACAGATTTGTGGAGAACCTATTTGATGGAGAAGTGGCATCTTTGCCCATTCCTTCTGAAGTGATTGCTCTAGCCACTGATCTGGTTCAAGACAAGAGAGATGATTCAGTTGAGATCAATAACCTCACTATCCAGCTTAATGAGCTTGACAACCGTATGAAGGCTACGAAATCCAAGTTTGTGATCAAGCAACTTGAAGAATCATATATGGATGTCAATAAAGCCTTGACTATCCTTCGGAACAGAAGATTAGGATTTCATTCTGACCTGGATCAAATTGTTCGCAAGATTTGCCTCAATCATGAAGCTCAAGTCACAGGCTACAATGATCTTGTCAAAGGGCATATTGATCAATCTTCTCAGCCGAAGCAAAAGAAGAAGAAGAAAATTGCAACAAAGAATGCTCCTCATCCTCCTACAAAAGAAAAGTCTCCAGAAGTTGTGCCACAGAAGAAAAACACTCCGGAGCATGCAATTCCCGCGGTTGCTCATGAACCAATCTCAAATGCTCCTACTTCGCCAAGGCCAACTGAACTAGTGCCTGTGGTCGCTCCCATTCATGAAGCAAATCCCTCTCAGCAAGATATATCAGAAGAAGGTGAAATTCCTTAGTCTGAGCACCGAGCTTCTCCAGCTCGTGTCGAACCAAATGCATCGGTTTCTTCCTCTGCACCTCAACCATCTGCCGAAGAACAACCCCAACAGTCCGCAGTGCCTGTTTCAGCTTCAATGCCGCCTGCCCAAGTGTCTACTCCCTCTCCACTACGAATCTCACTCGAAACTTCCAAAAGAACTACCGATGATGGTCCTTCTATAGTGAAATCTGTTTCAGCTCATCATTCAGACTCAGTAGTGTATAGTGATGAAGTGATTTCCGTTGAAGATGACCTCAAATATCCATATCCTCGGGAACAACTGCCATTATTCTCCATCAACGTTGGCGTCAAAGGACCACTTTATAATCGGAACACTCATCCTCTTTTCTTTAAGAGAGTACATACAGCAAGCCTCGAACCTCTGAATATCCTCGTTTTCGGACTCAAGAACCGGCTATATATTATTCACGGATTTTATATGACAGCCGCAAGATATTTCCTCATGAGTTCTTGGATATCGCTGCTATGAAGAACATTGGCTGCTTTGCTCAAGTCTTGTAAGATATCAAAGATTTTGGCCTCATGCATGTCTTTGCATTTCAGCATCCATGGAACAGAGAGATAATACTTCAGTTCTATGCCACACTGTACATCTCTGGTGATGAATCTGACAGCACCAAATGGATAATGGAATGGATGAATGATGGGAAACGTATCAAATGCTTAGCAATGGACTTTGTGTATCACTTTCATTTCCCTCGGTTCGAGCATGGCAAGACTAAAATTCAAGTACATAACATTTATGCCATTTCCGATGAAGATTTCCGTTACACCATGGACAAAGAGAAGATACGTGACTATAATGGTCCTCCCTTGCCCGAGCATTTGACTTTTGACAATCAGACTCTATATCATTTGCTCAGATATACCATCTGTCCTCTGGCTGGGATGAATACTAACAATGTTATTTCTGATGTTCTTCGCAACACCATTCTTGCCATCTCCCAAGGATTTATCTTCGATGTCGAAGACATGTTTCTACACACACTGATGGATTCTGCTCAGCACCCGAAAACCATTAAAGTCTTTGTACCTTGGATTCATAAAGTGGTTGACTATGCTATGCACACCGAATACTTAGCCAAATGCAGTCACAAAAGCTTCATACCTCCAGTTCATGACACTTTGCAGCTGATGAAGGATATTTCTTCGGGCAAAGCACCAATCTCTAGCCCTCCAGACTTTCACAATACTTTCGATGGGCCTCGGCTCCCTCAGCGTGATCGTCAACCAACAAACCAACCTCCTTCACATCTTGAAGTGAGCTTGCGCACTCAACAGCTGCTTTTGCAACACATGGCCGAGGATCGCTGAGAAAAAGACCATCTGGCTGCCGAACTGAATGCTATCAACAACCGAACAAAAGTTGTGTACTTGATTACAACTGAAAATAAGAAGCGCCTAAGGAAATTGCTTTGAAAGTTCTTCTCCAAGAAACAGCTTAGCAACTCCGATCTTAAAGAACTCTACGAGTATATTGATCAAAGTTTCTCTGTTGAAGACTTTCAAGACCGTATCACTCCTCCTCTGCCAGCTCGTGAACCTACAACTGATTTACTTTGGTTCAAGCTGTGCAAATTACTCGACGGATCAGAAGCTACCTCACCAATAGAGAAGCCAGCCAAAGGAAATGTGCTCTCTCGCAGGACTCAGGAAGCAAATGTGCCGTCATCCTCTCAGCGTCGAGCCATTCTTGAAGGAACATCTGCTGTTGCTGATGATGAAGATATTCCAGCTACTTCCGAATCAAAAACCTCTTCGGCCAGTTCTTCTGGAGATGCCTCAGAGTGAATCAAGTTCACCTCCTTTGCACTCATGTTCTTCGTCACCTTTTTCACACTAGTTGACAAAAAGGGGGAGAATTACATCAAGTTTTTGATAGATTTGCTCTGATAGTTTTGCTCTGTTTTTATTTGGTCTGGTCTTCTGAAACTTTTGAGCTCTATGCCTTAAAGACTATTTGTGCTCTGATGTAAAACTTTTGATCTGCGATGTAATATTAATAACCCTGCCTGCTGCTATTTCTCTCTCGAAGCATTTGTTTTGCAGGTGGAATTATTATCAGAAGTTATGAATGATTGCATTACATTCTTGATGGATTAGATATCATCAGTGTGAATCATTACCTCGATTGATTGAAAAATCCTTCACATACTTCAATAAAATGCAAAAAATTTCATATCATATTTCTGAGCCTGCATACATCTAGGGGGAGTATATTTCATCATCGATCCAAGTAATACAAAATAACTCTTGTTCAATTTACATTTCACACATCTATCTTCACTTTGATGATTATCTGTTTTGTCAACAACCATCCAAAAAGGGGGAGATTGTTGGTGCAATGATAGGCCCATTATGTTTTGGAGTTTGTTGAGATAAACAGCATGTGATTGATGTGTTTGCTAGTGCACATAGAGTAACAGGTCCCTAAAGTGTCGAGGAGTTTGATACAAATGGTGAAGATAATCTCCATGCGTTGCAGCGAAGGTTATCACCGAAGATGATGATAAACAAGAGTGACCCCTAAAAATTGCTGAAGTAAAGCAGTTGGTTCGGTGTCTGTCCAAAGAAAAATGACTGCGACCGAGAAGAATGAAGACGAAGTGAAGACGTAGCATTTATTTCGTTATTCTTCTTCTTTCATTGAGTCATAGGACCACTGTACTATTAAGAGGGGTGTAGCATTTGAAGCTTTGATTCTCTGATGCTAAACCCAAATCCTATGAAAGTTGTGAGAGAAATCTCTTTGTGCTCTAAGCAAATACTTGCCAGCAAGAGACTAAGATCTTCTTCGCCGCGAGAGATTTGTCTCAGACCGAGGAGTTAGCATTACTTGTTCCTCAAGTAATGTTACCGTTGCTCCAAAATCCGACCGTTGTGAATGTGTCAGTTGGCCATTGGCTGGACCTCATGTCAAAAATGGTCATTTCCCATCTAGGATGGTTGCGGCTATAAATAGCCACCCCGTACCGGCTTTGTCCAGGGGCTGCTCCATTTAATTCAGAGAAGATTATTGAGCGACCCACTCTTTGAGCGATTTGAGTTTAAGATCCACTGAGAGAAAAACCCGTAGAGCCGAAGAATTATATAGTGGTTCAGCATCACTCGAATCTAAGTCCAGTACGCTTCACCTGTTACTCTCGAGAGCTGCAAACTCTCTAGATGGTTAGGTGTTAATTTCTCCAGAGACCAAGAGTGATTGTGGTTCTCGAAGAAGAAGTCTGTAAAGGTTTGGAGACCGCCTTCAAGTATCTATCATGAGTAATCGGCATTGATTGATGAATCGATTGTCGAGGAGAATAGGGTGAAGAGAGTTTATCTTCCATGTTAAGTCACAACCCTTCCAACCAAATGTAGTCCTTGTGCAGAAGGACGAACTGGTCGAACAAATTCCCTGTCGCCATCGAGCACCACTAGTAATCTCTATTACTCATGTTTCCATTCGATATGATTTCCATCGTGTGATTTGTTTCAATGCATGCTTAGTTTCCATTCGGTACTCAGTTTAGTTCACTACAGTTTAGGTTTTCTTTCGATTCTGCTGCTGGCTTCTGAGAGTTTTGAGTTTTCCGAAGAAAATTTAAAACTCCCATTCACCCCCTCTGGTAGACATACTTCGTTCCTACAGAGTATTCAACCCAAATTTATAGATTTGACACAAGGGGAGCCAAAGAATATTTCCAAGTATTAGTAGTTGAGTTGTCAATTCAACCACACCTGGAGATTAAATATCCGCAACAAAGTGATCAGTAGCACAGTAATATGATAGTTTTTATAGCAGTGGTAACAGTAACAGTAACGGCAGTAGTGATAGCAATGATTTTGTAGCAAGTGTAACAGTAACAGCACCAGTAACTTAGCAAGAACAATATGTGGAAAACTCGTAGGCATTGGATCGGTGGATTCATTGGATGATATTCATCATATAACAGTCATAACCTAGGGCGATACAAAACTAGCTCCAGTTCATAAATATAATGTAGGCATGTATTCCGTAAATAGTCATACGTGCATATGGAAAAGAACTTGTATGACATCTTTTGTCCTACCCTCCCGTGGTAGAGGGGTCCATAAGGAAACTAAGGGATATTAAGGCCTCCTTTTAATAGAGAACCGAAACAAAGCATTAACACATGGTGAATACATGAACTCCTCAAACTACGGTCATCATCGGAAAGTATCCCAATTAATGTCACACTGGGGTTTACAGATCATAACACATAATAGGTGAATATGACTTGCAAGATCGAATCTAGAACATAGATATAATGGTGGAAACATAAACGGTTCACATATGAAATCATGGCACTCGGGCCCTAGTGACAAGCATTAAGCATAGCAAAGTCATAACAACATCAATCTCAGAACATAGTGGATACTAGGGATCAAGCCCTAACAAAACTAACTCGATTACATGATGAATCTCATCCAACTCCTCACCGACCAGCGAGCCTACGAAGGAATTACTCACTCCCGGTGGGGAGCATCATAGAATTGGTGATGAAGGAGGGTTGGTGAAGACGAAGACCGAAGATTCCCCTCTCCGGAGCCCCGAACGGACTCCAGATCTGGCCTCCTGATGAAGAACAACATGTGGTGGTGGGTCCATATCGTGAAACGCGATGAAACTTCCTCTCGTCTTTTTTCTCCAAAAATAGGATTTTATAGTGCTGGAATTAAGGTTTGCGGGGCCACGAGGTGGGCACAACCCACCAGGGCACGCCAGAGGGGGGGACGCGCCCTGGTGTCTTGTGCCCAGCTAGGGGCCCCCTCCGGTGGTTCTTGGTGCCAGTATTTTTATATATTCTGAAATAATTCTCCAAAAAGTTTCGTCCAATTCTGAGAACTTTTATTTCTACACAAAAACAACACCAAGGTAGTTCTACTGAAAACAGCGTCAGTCCGGGTTAGTTTCATCCAAATCATGCAAATTAGAGTCCAAAACAAGAGCAAAAGCATTAGGAAAAGTAGATACGACGGAGACGTATCATTCATCTGGGCCATGCCCATTTGAACCGCGGGGGGGGGGGGGGGGGGGGATGGTGACTCAGAAAGCGTACTATGCCAGAATACGCCTTCGTCAAAGAGGTCACGTACTTGGTAGAGTACGTCTCCACTTACACCAGGTCAGCGGGCCGGGTCAGCGCCTGGGTGGCTGACTGGAGGGGTCTGTGGGAGGTGGGGCCGGCCCGCGGGATCTTCTTCTACCTCGCTCACCCGCGCTCGGCCGATGCAGAGACGGCGCCCGAAGATGATCGTCGACAGCTCCGGCCACCACTCGGGCTGTGCAACCTACCGGCGTGCTCAGGAGAGGGAGCTGCGTCGCCTAGGCTAACTCATGTTTGCCGAGGAACGCGATGGAGGGCAGGGCGCCTACCATGGCGGAAGATGGCTTCGGCCGCTGGTGAGTTCGCGGCTACGGTCGCGGAGAGGAGGGAAGCGGCTACCGGGGAGGTTAGTGGAGGCGAGGAGGGAGCTCCGGTGTAGGTGGGAGCGAGAGAGGGGCTGCGGCTCGCTCCAATTTAGGAGGACCAAAGTGGCGGTCGAGGCGGCCGTTGAAGGGCAGGAGGAGCTCTCGAGCTCGTTGGAGTGGGTGGGGTGGGCTAGAGGAGAGTGGTAAGGCTGCTGGTGAGGTCGGGAGACCACGGGGCCGTCTTAAATAGCCACGGCATCGAGGCCATGGCCGGGGACCGCCGAGGACGTGTGGCCGCTGCTCCGGCATGTCTGCATATGTGTGCGCTCGTGACCAAGCTCGGACGGTGATGAGAGAGAGCCAGAGGAGTGCCAGAAGAGTAGAGGGGCAGACGCAGGATGGAGGAAGTCCGGTCGGCCACCACGACTGAATGGAGCCGCGGGCAGGGTTGCCGTGGCGCGAGGAGGGAGCAGGAGGAGGGAAACAGAGCTGGGGAGCGAGCGCGTGGCTACTAGGAAGCTCCTGGACATGGTGCAGTCTCGAGGGCACGAGGGAACGGACGAGCAGAGGGCCCCAATGCACAGAGCGCATGCATTGGCATGCCAGACGCGTAGTCACCGCGTGAAAAGGCGCACGCGATGCGCTCTGACATGCAAAGTGTTGTCTACCGCATAGTCCATCCAAGAGAGGGCCCCTCTGAAGTGATGGTTCAACAAAAGAAGCCATGGGTTGATTGGATATCTCAGAGAATGTTTGCTATAACAAACTTGGGCTAGATGTTGAGGTAAAATGAGATGGTTACATGGAGTAAAAAGATGTCACAGAGGCTTAGGGTAGGAAGGACTACAATCCTATGAATTTTGAGATGATTTGGACCAAGATTTAATATAGTTGCTTCACAACTGCAAATCTAGTCCAGAAAATGGAATTGGATGATTCACTCACATGGAGTGTTGGATTGAGCTGAAATTTGGTGGAGAGGAGTTATTTGGGCATATGAAGGCACTGCAAAAATTTCATACCATTTGGACACACCAAAATGGTACTTGCTTCATAGTGCTTCTCTCTGGACAGAAACTTTGGAAAAATGCTGAGAATTAATGGCTAGATGAAATGAGCACAAATTTGGTGGAGAGAGGCTATAAAGGTAGGAGAAGGTCCTGGTATTTTTTTAGCAATTATGGAGCAATATAAAACATAGTTGCTTCACAATCTGAAATAATGACCAGAAACAAAGATTGGATGGTGTGCTCACCATGAGGATGGAATCTTGAATATTTTTACATATACAAGGTCCATATGGTCCAAATGAATTTTGAGAATTTTGTGGGAATTTTTGGAAATACAGAAATGTAGGTTGCTTCACAACCTAGAGCAAACAGGGTTATTCCTTTAATGGAAAAAGGAATATTCCCATGAAATAAATATTGTGGTTGGGCTAGGATGGAAATGACATGGTCTAGGGATGGATTTGAGGATGACAAGCCACTTGGGGAAGAAAGAAGAGATGATCTTCCCAGGTTTCAAGACCACAGAGCCATAGAAAAAGAATTCCAAATCAAATTTCAAAGAAATCCAAAATAAAAAGAAAGGGCCAAAAATCAGGATGTGACATGAAGGCTGGAAATGAGCCCAATAATTTATGGGCCCTTCGTAGGCCGAAAGCTAACATGGGGTGGAAACGGCCCAACTGAATCATGGGTCGTTAATGGTTCCAAAAAAATGTATTGTTCATTATGGGCCAAAATCAGCACGGGTAGTTGAAGGGCCTAGAGAGACAGAAGGCCTCATATGGGCCGAATGACGTCACAGGCCAGATATGGGCCGTAGGTGACAACGGTGTCGGCATGGAAGCACGATCACCTATGGGGCAGGGCTGCCCCTTCGTGGTTCGGCAAGGGGACGGTCACATTGCACAAAGAGCAGAAACAGCAGGGCAACACGGCGATGGACAACTCTCTTTTACCCAGGTTCGGGCCGCTTTGCAGCGTAAAACCCTACTCTTGCTATGGTGGATTGATCTGGAAAAACACGAAGATGCGAGGAGCTCGAACCCGGCAAGTGAGCCTCAGGGAGAGCAACGCGCACGTACAAGTGTTGGTGGGTCAAAATGTTTGAACCCCTTGCTAGGTTGCCTCGGGCCTCCTTTTATAGCTTAAGGGGCTACCACAATGGCAAAACAGTCATTCTAGTAGAATTAGATAGCCAACAGTGTCATCATACCTAACTCTGTCAGTTAGGACAAAGTGCATTAAATGCACTACTAGGTGTCATGCTGAGGTTGAAGCCCGGCAAGCCTGCCGCGCCGCTTATCCCCTGGTCTCTTATTAATGTGATACGCCATCTGGACGGGTGTCAATAAAGCTAATCTCTCCTCCAGTAGGTTGCCACGTACCTGACAGGATCCACCTAGCCACTTGAGAGCTCGACACCGCATTGATTAATGACTTGCGTGCAGTGAGGTGGAGCGGTGGCGTCTTGGCGGAGGTTTGCAAGTACGGAGCCTGCCGGGCTCTGATCTTGATGGCCCCGGGAGCCTTGCCGAGGCGATCTAGTATTGGCCCTCAGGGGCGGTCTCGACCCGGCCGGGTTCTCCTGCCCGGCAAGGGAGGCCTTCCTGAGGTGTTCTCCTGTTGACTTGATCTTCTTAATGCACTCCTTGATCTCACGAAGAGCAGTTTCTCTGGCTTATCTTGTGTTACGTCTTGGTAGTTGGTGTATGATCGTCAGCACACCTGTTCACAAGTCCGGGTGACAAACACAAATGTTTGCCACACTGACAGGAGCCCCCGGGCCTGGTCCATACGTGTCGCCGGGCATCGTTGGGGTAGGCCCAAACAATTGCATAGACACACATACTGACTTTGCCGGGGCTGACGCTTTTATTTTTGAGATCTTCTTTGCTTCTTCATTAACCTGGACTTGATCTTGTTCCCAAGTCTCCCATGGCATCTTCACATCCAAAACGGTGCGTGCGTCCGCACTGTAAACCAGGGGTGCCCACGTGAACAGGAGCCCATTAGGACGTCCGCACGTGAACCAGGGGTAACTTCCACTTCATCTTTACCTCCCCCCACTACGCTTTCCGTTTTTGCCACACGCGCTGCATGCATTACGCGGGGTTTGTGGTAGACACGTAGGGCACGGGAACATGTGCTATTGGCAGAATGCACAGCGTCCTGGATTGGCATAGTGGGGCGGCCGATGAATCAGGACGCCATCAGGGACACAGGAAACCGGATTGGAGGAGTGGGGTGGCCGCCCCAGAGTAGTGGAGAGCCAACCTCCCTCCCTGCTCCACTATAAAAGGGAGTGTGAGTGGATGGCGATGCTTCACACACATCTCTTCCTTCCTTCTTCTCTGGATTTGCTTCAACCATGACGAGGGGAAGGGGCTGAGCTCGGGCTCTGACAGTAGCGACGAGGGCTTCTTCTCGGCACCCTGCTCCTGCCCCCATTGCAGCTATGGGGGCATAATCCAGTGCACACGGTGAAGCTATGGGGTGTGGTCGAGGTCTACGCAGTGCCCGTGGACGGGGCGGCGCACCCGCCGTACCTCCTCCAGCTGCCCCAACACTGACAGAAGGGCATACGGGGGACACGGCGCTGGATTTCATTGTCAAGCTGCGTGATCCTCCTCGCAGCCGTCTGCGACTTCCTCGCCCCTTCGCTAGGGTGATGGACGTTAACCAGCCGCCCAGGCTACCGCTGCGCATGACCGGCTACTGCAATGGCGCCATGTGGGCGAACGTAGAGTTCCCCGCACCACGCGTCATGCTCCTCATGCGTGGCTGGAAAACCTTTGCACGTGCCCATTATCTGGCAGAAGGGCACGTCCTCCGCTTCAAGTTAGTGAAGGCTGATCTGCTCTCCATCAAGGTATTCGGGCGTTTGGGTGCTCGCTTAGGGTGCTGCGTGGAAAGCTTGAGCGATGACAAAAGCTCCTCCTCGAGCGACAGCGACGAAGAGGACACCGACGGTGAAGACGGAGACGGCAAGCCCCCGATCGTCAAGCACGAAGATGACGACTCAGACTCCGGCTGAGCACCGGATGCACCGTCACCGTCAGCTAGGCGCCAGCAGTACCATCATCTACAGCTGGACCCCGGCAAAGCTATTTGCCGGAGGGTGCTTGGCTTGGACGTCACCGCCACCTCTAGCTGGACCCCAGCAGGCTTCCTCGTTTGACTCTGGCTCCGTCTTCCCTGCCGGTGTTCCCACCTTGCCGCGTTCCTTTGGTCCTGGCGGGGCTGACCAGGGCATCCCCTAACCGCTCTCTCCGTCCCTGGCCTCTTCTTCCTTGCCGGGGAGGCGCCCTCTCGATCTTATGAGGCTGCATCCCGTTGGTCCTGACGGGGTCAGGCTGGGCTTCTGCCCAGGCGCTCCTTTTGCCCTCTTTCCTTCTCAATGTAACTCCTAGGAGGAGAGGGACAAGAAAGGCATTACGGGGCACTTATCTTTTTTCATATCAAAAAATGTAGGCACTTGCTAAATTTTAATCAAAATCATGTAATCCTTCGTCCATGTTAGTACTTGTATGATCTGTACTTGTTTGCTCATGTAAACTTGGAAAAAGAGCTTGCCGGATGTTTGTGTATGTATTTAAACATACTGAAGGACGAAGCTTCAATACTCCTTAGTAAACAAAATTTCCGGCAAGACATCCTTGCCAGCCTTCGGTGCTGCTACCACTAGAACCACGTTTAATGAGCTCAAAAAACGGGTTAGTGAGCGTGAACAAAGGCCAACCCCTCGCCAACCTCCCCCCATATGTAGCTACAACTAAGCTTGTCGAGTGGACTCGAGCCAAGAATAGGAGCTCAAATGGCAGAGGCGGCTAGGTTTCTTTATGTGCAAGTTCTTCATACTTAAGCATAACATGGAATGAAGGGATATCATGAAGTGCACTTATCTCTCTTTGCTGTTCTTCTTATCGTTTCAGATAAGGAGAGGCTGTCGGGGATCAGTGCATGGGCTTGTATTCATCTTCCTTCCCGGGAAACTATCCATGATGAAACCCTTTTGTTGCCATCAAAGGAAAAGGGAGAAAAGAGGATAACACATGGACCTTCGCTGCATGTCAGTCACCTTATTTAAGAACTATTGTAATCACAATAGGATCATACTTAAACAAACAGGAAATCATGCATGCAACTTTTTATGAAAGCGCTTCGTTTTATTCAGCTATGCACAGGGTCTGCGCCTGGCTTTGTACAAAGGGTTATGATGACCCACAAGTATAGGGGATCAATCGTAGTCCTTTCGATAAGTAAGAGTGTTGAATCCAGCGAGGAGCAGAAGGAAATGAGAAGTGGTTTTCAGCAAGGTAATATCTGCAAGCACTGAAATTGTAGGTAACAAGTTGTTTGATAGCAAGATAATTTGTAACGAGCAAGTAACGGTAACGGTAACAAAAGTGCAGCAAGGTAGCCCAATCCTTTTGAGGCAAAGGACAGGCCAAAACAATCTCTTATGATAAGCAAAGCGTTCTTGAGGGTACACGGGAATTTCATCATATCACTTTCATCATGTTGGCTTGATTCGTGTTCGCTACTTTGATAATTTGATATGTGGGTGGACCGGTGCTTAGGTGCTGTTCTTACTTGAACAAACCTCCTACTTATGATTAACCAGCTCGCAAGCATCCGCAACTACGAGAAAAGTATTAAGATAAAATCTAACCATAGCATTAAACTTTTGGATCCAAATCGGTCCCTTATGGAATAGCGCATAAACTAGGGTTTAAGCTTCTGTCACTCTAGCAACCCATCATCTAATTACTACTCCACAATGCATCCCCTTAGGCCCAAATATGGTGAAGTGTCATGTAGTCGACGTTCACATGACACCACTAAGGGAATCACAACATACATATCATCAAAATATCGAACACATATCAAGTTCAGATGATTACTTGCAAAATGATTTCTCCCGTGACCTCAAGAACAAAAGTAACTACTCACAAATAATAATCATGCTCAAGATCAGAGGGGTATTAAATAGCATAATGGATCTGAACATCTAATCTTCCACCAAATAAACCATATAGTAATCAACTACAAGATGTAATCAACACTACTAGTCACCCACAAGCACCAATCTAAGGTTCCGGTACAAAGATTGAACACAAGAGATGAATTAGGGTTTGAGAGGAGATGGTGCTATTGAAGATGTTGATGGAGATGGCCCTCTCAAAGATGGGAGAGTTGTTGGTGATGACGATGACGATGATTTCCCCTCCGGGAGGGAAGTTCCCTCGGCGGAATCGCTCCGCTGGAGGGCAAAAGTGCTCCTGCCCAAGTTCCGCCTCAAGAGGGCGGCGCTTCGTCCCGAAAGTCCTCTCTTTATTTTTTCTAGGTCAAAATGACTTATATACCAGAAGAGGGGCACCAGAGGTGGGCCGAGGAGGGCACAACCCACCAGGGCGCGCCTGGGGGGCCGGCGCGCCCAGGTGGGTTGTGCCCACCTGGTGGGCCCCCTCTGGCAGTTATTTGCTCCAATAATTCTTAAATAATCCATAAAAAATCTCCGTGAAGTTTCAGCTTATTTGGAGTTGTGCAGAATATGTAGCTCTGACGTGCTTTTTCAGGTCCAGAATTCCAGCTGCCGGTATTCTCCCTCTTTGTGTAAACCTTGCATGTTATGAGAGAAAAGGCATTAGAATTACTCCCAAAAGCATTATTATGCACAAAAACATTATAAAGAACAGTAGGAAAACATGATGCAAAATTGACGTATCAGGTTACAAGTCCCGGGGACTATGCTTGTACAAAATAGGTTGCCGGGGCAGGGCCCGGCAACCGCGCCTTACGGGTAGAACTTACGAAGATGCTCAATATTCCATGAGTTTTTCATTGGGATGCCATCTTCGGTCTCCAAACGGACTACGCCAGGTCTGGTGACACGTACTACCCGGTAAGGGCCTTCCCACTTGGGTGTCAACTTGTTTGCACCCTTGGTGGACTGAACACGCCTAAGGTCAGAGTCACCTTCCTCAAGGCTCCTGGCATGAACCCTGCGGCTATGATAGCGGCGCAGGGCTTGCTGGTATCGTGTAGCATGTACAACTACACAGAGATGATCTTCCTCGAGGAGCAAGGCATCGTCATGCCATAGCTGCTCTTGCGCTACTTCATCGTAGGCAAGTACTCGAGGTGACCCGTATATGAGTTCCGTGGGGAGCACTGCTTCTGCATCATATACCAGGGAGAAGGGAGTCTGGCCAGTAGCTCGATTTGGTGTCGTCCTGATTGACCAAAGAACCACCGGCAACTCATCAACCCAGTGCTTGCCGTATTTTCGCAATTTATCAAAAGTTCTTGTCTTGAGCCCTCGCAGCACTTCAGTGTTCATCCTTTCAGCTTGTCCGTTGCTCTTGGGATGTGCAACAGAAGTGAAAGAGACCTTGCTTCCAAGGCTTTGGATGTACTGCATGAAGGCGCGACTTGTGAATTGGGTGCCATTGTCAGTGATCACCCTGTTGGGCACTCCAAAATGGCACACCAATCCTTTAAAGAACTTGATAGTTGATTGCGCAGTCACCTTCCTAACTGGCTCCACCTCGGGCCACTTTGTAAACTTGTCGGTTACCACACACAAGAATTCAAAGCCTCCGGTGGCACGGGGAAAGGGGCCCAAGATGTCGAGCCCCCAGACCACGAAAGGCCGGGATAAATGGATTGTTTGAAGGGCTTGAGCAGGTTGATGAATATTCTTGAAATGAAACTGGCATGCTTCACATTTAGTGACGAGCTCAGTTGCATCCCGGGGGGTGGTGGGCCAATAGAATCCTTGCCGGAAGGCTTTCCCGACGAGTGCTCTTGATCCCAAATGCGAGCCACATACACCTCCATGTATCTCTGCCAGCAACATTAGTCCATCTTCTTGACTGATACACTTCAACTTCACACCATTTGGCCTCTTTCTGTACAGAGTGTCGTGCACAAACTGGTACATACTTGATTGGCGGGCCACTTTTTCAGATTCCTCTGGATCATTGGGAAGTTCTCCAGTTTGTAGGAATTGGACTATATGTTGTGCCCATGCCGGAGCCTGAGGGTCGACGACGAGGACTAAAGGCATCTCTTCTGCCGTGGGAGCGCTAGCCTCAACAGCAAGAACTCGAGGCTCTGCTGGAGAATGCAGCTCCCAACTAGCATGGGGCCTCCCCTGGCAACCTTCTCACCAATGGCTCCAGGGAGCTCTGCCGGGAAATGTTTGCCGGTGTTGAATTTTCTTCTTTTTCTGGCCAACGCTGACGGGGAAACTGATGGTTGAGTCAGATGGAGTACAAAAGTTCCTGGTTCCACAGGAAGCTTCTGAGCAGCGCACTTTGACAGGTGGTCAGCGATGCTGTTCCTTGCACGGGGTATGTGCTCTGCTTGCAGCCTGTCAAAGTGCTCCTCCAACCTTCTTACTTCTTCCACATATGCTTCCATCAGTGGGCTCTAATAATCCTTATTTACTTGCTTCACAACGAGTTGAGAATCACCACGGATGATTAGCTTCTTTATCCCCAGTTCTACCGTGATCCTGAGGCCGGCAAGCAGCCCTTCATACTTAGCTGTGTTGTTAGTAGCATCTTCCCTAGGAAAGTGCATCTGGATAACATACTTGAGGTGCTCTCCGGTGGGTGCAACAAGCAGCACTCCAGCCCCGGCGCCTTGCAGCGAGAAGGCTCCATCAAAGTACATTACCCACTCCTTGAGGGTCTCCTTGCCGGGAAGAGTTGTTTCCTGCTCTTCTTCATCGGGTGTTGGCGTCCATTCTGCAATAAATTCTGCCAGTGCCCTGCTTTGGATAGTTGCCGTGCTCTCAAACTTCAATGCAAAGCGTTACAATTCTAATGCCCACTCCACTATCCTGCCGGTAGCCTCGGGGTTCCTCAGAATGTGCTGCAACAGAAGGCGTGTCACTACTGTGATTTTGTGAGCTTGGAAGTAATGGCGCAGCTTCCTCGAGGCCATGAGAAGACCGAAGAACAATTTTTGCACCCCCAGAGTACCTTGACCTAGCTCCCTGCAGGAGGGAGCTGACAAAGTAAACTGGCCGCTGCACCATCTTTTTCCTTGCTAACGCACTCTGATTATCAGCACCTGCCTGTGGCCCCTCTTCACCATCTATATCTGGGCTTGCCGGGGACAGGTTTGATCCATCACTGGGTGGCTCTGCTGCATTAGTTCCTTTGCTATCCACTTGTCTCTGTGCCACCAAAGCAGCACTAACCACTTTATTCGTTGCTGCCAGATAAACCAACATCAGCTCTTGTGGCTTAGGCGCGACCCAGGTTGGCGTGGAGGAAAGGTAGGTTTTCAAATCCCGCAGTGCAGCCTCTACCTCCGGAGTCCATTTCATTGGACCAGCCTTCTTCAAGATTTTGAAGAACGACAGGGCATGTTAAGCGGATTTCAAAATGAACCTACTTAGCGCAGCAACACTGCCAGTCAGACGCCTCACATCTTTGATGGTTTTCGGGGCTTGGATCTACTCTATTGCTTTGATATTGTCGGGGTTGGCTTCTATCCCTCGCTGAGACACAAAGAACCCAAGGAGCTTGTCGGACAGAATGCCAAACACACATTTCTCTGGGTTGAGCTTGAAGTTGATCTTTCACAAGTTCTCAAAGGTTTCTTCCAAATCTTCAACCAGTGTAGGTTTGTCCATGGTTTTGACCACTATATCATCCATATAGGCTTCTATGTTTCTGTGTAGCTAAGGCTCAAAACCAATCTGAACAGCCCTTGCAAACGTTGAACCAACGCTTTTTAGCCCGGAAGGCATTCGTACAAAGCAATACGTGCCACATGGGGTAATAAACGCGGTTTTCTCTTTATCTTCCTTAGCCATGAAGATCTGATGGTATCCGGATTATGCGTCAAGGAAGGAGAGCAAATCACATCTTGAAGTGGAGTCAACGATCTGGTCGATGCATGGCAAGGGGAAAGGATCCTTTGGACATGCTTTGTTCAAATCGGTGAAGTCAATACAGAGTCTCCACTTCCCATTTGCCTTGCGTACCACCACTGGATTTGCTAACCAAGTTGGGTGCAACACTCCTCTGACCAAGCCTGCTGCTTCAAGTTTCTTAATCTCTTCGGCAATGAACTGTTGCCGCTCTAAGGCTTGCTTTCTGACCTTCTGCTTGACGGGACGAGCATGAGGACAAACATCAAGGTGGTGCTCGATTACCTCCCTGGGAACACCGGGGATGTCAGATGGTTGCCACGCAAACACATCGACATTCGCTCACAGGAAGGCAACGAGCGCGCTTTCCTATTTGTCGTCAAGGGTGGCACTAATAGTGAAAGTACCATCAGTGCCATCCTGCCTCGCCGAAACCTTCTTCGTTGCAGGAGGAGCAGCCTTGGATCTTTTGCTAGCCGAACTTTCCGGTAAGCCACTGCCGGTCGGGGCGTACACCGAAGATACGCGCTTCCCGGGGTCCTTGTCGGTGTTCTTGCCAGCTTTCTCAACTTTCCTTTCCTCCTTGGCGGGAGCTGAGGTCCTGACGGCCTCTGCTGCTACTGCATCTCTATACATCTTATCAACGCATATTACTGCATCCCTCTTATCTGATGGAATGGAGATTACTCCCATTGGACCCGACATCTTCAAGGTGTTATATGTGTAATGGGAGGCCTCCATCAACTTCGCCAAAGATGGGCGACCAATGATTCCGTTAAATGGAAGGGGAAGCTCAACAACATCGAACACAACCTTCTTAGTCCTGAAGTTTAGTTCCCCGCCAAACGTCACTGGCAAAGTAATTTTTCCCTTTGGCTGGCTCCTTCCTTGGTTGATCCCCTGGAAAGTGCCAGTCTTCTTCAGGTCTTCATCAGGAATTTGAAGTTTCTTAAGCACGTCAGGGGAAATCAAGTTCAACCCTGCTCCACCATCAACCAACATCTTTGTGACCTTGAGGTTGCGGATTGTTGGTGAAACCAACAATGGCAAGCATCCAACCATAGTAGTGCGATCAGGATGATCCTCAACATCACAAATGATGGGTGTGCGGGACCACTTGAGTGGTTCTCGTGCGCTTGCTACTGGCTCCGCTGCATTGACCTCACGCGCCCATTGCTTGAGTTAGCAGTGAGAGGAGTGCAAGGATGCTCCCTGGCTCCGTCAATGCACATTGCCTCGGTAGCTTTCTGAAATTCCTGCTCGCTAGTCTCAACATCATCTTCTTCACTGTCATCTTCATTTTCCTTTTTCTCACGGCCTTGATGTCGCTTGAACAACGTCAATATTTCCCTAAAGAGGAAGGGATGATGCAGTACAACTACGGTAGGCATTTCCCTCAGTTATGAAACCAAGGTATCAATCCAGTAGGAGAACCAAGCAACACTATGTAAACGGAACCTGCACACAAAGAACAAATACTTGCAACCCGACGCTTATGAGGGGTTGTGAATCCCTCTACGGGTAACGGCGCCAGATATTGTCAAGTTGACGGGATAAAATTTGTGATAGATTGGATAAATAGATCTTGATAAAACGTGAAATAAAATAAGTAATAAAAAAGTGCAGCAAGGTATTTTTGGGGTTTTGGAATAATAGATCTGAAAATAAAAGCGAATAAAAAATAGATCTCAAAGCAAATATGATAAAGGATAGACCCGGGGGGCGTAGATTTCACTAGTGGCTTCTCTCGAGAAAATAGCACACGGTGGGTAAACAAATTACTGTTGGGCAATTGATAGAACATCGAATAATTATGACGATATCCAGGCAATGATCATTATATAGGCATCACGTCCAAGATTAGTAGACCGACTCCTACCTGCATCTACTACTATTACTCCACACATCGACCGCTATCCAGCATGCATCTAGTGTATTAAGTTCATGAAGAAACGGAGTAATGCAATAAGAACGATGACATGATGTAGACGAGATCTATTCATGTAGAAATAGCCCCCATCTTGTTATCCTTAATAGCAACGATACATGCGTGTCTTGCTACCCCTTCTGTCACTGGGAAAGAACACCGCACGATCGAACCCATCACAAAGCACCTCTTCCCATGGCAAGAAAAATCGATCTAGTTGGCCTAACTAAACCAAAGATTCGAAGAAGAAATACGAGGCTATAAGTAATCATGCATATAAGAGATCAAAGAAAACTCAAATAACTTTCATGGATATAGATCTTATCATAAACTCAAAGCTCATCGGATCCCAACAAACACACCGCAAAAAGAGTTACATCAAATAGATCTCCAAGAGACCATTGTATTGAGAATAAAAAAGAGAGAAGAAGCCATCTAGCTACTGCCTACGTACCCGTAGGTCTATGATGAACTACTCACGCATCATCGGAGAGGCACCAATGAGGATGATGAACCCCTCCGTGATGGTGTCTAGATTGGATCTCGTGGTTCTAGAACTTGCGGCAGCTGGAATTGTTTTTCATGAATATTTGGGTATTTGGGTATTTGGGTATATTTGGGTATTATAGGGCGAAGAGGCGGTGCGGGAGGTCACCGAGGTGGGCACAACCCACCTGGGCACGCCTGGGCTCCTGGGTGCGCCCAGGTGTCTTGTGCTCACCTCAGACCCCTCTCCTGTACTTCTTTGGCCCACCTTGTGTCTTCTGGTCCAAAAAAATTCTCCAAAAAGTTTTGCTATGTTTGGACTTCCTTTGGTACTGATATTCTACGAAGTAAAAAACAAGCAAAAAACAGCAACTGGCACTGGGCACTATGTCAATAGGTTAGTCCCAAAAAATGATATAAAGTTGCTATAAAATAATTGTAAAACATCCAAGAATGATAATATAACAGCATGGAACAATCAAAAATTATAGATACGTTGGAGACGTATTAGGCCTCTGACGGGTTTTTCCTTCTGCTGGTCGACTTTGCCGCGATGACCATTGCGGTCACCACGGCCCTTCCCTCCGGCACCATTCTGGCCTCTCTTCTTATCACGCCTTTCATACTCAGCCTTCTGCTTCTCAACCAGCTGCTCAACTTGTTTGCAGTCTTGGAGATCGTGGCCTTTGGTCCTGTGGATCTTGCAGTAAGGCCCATCGGACCTGCCGGTTTTCTCAGCTGCTGCAGCCGCCCGGCAATCAACGCAAGTAGCAGCTTCCTTGCCTGGTGCCTCAGTTTTTGCTTTCTTGCTGGCGCTAAGATCACCGGAGCTCTCAACGGCCATCATTGCTTTCTCCTTATGCTTCTTGTTGCACTTTCTGTTCCTCTTCTTGGGGGGGTGGCATCGTCGTCGTCTTCCGAATCGACTTCGACACCAACCTCCTCCCCTGGAAGTCCTCTCCCCTCTTCAGTACGAACACACTTGTTCGCCAACGTGTAGAGTTCGTTGACGGTCTTGGGCAGCCGAACATTCATCTTGGCCCGCATCCTATGATTGCGCACATTCGTGTGGAATGTGGCAATCATAGATGTTGGATGTATCTTCGGGATGTTGCGGTGCACTCGGCTGAACCTTTGCAGATACTTGAGTAAAATCTCCCCTTCTTTTTGTAGAAGGGCTTGCAGGTCACTGGATTGTCCTGGTTCTTGATGGCCACCTGTGAAGGCGCCAACGAACTCGTTGCACAGGTCTGCCCACGAGGAAATGGAATTCTTCGGCAGGTGCGTCAGCCAAGACTTCACATTAGGCTTGAGAGCCAACGGGAAGTAATTGGCAAGTACTTTCTCATCTCTTCCCCCGGCAGCTTGAACGGCAATCGTATAGATGCCCAAAAACTCAGCCGGGTTCAGTTTTCCATCATACTTCTCCGGCAGGTAGGCTTGAAGGTCCGAGAGGACGGCCAACAGACTTGCTGCAGCTCGCGAGTGAAGGCGGGGCACCCTACCTCGTAAGGCAAGTACCCGTTAATAGTGGGCGCGGTTTCATCAACGTCGGGTCCATTACGCCTGTCTGATTGACGGCGTGCCTCTCGGCGCCGCTCAATGGTGACGCGGGCGTCTTCCTTCCTCCTGTCTTTCAACACTTGGCGTTGATCCCGTCGGAGTTGTGGGTTGGATGAAGCCATTGATGCTTCGTCAGGCTCGTCGATGTCCTGGGGTTGCTGAGCCCGCCGTGGTTGCCCTTGGGTGGGCTGCCGCGGAGGGGACTGCACCGTGGGTGTAGTCCTCTCAACGTGGCCACCAACGGGGGCTGCCGACGTCGTGAAGGCTCCGCGCGCTGCGACTTGTTGGCTTCAGCAAACGCGAGGAGGCTTTGGATGGTAGCTCTCTATTCATCCATCTTGTCTGCTACTGGGGGAAAGTTTAGCAACAACTGAGCCCTTGTCATTGCTTCGGCCACCGTCCCTGGCATGGCATGGGAGGCAGAACGCGACACCGCTCGACTCCTGGACGAACCAGAAGGAGCATCGTTGTGCTCCTGCCGCCTTGGACCAATCACCAGGGCGGTTTGGCGCGGCCGAAGCTGTTCTTGATGGCTAGGCTCTTGGTCAGCTGGGCCTTTCCCATGCAAACGCGGTCGTTGTGGATCGACGGCGCCGCTCGGGGTCTTGTCACGCTCGCCCTGCGTGGGTTGGATCGTGCGTTATGTCATCGCCCCTCTGGACGATGCGGCCAGTGGATCTTGGCTTGCACCAGAGCGGGCGTCGACACTGCCCTGGTCGCGCTCGCTGGTGCGGCGAGGAGGTGGAAGCTGGGCATCACCTTGGCCCGCACCAGCGAGAGTATGGTCGCTAGTAGGTTGAGGAAGCTGGGCCGCTCCTGCAGCCCCGGTTCCCGCTCCAGCCGCGGTGGGAATGTCTACCGTATTGCCCGCGGCGCCTGCCCCGCCCACCATGGATGCGGTGTCCACATCACCCGCAGCTCGAACCCGGCAAGTGAGCCTCGGGGAGAGCAGCGCGCACGTACAAGTG
The DNA here is from genome assembly GCA_039707655.1 of Elymus sibiricus. Classification (NCBI taxonomy): domain Eukaryota; kingdom Viridiplantae; phylum Streptophyta; class Magnoliopsida; order Poales; family Poaceae; genus Elymus; species Elymus sibiricus. Next base: position 434,157,603 of record CM077666.1, read on the forward strand.
TTGGTGGGTCAAAATGTTCGAACCCCTTGCTAGGTTGCCTCGGGCCTCCTTTTATAGCTTAAGGGGCTACCACAGTGGCAAAACAGTCATTCTAGTAGGATTAGATAGCTAACAGTGCCATCATACCTAACTCTAGCAGTTAGGACAAAGTGCATTAAATGCACTGCTAGGTGTCATGCTGAGGTTGAAACCCGGCAAGCCTGCCACGCCGCTTATCCCTTGGTCTCTTATTAACATGACACGCCATCTGGACGGGTGTCAATAAAGCTAATCTCTCCTCTAGCAGGTTGCCACGTGCGTGACAGGATCCACCTAGTCACTTGAGAGCTCGACACCGCATTGATTAATGACTTGCGTGTGATGAGGTGGAGCGGTGGCGTCTTGGCGGAGGTTTGCCGGTACGGAGCCTGCCGGGCTCTGATCTTGATGGTCCCGGGAGCCTTGCTGAGGCGATCTAGTCTTGGCCCTCAGGGGCGGTCTCGACCCGGCCGGGTTCTCCTGCCCGATAAAGGAGGCCTTCCTGAGGTGTTCTCCTGTTGACTTGATCTTCTTAATGCACTCCTTGATCTCATGAAGAGCAGTTTCTCTGGCTTATCTTGTGTTACGTCTTGGTAGTTGGTGTATGATCGTCAGCACACCTGTGCACAAGTCCGGGTGGAAAACACAAATGTTTGCCGCACCGACAAACGGGCCGAAATCATATTTGACGACCCAGATGACGCTACTTGGCCAAATTCGCGAAGGCCATAAGTGGGCTATATGCGTACAAGCCATTAACAGGCTTTTCATGGGTGGGCCCGCTAACTTTTGACCAAGTCAAATGGGCCAACCTTTTTAACCTAGATGGGCCGCTGTCGGGTTGTTCCACGTGTCGACGTATCATAGGTGCCTCCCATCCATTGGACGGATGACATTTGTCGCAACACTCACCTAACACGTGGATTCTCCGGCGAATGAGAATTTTACACGTGGAAAATCGCCATTGGTCCGGGCTGTTAACGAGTTATCGGATCCAAACCGGAACCCGATATCTTAACGGCGACCCGTTACGATGGAAGCCACATGTCGGTTACCCTTGACGAAAACATTTCCATGATGCAGCATTTATTGTCATGGAAGTGGACACTTCCGTGATGATAATTTTAGTATTGTCATGGAACACTTCTACGACATCACATGTATGACTATCTTGATTCTGTCATAGAATCTTCATGGATGTAAATGCATGACAGAAAACGTGACCTACTGTGACAAAGATGTATCATCACGGAAGTGTTTTTTTGTAGTGTAGGTTTGCAAGATAATAAAGAACGTGAAAATAAAAGTTGGGTGCAGTTTTAATAAAAGTACAATTAAGTTAGTATAGAGACTGTGGAAAAGTGGTGGTAGGATTTGCGGAATTGTCCCTAAGCAATTGACTACGTTACTAGACAGATAACAAGTTTTTATGTGGGAGAGGCCACTACTAGCATGTCATCCCTTACTTGGAATTCTATGCACTTATGATTGGAACTATTAGCAAGCATCCACAACTACTAACGTTCGTTAAGGTAAAACCCAACCATAGCATTACAATATATTGGTCCCCCTTCAATCCCGTACGAATCAATTTCTATGGTAGGAAGAAGCTTCCTTCACTCTTGCCCTCCAATGCATAGTCCTATCAACATACAACTAACTCTAATGTGTGATCCACACGCGCACTCATATGATGGGCACCAAAGGATAGCAACATAACCACAAGCAATTTAGATCAACCATAGCAATTCACCAATTACCGATAAGACAACAAAAATCTACTCAAGCATCATAGGATGGCAACACATCATTGGATAATAATATGAAGCATAAAGCACCATGTTCAAGTAGAGGGTACAGCAGGTTGTGGGAGAGTGGACCACTGTAAATATATGAGGGAAGGTGTTGAAGGTGTTGATGAAGATGACAAAGTTGTTGGAGTAGATCGCCGTCACACGATGATTGCCCCGGCGGCGTTTCGGCGCCACCGGGAGAGGGGGGGAGAGAGCCCTCCCCCCCTCCTCCTCCTCCTCCTCCTCCTCCTCCTCCTCCTCCTCCTTCTTCTTCTTCTTCTTCTTCTTCTTCTTCTTCTTCTTCTTCCTTGGCCTCCCCCTAGATGGGAGGAGGGTTTCCCCTCGGTTCCATGGCCTCCATGGCTCCGGAGGGGCGGGAGCCCCTCCGAGATTGGATCTCTCTTTCTCTCTCTGTTTCTCTTCTGTTCCACAACTTTTGTTTCTAGCCTTTCACCATTTCTTAAATATCCAGAGATCCGTAACTCCGATTGGGCTAAAATTTTGAGAGAATTTTTATCCGGATATTAGCTTCCTTGCGGCAGAAGGACACCCCCAACCGACCTAAGAGGTGGACACAAGTGCTAGGGGCGCGCCCACCCCCTAGGGCGCACCCTATGAGCTTGTGGGGCCTGTGGGCTACCCCTTATGTTGATTCTTCTTCCCAAAAATCACATATATTCCAAAAAAATCTCTGTAAACTTTATCGCGTTTGGACTTCGTTTGATATGGATTTTCTGCGAAACAATAAACATGCAATAAACAGGAACTGGTACTGGGCACTGGATCAATATGGCAGTCCAAGAAAATCATATAAATTGTTGCCAAAAGTATGTAAAAGTTGTAGAATTTTGGCATGAAAAAATCTAAAATTATAGATATGACGGAGACGTATCAGCTGCCCACAGTCTAGTCCACTCGTCATTCTCTGCCAGTCCAAACCTCCGACGCAACCGGATATCCCACTGCCCAGATCTAGAAGCCACGGAGACGAGATGTGACGGGTCCACACAGATAGAGAACAGGACAGGGGAAACCCACCCTGAGAGGCTCGACACCCATCCATGGGTCCAGCCAAACTTGGATCCCATTCCCATTACCTATAGAGAACGAAATTCCTAGGCGAATGTCCTCCTTGATCTTTTGGATGGATTGCCAAAACTGGGAACCACCCGAGCGGGAACAGGCCAGGAGGGGTTCACCCCTAAGGTATTTAGCTTGGATCCACAAGCCCCCTCGCCTCGCATGATCCTCCAGACCAATCGTAACATGAGCGCGATGTTCGTACGACGGAAGGCCATAATACCTAGGCCTCCCCGGTCCTTGGGCATGCAATGCCCGCCCACTTGATCATGTGATACTTCTGGCGGCCATCGGCTGCCTGCCAGAAGAACCTCGCGAGCTCCTTATCGAACGAGCCATGGACCTCCGGTAAGATATACAGCCCAATCATATACATGGGTAGGCTCGCGAGGTTAGAGATAGTAAGGACCGATTTACTTCATTTGGAGGTAAATCGTCCATGCCACGGCTCAGCCCGAGATGCCACTCGCCCTACCAACAGGTCAAATGCACTCGTCAAAATCTTCATATCGACCATTGGCATCCCCAAGTAAGTGATGGGGAACGGGGCCAGTCTGCAGTTTAAGTTGTCTGCAATCCGTTGTTGCTCTTTTTTCGAGAATCCTAGGACGACTACCTCGCTCTTGCCAAAGTTGATCTTAAGGCCAGACATTGCCTCAAAGCAAAGGAGGAGAAACTTAAGATTCACGATGTCGAGGTTCGACCCTTCCACCATAATCATGGTGTCGTCAGCATATTGGAGGTAGGTGACCCCCTCCCCCCGGGATCAGGTGGCCCACCACCCCTGATAGGTGGCATGACATCCTAGCTTTATCCAGGATGACAGCCAAAGCATCAATGGTGAGTTTGAAGAGGAGGGGGAAATCAGGTCCCCTTGCTTCACTCCTGCAGAGGACGTAAATAATGGTCCCACCTCGCCGTTAATGTTAGTGGTCGTCTGACCAGACCGAACCAACTGCATGATCCAAGAGCACCATCTGTCATCAAAGCCCCGACGCTGAAGCACCAACCGCAAGAAGGACCAATCCAGCCAGTCATAAGCCTTCTGGGAGTCCAACTTGAGTAAGACACCCTTATGGCCACGCGTCTTGACCTCATGGACAATCTCGTGAAGGGCTAGGATCCCATCATAGATTCGCCGCCCCTTTAGAAACACCGTCTATAGGGGGTGATCCAGTCGCTCCGCTACAGGGGCTAGTCGAGTCGCGCAAACTTTCGAAAAAATGCGCCCCAGAACATTTATCACCGTGATAGGTCTAAAGTGCGGAATGTCCGTAGCCCAAACTACTCTGGAGATCAGGGTAATGACACCATAATTTATTCGGGACATGTCAAAGGTTCCAATGTAAAATTCGTGGAACATCGACATTATCACCGGCTTCAGGACATTCCAGAATTTCTAGAAGAAAGCCACCGGGAGGCCGTCAGGCCCCGGGGCCGACCCCGCCTTCATAGAGGCGATAGCCCTACCCAGCTCTTCTGGCGAGAACGGAAGAGTTAGTTCCGCATTCTCAGTGTTAGAGACTGTCCGAGGCCGGCCAGAAGTCGTCCGCCAAAGATACGCCGTCACGGGGTTCCGCCGTAAAGAGCTCCTTAAAGAAGGAGTAAATGTGGGATCTAATCTCAACCGGGTGTTCCAGGAGGGTGTCTCCCTCCCAGAGACAGGGAATAGAGCATCTCCGATGGTGCCCATTGGCAATCGCCTAAAAATACGCGGTATTGGCATCCCCTTCGAGGAGCCACTTCTGGCCCCACGTCGTTGCCAGAATAGTTCTTCACCCTTGAATATCTCCATCAAGGAGGATTCAAGTGCGTACCACTTAAGCCAATCATCGGCCGAGAGACCGGTCCAATCGGCCTCCTCATCGAGGGCCTTAATCTGATCCAGCAGGATCCCTTTACGGGCCCTGAGGTCCGCGCCTAGGTTGGCCCCCAACCCTGCCTGAACTGGCGGGTGACCTTAGTGCAATGGTGCCATATGTTCATAGCACAGAAGGCCCGTGGCGGGGTGGCCGCGGCTTCTACCCACCGGATCCGCATCATTTCAGTGAACCTTGGCTGTAACAGCCACGAAGGTTTGAAGTGGAAGCGTCTCGCGCGCGGTGGTAAGTCTTCCCCTGAGGAGAACAGCAGGGGAGCATGGTCCGAGCCGATACGCGTGACCGCTCTAAGTGAGCACAGCAGGAACATGACCTCCCACTATACAGACAGCAAGACCCTATCTAGCACACTCCGAATAGGGTCCACCTGCTTATTAATCCACGTGAATCTAGCCCCTACACGGGCTATCTTGCGTAGAGCCATATCAGCAATGCAATCGTTGAATAGGCGCATAAGTAAGTGATCTACATTAGGGGAGCTCTTATCAGCCTCCTGCCTAATAAGGTTAAAGTCTCCGATAAACTATGTGACATATGGTGGCTTTTGATGAACTATTTGAATGTGATGGCTTTTAGATGCCCTCAGTTTATGTTTTTAATTAAATTGTTGGGAGAGGTGCATTTTGAGTTGTTTAGATTGTTGTGGGAATGTTTAAAATGTTTGTGCAAAGGATGGGGAATAAAATAAGCTAGAAAACTTTAGGGGGCTCAGTTTGGGGTAAGGGCTAGGTGAAAAATCTTGAACTTCTCAAAATTTAAAATTTAATCTTTCAGGTGTGGTTTGAGAAGTTAAGTTTTAGTAAGGGATTTTTCTTTCTTTCAATAAAAGAGGGGCCACCCCCTCTTGTAGAAACCATAAGGTTCATGATTCAGCACAAACTACTAAAAAGCCTAGCCTAGAACCAGACTCCATATATACATTAACCTGAATCAAGAGGGATTCAAGGCAGAGGTAATGCATGAGGGCAGCAGCAACTCAAAGTAAGATTAACGAACGCCAATCAGACTCCAACTTACAACTAGAACATTAGGGCAAGGAATGCTCCCAGGGACAAAGAAATTCAGATTACACATAGAAAACTAAACAGAAACACTGGTAGCAGCTAACTCCAGCGTACACGAATTTAAGTCGTTATCAATGAAAAAAATAGCGTGCTACAAAATATAGCGAGACCATTCTCCAAATGCTACACAAGTTATAGCGCGCTAATAGCGTGCTATATTTCAAAATAGCGTTTGCAAAAAAAAATCGAAATATATCTAGAAATAAAGTATTTCATCAACTAAATTTTTCCCTGGAGCAATACATGCTCCATGGAAGTGTTTGTGGGCAACCGCACAGTATATAAAGTTCAGTAGTGTGCATTCTTTTTCTCTAAAAGAACAGTGAACTCAGTGCAGACTTTAAAATGTGAGTCTATGCAGTAGAATAATTGATTTGTTCACACTCTCAATAATACCCTTCCGTATCATCTACATCTTCAGAATGCAGAGGACCAGACCAATTGATTTGTTCAGGGGACAAAACTGACTAACAGAAATATATAAACTATATCAAACATTTGCACATAGCATTCTAGGTAAACAAAAATCTGCAAGTAATACAATCAGGGTAAGACTCTGTTTTCAGATGAAGTTCCTTTAATTTATTGGTGCTCTTGCCGGCGGCACAGCGGGAGACGGGGAGGGCAGGGAGATGGCACAGGGAGGAGGTCGTCATGCAAAGGTGTGGAAGTTCAGCGAGGTGAAACGAGGATTACCTGGCGGCATACTTGCCAGGGGCATCGCTGACATGGCCCCTGCAGGTGCTAAGCTAGCTTCGATCTGGAGGAAGACTGGAAGACGCGGAAGCAAGGAGATGTTGCCTCCACCGCTCACGGTCAGGTTTTTCTGCTGCCACCGCGCATGGCCAGATTCTGCCGCTGCCGCGGCTCACAAACAGATTCTACCGCTGCCGCCGCTGCTCATCTCGACTGGGAAGAGAGGATGAGAACTAGGGTTGTGGCTGTGGTGGGGGGAAGTGAGAATGAGAGCGAGAGGGGTTGTGGCCGAGGGATGGATTTGGGCCTGATGGGCTGCGCCCTGCGGTTGGCTTATTTTTCGTTTTTTTCATCATGTATGCTATAACGCTACACGCTACAACGTTATAGCGCCGTGTAGCGCGCTAATAGCGTGATTAGCGCCGTAGCGGCCGGATTTACTAAAACGTAGCGTTTCCTCTTCTGATACGCTATAACGGCGCTATAACGGCGAAATAGCGCGCTATTTTTTTCGTTGGTCGTTATCAAATCCACAATTCTTAATTATTTCCAGTGAGACAAATCTCACCATCACGATTCAGAGAACCTTCCGCAGTTTTCTTGACTAGGGAGACGAATATCACGACAAGTAGGCCTCGAAAAGAGAACGTGTACCACCAGGAGTAAGTTGCCGCTTCATTTCCTCGTATAATTCCTCAGTCGGTATCTCTTGCTGGCTCGAGATCTCCGGATATGCTGGAGGAGGGGCACCAGCTGGATCAGATGTTGTCATGCAACAGAACAAATATTTCATAAACATCATGGTTAGTATGAAATATGAAGAAAAAGCATAGTTGTAAATTCGGGATGATTTGTGAAGTCCTACCTGCGCTCTCTCTGGCGGCAGCCTCAGCTGCATTCTGGATGATTTGGGAAGTCCTACCTGCGCTCTCTCTGGCGGCAGCCACAGCTTCAGTTAGCAAGTCCTTGACGTTTTTGAGAGCCCCACAGGTTTGAGCACTCTTCTCAGCCACATCAGCAGCAATTGTTTCAACCTTACTCACCTGAAGGAAATGGCAGATTAGATAGCAGTGACAATATCGATGATTGAAATCAAAAGCTGGTCTTACAAACCTCTCCTCGCATCTTATCAAGAATAGTAGCAAGCTTGTCCATGGGATCAGTCTCGGCACCTGATGATCTAGCTCTCTTGCACCTAGAAGTTTCACCTGATACACACGCAGAAAAAGTTGGTTCACGCTGAGTATCCTAAAGAACAAGACCAGGTGGTTCACTGTAATAACTCTTACCATCGACACTGAGAGACGCAACCTTCTCCATCACAAACGGTGTCTTTGGCCCACCACAATCATCTTGAATGTGCTTGATTATTATGCGAACATCCGCAGAATTGAAGACAGCGTTGCTACAGACTAGACATCGGAAGGCAGGATGAGCCACTTGAAGAACTGGAGTAGCAAACCGCCAGCTTGGGTCAGATCTCTTCCAATCTCCAAATTTAATCCTGTTGAGAAACAAATATGTAAACCTAGGGTCTGGTCCTCTCAGGTGCTAATAGTATAACTAGGGCAGCAGCATATATTTTAACACTTCTTCTTCGGTACAACCCCCCTAATTACAATAACGGTCCAGATCGTCCGATACCCTTTCATTAAAAAGGGTAGGATCGTCCAGGCACTTAAAAGGCGACGGGCGCTGTACGTCGGGCTGTATGCGCGCGACGGGGCTGTACGTACGTCGGGCTGTATACGTCGGCTAAGGACGTTGCCCGAGCGCAGATTGCGGCGGCATTCTTACTGGGACGGGCCCATGCACGCATGCGCGTCGGTTAGCGAGACGGCCGGCGATGCAATCCCTCCTTGCCAAAATCTTGGACGTATTAAATTCTGCATGCAATCCCAACGATAGCTACTTTTCTGGACGAGCATCTCGTGCGGTTACCTCTCATCATTTGAGATTGAATCGGTAAAACAAAGAGTGGGTCAAAGTATTTATCAAAAAAAAAAAGAGTGGGTCAAAGTAAATCGTGCATGCTCCCCACTTTTTGGCAGGGCCCGGACGTACTTCTGAGCACATTCACGGAATGTACCCAACTTTTGGCAGGGCGTGTGGGGCCCCACCCCGGTGCCCCACGCAAAAAATGAACGAAATCCGACACCGAACACACGTTGCGTCACGTCCGAGCAGTATTTTAGGGTTTTTCGGCCCGAAAAATCATAGAAAATGCAAACAGCGTCGAAACGCGACAAATTTTGCCGTGCGTGCTTGCCATGGTCATTGTAGCCCGTGAAAAAAATGTGAGCCCGTTTGGCGGATGCGAAGGAGACACATGCATCGGAGGGTCCCTTCCGGCCGTACCGAAACCCCTCCGTTGCACATGAAGTACCTGAGCACATTCACGGAATGTATCCAACTTTTGCCAGCGCGTGTGGGGCCCCACCCCGGTGCCCCACACAAAAAATGAGCGAAATCTGATACCGAATGCACGTTGCGTCATGTACGGGCACTATTTTAGGGTTTTCGGCCGAGAAAATCGTAGAAAATGCATACAGTGTCGAAACGCGACAAATTTTGGCGTGCATGCTACCCATGGTCATTGTAGCCCGTGAAAAAAAAACTAAGCCCATTTGGCGGATGCGAAGAAGACACATGCATCGGAGAGGGTCCCTTCAGGCCGTACCGAAACCCCTCCGTTGCACATGAAGTACCTGAGCACATTCACGGAATGTCCCAACTTTTGCCAGGGCGTGTGGGGCCCTACCCCGGTGCCCCACGCAAAAAATGAATGAAATCCGACACCGAACGCACGTTGCGTCACGTCCGGGCACTATTTTAGGGTTTTTAGCCGAGAAAATCGTAGAAAATGCATACAGTGTCGAAACGCGACAAATTTTGGCGTGCGTGCTTCCCATGGTCATTGTAGCCCGTGAAAAAAAGTGAGCCCGTTTGGCGGATGCGAAGGAGACACATGCATCGGAGGGTCCCTTCCGCCCGGTACCTAAACCCCTCCATTGCACATGAAGTACCTGAGCACATTCACGGGATGTACCCAACTTTTGGCAAGGCGTGTGGGGCTCCACCCCGGTGCCCCACGCAAAAAATGAACGAAATCCGACACCGAACGCACGTTGCGTCACGTCCGGGCAGTATTTTAGGGTTTTTCGGCCCGAAAAATCGTAGAAAATGCAAACAGCGTCGAAACGTGACAAATTTTGGCGTGCGTGCTCGCCAGGGTCATTGTAGCCCGTGAAAAAAATGTGAGCCCGTTTGGCGGATGCGAAGGAGACACATGCATCGGAGGGTCCCTTCCGGCCGTACCGAAACCCCTCCGTTGCACATGAAGTACCTGAGCACATTCACGGAATGTATCCAACTTTTGCCAGCGCGTGTGGGGCCCCACCCCGGTGCCCCACACAAAAAATGAGCGAAATCTGATAACGAACGCACGTTGCGTCATGTACGGGCACTATTTTAGGGTTTTCGGCCGAGAAAATCGTAGAAAATGCATACAGTGTCGAAACGCGACAAATTTTGGCGTGCATGCTACCCATGGTCATTGTAGCCCGTGAAAAAAAAACTAAGCCCATTTGGCGGATGCGAAGAAGACACATGCATCGGAGAGGGTCCCTTCAGGCCGTACCGAAACCCCTCCGTTGCACATGAAGTACCTGAGCACATTCACGGAATGTACCCAACTTTTGCCAGGGCGTGTGGGGCCCCACCCCGGTGCCCCACGCAAAAAATGAATGAAATCCGACACCGAACGCACGTTGCGTCACGTCCGGGCACTATTTTAGGGTTTTTGGCCGAGAAAATCGTAGAAAATGCATACAGTGTCGAAACGCGACAAATTTTGGCGTGCGTGCTTCCCATGGTCATTGTAGCCCGTGAAAAAAAGTGAGCCCGTTTGGCGGATGCGAAGGAGACACATGCATCGGAGGGTCCCTTCCGCCCGGTACCTAAACCCCTCCGTTGCACATGAAGTACCTGAGCACATTCACGGGATGTACCCAACTTTTGGCAAGGCGTGTGGGGCTCCACCCCGGTGCCCCACGCAAAAAATGAACGAAATCCGACACCGAACGCACGTTGCGTCACGTCCGGGCAGTATTTTAGGGTTTTTCGGCCCGAAAAATCGTAGAAAATGCAAACAGCGTCGAAACGTGACAAATTTTGGCGTGCATGCTCGCCAGGGTCATTGTAGCCCGTGAAAAAAATGTGAGCCTGTTCGATTAAGTTAAAAAAAACGTTATCGGACTTAGATCCTCCTGCAGACCCGAATGGTGCCTTTTGAAAAAAAAGTTGCATGCAAAAATACATCTTGGGCTTATTAGGTATTAGCACGAAAATTAACGCATTGATCGTTACATGAGCCATCGCACGAGGTGACTAAAAAAAAGTGGGGAGCATGCACGATCTACTTTGACCCACTCTTTTTTTTTGATAAATACTTTGACCCACTCTTTGTTGACCGATCCAATCTCAAACGATGAGAGGTAACCGCACGAGATGCTCGTCCAGAAAAGTAGCTATCGTTGGGATTGCATGCAGAATTTAATACGTCCAAGATTTTGGAAAGGAGGGATTGCATCGTTGGGATTGCATCGCCGGCCGTCTCGCTAACCGACGCGCATGCGTGCATGGGCCCGTCCCAGTAAGAATGCCGCCGCAATCTGCGCTCGGGCGACGTCCTTAGCCGACGTGCATGCAACTTTACCTCCCTATTCTTTTTACTTTCATTCACCCCGTCTCGCCGCCGCCGCGATCTGCACGTACCGCCGACGTACGCCGCCCGTCGCCCAACCGTCCAAACGGCACCGGTGCGCCCGCGCCGGCCTGCCTGCCCTGACCCGTCGCCGTCTATACGCCGCCGGTGCCCCTTCCGCCGCCACCAGCCAGGACGGTCGGCCGTCGTGTAAGTTTTTGTGTGTGTGTTTTTTAGTACGAAGAATGACATAGCAGTTGCATGGTACGTGACAGAAAACTATTTCATGCAGTATGAATATCGACGGTGTGATTCCATGTTCTGTTCAAAAGTGGGTTAGCCTAGTTGACAGACTGTCACCAAGTCAGAAATTCAGGTTTTATGAAACGGATATGCAGGGCATGTTCAGAATACCATCGATAAAGATGCGTGATTTTTTGCTTCACTTTTTACTCCAAGGTTACAATCCACTTAGCAAAAAATTCATGATCCAAGAGAGTTCTGGAAGTAAAGGCCTTATTTCACTAAGGCATGATGATGTGTACTCCATATTTGGTTGGAAAAACGATGGACTGGATGTTTTTGGTTTTCTTAGTACAGAAGGAGAAAAAGCAATAAAAAAATACCAGTTATTTTTGTTAACAAAAAAAATGGTAAGATCATGATTGATGATCTGATCGAAAAGATTGTGAGGAATAACACCACGGACGATGACTTCATTCGGATGACGTTTCTAGTTCTCTTAGGAACTATAATTGCACCGGTGTCTCATGAATACGTTCCGAAGAAGTACTATGCCTTAGTGCAAAATATTAAGTTGATAAGGACGTTCAACTGGAACGCATTCACTTCGCGGTTCTGTTTGTCGGAGATTGGCAAGCTTCTGCAGGACGGCCATGTTAGGCAGTGGCCACAGGGGAACCTGGCCCTTTTGCAAGTACGTTCTATTTATTGATTTTAACATTTTTCTTATATAATGTTATCGAAGAACATGTTATTTAATTAGTTTATGTGTTTTGCAGTACCTATACTGGGAGAAGGTGCAACCAATCACCGGTCCAAAATATGATCCGTTGGCATTGTTGAGCCCGCTGATGAGGAACCGGACGGAAGATATGGCTGTGAGAAGAGACAAATACGACTATGACTATGGTCGTGGTGTTGGGATGGTAATCCGAGTAATCTTGTTTTATTTTACATTTATAAAATAAAATTAACTGTTCATATGATTTGTATGTATAATTTGTTGCATTTGTAGATCTATGACAACATTACAGAGGAGTACAGGCTGAAAAAAATTGGAGAAGAAGAAGCTGAAAAAGCCAAGAAAGCTAGTAGCAAAAAATCTAACGTTACTGGAAGGAGGAAAGAGGGCAGTACCTCGGAGTCTTTCGCGAGCCAGAAGCCTACTATGGACCGGATTTGGAATGAGGTGAATGAGCTTCGGAAGGAAATGGTTCGTTTGCCAGAGTTATGCGCACAGGTAACACTTGAACACATCACTTTAATGTCCATCACTGTATTGAAGAACTAAGATGAATTAATGTTTTCTTGCAGAGGATGATTGAGAAACTGAACAAAACCGGCGTCTTCTACAAACCCGGTAACCTGGAAGAAGAAGAAGAGAATCTATACGGAGGCATTAATGAGTCTGCAAACGATGGTGGACTTCCTGAAAAAGAGTTTGTATATCAGAAAGATGATTCGGACCTGTTCCGCATACCTTCCAAAATGAATTTGCAAAAGGATGATGATGGCGTTGATGTAACTTCTCGTGGAAAGACACCTTATTACTGCACACCTGAGTACTGGGATAGTTTCAAGGGTGATATGGATGATCCTATCGAAGTACCAGACATATCAGATGAAAAAGCGGCCACATCTTTAGGGACGGACGAGATCGCATCACATGCATCGGGTGGTTCTCAAGGAGTAGAACAGGAAGTGGAGGAGGTTCCTGGCAGGCGCAAGCGCAGAGGATCTAAACTTGTCAAGTCTCCTTATGTGGTTCCTAAACCGAACAAGCGTGCAAAACGTTCTGCCAAAGGAAGTAAGTTTTTTGTGTTTCTAATTGTTTCTGCGTACTATCATTACTTATATATTTGCGTTTATAAGTATTTGAGTTGTGTGTTGCAGAATTGTTCCAACAGGAGGGTGTTAAAAAATCTAGTGATGAGTATGATGTGGTGAAAGCGTCCATCAAGTACGTGCGCGCGCATGAGTATTCACAAAAACATGCCAAAACAGAAATTTTCAATGATGGCACGGCTGACGGTCTCAGTGCGCAGAGAGCTTGTCAGATTATTAACCATCAGTGGCTAAGTGGCGACGTAAGTTAATTTCACCTATTGTATTACAATTGATTGCCAAATACCATTGTCACATCTGACACATTATTTATAGGTAATTAATGCTTACTCATCATATTTGTCGGACAAAGTTAATGACGATCGTTTCATGTTGACAACTTGGAGGGTATATTGGCTACTTGAAATTAGACCCGGAAATAAGACCGCCGGTAACGACTATGAAGCAGAGTCGCATAGTAATGGACCCGTGAATAGATGTCAGGACGAGTATTTCAAAAAAACAAAGGTAAGTTTGATTGGCTACACGGTATAGACATACGATATTATAACAAATTGTGTGCTCATTGTGTTGTATGCTCGTTGTCATGCAGACTTATATTGCTCTAAACAAGGGAAACACTCACTGGGTTACGGTCGTCATGCATAGCGGGAAGAGAGAGTTTCAGGTTCTTGACTCGTTGATGACCGAAGAACTTGACAGTGATACTAGACAACTCGTCGAGGACCTGGTAGGTTTTACTTTCAAATGTCTGTTTGGTAACATTCGTTTTGTTTAGTATACTGAATGACAGTCTTTTCACCATGTTAATTATATCTTCAGAGAAAACAACTAGGAGAAGATATCCAAGAAGCAAATGCAACCGGAGTTGTGAATTATCCGGATGTGTCCACATGGCCTATTCAAACGTATGACATGCCAAAACAATATGATGGGTGAGTACCTACTTTGACAGAATGTTGGTCCTATATGTACAATAGATATTTATTCTTCGTAAATTGTATGCACCAGGAATTCATGTGGAATATTTCTCCTTCGATGCTTTCAATATTGGGATGGTGACAAATGGACAGGCCTATTTTCACAGGTACACAAGTAATGTTTTTACTATGACGTACAATGTACACTGTGCTAACAGCACTATTTTTTCAGAGGTCAATTGATGATTCGAGGGAGGTAATGATAGCGCAACTTATTTTTTCGGAAAGAAACAAGCTTAATGAAGTGAAGAACAAAGTTATTCGGATAGCAAAGAAGAAGAAATAGATGCGACACGGAGGAGTTTTGCACGTGATTGTGTTTTACTAGAGGACTAGATTTTCCAAACGCTTTGCACACTTGGTTATAAATTTTATGTAATAGACATATTTATTGGTTTGGCCACTATTTTCTTTCGGAAAGATTATATACTTAATTACGTTTTTTATGTCTACATGATATTTTGTTTTAGAAAAATTATATAATCAGTCTTTTTTTTTTAATCTGTACATGATTTCTTGTTTCGTATATTGTTAGGATTGTGTGTGCCTATGTAGTTTCCGCTTTAGTTGTGAGAAAGACAAGTTGCTTTAAGTTAGGGGGTTCAAAGTAGATGGAGAGTCGGCAGCTGCTGGGCCGGTAGTAGGTATATTTTTCCACCCAAATCAAGCCCAACAGGGCGACTCGGGCAGTCAAAGCGCCCCACTACGGGCCCGGCAGCAGGGTCCAAGGGGGCTGGAAGTATGTGTATGAGAGGAGTTCGACACAGTTGGCGCGCCCGCCTATTTAAGCCGGTCGGCGCGCCCGCCTATTTAAGCCGGTCGGCGCGCCCGCCAGCTTCCGAGGCGGGACTATTCGCAGGTGCGCCGCGTGCGCGGGTGCACTGTGGGCCGGCCCAGTTGGCAGGGGGAGAGGTCGCCGGGGGGGGGGGGGGGGGGGGGGAGGGCCGACCGCGGAGGCTTTGCGAATGTTGGCCGGCCCACGAACGTCGCAATGCATGCCGCGTGCACGCCGCGGCGGCCGCACAGGTGAGGTTTAGTCCCACCTCGGAAGCTGATGGTGGCGCGGACCGGCTTAAATACCGGGGCGTGGTTCTATTGCTGAACTCCTCTAAAAACACAACTATCAGCCCTGTTGGAACCAGCTGCTGGTCCGTTGTGTGCCTGTTAGACCGCCAGAGTCGCCCTGTTAGGCTTGATTTATTTTGGAAAAAGAGTGCAAGCGGCGGACCAGCAGTCCCTAGGGTTGGGTATTTTTTTTTATAACCTAAGTTAGACGCCGAAGCTGATTATAATGAGGCGTGAAGGGCCTTTTTTTATACCAAAATAGGTTTAATCACTTTAAACAGAAAACTGTAGCCATGCATGTACAAAGCCATGCTTAATCAGAACAATATTTAGGATGTACTAGGATCATTATTATTAATGTAAGTGGCAAAAACCGAAAGTGTGCCATTATTACAATAATAAAAGAGATAGTACCAGCCGCCGAATAGGCATAATCATCTACGGGGCAAAACAAAAATTCTGCCATTATTACAATAATAAAATTGTACCAACTATGGGGCAAAAACTCTAAGCACATCGTAGCACTTATTTCTTGTCCATGATTTTCAGTATCTTGTCCTTCACCCTGCTCAGCGTGTTGCTCTCTGAAAATAGTATTTCCGCAAAAATGCGTCCCCTTAAAGAATTAGAATTAATCTCGTCCTGGTCAAAGTCATATGTCCACTCATCCCCATCCCAGTATTCGAGCCCAGTTGCTGCATAGAATAAAATAGAAATTGTGGGAATCAATGTACGGTAAATGAATCAACAAAACTAACATAAACAAAGCAAAAAGACATACAGTTACATATAAATGGATGAAGTAAAACAGATGCACCGTGCTCACTTCTGTCTTCAAGCCCAGTTGCTGCATAGAATAAATTACAAACTGTGAGAATCAATGTACAGTAAATGAAACAACAAAACTAACATAAACAAACAATAGACATACTCTTTATTTTGGCTGCATGTGCTCTTGTTATGACCTGAGAAGCCGCATATGCTACATTTTCGTCCAGATTTCTCGTCAAATGCTTTAGGTCTCTCATTTTTTGTCACATCTGGGCCACCCTTACCGCGACCTCTACTGTTCTGCTTAGGTGCGCCCTTGGTGGAAACCTTTACTGGATCACGAACCAGAATATGATCTCGGTTAGGCTCAAATGGATTTTCATTCACGAAGCTTCGCTGACTATCATCTCCATTCTCCTGAACGTCGTTATTCGCTATAATATCATCTAGAGCTGCATTCAACTTGTCGAATAAGAATGAATTACTGCATGCGAGATGAGATGCTTTTGCAGATTTGATGGTCAACTCACTATATCTAGCTCTGTCCTCAGCACTCGACCAACCCCACGCAAACAGATCACTGGTGCGCTTCACGGGCAGTCCAGCTCTTGCTTTTTTTGAGAACCTTCGCAGGACACAACACTGCGGTATCACAGGTAAGTTCAATGCATTCAAAACATGAAGAATATGCTTGCAAGGAAGCCCTTTGCGAGTCATGCTTCGGCAACTGCACTTTATAGTTTCTGCCGAGTTACCTGGCGTATATTCCACATTAAATCTGTGATCCCTGTTATTCTTCCACGCAACCACAAATAGCTGAGTATCGGTCCCTGTCAGTCTATCAATTACCTCAAGCTCCTGTACCTTCTTCAAATCTTGTTGCAACATATAAAAGTTTGCCTGCGTGAATGCTTTGGCAGCATACGACTCAATGGTCTTACACTCAGTCACTGGTACTGGGAGAGTCTGTGAGGCCGTGTAGTCATCGTAAGCTTCATTCTCACGGAGGCGAACGATACAATTCTCGTAGTGTACAATCATGTCAACGATCGTCATACCATAGTCAAGATGAAGGTGCAGGCTGGAGTTCAGGCTCTCACTCCTCTGATTACTGCGCATACCAAGAAAAAACCCACCAGACAAATATGATGCAGCCCAAAGCGACCTCTTCCTGTACATCCTATGGAGCCATGTTTTCGTTCTCTCCGTCTGCCATTTGCCCACAAACGCAGCCCATCTCTCCTCAAAAACTTTATGTGTAGTGGCATAGTACAATAATGCCCTGAACTCCTTCAATGACTTGTGGTTCAGGTGTTTCTGCATATTCTTTTCAATATGCCATGAACATAGACGATGCCACACGTCAGAAAGCACCTTCCTGATAGCCCTTATCATCGCTGCATCTCCATCGGTAATTACAGATTTGGGCCTCTTCTGACAATGAGCTTTCAAGAACGTCTTAAGCAGCCAAACATATGTAGCCTCAGTCTCGTCTGAAACAATGGCGCAGGCGAATACCGTAGTGCAACGGTGGTTGTTCAGACCCACAAAAGGGATGAACGGCATTCCATACCTGTTCATCTTGTATGTGCTATCGAAGACAACAACATCACCGTAGTCAAGATAATCCCGACGTGACTGCGAATCACACCAGAACAGGTTTTGGAGCCTGCCTTCAGCGTCAACTGTGTGCTCAAAGAAGAAATCTGGATCTCTGTCCTTTCTGGTCAACATGATTCCTATGGCAGTATCAGCATCACCATGTGCAAGCAATTTCATCTTCTCCCTGTAGCACATGTTATACAGCTTTCTCCTCTGAAACCCTGACTTTGCATACGACCCATACCTGCTAACGAAGTTGTCAAAAATCATATGTTTTCTTATCCCAGCTCCTGCCATAGCTAAGATCTCTGCTCTCTCAAATGCTTTAATCTGATTATGAGATCGGAGGAAAGGGACTTCGTCTGGTCGTGCAAGAATATGGTTGTGATCGTCGGAGAAACTGCTGACATACCAAAGATTAAGCTTTTTATCAAGCTTAACTGTCAAATGGGCTTCGCAGAAGCATCGACTCTCCGGTCTAAGCCTGCGGGTCCGGCCTTCCATGGTACAGGACTTGGCCTGTCGTTTTCCTGCCTTGGAACAGAGATACCTCCTCAAGCGCACACTCCTTGCGGGACCCTTTGAATGTTTCAGCAAGTCCTTCCTGATGCTGAACCCACGTTCTCTAGCGTGCTTGTTGTAGAACGTGAACACCTCATCTAATGACCTGAATGTCTTTGCCATCACTTCCCAATGCCTATCCAGTGACTCTTGCTGATATTCATCATAGCCCATGTCAAGGTCAAACTGAACATCGTCGCTGTGCTCATCGTTCCCGCTAGGACCATCAACACCTCCCTGCAAAATAAGACATATAACCTTGCATGTCAATATGTTCTTGTATTGTTACTCACCATAAATAATGTAAAAAACTTACTTGGCTAGCACTCCCACTACGAGATGCATCGACCTCGCTCTCGGCATTGTCATCATCTAAACTATTACGCTTATTGTCACCATTGGCATTTATCTGTGCACATTTAAAGTAAAATAAGTGTTAAGACATTTTTAATGTCAATCATTGCCCTACAATTTTTTGAACGTACCTGGCTCGCACTATCTGCATAAAATTGTTCATCTATATCATATTCCTCATTGTCATCATTGCCATGTACCTGTACAAATTGAAAAAGACATGTAAGTGTCAAAGAACTAGTTTGTATTCAATATGTTTTGGTCATCATTCAAGGCACTTACATTACCACTATAAGATTCATCCTGACTCATATAGTTGTCTCCGGGAGGTTGGTTCGCATTCAATGACGAGGATCCATTATCGCTACCGGAGTCATCACTGGCGTATCCGGTTTCTTGCTCCATCTATACACATACAAATAAGGTGTGAGATCAATGCCCAACATTCCACAACATCATCGCGGATACAGTAAATTCATCAACAGTGACATGACTATGTGTCATGCATACAAATTTGAATGTACAAAAAATGTATACACGAACAATCATTAACAGGTCACTACAAGTAGGGAATCATTTTGCATACAAATTGCAATGGAAAATCAAAGAGAGAAAAAAAGACAGAGAACCTACTCTCCGCCGTCGAGGGGTCCTCGCCTGGGGTCGAGGCCGATGCGCTGCTGCCAGCCACGTCGTGGAGGGCGCGTAACAGGACAGAACGTCGACGCGGGAGCGCTGGGCGTTTCACCGGGGACACGGCGCGTGGGTGACTACGGACGCCGCCCGGGCTGCTGTCTTTTTGATCTAGACGGGCACGTCGTCCTCGCAACTAGACGGGCACAGGTCAGGGTCAGTGGCGGACCCAGGAATTGAACTTAGCCGGGGCGAACATTTAAGGCCTAAAAATTTTAAGGTACAAATGCAAATCTACTCAACCAAGACTCATGAAATTCAACTACTAAAAACAAGAAAAAGCATAAAAAGGTCTTAAAAATTACTAACATAGGCTCTTGCCGCTTGAAATGCTCACTTGATGCCACAATACGACCCCACAATACCAAGCGACACCTACAGCATATGAACCAAAAAATTATGAATGTAAATCTTAGCGCAAGTGTGATAGCAGCTGTAGCTTTTGATAAGATGCAGGGCCGGGCAAGTTGCATTGAAAAACTAAAACAATGTAACTGCTCTAATATGCACTAGAACCAGGAGATAATTCAGCAGAGCCTCTAATTAGGACCAAACTCCAGCAATGAGATTGGGGACAAATGAACAATTCCATCACCGAGCGATAGCCATGTGCTGATGTACGTATGAACAAGATACTAAGAGGGAGTATGAGCGAGCGAGGGAAGGGAGACGTACCGCCCTGCTTCTGCTTCTTGGTGATGGACGACAACAGCAGCGCAGTAACGATGCTCTAGTGCTTCATGGACGAGATCCTGGACCACCCCGCCACAGGACGCACCTCAGGGAATGCCGGCCGGCGCCCGCGCAGGCGCCGCCGTCAGCCGCGAGCCCACGACCACCCTGTCCCTCTAGCCGGAGCGGCGGGCGGCGGCACGGAGCAGTGGGCGGTGGCGCAGAGGCGGACGGCGGCACGCCAACTTGGAGCGGCGGGCGGCGGCGCAGCAACGGCGTGCGCACACTACTGCCAGTGCGAGGGTTTCCTAGCCGGGGATGTGGTGTCACGGCGGCGTTGATGCCGCTAGGGTTTCCTAGGCAGGGATGTGGTGTCGGGGGGTGGGGTTACCGATCGAACGCCACGATCGGTATGCGTACGGGGCGGGCGTACGGGGCGGGACGTACACGGGCGGCCGGCCCTACGACGGACGGCGGGTATACTATACGAAAATTAGTATGGACAATACTACCCCTTCTACGTTTAGGGGGGGGGGGGGGGGGGGTTGTACCGAAGCACTTCTCATATTTTAAAGTGACAGTTTTAAACTCACCCAAGCTGATCTGGTACATGGAGCATCAAGTAATCTGTAACCACCAATTTTATCATCCCATCAGCGCTGTACTTGTGGTCATGACTAAGAGAAGGAGACAATGGAAACACGAATTAGTAAACAAAAGAAATTGGCAGGAAAACATACTGGAAACCACATGTAAATCTATTACCATGTTTCATCATCCAAGCATCGCTGAATGAACGCAAGTCCATCAGCTAGCTCACTAAGAACACAGAATGTCGGAGGAGCAGCTGCCTGCAGTATTCCCTCAAATCTAGGCCTGATATCATCAAAAACTGATCTAGCGAGGTCAACTCGACCATGTGATATCATATCAAGTATCCATGCCCTTCTGATGTGGAGAAAGAGCATGGGGTGAACTTTCACAGGATCCCATGGCGTCTTTAAGTAAGGCTTGACATAATGCTCAACCCCTAACCAGTTCCTCTGGTCAATTAGCAGATCAACATCGTTGCTGCTGTAAGGTGCACCTGCAATTGGTTATGTTGCAACTTGTGAAATCAAAAATCAGGTAAAAGCCAAAAAAATGCAACATTTAAACAAAATTTACACTGCACTAGAAGCTTGCCACCGAATATATTAACAAAGGAATTTTGGATTCCCAAGAGTGTAGTGAAAGAAATTAAGGTCGATGTTAATATCCCCGGAGTAGATCCACACAAAGGCAGTAGGAGTCGGTCAATTGATATAATAAGTGATTAAAGGCAGATGATGATTGTGTTGTTTGTGTCTAGATCTCCTGCACGCGAGAGCCACAGCCGCCGCCGGCCATGGGGGCGGAGGTGGCTCCCATGGGCGCGACGGCGTGCTCTCCCAGTTTTTGTGGGGGCGTTCGCTGCATCTCCCTACGCCACCGACTCACGCCACGGGCGCCGTGACACGGACCTCCTACCGCCATCATAGATCATGGCAGAGCCATCGGTTCGTTTTTTCGTGTTTACATCTCTCTGCCTGCATCTCCCTGTCGCCATGGGGGCGGAGCCGGCAGCCATGGGCGGAGGTGGAGCGTGCTTCCCCTGTCGAAGTTTGTCGCGCACGTTCACCCCCGCATCTCCCTACTCCATGGATTCACGCCACGGGCGCTCCTCCCGCCCCCATAGCTCACACCGTGTCAAACGAGGGCGTCGGCTCCGCAAGCAGACGCCCGCGTTGCCACACGGACCCGCGTCCTCCGCCGAGGAGAACCCGAAAACCACCGCAGTTCCAACCCCTAATTCGTACCGCAAGCTTTAACCCACCCCGTGGCTTTTCACCTATCGCACGAACCGCCCCCGCCGGTAAGCAAAAGGACCGAATCTAACCTTGCTTGGCCGGCGGCATGGCCCCGCGGCCCGCGCCCGCGTTCAGTGGCCGCTTCGACATGGCCTGCTTGAGGTGGCGGAGCTGGCGGCGCCTCCTCCGGGTCGCAGCGGATTGATTTTTGGTAGAGAAAGTTATTTCACTCGCTCACCTTTAGCTTTGCTTTTACAAGGAAGAAAGGAGGGGGAGGGGGGGAGGGGGTATAAGATGGGGGGTATGGATCGGCTCCTCCGCCACTTGTGACAAGCAAATCCTGCAAAGCAAGTCCGCCGTGCAGCAGGTACGCAGGAGGCAGCCTGACGATCTGACCGGAGCTACATAGCTAGACTGAGGGAAAGCTACCTACGGCTCCCATAATGATGGTGTAGCGCATCATCCTCCTAATTAAACGGATCGCATCGGACGTTTTCTTTTTCAAAACTACTAGCACAAATGCCCGTGCGTTGCACCGGGGGACATTGTTACCCGTTCCATGCGTCCACTTATTTTCCTTTGCCTAGCCCTACTGTCCTCCTCTCCTTCAGAATCCCTATTAACATTAATTCATACTTAAATTTTCCAACTTCAAAGGTATGATGCCCGAAAGGTAAAGAGTTTACCATGCCTGGGGCTCTTTTGTTGACACGTTGCCGCCAGCAATAGGAGGACACCTCCCATGCCAACATGGCCGGGCCTTGTTGGGGATTAGGATTAGGGCACACAGAGCGGCGGGAGAGATGGTACAACGGAGCCCCTCATAACTGGCGTGCGGGACGAAACATGACGCGAGCAAGATGCACCATTGTTACATTCTCTATACTCTTCATCCCTCCCTCTCTCCTCCCCGTCTCACCAACACGTCGGTGACATTCAGAGTTAAGGATATGTTAATAGTCAGCTAGTCCCGTTGAGCTCCGAATATCTTCTCACTTAAGAAATATTAATTTTCGACATTTCACTCATTTTTAATTATTATATTTGATGATGTAGTAGGCATGAATATTAAACTATGACAGTAACAACAAACAACCGCAAGTAATTATAACGATGCTCATTTAGAAAAGAAAATGTGGATAAGTTAATTGTCAGCAAGTCCCGGTGAGCTCCAAATATCTTCTCCCTTAAGAAATATGTATTTTCAATACCAGCCCAAATATGTCTGGCCCGCGCTGGCCCGCATCGACCCCACATATATTCGTCTCCATCCGCTCGTCGGACCAAACCCTAGCCACTTCACCCTACTCGCTTCCACTCCCATCCGCCACCCAAGCTCATCTCCGGTGATCTCCGGCCTTCTCCGGCATGGCGGGCAGCGATCCGAGTCCTTCACCTCCAGATCAGCCCCGTGGAGGAGATGACCGTCCAGCTTGCGCTCCGCCGCTACCGGGAGTTGGCCGCCCGACGGTAACACTCGGACTCGCAACGTCGGGAATCCATTGTGTCGAAACAACTTGTGCTTGGATACGACGTCGCTGCCTCATCGGAGGCAGTGCGGTCCCTCCGGCATCCGAACGACGTGGCAAACGTGCAACCCCTCCGTTGACGCGCCGAGGACACTCCATGGGCGTCCTCAGATGCTAACATGGCGCGGCGTGCCCGTCGTGCGAGGCAGCGGGCACGGGAGGCGACGGAGGCCCTCGCGGCGGTGGACGTTGGAGAGGCGGAGTTACACTCTCCGACGCCCCGTATAATGCACAGGTGCGTGCACCGCAACCACGTCATGGTGGACGTCATCTCCTCCCAGGAAGGATCCGTCATCGACCTAACGTCCACCGGCACCGTCCGGGTTACGGGCTCTGACGTGGAATAGTAGGGCATGTGAGACGACGGGAGCTCGACTCCCATGAGCCGGCTAGTGTCCCATGTCCTACTCTACCTCGCCGACGACCGGACCAACACTACGAGGGGCGCATCCAGCCGCCGGACATGAGCACGGTGGAGTTGGACGAGCTTCACTTGTATTAGGTTTATATTGCATGTAATTATATGAATTTGAGGTTTCTAATTTTAGGTATCCGGTTATAGAATGCATTATTTACGTGACCGGGCAGCGTGTCCGCGAGCGTTTGAGGGAGGAATTTGCGAAGCCTAGATGTTCTAACAACAAACAACAGCAAGTAATTATATCGGTGTTTATTTAGAATATATTTTTTGCAATTGATGTTAGGCTGGAGTAGCATCCAGCGGCTTCTTTTACTAAACAAATCCGGTACAGCCATTAAAAAAGGCAAACCACATAAAGAAATCCCCACCGTGAGCTTCCCACCGCGTGAACCTGATCCAATCCTCCCATGGAGCTGCACGAGCGTCCGAGCCTCCGAGCCTCCCAGAGCCGTCTGCGCCGGCGAGCTCTAGCAGCAAGCCGGGCCACCCCATCCCCTCTGCTCCCTTCTCCTTCTTCTCCCTCCTTCCTCTTTCTTCTCTCTCTCTTAACTCCCTCTCTCTTCTCGTTTCTACAGGACCTCAAGCTGCCATGGATGTTGCACCGAGCTCAAGTCCAACAGTCCAACCCTGGAAGCGCCGCCCTCCTCAACCACGTCCAGATCCAGGCCGTTCCTATCGGATACACGTCGCCCAGTCCCTGGAGAGCCTCCTCCGCACTTCTTCCAGTGCGACGGAGCAGAGGACGTCCGGTCGCCAGGAAGCCTAGATCAGCTTCACGGGCGCGGCGGCAAAGAGGCGGAGGAGGTCCTGGACTCCTGGGCGGGGGAGGCGCGAACAACGGCGAAGAGGAGGGCCACCAGGAGAGGGCGCGCAGCTTCGCGGGCGCGGCGGCAAAGAGGCAGAGGAGGTCTTGGGCGGGGGAGGCGCGAACAGCGGCAAAGAGGAGAGCCACCGGGAGTGGGCGCGCGTCGACCACCTCGCAGCCGTCGGGGATCTGGAGGCCGGCCGGCGGAATCACCACCTCTGTTTTCTATCAGGCGGCGGACGCGGTGGGTTGGGGGCGACGGGGGTGTTGCGTCCGTCCGGCTCTTGTGAAGGAGCGATTCGTTTTTATCCAGCCCCTGCAAGCTCCAGCCGCCGCCGCTGCCATTCTGCATCGAGCCGCCGCGCCAGCGCCGCTCGAGCCGCCGTGTGCCCACGTTGACCTGGTCCCCAGACATATGGACATATGGACCGCGGGTTGAATATACTAAACTACAGGGTATTTTTTGTAAAATCGAAACGTTTTCCCAGATTTCACTTACAGAGGGACCGCGGGTTGATTTCATATAAACCCAGGGACTTTTTTGCAAAACATCTGACGACGTACGACCAGATACTCAATTCTCTTTATTATTATATATATATATATATATATATATATATATATATATATATATATATATATATATATATATAGGTAAAGACTTCGTACGTGGACGACAGTTGCGAGACGAACTCTGCACGATGGAGGATCGTACGGTGCTGTGCAAGTGTGCAGTACGCAAGGACGGCTTGATGAGATGCGTCGTCCGGAAATCGTTTGGAGACTGTCGTGTGTTAGCATCTCTTTTTTCTTTTACCTATAAACCGATAACACCCAACAGGACGCCTGTCGCAGCTATGGTTGGGGAGACACGGCAGCTACTTGCTCAGCGAACACATGAAATAAAGGCCATCAGACGAGAGCAGAATAGAGCGAGTCATACACTTGCACAAATGGGTTACTCTCTTCCTAAAACTGCTGTGTGGTTAAGATGTGTACCTGATGAGATTAACATGCTATGTCAGCAGGACTGTAATGAACCTGTTTAAGTAATGGAAGTGATTTATTCGCAAAAAAAAAAAAAAAAAAAACGACAACACCCGTTAGATCTACTTAAACAAATTAGATTGCATGCGTTAGATTTTCATATTTGTACCTAAAAGATACTACTATGGTTGATCTCATGAATGTACCCCGAAACTGCTCCACACACGATAAACTATGAACGATCTGTGCACGATTAAAGGATCCATCGGCTGTTGCTCGACCGTGAACAAATTGCTCGGCAGGATTTAATCGTCGGCTGCAAATTGTTCAAGTAGTGTCATCTGAATAGCACTGCTCATGTACCCAAACAAATCATAAACTGACACATCTGCATAACCGTACATAAGTAGATCATGTATGATATCTTAATAGTTGTATTTATTAATATATCACGCCTTTCAGATATTCCTGACACCCTCCAAAAAGAAGAAGATATTCATGACTGTGCCAAAACGATACATTGCTGACTAATCGTCATAGTTGCACTTCGGCAAATCTCATACAAGAAATATTTGTAAGTGAACATGTTCATTATTTTATGAACATCTTCATAAGCTAAATTAACTTAGCGTAGGTAACCCTGTCCCACCTGAAATTTGAGTCTGGCTCGATTTATTGAAGTAGTACTATGATGTGCATGTGGCGCAGCCCCTGAATGCATGCAGGTGTACGTGCACAAAAGATCACACTAGGGAATGGGAGAGATGTGCTCCTTCCGTGCATTTCCGACCGGACTACTGTAGCTACAGGCTGGCCTACGCTTCCCACATTAAAATTTTCTTCTAGGCCCTTCTGTGTGCACCGTGTAGGCAGCGACCGTCCAACTAGACCTATTGCATGCAAAAGGAACATGATGGTTGATGAGATCGATGTGGTGCATGGGTTGGAGAGATGTAAAGCAAGTCCCCCCTGCAGGCTGCAGCTGTCTATCTGATCTGACCGAACGCTCAGCTGAACTGCACGATCCACCAGAAAGAAAGCAGGCAACGGCACACCCTTCGTTTCCCTAGCCTCTCCCACATGGAGCCTTCCCAGCCAAAATTCTTTTGGATTGCCGTTTCTTACAAATTCTTTTTTCTCTTTCCAAAACAAATTCTTCTGGATTGCACATACCCAAATAAACCATTTGTATTTTATTGTATGATCTCATGCTCATAGTTGCATAATTTTGGTTTGAGCATGAGATTGTACCAAAAAACACACAAATGGATAGACTATATGATTTTGGTTTGAGCATGAAATCATACCCAAAAAAAACACAAATGGATAGACTATATGATTTTGGTTTGAGCATGAAATCATACCCAAAAAAAACACAAAATAGATCAACTATATGTTTTATTATGTGTGCTTTGATTTTAATGCCTGCAATCATGGACTATTAATTGTACCAAGATTATGCCTATGGCGTAGAAAGATGACAACTTGTGTTATTTGTCATGAACTTACTAATAGTCATGATCCAGGGGACAGCCAATCTCCACTTATATGTGATGATCTCCACAGGAATTATAGTAGTACCGTATATACACTATTAGCGTAGCTGCATTCTGAGTTGCCTAATGAAGCGTCGTTGACGTTAAGTCTGCCTGTACTCAAGCAAATTAATCGAGGATGGCGTCTTCACAGGAACAAAAAACCTCGCAATCATGCTGTTGCGAAGAGATGTAAATTGGCACATATATATAACGGAGCACCAGAAAATTTGAAATATATATATTCAGGTCAGAAGCCTTCCCTCCCCACCTTTGACCATTTCAAAAAGGAAGTAACCTACCATAAATATGAAAGAGTGGATCCGTTAAAAGCTGACACCATTTTCAATTTCCGTGAGCTTTTTCTCCCCCCAAACCTCCATCACATCCACTCCACATACGAGTACGACCCGCCCTCCCGCTCCCTGCCAGTCTGCCACCACCCTAGCAACCTCCCCCCTCCAAGGCTCCAACCCCCTCTGCCGCCGTCTCGCAGCCAAGCCTCGCGTAGACGGGGGTAACAATCATTGAGGGTGGCACCCAAGGCCCTCCTCCGTGGGCAGAGGATGCCGTGGCCATTGGGCTTCTTAACTTGGATACACGGCGAAGATTTTTAAGCTTGTAATACTTGTCGTATTCAGACTGAATTGAACTCTATTTGGACACGGCAAGCAAGTACATCTTACCTAGTAATTAGACTTCATTTAATGCTACTGCATTAGAAGCAAGATATTTGCTACGGTTTCTCTCTAATGTTGACTTCTTCTTTCTTGTTCTCTTTTGATCTTGACTCAATGGAGATTTGTGACTTGTCGATCAACTCAATATGATATGGACAAAGCTACGCAAGCAATCTTTTGGACTACTCCCTCCAATCATTTTTACTCTACATATCTAAAGTCAAACTTAGTAAAGTTTGACCAACTTTATAAAAAATATATCAGCATTCATAATACAAAACCAATATCACTAGATGCGTCATGAATATAATTTTCATGTTATATAACTTCAGTATTGTATTTTATGGTCAAACTTTTCAAAGTTTGACTTCAGACAAATCTCATATACGGAGTAAAAAGGACTGGAGGGAGTACATCATACACCCCTAATTCAACACATGTCGTCAAATTTTTATTTCTAGATTCGTGTAGAGACATTGCCTCTTCGAAAAGACTCATGTTCACTTATTATTGTCTCACTAGCTACACGGTTGACCCTGATCTATTTTCTCGAGTCACGTTGATAGCCACCCACCATCTTGTTTTAGCATCTTCGCCCCGTGCTAATATAACTCACCGGAGGGTCTCTCAACCGTGACACGCTTCAACTGCAATGAACCCTCACATAAACGAATAACCATTGCTCACATAGACAGCGATGACCAAAGGTGCAAACATACACACACATGACTCCTTGATTCATCTAACTAAGTCAAAGGCAATCTTGACGAGATTGTTTGGCATAGTACATCGACACCACCACTTCCACCAACGAGCGTCCATGACCTTGCTGACAATAGCTCGTTCGCCATCTTCACCTAGTCGATCCATTGAACAATGATCTCTTATCCTAAGGCAGTACTAGGGGTTGCCTCCCTAGGGTGAGCGTAGCTTGAAATATTGGACCTCGCCCTAATACCAGTTGTTAAATTTCATCCAAGAAGTCCCGTCGTGGGGGCTATCTGATAGCATGGAATAGGTAGGGGGGGGGGGGGGTCGTTTGAAGGCTGGTGGCTACGAGTATGCCGCGATGCTCCCTCTATTTCTTTTTACTCTGCAAATAAGTTTTGTCTCAAGTCAGTCTTCACAAAGTTTGACCAAGTTTATATAATAAAATAACAACACTCACAATACTAAATCTACATCATTAAATGCATTATGAATTTGACTTCTCTGTTGTATATCTTTAGTATTGTAGTTGTTGATATATTTTTAACATAATTTTGGTCAAAGTGTAACTTAAGATAAATCTTATGAGTGGACTAAAATGAAACTGAGGGAGTAGCTCATTGGTAGATTTTTGTAGTTCTGGCGTGCACCTTGGTGTCACGACACCGGCACACTCTTACGAGACCTTTTTTCAAGAACACCTTACTTATGCAAAACAATAACGACATGTTGGTTCATTCGGCATTTTGAAAGTAGAAGTCGTCGAAATTGTCAGGAATGATCTAACCTTCATTTGTTGGGTCGAGCAATGATATATTTTTTTCTTTTTTCCACGCTCATTTGAAAGGCTCGATTTGGTATTTGTTGGCTAGATCCGGCAACAACAAACACTCTTGTGTCATGTCCTTGCACCACCTGGCTACCATATCGTTATTGTAAGATATTAAGCTCCCCAGATTTGGAGCCTTCTGGTGTGACGGGGGCCGTGGGAAACATTGTAGGACCTGCTTGTAAGGGTGTGTGTCGCTGGATCGGCCGGCTTTTTTTGGTATTGAGAAGATATTGTCTGGTTTTTTTTGTTGCTTTTATGTGTCTTCACTGGATTTAATAGTTTTTCTTTTATTTTTCCTGTTTGTTTTTTTACCTATTCTTCTCTTGATTATTTATTTTCACATTTAATTCATGAATATTTATTAAAATTCATAATCATTTAAAATACTATGGAACTTTTAGAATACACATGATTTTTTGGTGAACATTTTACATTTGCGAACATTTTTTAAATTAATGAAAAATGTTTGAAATCTATGAACAGTATTTAAATTCACTAACATTTTTTAAAAAAAATTAAAATACATGAACTTATTTTGATTTAATGAACTTCTTCAGTTAAAAATAGAATAACCGGCTTTTTCTGAGCTAGCCATGGAGTGGGTGAGGAAAAAACTAAGCGAGTGAGCGGAGTAAAGAGCCGAGACGAGCGAGCGAGAATTTCATGGGCCACCAGGTGAGCTTCATAGCAGAAATTCCATGGCTTCAACATGGGATAAGAGCTCCCAAAAGGCTCACGCAACCACCACCAGCCGACAGCGAGGCCAACGTGTAAGGACACCACAACCAGCGCCTAACAACATCGCTCTCCTTTTCAGAACAAATATCGTCTCCAACAGCAGTCCAACATGATATACAGATGGAAAAAATGCCAGAATATAATTAAAACTCAAGCAACATAGATAAAACCAAAATGAAACAACCGACTGCAATAACTTGCTAGAGAAAAAAGAGTTAATCACGTGAACGAAGAACGGCGCGGCAAAGCACGTGTTAGCGTCTAGTGAGTGTTGCATCGCCTTGAAGGCATCGTCTTGGCGCCCCGAATACTATTTTGTTGTATGTCTGGGTGTTTATATTCAAGTACACACTATCTAAGATTATGATTTTGATGAGATGAATAGTGGAGAGTCAAATTCACCATTTTAATAGAAAAAGTGGTCTTTTGCTTTTGTGGAACTGCTCAAACTTCTCTTTTTTTTTTGAAAAGGAGGACATCCCCCGGCCTCTGCATCGGAAAGATGCATGCGGCCACTTTATTAAAGCAAGTTCAACGAAACAAATAGTCTGGTATGCAAAGTACAGCTCACAAAAGGAGCAAATAAAAATAAAGCAACTCAAAGCCACAACCGGCTGGATGAAAGGACATTAAGGACCTATCCTATTATGCTCAAACTTCTCATAGCCTGCCACATATTAGTTGTATACGTATCTAGAATCCAACCAGTCGACAATAAATGTATCGTCGATCTTACTATCTACTGAGAGGTCATGGAAGACAATGTATGGGAGGGTGATGCCCAAATGGATCTCCTCGGCATTGGTAATGACGTGGTGATTTCACCTATGTTCAAGCCCTCTAATAGTTGAAGTCCTGATTATGATCGACATAGTTAGCATGGCAACGGTGTCGTCAACCTCCATGACGGCAGGAGCGTCATCGAAAACGCCCTGCTTGGCCCTTGAGGTGCAAGACAACGATGATGGCGACCCGCTCCACCCATGTGGTGGCCTTATCATCGTTGGCGCAAGCGCAGGAGGGAGGCGCATGGGAGCCGTTAGTGCCGGCGGCGAAACACATGTAAGTGATGTGGAGTGACTGATGTGGATTCTTCCTCGGTTAAAAGGAAGCATTCTTCCCCCTCTGGCCATGTGGCTGAGGCGTGATGACATCTGGCTCTCGCGGACTCGACTACAAGGACATAAGGGCATGTTCAACGCTATTCCCAAAAACAGGCACACTATCTGTCCACAGACCGCGTCCGCGGAGATACCGGAGCCGACCATCCAACCCTATACCTCAAATGTCTGCCTCTGATAACTTAAAAAAATCTATTAACAAAAAAAAGGTGTTGCCTTCGGTCAAATAGCCGGTCACATAAGCAAGCCGTCCGCCAAATCAAAATGCTACCAAAAAACCTTTTGCTAAATTCAAATGCTAGCCAAACCTTACGGCAAATCCAAATGCTAGCCAAACAACCTTCCGGCAAATCCAAATGCTAGCCAAACAACCATAAGTCAAACGCTAATAAATAGCTAAACTACCTTCTGCCATTTGAGCTAGCTAGCTAGTACACCTTCCGCCATTTGAGCTAGCTAGCTAGTACACCTTCCCATTTGATGCAGGGAGAGGGGAAGGACGCAATGTGTGGGTACGTGGTGCCTTCTAATTCGTCATATAGTTGTCCAGGCTCCCGTAAAGTTTCGACATATTTGTTTCCGGTTTGTGGGAAAATGGAAGGACAAATACGAATCTACTACGTTGGATGAGAAAGTGCGTCCAGACATTAAGGGTTCGCATTGGAGATGGGATAGCTTTGGCAACTACGATTCATAGGTGGGAGGCGCCGGCAAACGCCGTTGGGGTTTTACAGGCTTGAGGAAGGCGAGGCTGGACAGGCACAAGAAGGAGCATGCGAGGTTTACCGGAACACAGGCGGCCATGTGGCATCGGCAACTCGTGGCGCCGATGCGTGGCCATGGGCAATGCATGTGCGGTGAAAAGGCGAGGTGGCCGGCCGTATCGGTGGGAACACTTTTAGAGACGGAAAGAGAAGACGTGATTGCGATGAATCTGCAGACGGTTTGGTTTTCTTGGTCCATGTGCAAATAGTATACGCATCACACACATTTGTTTATGAGCAATCGAGTGCACGGCATCGCACACGATTTTTGAGAGAAAATATGTATGATGGACTCCCTCATTGCACACAGTTGCTAGCGGTTAGTTTTCAGTCGCTCTAGTCAGAGTTAAACACACATGATTCATTTTCCTATATCGTGTGATTATATGCCACACACAGTTTCTCGATGGGGCGTGTCGTTTAGCGAACCTAGTAAAACGTACGTATATCTGAACTAATGCGTGTATGAGCATTCGATGGCTCCGATGTACTACGGGGGGAGCATGCTTGGAGACATGTGCTGGAGCACTGCGGCACCTGTTTTTTCTTTTCTTTCTGTATGGTGCGTTGGAGTCCTGTTAGTGTTTTTCTTTTGCATGGTAGTCTCGTTGGTCAGCATGACACCATTTTGAGGTTTTGCATGGTTTCCATTGCCGGAAGCATGTAGTGAACACGTGGTGTTCAGGGTCAATGTATTTCAGAGGTAACTGAACTTTGCTACATCAACGGGCAGTTTACAGGGTGTTTACGGGCTGGGCGCCCAGACCACCAGTTAGAATCTCGGCGTACTCCTTGGATTTGCGATTTGAAGCCGGGGGAGCTTCGCGCGCGCCAAGAATGAAACCGGAGAGGATGCGATGCAGTTCATCCACGCACAGACGGCCCACGAGCATGCCTCCTCGGACGGACGCTGGCCAACTCGCCAGCGCCGAAGCCGTGGTTGACCTTGCACACGCGCACGTGCCGGCGCACGGATGCGGAAGCTTCGGCGGAGGCATGGTTGAGCATGCATGCGGTCTTCCTGCTCGGTGGCGACGTGCACGAACAGGCGATTCTTCAGCGGCGAGTTGGGCGGAGACATGAACGAGTACGCGGTATGAGCAGGTGCGCGGGCGCAGCGGCCGCCCGCACCACGGCATGCGCGCGCTTGAGCGCCGGGTCCGGCCGTGTGTCGCCAGGCAAGCGTGAAATGCGACGCGTGCAGGCCTTGCGAATCTGCTAGACGATTTTGTTCCATCTCAGTCTGTTTCACCAGAGCTCTATATCCGCTGGGCACGGCGGCAAAAAACACAAAATTGATCTCAGGACGGAAAAAAATCACAAACTGAACTGTGTTTGAAAAAATTTCACCCAGCTGACTTTTTTGTGCAACGCCCGACAATCAGGCGCTGCACTACACTGTGCAGCGCCTGACCCTCAGACGCTGCACGTCTTGCCAGCGTGGCATAGCCGGGCCCCGCACCGGGCAGTGCAACGCCTAAGTAGTCGGCGCTGCACGTGTGCAGCGCCTAAGTGTTAGGCGCTGCACGTGTGCAGCGCCTAAGTGTTAGGCGCTGCACGTATAATGTGCAGCGTCTATGTCTTAGGCGCTGCACTGCGACTTTGAAACGGCCGCGCGCTGGCCCTCCCCCCATCCCACCTCATTCGTTCCAGAAGCAAAAACAGAAGCGCGGCGGCGGTTGTCTCGTCTCCCCCTCCCAATCCCCTCCCCAAAAGTCTTCAGATCAGACGATTTCTTCCGTGGATTTGTTTCCCAATCCCTCCTAGAAGGTAATCCCCTCCGATCCACTTCTTTCTATCCACAAAATGTTACACATTTATCATGTTTGTGCAAGTTAGGGTGGAACCCTTGTTTTGTTTGGATTTCAAATTTGTAGATGAGTATTGTTGATTTTAGATGAATATTGTTGACTTGTAGATGATTCTTGAGATGGGTATTGTTAATTTGTATAGATGATTATCGTTTTGGAACCCTAGATTATTGAGTGAGTGTTGTAAATAAAGCTTCCATTGTGGAACCCTATATTGGTGTGAATACATAAGATTTTTGTGATGATTGTTGACATGCTTTCATTGTATATCTTAGATGAAATAATGTGTAGGAAGTATGGTAGTTAGTTCATATATGTTTATTTTTTGAAATTTGTAGGATGGTTTGGCTTCTCGAAGATTACTATGACGTTCAACACCGGGCGTACATGATGTCGGAGAAAAAACAGGTAATAATCATAGTAGTTGGTATTTTGAAATATGTGTCTAGTTCTTCAACATCCTCTGAACATCTGATCTGCGTGTTTGCACTTCCTTCAACCTTTGAAGATTCGATCTCACGGGGTCTCTGGTGCTGTCATGCCTTACGATGAGCGGTACACACCGTACATCAGGCAGACAGGACTCCTCCCGTTCATTCAGCTGGTCAGTCGGTCGACGCCAAACCTGAATGCTGCAGCAATCACCGCGCTTGTTGATCGGTGGAGGACGGAGACACACAGTTTCCATCTTCGCACCGGCGAGATGACCGTGACGCTACAGGATGTCGCCTTGATCACCGGTCTTCCTATCGAGGGGAAGCCTCTCTGTATGAGCGCCGATTCTGATGGGTGGCGCCAGCAGATGGAGGCCCTTATCGGTATGGCTCCTCCACAGGCTCAGGTAGAAGAGGGAGAGAAGAAGAAGGAGAGACGCGCAGTCGGAGCTCCTTTCACGTGGATTGTAGCAAACTTTGCGTATTGCCCTCAAGGTGCTAATGAAGATGTGATCCAGATATATGCTCGTGTCTACATGTGGTACGTTATCTCCAGGACTTTGTTTGCCGACGCCACTGGGAAGAACGCTCCATGGATGTGGCTTAAGGCGTTGACCGTCTTCGACAACAAATGGAGTTGGGGTTCGGCGGCACTGGCCTATTTGTACCGACAGGTAGTCAGTTGTTTGTTTTTCACTTCATTTCTACATTATGAATGCAATCTTGCTCTTGACTGAACCATGTTTTTATTTATGTGCAGTTGGACGATGCTTGCTGTAGGACCTCGAGGGACGGATGTATTGGTGGTAGTATGCTCGTACTCTCGGTATGGAGCTGGGAGCGCCTGCCGGTCGGACGCCCGAAGGATGTCAAGTTCAATGAATGGGACGAAAAAGAGGACGAACTACGGCTCCCCACTTGGGCTTACAAGTGGGATGTGGTATCCGAGATGACGAGCGATGTCACTCTCATGTATAAGCAGTACACCAACGAGTTGGACACGATTACGGCTGAGCAGGTAAACATTGAGATTACATCACTCATTCTTGTGCTTTTATGAAAACTCGATATCAATGTTGCGTTGTTGTGCTATGTTGTAGGTGGAATGGGAGCCATATGGTGCCAAGGATAGACTAGGTGATGCACGAGAATTCAACCTAAATCCGATGTGCTTGCGGGATAAGCATCTTTGGCTTATGCGGTGCCCGCTCATATGCAACTGGGCGGTTGAGATTCACATGCCACATCGTGTGTTCCGCCAGTTTGGTCTGTTCCAGGGTCACCCGCCGGAATGGGAGGACACGGACAAAGCGCTTCACAGGTAAGAGAGAATGACCCGTGTGCACTTAGCATCGTCAGGTCCTTTTTGATGGTGCTAATATTTGGTTTCTTAACATGCAGGTTGGATAGGAAAAAGCAGCGAAAGATCAAGGACTGGGACAAACATCATAGGAAGTATGTCACCATGTTCGAGCTAAGTGTGGAGCGAGCTAAGGCGACTGCAGGATCCCAACTTCGTGAGCACTGCCCGCTTGCCTTCAACAACTACCTTACATGGTTTCTTGCAAATACTCGTGTGGAGATTTTGAAGCCGGCGTATGATGATGAGATTTTGGAAGAACCCACCGTCTTTGATGAGGTAGCCCAGACCGAATACAACAAATATGTCAGGGAAAGCACCCGAGTCCCTCATGCTCCAGTGATGAACTTTGTGGTAAAGTGTCCCCTCTTCGCGTTCCCGTTGTCCCAATTACATAACTTTACTTGCCTAACATGTCCCCTCTTCGCGTTCCCGTTCCCGTGAACAGCGCAAGCAGATCAAGAAAGCAGCTGATGAAACCCAGGATATTCTGGAAAGAACCCCGGTTGGCCAAGCCAATGAGGAAGGTGCACTTCGATCATTCATGAAGGTACATATCTCATTAAGTTGTTCATGTTACATATGTAGAAAAGTTCGATATCTCATTAAGTTGTCCATGTTACAGCGTCAGGGCCAAAGGTTAAGGCGGTTGGCCAACCTTATCGGTTGCCGTGACGCCGAATATTCAGAACCAGAGCTGTCTAAGTCCGCTACACCATCTGACCATGAGGCTCACCTGGATGATGAGACTACCTCAACAGCTCATTTGGAGGATGAGGGTGTGGTCACCCAAGAGGTATGACAATAGCACATTTTCATACCTCGGATGCATTGGTCATTTAGTTATGACGCACGTTCTTGACCATATCATTTGCTTGTATGATAGGTTGACGATGACATGACATTGCAGGACTATCAAGTTCGTTCACAATACATGTTGAAGCCTAGGAAGGGATTCACACGCTACACGCCCGAAGACTTCAACACTAGAGGCAAGAGGGCGCTCGCTGGGAGCTCGCGGATGGCGAGCTTGGAGGATGATGATGTGAACGATGAGGAGGAGGAGGCACCGGAGCCGGTTGCTCCTCGTAGGAGGAAGAAGATAACTAGCAAGAGGGGAAGAGGCGGCAATACAACGCGCTAAACGAACTAGTCGCCGTCGTTCTTTGCTTAAGAAACTGAACTAGTCGTCGTTTTATTTGGTTCATGAACTTGTGAGGTTATGTAAGATGTTGAGACAATGTTGATGAACTCTTAGTAATGTGGTACTTGTGTTTGAAGTGATGTTCAAATTGTCTTAATGTATGACCAGACTGCCTCATGTTCTATATTATCAATAAAAATGTTGGATGAAAATAAAATGACCAGCAAATCTGCTGTTTCTGCAGTATCCAGATGTGCAACGCCTATGGTTCAGGCGCTGCACTACATCCTGCAGCGCCTAGGGTTCAGGCGCTGCACTGTGCAACGCCTAGGCGTTAGGCGTTGCACTACACAGTGCAGCGCCTGACACCTAGGCGCTGCACACCTGCATACCTACTGGCACTTTGGTTGTGCTGATATCCAGGTGTGCAGCGCCTAGGTGTCAGGCGTTGCACTACACAGTGCAGCGCCTGACACCTAGGCACTGCACACCTGGATACCTACTAGCACTTTGGTTGTGCTGATATCCAGGTGTGCAGCGCCTAGGAGTTAGGCGCTGCACTACACAGTGCAGCGCCTAACTCCTAGGCGCTGCACACCTGCATACCTATTGGCACTTTGGTTGTGCTGATATGCAGGTGTGCAGCGCCTAGGTGTCAGGCGTTGCACTACACAGTGCAGCGCCTGACACCTAGGCGCTGCACACCTGGATACCTACTGGCACTTTGGTTGTGCTGATATCCAGGTGTGCAGCGCCTAGGCGTTAGGCGTTGCACTACACAGTGCAGCGCCTGACACCTAAGCGCTGCACACCTGCATACCTACTGGCACTTTGGTTGTGCTGATATGCAGGTGTGCAGCGCCTCCTAGGCGTTGCACACCTGCATATCAGCACAACCAAAGTGCTAGTAGGTATGCAGGTGTGCAGCGCCTAGGCGTTAGGCGCTGCACTGTGTAGTGCAGCGCCTTGGTTTCAGGCGTTGCACTGTCAGCCTTTTTCAAAAACTGATTAAACCACATTACAAAATCATAGCTCACATAGAGAGACCAAATCATTTCAGATCATAGCACATATCACACATAGCACAAGTAGAGTACACCACGAGGTCCACGACTAAATTAAAGTTCAAAGATCACATAGCGACTAAGAGAGTACACACAATGGAGTCCATAGCAATGTAGAGTGTACATAGAGGTTCAAAGATCACATAGTGATGAGAAGGTTGAAAGTAAAGTACACAACATGATGAGAACGACGTTGCTCTATTGTGTAGAGCAAGGTCCAGGTCCCTTTCCCTTCTTCTTCTTCCTCTCTTCTTCTTCTTCTTCCTCCTCCCTTTTCCTTATGAGACTTGCCTCGTGAACCACCTTCTCCATGAATCGCTTGTGCTCCCTCTCTTTCTTTGCCGCCTCAAAAGCCCAAAGTTTCTCAGTTTTCTCTCGCCAATCCTTCAGCCGTTTCTCTTCAGCCATCTCACACTTCTTCTTCAGCTTGTTCTCCATATCAATGGCTCGAAATGTCATTCTCCATTTCTCCTTTTGCCTCTCTTCGAACTCCTTTTGCTTCTTCTTCTCTAGAGCGGCTGCCTCGTCCTCTCTCACCTTCTTCGCAGCCTTCTCCCACCACCCCGGCATCTCACCTTCCCCATCCTTCTCCTCCACCCCCTTCATTGTTGCTTTGTTGGGTTGAGATGCCGCC
Organism: Elymus sibiricus; assembly: GCA_039707655.1. NCBI lineage: Eukaryota > Viridiplantae > Streptophyta > Magnoliopsida > Poales > Poaceae > Elymus > Elymus sibiricus. Next base: position 434,196,021 of record CM077666.1, read on the forward strand.
ATACCTATGAAAATTGGAACATAATAGTTAGTAAGGACAAGAACAACATGTAACCATAAATAACAATAGTGTACTATGGAAAAACATGTAAATTGAAAGATAATAGTTAGTCACATACGGAAATGGTCCATCTAAGTATGAAAACATTCCTCTACCACGACCACCACCAAGGCCAAGACCACCATCAAGGCCAACACCACCACCAAGGCCAAGACCACCAGCACGTCCTCTACCACCACCACGGCCTAGACCAGCACCACGGCCTCTACCACTACCACGGCCTCTACCACCACCACGGCCTCTTGTAAGACCTAGTTGGCTCCCTCTTTGTTGCCTAGTTCCTCGTTGGCTACTCCTTGCTTGGTTTGGCACTTGTTGGCTTGTACTTGGTTGGCTAACACTTGCTTGGCTTGGCCCTTGTTGAGAACTATTTGCTTGGCTAGGAACGTGTGTATCTCCTTGTTGGCTTGTGCTTGCATCTTTTTTGTTTGATCTTTTTCTTGGTTTGGTACAAGTTCTTGTGTTGTGTCCCGCACCTTTGAAATCACCACAACGGGATTCCTCACGAGGCTCTTGGAATTGGCCGTTGCCCGATTCTCGACCGCCACCACGGCCCCATCCGTCCATGTCACCTCTAAAACGCTTTGTCTTACGTCTTCCCCGTTTAACGACCTTCAATTCCGGATCGGGCCATAGTTGAACTCCATGGTACTCCGGCCATTGTGATTGGTCAAAGTATGGGTGAAATCGGGGAGCCCATGTATTCTTCACCGTCATGATTGAGAACTCGGACTCCCTCACGGTGAGCGGGTGATTAACGTCCACACTTCTAACGCGAGCTGCGCTATACAAGTGCGAACATGGGAGATGAAGCAACAATGGCCTCCGACAAGAGCAATCACACCGTGTTAAGGACACCTCGAAAGCCCGTCCTCCGTGTTGGTGGCCATCGTTTGTGGTTCCTCCTGGCTCTTTCACTTCGAACAACCAATCGTCATCGTTATATAATATAGTTTCTTGGGAGTCCGCCTTCCGTGATTGACCTTCCAACCATTCATCAACCTTTGGTGGGAACTTGTACTTGTACTTCTTCTTGTTCTCACCCGCAATCTGCTTATCCGTTTCCATTGAGTGCTTTAGAAAGTACGCATTCATCTTGTCGAATGTGTATTGAACTATTGCCGTCACGGGTAATGCACGTATACCCTTGAGCACCTTATTGAAGCATTCGGCCATGTTGCTTGTCATTTGACCATACCTCCGGCCATCTTCATCAAAAGAACGTGCCCACATATTCCTTTCTTGAATGTTCCTATTGAGAAACTCAAAACCCCCGGGATCAAGTTTTTTGTGTGTCACCAATTTGTTGTACAAGTTGGCAAACCGCTTGTCGGAGAAAGCGAGACAACAATCTTGAAGATCATCGGCCAACTCCTTAACGCCACATGCCCTACAGAAGTTTGAACAAAAGTGCCTCATGCACCATCGATGGTGCAACGGAGCATGCCCGGGAATGTCAATGTCCACCGCGTTAAGAATTCCTTGATGACGATCCGATATGACACAAATTTCCCTTTGAGCCGGTAATACCTTGGTTCTCAAAAGACGCAAGAACCACTCCCAGTTATCATTGTTCTCCACCTCAACCAAAGCAAAAGCCAAAGGCAACACCCGGTTATTGGCATCACTTGCTATTGCAACCAACAAGGTGCCCTTGTATTGTCCGGTCAAGAACGTGCCATCAACGGCGATGACCGGCCGACAGTGTTCGAAAGCCCTCATGCATTGCTCGAACGCCCAAAATGCACGGCCAAATACTCGCACGGTCCTTCCGTCGTGAATCGTTGTTTTTTGCCCATGAGACTCGACCACATGAACCATGCCCGGGTTAGTGGCGGCCATAGCTAACAACAACCTAGGGATTCGGGTATATGCTTCATCCCAATTACCATACAACATCTTGAATGCGGCTTGCTTCGCCTTCCATGCCTTCCCGTATTTCACCTTGTAATGAAAGATGGCTTTCACAAGGTCCATGACGCTCTGAATGCTCATGATTGGAAGTGTGGATATTGTGTTGGAAAGCCTGTAAGCGATGAACTCGGACGTGAGTTGTCTATGGTCATCGGACTCAATCTTGCCATCCACCCTCTTGCGTCGGCACATGTGACTTGGTACACAACTAACTACATGCCAAGTTGGGCCTCCTTTCCATGGTCTTGCACGCACAATCCATGGACATCGCTTTACCTCACATGCAACCGTGTAACGCACATTGACGTCCGAGTGAACCACCTTGTGTGGACGATAATGCGTGACCGAGTAGTTGTCCAGCCACATCTTCAATTTCAACAAGGTTCCGAATTTCGACCCGGTTGAAATCTGATTCTTACCGTCTTCCAAATCCCGGTGAGAAGATGGCCTAACTCCAACACATACACCTTTGTCGCCGTCCACCACGGCTTCATCCGCGAGACTAACATCCTTGAACAATGGTGTCCGATGATCCCGCCCGAATACCTTCTCAAAAGTTTCGGCCTCCTTCACCGTGAACCCCTCCTCATCAAGTTCTTCATCGGGACCTTCGTCATCCGACTCCGACGCATAGCCACGGGAATAAGGGATGGAATGGTCCATTGTCTCTTGCAAGTGATATTTGTCGAGATCACCCACATTGTTGTCATGGAGATCAACTTCATTCTCATCGTCCTCATACTCATCATTCTCCTCTTGCAAAACTTCATTGTCATCACCCACATTGTTATTCGAAATCGGGCTCATAGTTGGCCTCACTTGTTGAGTCAAAGGAGGTTCACTCATTTCATCTTGCTTCATGGGTGGGGGACTACTAGCAAGCAACGGGGAGGCGGTCCCTTTCAAGTCCAAATGCAAACTAGACTCAACCTTCTTCGTAGCAAATAACTCAAGAGCCTTGTCTAGTGATTCGGCCACCGTCTCCTTGTATGCAACCCAACGTTGCTCGGAGTTGACACGCATGGTCTTCCAACGGATGTGCATTCCAAAACCCACATTATGCCTTCCCTCCAACTCAACGATATCATTTGGGTTCATCCAATTCAAATCTTTCCTAACTTGTTTCAAGACCTCGGCATAGCTAGGAGTACTCTCAAACACCATGTCAACCTCATCCGGGTCCGGTTCAATATTGCCTTTCAAAAAGGAGTCTTTGTCCACATGATGAACATAAACACATGTTCTTCCCATCCCTAAAATAATTTAAACAACACAATGACAAATATATTTCATAAGTACTCATGGAAATATTAACTCAAAATCCATAGCCCTAACATACATATCGAACAATAACCCAAATCCCAACTTAACAACAACCATAACCCCAACCCCAATATAACAACAACCATAGCCCTAACCCTAACATACTAAGAAGACTAACCCTATCAAAATGTCAAACAATCATCCCATATCTCCATATAAATTGCAAAATCCAATGAAGAACTAGGGTTATCCTAACCCTAGCAAAAATTGAGCAAATGTGACCATTTCTTGGATGAAAACGAGGGGATCGGAGGAGATTACCTTGAGGGAGGGATTGAGTTTGAAATCCACGGAGAAAATATTCAGATTTGCAAGATTTTGAGAAGGATGGAGTAGGAGGAGAGAGGGGATGGAGTAGGGGGGAGAGGGGGTGGGGAGAGGGTGGGGAGGGGGGCCAGCCTCTCCATAGCCCTAACAGAATGTGCAGCGCCTAAGACATAGGCGCTGCAAATTAAAAGTGCAGCGCCTAACACCTAGGCGCTGCACATTACACGTGCAGCGCCGAGTACTTAGGCGTTGCACTGCCCGGTGCGGGGCCCGGCTGTGCCACGCTGGCAAGATGTGCAGCGCCTGAGGGTCAGGCGCTGCACAGTGTAGTGCAGCGCCTGACTGTCGGGCGTTGCACAAAAAGGTCAGCTGGGTGAAATTTTTTCAAACACAGTTCAGTTTGTGATTTTTTTCCGTCCTGAGGTCAATTTTGTGTTTTTTCCCGGGCACGGCGGCCTCTAGTGGTAGATCAATTCCCATCTTATACTAGTACTATTACTGCTACTACTACTGGAGTAGTAGAGTAATGGCATGCATGATGCATGCATGTATATCCGTTGTACCAGAAGAATCTCTGTCTCTCTGTCCATGTGATTCCATGGTCGCCATTAAATGGGGCAAGCAAAAGTACGTTGCTCTTCCGTGAAAACGGAGCTCCCTCAACAGCACTTGGGCGTGCATGTTTTTCTCTGGGATATTATATGCCCCGGAAAGGTGGACTACAAAGAAGCGCCAACGAATTCTTTATGACCAGTGGTTTTAAATTTACCGTAGTAAAATACAAGAAATAATTCTTGTTTCCCTTGAAAAATTGCATGTGCAGAGGTTTGTGTCTTCCCATGTTGCACAAGCGCAGGTAGCAGGAGCATGCATGACTTTGATCATACTTTGAGCTTCCGAGTAAGGTCCATCGGCCAAAGTAGAGCAACTTTCGCTGAATCCGCTGTTTTCAAAAACTTGTTTTCAGCTCCTTCAGAATTTTTAAAAGACTGCAACATAGATATGCGACCTTGGATTATCACAAATTGCAACTTTTATAAAACAACGATGTCATGTTTCAACACTGCACAATTCAACAAAATTCCAAATCAATAAATTCAATTTTTCTACTTTAATTTTCTAAAAATAAATAGGGTCTAAATGCAAAGAACATTAGGGTCCGAATGCAACAAATAAGCCAAACTGTTCGTGAATAAATAGATTTGAACAAATTTAATGCATGTGTAGCAAACCAAACCCTGAATGACATGGGCAATGCGCTCGAACAACCGCTTAGACATCCGAAAGCACCGCAGAAAGTGATACAGAGTGTACAGACATAATGGCAAAAAAAAAATGTTCAAACATGGGCAAATTTTGGTCGGCCAATCTATTTAGGTGTAGTCACAAACAGCCGTGTTACGTCCTTGCTCGCCTCCTCTTTTTTCCGCCCTCCATTTCCCATAGCACAACCATATAATCTCTTCATCGTCATCGTCTTGGAGAGCTTCAGTATCTGAATCATCTGAGGAGTACAAGCAATCCAAGAATTCCTCTACCATTGAGCACATTGAGGTCGTAGTGCTAATCGAGCTCATCTACATTAACACAGTCAAAATCCAATGTCATATACATGACTCTAAGCTAAAATACACAACTAATTTGAACAAATTCAAACCAAACATACATTCAGACAACTCGTCTTTGAGCGAGGAGAGTGGGATCGATTCCGTTGGCGAGCTACCATGGAGTTTCAGTTGGGTTGGTAGGTGCGATTATTCTTGAATGGGTTTCATACTAATTAATGTGGATTCCTCAAGTCTAGAACCATTCAGGATTGTGTTGCTTGGGCTTATGAATACCTGCATCAATTTGTATGGGTCGAAGGCTTATCTTGCAATTCTAAAATTGGACTTTGAGAAGGCCTTTGACAAGCTTATCTATGTTTTGGGTCGTATTTTTGGTATACACCGGATGTCCGCTATATCAATGGTCCATCGGATGTCTGATCCCACCTTTAGCTGCATGTGCCATATTCAGACACCGGATATCTGGTATCCATTGGATGTCTGGTACATGGTGTCTCCATCGGATGTCTGGTGCATACCTGAAATTTGGTACCATTCTATCCAGAGAGCATGCTAATGGGGTCGGACTTCTGGTGCATACAGGATGCCCGACAACTACATGTGCCACCAGATGTCCGGTTCATACCAGATGTCTGGTCCCCCAGTTCCTTTAACACTGACTTCTTCGTTTGTCTATGCGAACCCTACATCCATAGGATGTCCGGTGTTACAGCGGATGTCTGGTGTTACACTGGATGACCGGTACTTATAGACTTTCACACTCCAACGGCCACATTTTGGCCGACTATATACACCCCTCTCCCACTTAGGGAGAGGGTTGACCACTCACTTCGAAAGAACCCTAGAACATCAAGTGCAACCTCTCACTACCCCCTTCACCAAATCCAAGATCCCGAAGTGATTTGTATGAGTTCTTGAGAGATTTTCCACCAAGTGATAGATCCACTTCTTCCCCCTCTCTTGACCAAAGGAATTCGTGATTTGAACAAGTCTTGAGCTTTTCCCCATCGTTCTTGTTACTCTTGGAGGTTTCTTCGAAGAGGAATCGATTGTTGTGATTACCCCCAAAAAGTTTATGAATGTCTGGAGACCACCTCAAGGTCTACCACTGGTGGTTGAGAATCGCCTTCGTGGTGATATCTCAAGGGGAGAATAGGGTGAGCCTTCGTGGTGTTGGTGTGCCTTTGTGGTAACATCCACCCCTCCAACGATGACTAGCTTTCCTCCAAGGAAGTGAACATCGGGACACATCCTTGTCTCCAGAGTTTTAGTTATCCCTAAACCTAACTCCTTACTTGTGGTTATTTGTCTCCTTGTCTTTACGCATATCATATTGTGCTTGCTTGCCTCTCTACTAGTTGTTGTTGAATATATTGCGAGCCTAGAATCACCTTTGCAATTGCTAGGCTCACTTTCATATTCCACATAATTGGCTAAAATTGCTAAGTATTAATTTAAATTTGTAATTGTACCTATTAACCCTCCTCTAGGTCCATCTCGATCCTTTCAATTGGAATCAAAGCCTCGTGTTCTATTCTTGTGGCTTAACCACCTTGGAGTGAGATGAACTCAGATGGGACCCTGGTACTGCCGGCGTTGCCGGTTGTTGCAGATTCTCGGCCGAAAGGTCTTTTACCACCGGATGACCGTGACAATATATTTACGTTCGAGGATTTGGCTAATGCATTAGCTAAAAGAAAACTTGAGAAATGATGCTTTAATTGAGGCTACGGTGCAAGCGAGGATGGCTGCGTTTTACGGACTAGACTTACGGACATCGCCATGGCATGTTGTGGTTGGGAATAAGGAAGGGCTCACCCTGAAAATCAGGAGGGGGAGAGATTGGTGGGGGTGACACGTATGCCCGTAAGTTCCTCTCGTGACAAATGTTCCATAGGTGTAGGATTATGGATAACAGCATATATTGGTACACATTAACTGTCTAAGGTACATATGCATTGCAGACGAGAACTTACATAACCAAAGTACAAATTAATATAATATTGACATCTCATATTATTATAGGAAAAATATGTAAATTTAGAGTCATATATGCATGACACATGAGATGTATATTTTATTATCATAGTTCATTCCATTGAAAAATAGATATAGTTCATTTTATGAAGATACTGTCAAAGGCTTTTGATACAAAAATAAAAATAAAGCAAAAGTGAATGACAATCCTTTTGGAGGCATGTGCACATTGATATGCTATTGTAGCAATGAGTTTTTTTTTGTGTGTTTTTCTTTCTTAAAGAGACGAGGTTTGTGCATATTTAGCATTCATAATCTAAAAGTAATAAAACAACAATACTAGCAAAAGAATTTGCAGAATTAAAATATGGAAGATTCTAGAACAGAGGAGAAACAGTGCTTTAAGAACGTTTCCCTCCGGACGACCTGCCGAGCGCTCGGCCGGTCACCCCTCGCTCGCTCGCCTTTTTACGCGGAAGCGGACTGGGCTAGGTGTGTTGGTGGGCCTCAAGCGAGATATCCCTTTTCTTATCTCTTCCACACAACTTCTTTTTTCTTTTCTTTTTCTCTGCTTTCTTCATCGTCCTGCCTTGTTGCTTCTTTCATGCAACCCAGCCATTCCTTGCTCCTTCATCATCCACAGGCCAATCTACAACCGATGAGTCCCGGTGCTGCAACCGTCGTCGCCCTTTGCTACGACCGGCGACGGGAATTGCTGCAACCATTCATGTCGATAGCGACAATGACATGTTTTGCTTCAACCGTCGTCGGTCTTTGCTATGACCGGAGATGGGAATTGGTACAACCATTCATGTCGATGTTGCGACCTGCGACCAGCGATGATGACGACGACGATTTTGCTTCAACCTTTGTCGGATTTTTTTACTACCGGCGATGAGGATTGCTTCAACTATTCACGTTGATGATGTGACCCGCGACGGTGGCAACGATGATTTTGCTTCAACCTTCGTCGGTTTTTGCTACGACCAGCGATGAGAATTGCTACGACCATTCACGTTGATAATGCGACCCGCGATAGCGGCGGCAACAATTTTGTTGCAACTGTCGTCGGAGTTTGCTACAATCGGCGAAGGAAATTGCTACAACCATTCATGTCAGTGACCGATGGCTTCCGTCATTCACAGAAAATCAAGAAAAGCTGCGACGATGGCTGCGGAGGCTACGACCGCGAGCTCCACATGTTGGAACCGGCGTCGAGGGAAGCTGCGCCCTGCTCTCGGCCGATGCTGCGACGGAGCACTGGGAGGAGGAGATGGGGCTAAACGGCATTGCTACAACGGGGAGCACCGCGACGACCTCAAGCCGCGTGGGGCACTACGACGTAGGAGGTGCGACCAGCGGCGATGCGGAGGAGGTAAGCGGGGAACTGCTGCTCTCACCGGGAGCGCACACGTGAAGGCTGGAGGGCACGAACGCTCGCACAGCTCGGTGATATAGACACAAACAGGGGGGATTTTTTAGCGTGTGTTGACCAAGCCAGGGAAGGAGGCGATTGGGAAAGAAGGAGGCATTCGACGGCTGCAGGAAGCCAAATCGGAGGGCTCCCATGTGACCGGCTGGACTTTCGGCCGGTCCGCCGGTGCCTATCACTCGTCTTTGGACATAGTATAATGCTTTGTGCTTCAGCTCAGCCATGGAATCTTCTAGATATGACATGTGGCAAAATCTGATGTGGTGAATAGGATATCCAGTGATGAACTATGCTTGGATTTGCCAACTCTTCACCTCGAATCGGCTTCATCCAACAACCAATAATCAAAATTATCCGCACCCTATACAGTGGTATAGATACGTAGCGGCTGCATTAAGCTGAGAATCCATCAGCCTAACACAAACCGAGCGAGCGCGCTCATTGCTGGCTTCACACTTCACAGGTGCTTGTGCTTGTGTTCTCGAGGATGCGCCTCACAGTTCCATGTCAGGTCGGTCGGTCGGTCGAGCGATGCGATCGAGCTGAAGCACGCAGACGCAGTGATGGACTGTGAACAGATTGACGGATCGAGATCGAGATCGATTGGATTGGACGCGCCTGCTTATCGTCGGAGTGGCCATAGCCAGCTTTTCGTTCTGCTCACCTTGTTTCTTTACGTGCGAAATGCACGGAAGATCTTCTCGTCTCAGTAGCGAGCTATGCCGTCTATCTACCTCGGGTACACCATGCGCGCTCTCTCTCTTGCCACCGCCGTCCCTCGTCACGCGTGCGTCGGCAAGCGCAGCCGCTGGCCACCGCAGCAACCGTGACCGGCGTGGAGGCCCGTGCACTCGCGTCGTCGAGGAGGCTAGCTAGCTACTCCTAGCATATAGGCCTTGAGGTCAAACGGTGCAAGCTGCTGCATGCTCGTTTGTTGCCTTGCTCGTTACCGGTGGCGTGGCAAGGTCCAATCCGGAGTCTCGCCATGCCTCCCCTCTCTCATTTGGTGCAACGATGGCAGGGTGGGAGGGGAAGGCTGCCGGACTTTGGACATTAGCGCACCAGCCAGCGCTGCTCTACTGCCACTACTGCATCTTCATCTTCATCTCTCTCTCTCTATCTCCCCTTCAGAAGTTCAGAGTATCACTTAAAGTATTAGGGCCGCGTCCGTCTGGGGTAAACGGACAGAATAGACGGCCCAATACGCGGAGCAAACAGACCAATGTCTGTTTTCTGTCCGGTTTCGACCCATTCTCGGCCCAACTTTGGGACGCGTTTGCGGCTAAACGGACACGCGTGGACGGACGCGACGCGTGCCCTTGTCCTCCCCTCGCCCGCCCGCCGGGGACACATGCGCCCCTTTTTCTATTCCCCTCCCCCCCCCCCCCCCCCCCACTCCAGCCGCACCCCCGCCCCACTCCCCTCTCGTCCCTAGCCGCCACTGCCGCCATTTTTCTCGGCCGTGTAGCTGCCCAGCACGACCGCGCGCTCCCCCCCGTTTTCTCGAGACCCCGAGCTGTCCAACCCAGGGCGCCTGATTTCAACGCATCCGGAGGCCGGATTTGGAGCGGATCCGGCCGGATTTGAGCGCTCCCGGCTGCCGGAGGCCGCGCCGTGCCGTGGACTGGCCGGGTGCCGGACCGCACAGTCCCGGCAACGCCCCCAGGCCACATGCAGGTATTGACTCCGCCTCTAGCCGGTCGGATCTACCTCGTCGCCGGTTCGCCGGCAAATACACCAACAGTCGTCGTCCGGGCTCGGTGTTGGCCCAAAGGCTCGTGGGCGCACCGTTGCCGCTCGTAAAGTGCGACGACTGTCCACGGAAGGTCGTGCGCCGCGTGTCTATGACGCCGGAACATCCCGGATGGGTGTTTGTCAAGTGCAAAAACGATGGGATATCTGCTAGTTTAGCTTCGGTTGTGCTTCCGGATTCAGTGCATTTTGCTTATACTTAAATTTTTATTGTGTAGGAAGGATGCAACTTTTGGTATTGGGAAGAAGAATACATCGATATATTGATAGAACAAAATTTGATAGATGTTCATGCACTTCTTACTAGAATAGAGGGTAGAGATGAGACTAGATGCGAAGAAGCAACGTCTACTTCTTTAGACTCGAAGAAAAAAGAAGCATGCAAGATCGAGAATCCGCAGATCAACAATGAATGCATCGAGAAGATACTAATCCAGCTTGCGGGAGCAGTTATGAAAATTGGATATCTTTTAAATGTCTTTTTGTAGTTCTTGTTTTTTTTGTCTTGCTATTCTAGTCAAGATTTGGTGAATGTACTCCAATGTATCAAAAATTCGCTGATGAAAATAATAAGAAATGCGGCCAAAAAAATTGTATACGGATGAGATGCGGCCGAAGATGCGGCCGGCGCAAACAGAAATTCGGACGGACACGGCCCCATAGCCACCCCCGGACGGACGAAACTCAGATAAAACGGACGTCCGTTTGGGGTCGTGCTTTGGAGTTGGCCTTAGTGTCTTGGTCAACAGCCATGTACTGTCCATGTAATGTTTTTCTCTTTTGCTATTCATGTAATGTGTGTGGCACTGCGCTGTCGGTACTGGCGCATAGCATGTGCATGCATGCAGCTCCATTTGTACCAGTAGAATCTCTGTGTCTATCTATGGCCGGCATTAGATGGGGGCACGCAGAAGTGCGCCCTCCCTTCCGATTTATAGTGCGTCCTCGTTTTCCGTGCGACAACTTTAACCGTAAATTTAACCAACGAGACCGACTGCGACGGGAGCAAAAATTATACTAATGAATTCGTATTCGAAAGAAGTTTTCAATGATATAATTTTTGTTCCCGCCGCAGTTGGTCTTGTTGGTCTAATTCATGGTCAAACTTGAATCTTGATTTCCGTGGGGCGCTACATTTCGGAACGGAGGGAGTACCAAACAGATGGCCCTTGCGTCTCTCTGTCCCACCAGCAGCAGCTAGCTAGCAGCTGGGCGTGCATGCATGTTGGTCTCTGTTCCAAACAGTACTCAAACTGGCTTGTGAATTCGCGAGCGGCTACAAGACAGTCGACTGAATTTTTCGAATGGGTCAATCGATTCTAGTTCAACCGTTGGATCAAAATATAACGTCCAGTCTTCATCTTCAACCTCGGGCACTCTTCTTCACGTGTCTGTCTCGCCCAGCCGCCCCCACGGGCCACCGGCCAAACCGCCAGCCTGCGGCACTCCCGCGCTGCCTTGCCGCCCCGCCCTCCCCTCAACCTCCTCCCACCGCCTCCTTTCTTTAGGGAAAATTGACTGACCCAAAATGGGATTTCAGTCGACTGAAGTTTAGCTAAACTGTGTGAATTCGCCAAATATCATTGTCGGCGGTAGATTTGTCATTTGATCACAATGTTGATGAGGTTCCCCCACCGCATGTCACGAACACACGAGGGGGGTTAATGAAAACGACACAAGGACATCTTGATCTCATGGGAATGGAGTATCACAAACAGTACGTACGCCGCCGCAAGCTACGGAGTACCGACGCACACAAAATCCAGTACCGGTCCTTTTAGTCGTCACGCATATATAGACCATGGTGCGCACAGATATGTTCATCCATTCGTCAAGTCGCTCGTTTGAGTGATGCATCATGCATGAGCCTGTGGACGCAATGATGGCCTCTGGCCTTCGATTTGAGCCCTACTAATCGACAGAACAAATTGACGGATCGACGTCGATTGGACGCGCTCCTCATGATCACCCGTACCGTACGCCTGCCTATCTTGTGCCGAGTATTTGGGACGCGCTCCTCATGAGTCATGGGCCCTGTTTGGATTTATGGGTTAGAGCTAGTTTGGGTTAGTTGGTGGCTCAAATAACCCAAAAGTATCCAAACAGGAAGGTTAGAGTGGGGTTAGTTACATCTAACCCATCAAAAAAACTATCCCGGTGAAGAGGTGCTTATTTGAGTTAGTTTAGGTGTGGCCCACAGAAAAGTTACTTTTCTTCCTCTTTTCCAACACCACTTACTGTGATGGGGCCCACATAAAATGCCTTTATTGTCAATCTAACCCTGTCATCCAAACACCACATTTGGTTAGAGTTAGTTCAGGGTTCGTCACAAGTTAGAAACTAACTCTAACCTCTAACTAAGTTAGACTATCCAAACAGGGCCATGATCACAAGGAAAAAAAAAATCTCGTTTCCTCGCATGCATGCGAAAGCCTCTGCGTCGCCTTTGTGACAGCAGGAGCATGCAGCCTTCCATCGGCTGCAGGGTTTCCCGGTAGGGCCGATCTGGATTTCCATTGGTCGCGGGCGTACTATTTCACCAGTCGATGAAGACATGTATGCCCTCTGCCTGCTTTCTGCTCCGGCCGGTTCTGCCACCTGCCGCCCTCGCCGGTGCACCACTGGCCCAGTGCCTGCCTCCTACTGAGCCTAGGGTTTCAGGTAGGCCGGCCGTGGGGTCAGCGGGGCCGTGGCGCATGGCCATGAAACGGACAGTGGTTCCGTGAGCAGGAGCAGATCGAAGCTCTGGTCCGGATGGATGGGTGACCACACTGCAATGCGAAGCACGGTTGGCGTACCGGCGCGGAGCACCCGTCTCGTCTCTCCACGGAGCAAACGGCGATGGCTACGTTTTCCGACGAAGTCTCGGCCTCTGCCTCGCCTGTGTCGCTACGGAAGCGGACCGCTCCGTCGTGTCCAGGGGCGGGCCCACCTCAATTCAAGGGTATTCAGTTGAATACCCATGATTTTTGCAGAAAAACTAGGTATATATTGTATATGTACTGTGTATGTATAAGGAAAAACGAAACTGATACGCTATACATGCTAGTTAGGCATTTCAGCCCAACACAGAGGCTAGCCCACCCTCTATTTTCCCTCAACTCCACGACTTGGCCCAGCAGGCTTACCGGCACCTCCCTTCCCCTGTTCGATCTCTTCGCACGCGAGCCGCCAGGCGGCCAAAACTGCTGCCATCGCCTGATCGGCGCTCGCATATGCGTGCGGCGGCGCGGACGGCGAAACAAATCCACTCTCGCCCCCTTTCATTCTTATCCCTGCAGTCCGCAACGGGCAGCAGGCACCGATGCAATTTCAAAGCCAACCCAAAGACAGATTCAGGTATAATTTATAATTAGTTAGATTAATCCTTCGGCTTCTGAAATTGGGATTTCTTCTCTCATGCCGATTCTTATTTCTTAGTCTAACTGAATTTATTTCTCATTGCTGGCAGGGGCATGGTTTTCTTCTCGTACTGTCCAGCAGGCTGCAGTACAAACATACAAGACTAAGTAAGTTAGTTTGACCACTTGTCTATCTATTTAATTATAGTGAAAATAAAGAGTTGTTTGCAGTCAATTATGAGTTGATTAGACATGATAATTTGTAACTTTTCATTTGAATTTGTAATGTGAGAGTGTGCACAAATTTTGAGTTTGTTACAATGAGAATAATCTATAAAGATTAGTCATTGAAAGGGAATTTTTCTTGCAAGTTAAGGGTGAAGACATCATCACTTATTTTCAAAGCATCGGGGATCGCAAATTTATCATGTAATTTGTAAGCTTTCTTATCATTTGCTATTTCTATCCTCTATATATCTCAGTTTTTGACATGCTATGTTGAAAAATTATTACTTGTATATGCTCGACAATTCCAAGTTATGATCAATTTTTATAAATATATAATATATTACAACATATCTTTTTTAATACATATTTTATAGCTCGTACAATATGTCGCTATAATCAGTTATACACGCCAAAAGGAAAGCTATAGGCTTTCAAAAAAAAGTTTTAAAATTTTGAATACACACGCTTCAATTCCTGGGCCCGCCCCTGGTCGTGTCACAGATCGGAGAGCACGGGTCTCACGTCACAGCTAGCCCCTTCGCCCCCTCCCCGCGCGGCTCTCTCTCTCTCTCACCCCATGAGTCGCGGTTTGCAAGGACGAGATGGCATGGCTGCCACGGCCATAAGCGTCACCCCACCGAGTCCCGTCACAGCACGTACGTTGCCTACTACTCCCTCCGTTCCAAAATATAGTGTGCCCGCGCTTCCCGAGGTTCAACTTTGACCATAAATTTAACTAACGAGACCGACTGCGGCGGGAGCAAAAATTATATAATTGAAAACTTCTTTCGAATACGAATTTACTGGTATAAACCAGAGAAGCTTTCATTAGTAATAGCCTTACAAATTTCCTTTGGCAATTTAAACACTGACATGGCATAGGAGGGAATTGCTTTGGCTACAGATTTTAGCAAAATCTCTTTTCCTTGCATTGAGAGGGTTTTCTCCTTCCAACCATTCAGCCTTTGTCACAATCTATCAATTAGGTGTTGAAAAAAGTCACTCCTGTCAACACCCACCATGGTAGGTAGTCCCAGATATGTGTCAGACAAGGCTTCAATTACAATATTCAGCTCTCTGCATACATCTTCCCTTATACCAACATGAGTATTAGGACTAAAAAATATACTAGATTTGGCATTACTCACCATCTGACTTGAACTGGTGCAATATGTATTCAGTACTTTCTTCAGCATGCTTGCATTATGTGAATCGGCCTTCATTAAAATCAGTGAGTCATCTGCAAATAAGAGGTGCGAAATAGAGGGAGCATTCCTACACACATGGATCCCTTCCAGACCTCCAATGTCCTCTTCCTATGCTAGTAAACTAGACACGCCTTCCGAGCATAACAGAAAGAGGTACGGAGATAGAGAATCCCCCTGTCTCAAGCCTCTGGTAGGTACAAACTTCTCGGTTTCAGTAGTATTAAAGCACACTCTGTACCTGACTGAGGAAACACAATCCATAATAAGACTCACCCAATACTCATTGAAGCCCATCTTGATCATCACTGCTTCAAGAGAACCCCATTCAACTCTACCATAGGCTTTGTTCATATCCAATTTAACATCACAATAACCACTAGACCTATGGGTCCTTTTCTTGATTGCATGAAAACACTCATAAGCCGCCAACACATTATCTGTAATGAGTCTGCCTGGTACAAAAGCACTCTGTGTTGGGGATACCACCTCAGGTAGAATTTTCTTAAGCCTATTTGCAAGCATATTAGAAATGATTTTATAAACTACATTGCAAAGACTTATTGGTCTATATTGTGTGATTACCTCTGGGCTCTCCACTTTTGGGATCAAAACAACATTGGTGGAATTCCAGCCCGTAGGAATCTTCTTTTTATTTATTGGATCCAAAACTTCACCAGTTAGCTCGTCACCAATAATATGCCCTTAAGAAAGATAGCGTGCAGCCCATCCGGGCCAGGGGCCTTCATATCCCCAATTTGAAAGAGATCCTTCCGTACTTCTTCTTTGGTGTACTCAGCCGAAAGTAAGTCATTCATGGCATTAGTAACGGAAGGTTTAATAGCATTCATTATCCCTGGATCAATCTCGCCCGAGCCAGACGAGAACAGGTTGCTGAAGTAATCCCATATCAAAGGTTTGAGATCTTCGTTCCCCTCAACCCAGCCATTGCTGTCATTTTTTAGTTTTTTAATTAAGTTCCTCCTACTTCTAGCTGGAGCAAACTGGTGGAAATGTTGAGTGTTGGCCGCAACCAGCTCACCCTTCCTCTGTGGGCCCAATAGACTTCATCTTGTTCCAGCAAATTTTCCACATGTAGAGCTAATTATTTCTGCTTCATCCTCACTTCCGAGGTGGGAGGAGTTCTCATCAATAATTCAAGCTCATTTTGTGCCTTTTAAATTCGGGCCCGGGGTTCCTTAAGTACCCGTCGGTCCCAGGAGTGCAGATCTGTATGAATCGATGCCGTTTTCGCCACCTCCTCCACCGTTTCTTCTGATAGCCACCTGGCCTCAAACTTTCTCCCTCCGGCTGAATTTCTCTCCGCTACACTAGCTAGGTATTCTGTGTCGAGGCAGATTGGTCTATGATCAGACCTCCCCATCTCAAGGTTACACAGACCAGCAAAAGGGTGCAACGTCATCCATTCCGCATTGGATCCAGCCGCTGTCTCAGCCCACCTCTTAAACCAGGTGAATTTGTCACCCGAATATCCCATATCTTCCAATAGACAATCTGAAAGTGCATCTTGAAACGACTGCATCTTTGAACGGCTGGGGTGTACCTAATCAAACGTCCCGCGCGTTTCGGCCTATCACTCGTCTTTGGTTTATCACTGGGCACTTTTGGCTCATGACTGGTCTCTTCTGGTTTACCAGTGGACTCTTTTGGCTTAGGGTGTGCGCTCTTTTGGTTCAGAAACCAGAGGATCTTCTGCACGTTTGCTTCTTTGGTGCTAATCCGTCCACAGTGTCTCCCTAAAAACTGTAGATCGCACAATAATGTTTTGCATATCAGCAACTACGTACGTATTTTCCTAGCCAAAAGTATATTGGCAAGAAAGCAGTCACGCAACTAGCAAGGAACCATCATTTTTCCCTGACACATGAACATGTGGCCTTTTTCGGAACACAAAGGGAAGCTGCATTGTATAGATTATTTAGGACCCCGATAACTGTCGAACGTTCGGTCTAGGAGAGCCCCAGACCGAATGATTCGTTCGGTCCCGTGGGAGGCATCGATCGAACGCATGCGTTCGGGACGAGAACCACCCAGCCCGAACACCCTACCTCAGGGGCCTACAGGCCTTTTTGTTGTGAAACAAGAAAAGAAAGAAAAGCCCAGTTTGGACCAATTTTTACTGTGAATAAAAAAGCCCACTATTGGATGTGACTAATAAAGGCCAGATTTTGCTCCACTCAGAAAAAAAGGCCAGATTTTGCCATGCACTGAAGAATAATCACAAATGATCCAAAAATAAAAATAAAAGATCTTTTGCCATGGTCAATATAAACAAATTTTGCCATGGTAAAAAAAGATCTTTTTTGTGAAATGGCACAAAACAGAAAGAAAAAGTTCATGGCAGTTTGCATCTGTACCATGATGGCAAGAAATATGGATTAAAATCTATATGCTTTTACTATATAAATTCGCCATCATGTGAAGCACAAAACAAAAAATGCACCATGTTAATATAGATAAAATCGCCATGTTAATATAGGTCAAATAAATAGTAAAACTTGCCATGGCAATAAAAGTTAAATATTGCCATAGGGAATTAGGTAAAATTGCCATGTTAATAAGGGTCAATTTGCCATCGGCAAATAAAAAAGTAAAACTTGCCATGGCAATAAAAGATAAAATATTGCCGGGGGGATTTAGGTAAATTTGTCATGTTAATGAAGGTATATTAGCCATGGCAAAAAAAATAGTAAAAGTTGCCATGGCAATAAAAGTTCAATATTGCCATGGGGATTTAGGTAAATTTGCCATGTTAATAAAAGTCAAATAAATATTAAAACTTGCCATGGCAATAAAAGTTAAAAATTGCCATGGGGAGTTAGGTAAATTTGCCATGTTAATAAAAAGGTAAATTTGACATGGCAAATAAATAGTAAGACTTGCCATGGCAATAAATGTTAAGAAATTGCCATGGGGATTTAGGTAAATTTGCCATGTTAATAAAGGTGAAATAATTAGTAAAACATGCCATGGCAATATTTGCCATTTAGTGTTGTTTTTGACAATTTAAAGAATTTCAGTGGCAATTTTAAAAATCAAAAAGTTGCCATGGCAAGAAAGCAATGAATTTGCCATGATACAAGAACTAAATATGCCATGCTTCGATAACTATATTTGCCATCTTTCAGGAAGCAAATTTGCTATGATGAGTAAACTAAATTTGCCATGATGAATTAACTAAAATTTTGATGTTTACATGGCAGAAAGTATAAGATTAGTTGCCATGGTCTACCAGAAAAATGCCAAGGTAGAAAAACAGTAAAATTGCGCCATGATTCAAAATCAAAAGTTGCCATGGCAGGAAAGCAATGAATTTTCCATGATCCGAGAACTAAATTTGCCATGATTCGATAACTATATTTGCCATCTTCCTGGAAAATTTAAGAAAAACTGTACAGTGAAACGGCAAATTTAAGAAAAAATTGTATAGTGAGACATGGCAACTTTGTATTAGAGTCGTAGTTGACAAGATGGTAATTGTGTCTATTCTCGAGGAATATCTTGCTAAATACGATGGCAAATATATGTCTAATACAATGGTGACTATTTTAAGCAGAACCTCGGGTACACACGAAACTAAACTAACTTCAGTACATAGCAAACTAACTAATTTATCACTACTTGAGTCAGAAAATCAGCTAGCAAAAATATCACAGAATTTGAGACATGCCAAAGTGAACTAGAATCTGATAGTAACGTCCAAGCTGCTTCAAAATTTGAGCAATCCACATATCAGTGCAAACACGAGAAAAGTAGTGTAAGGTACACAGATTATTGTAACAATTTACACATACGAGTTTTGGTTCAATTTGCATCGCATCACATAATTTGCCATGAACTATGTGTGAAAATGCATCAAAATTTGGTCAAAATTAGCATTACATCACGTAGTTTTTGCAGTGGGTGTACAGAGAAAAATGGACATACAAATGTGATCGATTAGCATCACAACGCATAGTCTGCCATGAGCTGGTGCAAAAACTGCGTCAAAAAATTGCAGGGAGTAAAGCACCCAGGGACGAACCTGAAGGGCTGCTACTGCTTGTCGTGGCCGTGGTCTTGGCTGTTGTTGCCGCTACCGTGGTGGTGAGGAGCTCCCAAGACCCCGGGCACCGCCGCTTTTCGCTCGGCCACCTCGAGGTCCGCCGTCGGCGAGCTGTCGTGGCCTCTCTGGCAGATGCAGGGAGGGAGGAGACCGTCGCCGCCGAACAAGTGGATGGCGAGTCCCCCTCGCTGGCAAGATGGCGATCCTCGGGGGAGGAGACCGTCCCGAGTGCCCGCCTCCATGTCGAATCTCCTGCGGGAGAGGAGCTCCCGAGCGCCGCCGCTGTCCGCTCGGCCACCTCCAGGTCGTCGTTCCAGCCATCGTCAGCAAGCTGCCACGACCTCTCTGGCGGATGCAGGGAGGGAGGAGTCTGTCGCCGCCGAACCCGTGGATGACGAGGTCCCCTCGGCGGCGAGATGGCGGTCGTCGGGGGAGGAGACAGTCGCGATTCTCCGCCTCCATGCCGGATATCATGCGGGGAAGGAGCTCCCGAGCGCCGCCGCTTTCCGGTCGGCCACCTCCAGGTCGCCCTTCCAGCCGCCGTCGGCGAGCTATCGATGAGCCGCGCCCGCCTCACCTCCTCTCTTCCTCTCATCCATTCCTTCACTAGTGAGGTGCGGTGGAGAGAGTGGATAAGGTGTGGGGCGAGAAGGAGGGGAAAGCGACCGCGTGGTTCGGTCGCTGGAACGTTAAACGCGAACGACCGAGAAAACATGACGTGGCAGAATATTTTTCTAAGATTCGTGCACAAAGAACGGACAGTGGATTGCGCGTTCGGGATGAAAAGTCAGAAAACAGGTCGTTCGGGACTTATTGATTCCGATTATTTATGGTTACTGCATGAGCCAATCACTACCATCTTTTGCCAAAAAAAGGAGAAAAAGGAATTGGTAAACTAGGAACTGCGTATAGCCTCACACGGTAAGATTCAAAGTTTCAAACACAAGCCATAATTCGGCGAGCTGCAGTTGTGTTCCTCATTTCAATCAGTCTTCACATTTATGAGTGAGTTGAAAAGCGCACTGTGAACTACAAACATGTAAAGTGTCCCACCAGATAATAGAAAGGCCAAACGACTTAGATGGAAAGCCTGATCAGGTCCCATCAAACTCTGATCTAGAAGAAGCATGCAGCTTGTCATTCAAACAACAAAAGGCCTGATCAGGTCTTACCCAATTCTGATCTAGAAAAAAAATCTGTGAAACTCATCTTGAAACAAAGCGCCATCAATAGACGAAAAATTCTGAAGCACAAAAAACAGAACGATGACGAAGGATGCGCAAGTCTGGGCAAAATCTGCAGTTACCAACAAAGTTCTGATCCAGCATAATCTCTAGTTTTACACACGAGGATTCAAGGGTACTGCAAAAGTGTAGCATGATAAACTGCACCCACAAACACACAATCACTATGTCAGATTGCCATATGTAATGAGCAATCTGGCTTTGATGAAGAACTATGCAAGTCTCCTTGTCCTGTCATTCTGCTTTACTGCCCTGCAGGGCCAACAAGAACACCCTGGGCAGAGGCTTCCTTCATGTTGCCTTCTTCCTCGGCGCTGTTGTCGCCCTTCCGGATCCTGATCTTGTACTTGAGCTCAAACTCGGTGATCTCTTTCTTTTTCCTTTCCAGAGCCTCCTTCATGCGAGCGACGACCTCTTCAAGGCCCTCCTTGTTGCGGTGCACGGCGGGCAAGACTTCCTTGATGGTCCTCTCAACCAAGACTCCACCAATCATTCTGTAGCAACGCCTTGTGGGGTCCAGGGGCTCTATCGCGCCAATCACAAGGGAGTGCTCACTGACTTCCATTTCCAGCTCCGTGATCTTGGTGTAGAGTTGGTTCATTTCTGTGCGCATGTTGGCATAGGTGTTTGCAACTACTTGCTCATTTATGGGTTCTTTGCCGTCGCCACCTGCTCTGCTTGCCATTTTCCTTGTGATGCGCTAACCGCAAAGAAAGAAACCTGCAGAGAGAAAACGAACATTCTATTTAGAATCAAAACTTGGTAAAAGTACATTGCAGCATCAAACTAACCAAGTGATAGTGTCTCAAGTGATAATTTTTCAGGAAGCAAAGAAAACAAATAATAGTCCTAACACACATCTGGCAATAATCACTATGACTTAACACTCGAAAGACAAATATACTGCTGCAGTAAGAAAAATACAAGGGCATCAAAGGCAAACATATTGCTGAAGCATACCAACAGTGAGCAATCTTGAAAGGTGTATTGAAGCAAACAACCAATTGAGTGTTTCCAGAAATACCATGAGAGAAAGTTGATGCTTGCACAGGAAATATATGAAGTATCCAATCATAAACTTTCTATACATTCCACACACAATGTTGCCCTGACTAAGTTTGAAAGGTTGCTAGTACAGACACTGTCAACCTGATTCAACTATAAGGCAACACCTAGCTATTTTGGGCTATTTCATCTGCTTGAACTATAATTACTTCTGTTGTTCTGCAGTTCTGCTTTGCACAATAAATTATGAGAAAACCTGTAACTGCAGCATAGCAACCCTACCCAGCAACCAGACACCTTGAGCTTCGGAACCCGATCCAGATCGAGGTTCGAGATCGCTCAGAGTTTGCGCCCCAATTCGTCTATTTCAGAACATAGGAACGAAATCCTTCTCCCCAAGCGCTAGGATCATCTGCCTGACAACAGCGACAGTGGAGATGACCTAGCGACCCGCCCGTCGCGCAACAGCAGCTCTTCCTGCTCGCTGCGGATGCACTCGCGCATCTGAGAAGACTAAGGATAGAGAGGCCTAGAGAGGGGAGACGCCGATCCGGGCCCGGCCACCTCTCGCCGTTCCAGGCCAGGGTACGGACCCCTCCTCGTCTCCCCGGAACCGAGCTGCTTGCCGTCAGAGGGGAAGGAAGCAGCGCGCGCAGTACCTTTCCGCCGCGGTCAGAGAGAGGGGGGATATGGACGAGAGAGTACGGGCAACAGCGAGGTGCTCGCCGTCCACGAGCCGCCGTCCGGCGCTGCCTTCCGGCCCCGATTCGAGAGAAAGAAAGGAAAGAGGACGGAGAGAGAGGAATCACCTTCACGCGCGCCGCCGCCGATGCGAGATCTCTCAGCCGCCGCCGCCTCCTTTCTGTTCGTGAGTGAGAGAACCCTATTGTTTTTCTCGGTTCAGTGTGTTCTTGTTTTCCTATGTTTTGATAACCTTTTTTCTTAGGGGTTCCTATTTTTTGGTACCTGGTCACCGGCCTCTTTCTATTTCGACAACGTCCGATCCAGTGGAGAGATAGAGCTAGGTGTCTGATCTATCGGTTCTCCACCGATCATAATTTAGTTGGTGTGTTAGTAAAGAAAAGCAGATGGCTGGTTTTTGATGCGGTGATTTAAACATCTTCTTTTATTTTGTTCCATAATATTGATTTGGTTTCATCAATCCTTTGGATTGAGGCAATTCTCAAACAATTTTCCTTCAACAGTTATCAGATCTTATTTTTATTGGCGAGTATCAGTTGTGGTCTTTAGAGCCTAATATGACGGGGCATTTGTAAATGTTCCTTTGCCTTACCATTGGTTTAGTGCAAGTTTCGAGTTTCGATAAGTGACAATGGAGTCGAAGGAATAAGGTGACAAGTATGGTTTTTTATTTTCTTTTCTGTTAGCTTTGTATCATGTTGTCATTCCATTATACTAGCGAGCATTCCTTCATAATTATATACAAATGCCTTTTTATATATATTTTTCTAATGTATGGTTTTCATTGGCCTCCTCCTTCTTCGTGATCCCTCTTTCTTCATCAATCAAAAATTAAAAAATTACCCGTTTGTCTTAAAAAGAATGTATTGTTTCTCATTTTGCTCCTCCTACATTATGCCCCCCTCCTCCTTTGTAACCCCATTCCACAACCCAGTTTTGCATTGCTAATCAACTCTCTAAAAACCCAACTGATCGTCTAAAACAAGACCCGCTACTACTCCTAGTAACTATTTCTAGGTAGTAGTTGTAGCCACAAACTCGGTACTTCAGTACTGCTAGATGGAAAAACTCATAAGTACCGAGACAATGAAAAACAGAGAAGTTGAGTGGCAATAGTGGAATACATGAAGATTTTGTTTGAGGATCTTATCTTGGGTTTCAAGCACCCCTCATTACAGCACAAATTGTCCTAAACTAAATATAAATCTTGGACTAACCAAAAGACTATAAAGTATATGCTAAGATCTTGAGGTGGGCAACCACTTGAAGGAACAAAAAGTAGGTGGTGTTGCCACTCAAATATGATAACTAATTTTCTAAAATAAATTTGAAAAAATGTTGGTTTATCATTAATTAGTTAATTACCAAAACCCAATAGAGGTATATAAGATGCACTTTCAGTTTTTGAATAGGGGCTAATATATAAAAGTCAAGAAGGTATCAATTAGAACTGAATTTGCAACAATGCATTATCAAGAGTTGGTCAATATATCAAGGATGCATATAATCAAATATTTAAAAACTATAAGAGAAAAAGCAATGGTGATCCGCAACAAGCAGCAACACCGACCATCCCTTGACGCACATGGATGCAAGAATGATTCTCCAAAAGCAACGCCTTCATGAAAGAAACAACGCACAAGCGCTACATGTTGCCGAATCCAACCACTTAAGGTTGGATCATGAATTTCATCCTAAAGATAAAGTGCGAGCAAAATCCAACCAATGCCTTCAACAAGGGAATAATGTGACACAGTCGTTGCTACTACAACCAATTAAGGCCAAACATTGGTGTTTCATCCCAGAGCTCGAGACTAGATACTCAAGAAAGCACCACCAAACACAAAGTCACATGTGTTGTCGCCTTCATTTGCTAATCCATAAAAGAGGATGCCGGCGTGCACGACTACTTTGACGTGGACATTACCAACAAGAGTCGCCGGTGGAGCCAAGGGCACCCACGTAGCACACGAGACACTGATCACATATTGTTTAACAAGAGAGGAAGATCAATAGCACCGCCAAAATCCCACATTGGGGATGCTCCGATAGCCCCGCACCCTTCTCGTAAGTGATAGCAAATGTAGAACTAGGAATGCCCAGTGGCCTGAGGCGGATCAACCACACGGGCCACTTCACCACAATAACGCTTCACACTACCATGATCTGCCACCGGCAGCTCTACTAGCACCGCCAAAACAACTCGCGTGGACACAAGATAGTTGGGTTGAGCAACGGGAAGTCGGGGGACTCCACACACGAGGCAATGAGACCCGCCATGCCATGCCGCTGATTTCCGCTAACAGACACTGTTGCGCATTCGCGCAGCTATCACAAGTGGCCACCAACATTTCAGTCGCCACTTGGCCACCTCCACCGAGAGGATCCCCATCGTCCTCTTCACCGGAGGTCGCGAGGCTTTGCACGGCAGCAACCTCCGGAGACGGCGATGAGAGGGGAGAGACAATGTTTTGGGGGGGGGTTGGGGGTGGGGGGCAACACCAGGGGACGCCGGATTAACACTTGATCCATGTGTTAACATAACCTAAAAAAAAACACTAGTGTTTTCCCTTTTGATATGTTTCAATGATATTATGAACCAAAGTAGCGTCGTTACCTCTGACTCTAACTAACAAACATGTTATAGCCCAACAAACCAACCACGTAACACTTTCTTGATTTTCTTTGCTTTCAAACCTGGCATGGTGACATTCAACCAACACAGAAATATGCTGCTAACTCCAGAGCGCCATTCGTGGAACCCATGAAGCAAAACAACATAAAGGATAAGCAGTACAATACTCGAAAAAAGAAAACTGTGAATCTGCCATCAGCACACGTACGTGATCCCTAAGCATGCCTAAACAAGTTCATATACACAACTACATCAACTGTGGCCTACAGTATAAGTATGTCCAGGCTGAAACACTCCAAGGCACCTTTCCTCAGCTGGCATTATGCGCCTGGTCGTGCTCAATGAAGTCCAGCGCTTGCTCCTTGGATACCACGTCGATGTAGCTCACCCTACTCTTGTGCGCCACGCCGTAGATCTTATCCGCGACTTTCAGAATCTCTGGCCTGAATGTGGTTGCGATGAACTGAGTGTCCGCCATGTCAGCCAGACGTCGCACCACATCTACAACGACACTTAAGGAAAACAGCAATAAGCTTCCTTCGAACGCGACGTGCTTTAGCTTAATGAACATTAGAACAAATATTACAGAGACTTGGTTAGAAAAACAGGCACATCAAGATTCAAGTGAAAGAAGAAAAGTTGAAGGATACTGCCGACGGCTGCCCTGTACTGAGAATCCAGAGCGGCGTCGATCTCGTCGAAGAGGTAGAACGGAGCCGGATCACATCGTTGGATCGCAAAAATCAGTGTTAATGCCACCACTGTCTTCTGTCCCCCAGACAACTGTTTCATGGACTGGGTCTCTCCCTTGCCGGTGAAGGAAACCTGAAACATGATTGAACATGATCATCGAGCGATCGCCATAACAATTCAGGAAGAGTTTAATGCTTGACTGGGAATAGTATCACAGCATCATCTGGATTTTTATGATGAGCTTAGAATATATATTCATGAATGCATAGAAAACCTCTCTGCAAAGATTACATGCCTTGACTTTCACGCCGACATACTTGTCGATTCTCCCTTTAGGATCTGCTTCACGAGGCCCGTCCTCATCGTTGTCATCGTCATCAGCATCACCATCCTACAGAAATCAGGGGGAGTTAGGAAGTCTCAGAATATAATTTATCTTTCAAACACACATGTGAAAGAACAAAAATCAGACGATTGAGACAAACCCCAAAAGATTAAGAAGATTCTTCTTATAAAGAAGTATACATAATGGATAAGAAGCCCAAAAGTGCAAGAAATAGAACCAAGGTTGGTGGGTAAACAAAGGAAAAGAAACCTTTTTCTTCATCATAACCAAGGCTCCATGGCCACCTTGCACTAATTCAGAGAACACTTCGCGGAAGTGCCTTGCAACTCCTTTAAATGTTCGTTCGATCGATTCATCCTTTTTTTGGTCTAAAACCGATATCAAGTCTCGAATTTTCTGCCATTCCAAGCAGCAGATTTTATGAGATTCCAGGCTTAGGATGATCATAATGGAAACAAGTTTACTGATAAAAAAGCTTACCTCGTCAGCAAGGGCAAGTTCATCCCGTCTTCTCCGCAGTTGATCACATTGTTCATTGAAGTTCACACACTGGTCAAGAGCCTTTTGGTTGACATGACTAAATTGCTTCAACTGCTCATTGCGGTCATGAAGCAGCTTCTGCAGCAGCTTCTTATCTTTTCCCTTGTACCTATATTTTTTGCCAGCAAAAAAGATGAGCTAACACGGTATCATCGCACCACCTTATTTATGTGCTGATAATCACTACGTACATGATAATGAACCATACGAAAAAAAGGGCTCCACATTGTGCAACTGAATCAGCCAGTTTAGCTTCTTAAGAAAAATGGAAACATACCTTTCAAAAGCATCAACAGGCAATGAGCCCAAATCTCGCATCTTTTTCATACACTCAGCTTGCTTGGCTAGATGCATGCTCCTGGTGTTCATCAACTGTTCCAAGTCGTTTGCAGCATCTTGCACAGTCTGCTCCAAATTAGCTTGAACAGCCTGTTTTTCATATGTAACACGTCATACAACAAGTCAACAGTAGCTATACAAATTAAAACCCCGAAAAACAATATTGCTATATAAGTTACCTTCAGATCATCCCTTTGTTTTTCTAGTTGCTCCATCTTTCCCATAAGGTCATTAATAGCATCAACATTAGCTGCCCAAATTAAGGATCATTTAGGAGTTAAGGGGCATCTCCATCTAGTAAAACGCAAAAGCGAAAGAAAAGTCAATCGATGCTGATTATACCGTCCAGAAGTGTAGTCAACTCATCAAGATTGCTCTTGGACTGTTTCAGCTGTTGCTCTTTTGATCTGACTTCAAGAGGCAAGACTTCAGAATCCACAGATGAAATTATCGCTTCCAGCTCTTCCTGACGCCTCGTCAGATTAGTTGATAAATTGTTCTCCAGTTCTTCTTTTCTTGTTTCAATCTACATTACATAATAATCTGTACTTTAGTTACAGCTTATAGAGACCTCTGCTTCAATACAAGCATGGTTACAAAACTTCATTAGACAACCTCAATGCGACTGTTTTTACACAAGACAAACTTCTCCTTTAATCCAGCAATTTCAGGATTCAACTGTGAAAGAAGATCTCTTTCTTCAACTGTTAGCTGGTCAATCAGTTCTGTGCCCATCTCATCATTTTTCATTGCAATGCCAGATTGGATTTGCTCAATTTGGTTGCGGATGTTGCCGAGTGATTTTTCCTGCAAGGTAGAAACTATAAGATTACATTCCAGCCACAATTACATCATCAGGAGTGTATAAGGATTCACAAATGTAGAGACATCTATACCAATATTAGTACTCCCTCCGATCCAAATTGATTGTCGCTCAAACCGATGTATCTAGCACTGAAATACGTCTAGATACATCCATTCCAGCGACAACTAATATGGATTGGAGGGAGTATTACTAATACTCCTTAACAATAACAAGAAGGGGAATCTACCAGCAGCAATGCAGAAAAAAAAGGTAGAACTAATTAAGTAGTACCTTCTTTCCAAGGGCTTTTTCGAGCAATCCCTTTTGCTTCATTGCCCTGGTAATGTCATCTTTAAACTGTTCCAACTCCGACTTGGCATGATCACGTTCGGCATCCACTTGTTGATGTTTGGTAACTAAATCCATAAGTTTTCTATCTATATGTACGGGAAGTTAAGAAAGAGAGCTCTCGGATGTATGAGAGTTTTCTTGCAGTTAAACAGTAAACATTTTGATAACTTATCAAATTTTCTTCAAATATTCAAATTATTTAGGACATGGAGCCAACCAAATAGAAGCAAGCAACACGAAGTCATAAGTTTCAGTAAACTGTGTTGTACTGGTAACTGAGTATGCACACATCCATATGCTTTGATCAAGTGTAAGGTGGCATAAACACCAGATCATTACTGCTCCCTCCGGTCCATATGGATCAGAGGGGGTACATACATTCTGCAATAGTTAAATCTATGTAGGGTGCATACTTATTTCTACTATGAGGGTGCAAACTTATTTCTACTATGAGGATGCATACTTATTTCTAAGTAAATAGTAGTGACAATGAGCTCCAATGCAAGCACGGAATCTCAAATTTAAATGTGGAATGAAAAACCTAAACTATTTTGCACGTCGGGCCTGCAGTAAGAAGCGCTAGGAGATTTATATTTAGCTGCAGCGGACACTACAAGCAAAAAGCATGCAATCTTTGCACTTGACTCTTGCAAGAGAAATAGGAATATCATTGAACTAAAGCAGGATATCTTGCAGCTCTTTTCCCACATTATCCAGATGCACCGTCTTTTCCTGGATTGTTGTTTTATTGTCCCTAATTATTTTTACATACTTCAGTCTTGAGCGCCTATAGTCAAAGAAACCTCCTGTCATACCACCGTCACTTGAAACTTGATCACCTGAGAATAATCGGAGTGTCAGTTTATGTGTTAACAATAATATAATGACAAGGACAAGTCAAGAGCAAGAGTTTAAAGCTACCATCAAGTGTGATGCAATCTAGATCATTGCTGCGTGCAACCCTGGTCGCAGTTTCCAGGTCCCGGCATATAACTGTCCTACCAAAAATCTGACAGAAGTTTCAAAGTTAGCTAAAAAAGAATTGTATGAAGGTGAAAAGAAGTGCAACTTTGAAATAATAAGTCACCAAAAAATCTAGCCTAGGTGATTGTAGGAGTGAAATTACTTAATATGGATGAGGATGGGTCACCGATAAGCATGTAGAAATGCCATAACCACCCTAAAAAGTGCTCTAAAAGGTAAACATGGGAATGAAGAGAATAATATTTCGAAGCAACACAAGACCTTATTATATAGTTTTTAATAAGTCTCCAACTGCATCCAACTGGCACCCTTGGGTGCCATGGCAGCACCCCCCCCCCCCCCCCCCCCCCCTTTCCAGTAATGCAAAATAAATTTTACTATGTACTTAACGCTAGTTATCTGACAAGTTAATGCTATTTTAGGACTATTTGTTGATATTATGATGATGTTTCGACCAAATTATAGAATCTATAGTGTAAATTTTCAATATCTTTGAACTGTGGCACCCCCAGAACTGAGATCCTAGGCCCGCCACTGCTGACACCTGCAGATAAATTTGAATGATAATCTGGTACTGCTACGATCAAGGACATATGGAAGACATCACCGAACAAGGATATTCATATACAACTATTAGATAATTTGACATGGCACTTGTAACTCGAAAGATTTTTTTGGGTGCCAAGACACCAAGCAAACAAAGGCAAGATGGATACACGAGATGACAATAAAAAGGAGGCATTCAACGCAAACAAAGGGTAAAATTGAACAGAATAGTGCCTGAACTAAATTAACCATGATAGCCCAATAAAAGATGTATTGGAAGGAGAAAATAACAGAAAAACTTGAATCACCAGTTCAAAAGCGGGGCGATGATCGGCACGGTACTTTAACCTCTTCAACAGTGGAACAAAATCAGAACTTTGTGGAATATTGACGCTAGGAGCATACACTCTGTTCAGTGGTATGAAAGTCACCCGTCCATCTCTATCTTCCTTTTTGTCTGATGAAGGTCCATCCTTACCTTCCCTCCATATATCAATTATCTCCGTTGATATGTCGTCATTTGCAACCACCACATGGAACAAGCTAATTCACATCAGTAAAGAGTAGGTTATTCAACAGTAAATGGTGAAATGAAGGGAAAGGGATTCAAGATAAGAGGGCAGTTCTGGACCTATTTCCAGCAGCGACCTCAACAGCTGTAAAAAACTTCTCTTCGCAGTCAATTAGTTCTATTACTGGACCAAAAACTCCTTTCAAATCACGTTCCCTGACTATTTTGCTAGCGTAATTCAGGCCTCTCCTGGTATCCTGTGGAAGAAAATAAAATTAACACCATGCAAAAATAGATTTTAAGCGGTCCTTGCAGAGAAAAATTAACAATGCTACAGTATATGCCAAAAGAGGCGAGATCCGTAGCTTAAAATCCGAAGATACTAAACGCAAATTGCAAAACAAAACCAGGTTTTCGCTGTACTATATATTGCAGAATCTGTGTGTGTCTGTTGTTACTAGGGGTGCAAGAGGCATTCCTCTTCGTCCCGCGGAACTTACCAATTAGCTCATAATTTTCTGATCACTTGCCTAAAATTAACACTACATTGTATTACGGTATTGTCCACCGGCCCGACTGCTTGCATCCCTAGGAGAGTATTTTTTATTTCTTGTTCAACAATCGGAGGTTGTTTATATGTTCCTGACTAGCATGAACCAGCATCAGTAAGAATGCCTCATTAGAGTGAACACATATATCAGTATATCGCGTTCTCAAGAATCAGGCTAAGCAGCAGCAACATTATAAAATAAAAATCATTGAAATTTTGTAGTTGAAACAACCAAGCAATGTACAATCAAACTAGTGAATATAATTTTTTCAGTCATAATACGGCATCCTGTCCTGGAATCATTTATAGATGTGTATACCTGATATGCAATATGCAAGTACGTACATAGGAATAATAATAGAAACCCTTGGAAAGTAATATGTCGGAACCACTCATTAATACGTATTAATTAACAAAAGATATGTACAAAATGATACATTTGGCATACCCTGGGTGTGGCATAGTCAAGACTCTTCCGTGCCTTCACAATATCTTCCTTTAGCCTATCGATTTCAGCTGTTACGCTATTTTCCTGCTTCCACAATGATCTGTGACATTTACTTTCTACTTAGTATATAAAGTCTAAAGCAACACATCTTCAATCAAATCACAAAGTTATAAATGTTAAGAAATGTGCATACTTCCTTTCATCTTGAAGTGCATCTTTCTGCTCCATAAAGTCATTATAATCCTTTTGTCTGTTTGCAAGAGCAGACTCTAACTTGCCTGATTCACTTCTCCGAGACTCGATGTAGTTCGTCAAGTTATTAATTTCGCCTTTAAGTTTCTGAATCTCTTCTTGGAGTGAGCTTTCCTGTCATAATAACAAATCTACTTAATGAGCAGAGCAGCACATCAAAACAGAGGTCCAGACTGAAACTTGAAGAATCAAACAGGTCACTGGTTCAATACCTGCTTTCTGTTTGATGAAAGTACACGCTCAAGATCATGAATTTCTTTCTGAAGCCACTTATCTCTGGCAGCCTGATTCTTAAATTGAGTTGCCCTCCCCTGCTTTTGGTACAATAAACTCAGTTGCTGCTCGCGGTCCGTTATGCTAGCCCCACAAAATACAACATGTCAAAAAGGAATATCCATCAACAAGTAAAACTTATGTAGTCCCTCCAATCCATATTAATTGTCATTGGTTTAGTACAAAGTTGTACTAACTTTGTACTAAACCAGCTACAATTAATATGGATCGGAAGGAGTGCTATGTTTTACCTTTTTGATATCTCCTCCTCTTCCTGCAATTTAGCCTGGTGCACCCTACTAATTTCTACCAATTCAGACTCTGACCTTTCGCTCTCTTTCCTCATACTGTGTAAATCCTTCACAGCTTCATCCTAATAATCGAATCCTTTTAGTGCAGCAACAAAACAAAATTACTCAAAACCATGAGAAATCCAGAGCACGACATACCTTTGCTCGTTTTTCACTCGAAATTCTGTCTTCTATCTTTATCTTTATCTTTATCTTTATCTTTACCTTATCTTTACCTTATATATATATATATATATATATATATATATATATATATATATATATATATATATATATATATATATATATATATATATATATATATATATATATATTTATATTTATATTTATATTTATATTTATAATAATAAAGAGAATTGAGTATCTGGTCGTACGTCGTCAGATGTTTTGCAAAAAAGTCCCTGGGTTTATATGAAATCAACCCGCGGTCCCTCTGTAAGTGAAATCTGGGAAAACGTTTCGATTTTACAAAAAATACCCTGTAGTTTAGTATATTCAACCCGCGGTCCATATGTCCATATGTCTGGGGACCAGGTCAACGTGGGCACACGGCGGCTCGAGCGGCGCTGGCGCGGCGGCTCGATGCAGAATGGCAGCGGCGGCGGCTGGAGCTTGCAGGGGCTGGATAAAAACGAATCGCTCCTTCACAAGAGCCGGACGGACGCAACACCCCCGTCGCCCCCAACCCACCGCGTCCGCCGCCTGATAGAAAACAGAGGTGGTGATTCCGCCGGCCGGCCTCCAGATCCCCGACGGCTGCGAGGTGGTCGACGCGCGCCCACTCCCGGTGGCTCTCCTCTTTGCCGCTGTTCGCGCCTCCCCCGCCCAAGACCTCCTCTGCCTCTTTGCCGCCGCGCCCGCGAAGCTGCGCGCCCTCTCCTGGTGGCCCTCCTCTTCGCCGTTGTTCGCGCCTCCCCCGCCCAGGAGTCCAGGACCTCCTCCGCCTCTTTGCCGCCGCGCCCGTGAAGCTGATCTAGGCTTCCTGGCGACCGGACGTCCTCTGCTCCGTCGCACTGGAAGAAGTGCGGAGGAGGCTCTCCAGGGACTGGGCGACGTGTATCCGATAGGAACGGCCTGGATCTGGACGTGGTTGAGGAGGGCGGCGCTTCCAGGGTTGGACTGTTGGACTTGAGCTCGGTGCAACATCCATGGCAGCTTGAGGTCCTGTAGAAACGAGAAGAGAGAGGGAGTTAAGAGAGAGAGAAGAAAGAGGAAGGAGGGAGAAGAAGGAGAAGGGAGCAGAGGGGATGGGGTGGCCCGGCTTGCTGCTAGAGCTCGCCGGCGCAGACGGCTCTGGGAGGCTCGGAGGCTCGGACGCTCGTGCAGCTCCATGGGAGGATTGGATCAGGTTCACGCGGTGGGAAGCTCACGGTGGGGATTTCTTTATGTGGTTTGCCTTTTTTAATGGCTGTACCGGATTTGTTTAGTAAAAGAAGCCGCTGGATGCTACTCCAGCCTAACATCAATTGCAAAAAATATATTCTAAATAAACACCGATATAATTACTTGCTGTTGTTTGTTGTTAGAACATCTAGGCTTCGCAAATTCCTCCCTCAAACGCTCGCGGACACGCTGCCCGGTCACGTAAATAATGCATTCTATAACCGGATACCTAAAATTAGAAACCTCAAATTCATATAATTACATGCAATATAAACCTAATACAAGTGAAGCTCGTCCAACTCCACCGTGCTCATGTCCGGCGGCTGGATGCGCCCCTCGTAGTGTTGGTCCGGTCGTCGGCGAGGTAGAGTAGGACATGGGACACTAGCCGGCTCATGGGAGTCGAGCTCCCGTCGTCTCACATGCCCTACTATTCCACGTCAGAGCCCGTAACCCGGACGGTGCCGGTGGACGTTAGGTCGATGACGGATCCTTCCTGGGAGGAGATGACGTCCACCATGACGTGGTTGCGGTGCACGCACCTGTGCATTATACGGGGCGTCGGAGAGTGTAACTCCGCCTCTCCAACGTCCACCGCCGCGAGGGCCTCCGTCGCCTCCCGTGCCCGCTGCCTCGCACGACGGGCACGCCGCGCCATGTTAGCATCTGAGGACGCCCATGGAGTGTCCTCGGCGCGTCAACGGAGGGGTTGCACGTTTGCCACGTCGTTCGGATGCCGGAGGGACCGCACTGCCTCCGATGAGGCAGCGACGTCGTATCCAAGCACAAGTTGTTTCGACACAATGGATTCCCGACGTTGCGAGTCCGAGTGTTACCGTCGGGCGGCCAACTCCCGGTAGCGGCGGAGCGCAAGCTGGACGGTCATCTCCTCCACGGGGCTGATCTGGAGGTGAAGGACTCGGATCGCTGCCCGCCATGCCGGAGAAGGCCGGAGATCACCGGAGATGAGCTTGGGTGGCGGATGGGAGTGGAAGCGAGTAGGGTGAAGTGGCTAGGGTTTGGTCCGACGAGCGGATGGAGACGAATATATGTGGGGTCGATGCGGGCCAGCGCGGGCCAGACATATTTGGGCTGGTATTGAAAATACATATTTCTTAAGGGAGAAGATATTTGGAGCTCACCGGGACTTGCTGACAATTAACTTATCCACATTTTCTTTTCTAAATGAGCATCGTTATAATTACTTGCGGTTGTTTGTTGTTACTGTCATAGTTTAATATTCATGCCTACTACATCATCAAATATAATAATTAAAAATGAGTGAAATGTCGAAAATTAATATTTCTTAAGTGAGAAGATATTCGGAGCTCAACGGGACTAGCTGACTATTAACATATCCTTAACTCTGAATGTCACCGACGTGTTGGTGAGACGGGGAGGAGAGAGGGAGGGATGAAGAGTATAGAGAATGTAACAATGGTGCATCTTGCTCGCGTCATGTTTCGTCCCGCACGCCAGTTATGAGGGGCTCCGTTGTACCATCTCTCCCGCCGCTCTGTGTGCCCTAATCCTAATCCCCAACAAGGCCCGGCCATGTTGGCATGGGAGGTGTCCTCCTATTGCTGGCGGCAACGTGTCAACAAAAGAGCCCCAGGCATGGTAAACTCTTTACCTTTCGGGCATCATACCTTTGAAGTTGGAAAATTTAAGTATGAATTAATGTTAATAGGGATTCTGAAGGAGAGGAGGACAGTAGGGCTAGGCAAAGGAAAATAAGTGGACGCATGGAACGGGTAACAATGTCCCCCGGTGCAACGCACGGGCATTTGTGCTAGTATCTCTCAAATCAAGTTCAATCTGAGTGACTAGCTTCAGTGCTTTAGTACGCTTCTTTTCGGCATCTTCCTTTTGAGACTTGGTTTCATCTATCCCTTCTCTACAGACTTCTATTTCTTTATCAAAACTCTTGACCTTCTCACGTACAACTGCCACTTCATCGTCCGCATTTGACAACCTTTCAGAAAGTTTTCTTCGATCATCATCCATCTAACAGGGGGCAAATCAAATGAAGTGAGTTGATAGGCATTATAGGATACAGCAGGATTAATGATATAAGTAGGTTTTGTTAGATGTGTGTTTGGTGTGTTCTCAGCGGTACTACCGCCCGAGGCGGTACTACCACTCTGAGTGCGGTACTACCGCCCGAGGCGGTACTACCGCTCTGAGTGCGGTACTACCGCTTGTAATACCTCACATGTATATGTACTGGCCTTTGGCCCACAGTGAATATCAGTTGCTCTTTCCTAACACGGTATCAGATGCTTAGGTTCTCTCCCACCCCGCACGCCGCAGCTCCGTGCTCTCCTCCACCGCCGCCGCCGCTGCTAGCTGCTCCGGCCGCCCTCACCTCGTCTGGCTGCCCCCTGGGCTCGCCGCCTCTGCCGCGCCACCGGAGCCCGCCTCCGCGCGCCGTCCGGCTTCGCCCGCCCCCGTGTGCTGCCGGCCTCCTCCGCGGGCCACCCGGCGGCCGCCGCCTCCTGCCGCGCCCCTTGCTCCGCCCGGCCCTCCTCGCCGCGGATCCGGTCGCCCCCGTCGCGGATCCGGCCGCCCCGTCCCGCCCACTGCCAGGCTCGGCCCGGCCGCCGCCGCCCGCAGCGAGTACCGCGCAAGCGGTACTACCGCTGGCAAGCGCGGTACTACCGTCCGAAGCGGTACTACCGCCCGTTACTGCCGCTCTACTTCCGCTTGAAGGCCAGGCATACCCGAAGACTAAAAATAAGCGGAAGTGCCCACGGCACTGGACCGCGGAAGTACCGCCCAAGCGGTACTACCGCTCAGCATAGCGGTACTACCGCCCTGCGCAGCACGGTACTACCGCTGCACAAGAGCGGTACTACCGTCTGAAGCGGTACTACCGCTGAGAAGTGCGGTACTACCGCGCACTCAGGCATCATGTCTTCGTCGGGCTATGTGGCTGTTCCTCGGTGCTCGGTGATCTTCGATGGCACCAACTATGCTGAGTTTGTGGGTTTCATGCGCATCCACATGCGCGGTCTTCTCCTGTGGGGCGTTCTCTCTGGCGAGGTTCCTTGTCCGCCTTGCCCTGTTGCACCTGTGGCTCCTACCCCGCCGGTGCCGCCTGTTCTTGCTGCTGATGCTTCTCAGGCTGATCGGGATACAGCCAAGGCCCTTGACGATGCTGCGGTTGATGCTTATGATCAGCAGGTATCTGCCTACTCAGATGCTCTTGCTGTTTACCGAGATGATCTGTCTGCTTACACTCAGTGGTGCAACGATGATGCTCGAGCTGCTGCTGTTCTCACTGCAAGTGTCTTACCTCAGTTTGCGTCTGAGTTCATGGGACTCGGTCATGTTGCTGCGATGTGGTCCTATCTTTGTCAGCGATATCAGCCATCTGGTGATGCTCTCTACTTAGCTGTGGTGCGTCGGGAGCACGCTCTTCAGCAGGGTGACTCTTCTGTCGATGAGTTCTACTCACAGAGCTCTGCCATCTGGCGCCAGCTTGACTCTCTCCGGACGGTTGTTTGTGGTACTTGCCGTTGTTGCCAGACTGTGCGGTCGGACTTGGAGTTTCATCGCCTCCATGAGTTCTTATCTCGCCTTCGTCCAGAGTTTGAGCCTCGGCGTGCTCACCTACTTGCTCGTGGTCGTGTTCCTATCTCGGAGGTGCTTGCAGAGCTTCGTGCTGAGGAGACACGCCTCCGTTCTGCTGGTCTGCTTGTGGTTCCCACTGTTCTTGCTGCCCGAGCTCCTGTGTCGTCTGCTCGCCTCACCACTCCACCGCTCCTGCCCACACCTTCAGGGGGGGTGGGTCACCCTCCTTATGCTGAGAAGGGCCGGTCGCGCCGTGACACCTTCTGTGGCTACTGCTCCAGGCCAGGTCACCCAGAGTCTGAGTGTCGCCAGAAACAGCGAGACCAGAGGCGATCTTCCAGTGGGACTCATGCACCTTCCTCGACTCCGTCACTCACTGATCAGGACATTGTGCGGCTCAAGCGCCTCCTGGCTTCCTCCGGCTCTTCCTCGACGGGTTCTGTTGCCGCTGTGACTGCCACCACAACTCCGCCCCCGCCGGAGCATACTCAGTCAGGTACATCCTCGTGGGTTCTGGATTCTGGAGCTTCTTTTCATATGTCTTCTGATTCCTCTGCTTTATCTTCTCTTCGACCTCTTGATTTTCCTCTTAATGTTCTCACTGCCGATGGCACACCTCTTCCTGTTGCTAGTCGTGGCATCCTTTCCACTCCGTCTTTTTCGGTTCCTAGTGTTTCTCATGTTCCTCGTCTTACCATGAATCTCTTTTCCGCTGCCCAACTTACTGATTCTGGCTGTCGTGTCATTCTTGATGCCGACTCTTGTTCTGTTCAGGATCGTCGCACTCAGGCTCTGGTTGGCGGTGGCCCTCGGCGCCGTGAGTCTGAGGGCCTTTGGGAGGTTGACTGGCTTAGTGTTCCTTCCGTTGCTACCACATCCGCCAGCTCTCATGCTCTTGCTGCCTCCTCTTCTGCGTCCTTCCAGCAGTGGCATCATCGACTTGGTCACATCTGTGGCTCTCGCTTGTCCTCATTAGTACACCAAGGCGTCTTAGGGTCTGTCTCCGGTGATGTTTCGTTGCATTGTGATGGTTGTAGGCTTGGCAAACAGACTCAGTTACCTTACCCTACCAGTGAGTCTGTATCTCAGCGTCCTTTTGACTTAGTTCATTCTGATGTATGGGGTCCTGCTCCTTTTGACTCGAAAGGGGGTCATCGCTACTATGTTCTGTTTATTGATGATTTCTCTCGCTACACTTGGCTTTATTGTATGAAATCTCGCAGCGAGGTTCTCCCCATATACAAGCGTTTTGCTGCCATGGTTCGCACTCAATTTTCCACGCCTGTCCGTATCTTCCGTGCTGACTCAGCTGGAGAGTATATCTCTCACATGTTGCGTGGTTTTCTTGCGGAGCAGGGTACTCTTGCCCAATTCTCTTGCCCTGGTGCACATGCTCAGAATGGCGTTGCTGAACGCAAACATCGCCATTTGCTTGAGACGGCTCGGGCGATGATGATCGCCGCCTCTCTTCCACCCCATTTTTGGGCTGAGGCCGTTTCCGCATCCACCCATCTCATCAACATTCAGCCTTCGGCTGCCTTGAAGGGTGGTATTCCTATGGAGCGTCTCTCTGGTCGCTCTCCTGACTACTCCGCTCTTCGTATGTTTGGATGCGTGTGCTATGTTCTTCTTGCTCCGCGAGAACGAACCAAGTTGACTGCTCAGTCCGTTGAGTGTGTTTTCCTTGGCTACAGTGATGAGCACAAGGGCTATCGCTGTTGGGATCCTGTTGGTCGCCGTCTACGCATTTCTCGTGATGTGACGTTTGATGAGTCTCGTTCTTACTATCCGCGTCCCTCCTCCTCGAGCTTTTCCGTGGAAGATATTTCCTTCCTCCTCCTTCCCGACACATCTCCCTCTATGCCTCCTGTTCTTCCCTCATCCCCGGTGCGTCCCCCTACACCACCGGTTCCACCATCCCCTCCCTCCTCCTCCTCTTCCTCATCTCCACCATCCCCTCCCTCCCCACCCTCCTCCCCAGTCTTTCGACCTCACTCCCCGTTTCCTCTCCACTACACTCGTCGTCCTCGCGTTGTGGATGATCCTACTGATGTGCCCTCTACTTCCAGTGCACCTCCTCTCACGCCTTCGCCGGTCCATAACCTCCGTGTTAGGCCTTGTCCCCCACCTGATCGCTATTCTCCTGACAGGTATTGTCTTTCTGGCATTGCTGAGCCCACCACCTATCGGGCTGCCATGACTCAGCCTGAATGGCAGCTTGCGATGGCCGAGGAGCTTGCGGCGCTTGAGCGCAATGGCACGTGGGATCTGGTTTCTCTTCCCTCCGGTGTTCGTCCCATCACCTGCAAGTGGGTCTATAAGATTAAGACTCGCTCCGATGGTTCCCTTGAGCGATACAAAGCTCGTCTTGTGGCTCGTGGCTTTCAGCAGGAGCAGGGACGCGATTATGATGAGACATTCGCTCCTGTGGCCCACATGACCACTGTCCGCACTCTCCTTGTTGTGGCTTCTATTCGTCATTGGTCTGTATCTCAGCTTGATGTCCAGAACGCTTTTCTCAATGGTGAGTTGCGTGAGGAGGTTTATATGCAGCCTCCACCAGGGTACTATGCTCCTGATGGTATGGTCTGCCGACTTCGCCGCTCCCTCTATGGTCTTAAACAGGCCCCTCGCGCCTGGTTCTCGCTGTTCGCCTCTGTCATTACTGCCGCTGGCTTCTTGCCCAGTGATCATGATCCAGCACTGTTTGTCCACACCTCTTCTCGTGGTCGGACTCTTCTCCTTCTATATGTGGATGACATGATCATCACTGGTGACGATTCTGAGTATATTGCCTTTGTTAAGGCCCGCCTCCGGGAACAGTTTCTGATGTCTGATCTTGGTCCTCTTCGCTACTTTCTTGGGATCAAGATTTCTGAGACCTCTGCAGGCTTCTTCATCTCCCAGGAAAAATATATTCAGGATCTTCTTACTCGTGCCGCTCTCGGTGATGAGCGCACTGTTGTGACTCCTATGGAGCTCAACGTTCAGCTTCGTGCTTCTGATGGTGACCCTCTTCCTAATCCCACTCGCTATCGCCACCTCGTTGGGAGCCTTGTCTATCTTGTTGTTACGCGTCCTGACATCTCCTATCCTGTCCACATTCTCAGTCAGTTTGTTTCAGCCCCCACCTCTGTCCACTATAGTCACCTTCTCCGTGTTCTATGATATCTTCGTGGCACGATCTCTCATCGCCTTTTCTTTCCCCGCTCCAGTTCTCTCGAGCTCCAGGCCTACTCTGATGCTACGTGGGCTAGTGATCCCTCTGATCGACGCTCGCTGTCTGCTTACCGTGTCTTCCTTGGTGGCTCTCTTATTGCCTGGAAGACAAAGAAATAGACTGCGGTTTCTCGCTCGAGTACAGAGGCTGAGTTGCGAGCGATGGCTATGCTGACGGCTGAGGTGATCTGGTTACGATGGTTACTTGAGGACTTTGGTGTGTCTGCTACTACATCGACTCCCTTACTGTCAGACAGTACCGGTGCTATCAGTATTGCGCGTGACCCGGTGAAGCATGAGCTCACCAAGCACATCGGTGTGGATGCCCACTTTGTACGTGCTGCTGTGCAGGATCAGACACTGGCTCTTCACTATGTGCCCTCTGAGTTACAGTTGGCGGACTTCTTCACGAAGGCACAGACTCGAGCGCAGCATGGCTTCTTTCTCTCCAAACTCAGTGTTGTTGATCCACCATGAGTTTGAGGGGGGGTGTTAGATGTGTGTTTGGTGTGTTCTCAGCGGTACTACCGCCCGAGGCGGTACTACCGCTCTGAGTGCGGTACTACCGCTTGTAATACCTCACATGTATATGTACTGGCCTTTGGCCCACAGTGAATATCAGTTGCTCTTTCCTAACAGGTTTGAGCTAGGGTGTCTCATTTTGGAGACAATGCCTTGTGCAGTGGCCACAATCCATGGAGTTAACATGCAAAGTGATATAGCATGGATTATGGCACACCATGAGAATGTTTACAAGAATGTATGGTGAAGCATCTTCCAGACATACTACTGAAGAAAAATCGGTAGTGTTTAGCAAAGGAAATAATAGAGGATAGCATCCATTGACAATTCTTTGTCTTATAACGGAGAAAAGCAAAGATTTATTTATTTTTTGCTTTGTGTCACTTAATTCTACAGTCTACAAGGAAGGACACTAAGCTTCATAAAATATTTCTAGTTTTTTATACTCAAGTTTTTTGAACTTGATGAGGAGCCCAAAGAACCACAAGGTTCTTCCATCAGGGTGGAACTGTAGAAAACAATCAAAAAGATACTCATGTGATCATTTGAGTGGGAAATGTTACTGATTTGTTCATCAAAACTCAGCTCAAGGCCTTCAATCATTTTGTAGTCAGGCTATTCAATTCAATCCAAAGTAAACTTATGTAACAAAAGGGGAAGTCTTACTGAAACTAATTCATTTTTAGCATCATTCAGTTCATGGTCCAATATATTATACTCAAGTGATCTTCTTTCTTTGTCCAGCTCCTGGTACTTCTCTAGTTCTTCTTTCTCTTCATCAAGTTCTCTCAATCTTTCCTCCAGGTAGTGGACAGTTTGACCAATCTGCTTCCTTTTATGGGCTGTTAATCAAATTATTAATGGACGTCTCAACAGGTCATTAGAAAAATTATACAGATTTTTTTTGGTGATTCAAACTAGCCTGTTTCTTGCAATATCTTCAAGCTCTCCCGACGTCTATCTTCATAAACACGCGTACCACCAATCTCTTTGAG
The DNA here is from genome assembly GCA_039707655.1 of Elymus sibiricus. Taxonomy (NCBI): domain Eukaryota; kingdom Viridiplantae; phylum Streptophyta; class Magnoliopsida; order Poales; family Poaceae; genus Elymus; species Elymus sibiricus. The sequence continues at coordinate 434,237,384 of CM077666.1, forward strand.
AAGATCCAGTCGTTCAGAATCCTTCATTAGAGTAAGGGATGCAATCTACACATGAAAACTTTGTTAATATCATATTTGAACACATCATGGGAACAATCAGATGAATAGTTTTTACCTTCCCCTGCTGTACAATATAGTATGGATTAGAGCGAGAGAAGCCTGCACTCTCCAGCAGGTTCATGACTTCAGTTTTACTGAACATGGTAGGCAATAAGAAGTGAGTGGATCCGAGCAAGCGACAAGATACAACAATGCTTAACCGGTTACGGTATAAGACATACCTAACATGTTTCCCATCCAGGTAGTATTCATCCTTCTTTGAAGAAACCGTCCTCCGCAGGCGTACCTCTTCTCTATCGACCTGCAGCAAAATTGAATAGTTTAGAGGACTTAGGCATGATGTTGGTTTGATACTTTTGTCAGTTAAATATGCAGCTTGAGAGTCAAGTAGATAACTTGAAACAAATAAACTAGCACTGAAGAAATTAGAGGACTTACTGGAATACGGTTGTCCGAATTATCAAACAGTATCTCGACGAAGGCAGATATAACCGAGTGTCCAGCACCTTCCTGAAAATGGTCACTTCGTATCAAACAGCAGTCAATTATTTCAACTATTCAGATTTGATCAAAAAAAGAGGAGGCATACATGGAGAAGAGCTCCCCTATCTTCGCTGCGCAGGTTCTGAAACATGTCGCTTAGGACAAACCGTATAGCTAGAGCATTTAGAACGGCCAAATTAGGAAGAAAGCAGCGTATAAGTGTCAAGAGGCATAAGAAAGGATAGTAATTCAGCAGAATCGCGTGTTTGAAAATATTACCGTGGAAAAAGTTTGATTTGCCAGATCCATTTGCGCCATCTGTGATGAACAGTTAAATCAGTGTTATTTCATTAAGAGCACAACTAAAACTATGCAGTGGATTTCTATGATGCTTAGAATAAATTTGATACTTAACTGATATATGTCAATCATTAAAGATTTGAAATAGGTACCATGCAAGCCAATAATGGAGGCACAAAAGAGCAATAGGATTTAACCAAAAAAATCACAGGGGAACCCATTTCATTTACTTAATTCAAACGTGCACGCAGCTGTGCATAATAGTATACCTTATTATATTTACATGATATCATCATAAATAATTGTAGTCACATTAGCAATTGAAATTGTTGGTTTCATTGTGTTCTTCTCTATGGTCCAAGAGGTTTTAGAGTTCCGACAAACTTCCTCTTCAGATATGTTGCATTCATGTTCCGGTAGTATCAACTTCCCATATATTTTCCGGCATTTCCATATCTGTGTTTGCTTCCACTAAATTAAATATGGAAACAAATTTGACAGCACTTAGTTCCGTCCGTTTAAGCGCTGTTCTCATTGTTAGAATAAATCCGAGGTATGAGGTCGATCCACCGAAGAACAAGCAATCACAGCATGATAACGACACCGAGATTTGTTAACGAGGTTCGGCGAACTCGCCTACTCCCCGGGGCAATGACTACGGGCGCTCCTCCCCGAGATACCGCAACACCGGCCACCCGGGCGCCGGCACAAGCCGCCGGCTCCCCCTTGCGAGCCTGTCGCTATCTAGTCGTCATAGGTTACAACGTGGGGTGCCTCCTCATATATAAGAGGCCAAGGGTACAACGTGTCCGACTCCGACACTACACGTATCCTACCCACAATACAACACCAAGTCCAAACGTAACCCAACTCGTACACAATATTCGACACAACTCTAACAAACTCCACCTTGGCGAATATTCTCCACCACCTTGAATTTGTCCATGCGTCAAACTTCCATGTACTCCGGACTTGTGTTGTCTTCTTCGTAGCTTACCGGGAGCTACTCGACGAGTCTGCCCCAGACCCGCCGCCACCGTGGAACCCCGCCGCTACTCCTGCAACTCCAGTCTCCGTGACTCCACCTGCAATAGTGCTTCCTTGCAACTTGTAAAGATGCGAAGCTGTCCTCGCTCCAATCATCACGGTCACCTCATCTTCAATGATTTTCATGGTCTTCTTATCCCGATCACAACGGAATACCATACCACTATCATGAAGAACTCCAAGCGAAATTAGATTCCTCCTTAGCCCTGGCACATGCCTGACTCCCCGAAGCATCCGCTCAACTCCGTCAAACATCTTGATTTTGATGTCACCTACTCCATCAACACGATAACCAGTGTCATCGCCCATGTAGGCTAAACCAAACTCACCAGACTTATACGAAGAGAACCACTCCCTGTTGGGTGTCGCATGAAAAGAGCAAGCTGAATCCAACATCCACGCTTCACCTTTGGTTGACCGCTTGTCTGATACTACGAGGACATCACTACTGCTGTCCGAGTCATTACCATGAGTTGCCACATTAGCACTTGTCCCACCATTGAGATCTGGACAGTCCTTTCTCATATGTCCCCACTGCTTACACTTGTGACACTGTATTTTCTTTTTCTTTTTCTTGTTCTTCCCTGCCTCATATCCCTTCCGCCACTCTTCACCCTTGACTAGCAAACCTTCACCATGAGAGACTTCCACCGCGTTCTTCTTTCTCATATGATAAGATAGCAATGCCGCAGTAATATCCTCATTCTTGACGGTCTCCTTGCCGTGTGTCAAAGTAGTGATCAAATGGTCATAGGACGATGGCAATGAACAAAGAAGCAGAATTGCCCTATCCTCGTCGTCAACCATCGCACCCAAGCGTGCTAGATCCGTCACGACTTGATTAAAGGCGTTCATATACTCCACAAGATCCGACCCCTCCTGCATCTTCATCCCATACAACTTTTGCTTCAGATACACCTTGGTCGTCGCAGTCTTGGACATAAACTGACTTTCCAGCTTCTCCCAGATTTTCTTCGGCGAATTCTCATCCATCACATGATAAATAACCTGGTCCGACAGACACAGCCGTATAGTTCCGGCTGCCCTCAACTGTAACTCCTCCCAGTCCTCAGCCTCCATCTTAGCTGGCTTGGCTTCCTGCAACAACGCCTTCAAGCATCCCTGTTGTGCCAACAAATCTTTCACCCTTGTCTGCCATAACCCAAAGCTTCCAGTCCCGTTGAACTTCTCCACCTCAAACCTGGTACCCGATGGCGCCATGGTTCTTTGTACGGCTGACTCTGCGAAAAATTACCCAAACTATCACCACGACACCGTAGTACACGGACACCTCCGTGCACAATTCCTGGTCTTCACGTGATGAGCAGCTCCCTTGGCGCTAATTCCGATGCTAATGCTATTTGCTTTGCCAAAGCCTCCGCTCCTTCCTGATGGATGCGTACCACGCGATGATTTTTTGTTCTGCCGATTCGATCTGCTGTGCCTTGTCTCTCGTACCTTGCCGGCTGCCTGCTTTTGTACTGTGCGTGCACCAGCAGTTCGACTCGGAGACGAGTTCTCTCGGGACTCTGTCCCGTTTTGCTTCCAAAACAAACTCGGTTTGCTCCTGCGTATGCGACTGATTTGCCGCCTGGCCCGTACGTTCCTCGGACGCCTGCAGCCGTGCGTCTTGCGCCACCTGGGCTGCTGCCCACGCGGGGATTCACAGCGCCCGTCGATCGAACGATCGACTTCCAGCCTGCCTGCCTGCCCGCCCTTGCACGACGCGCCGCCGCTGCTTGTACGCTCGCCCGATCTGTATCCAAGATCGCCGCACGTCTAGCCCGAGCACACGTACCTAACTCTGATCAACAATCCATAGCCTCAAAACAACCTAGCTCATGATACCACTTGTTAGAATAAATCCGAGGTATGAGGTCGATCCACCGAAGAACAAGCAATCACAGCATGATAACGACACCGAGATTTGTTAACGAGGTTCGGCGAACTCGCCTACTCCCCGGGGCAATGACTACGGGCGCTCCTCCCCGAGATACCGCAACACCGGCCACCCGGGCGCCGGCACAAGCCGCCGGCTCCCCCTTGCGAGCCTGTCGCTATCTAGTCGTCATAGGTTACAACGTGGGGTGCCTCCTCATATATAAGAGGCCAAGGGTACAACGTGTCCGACTCCGACACTACACGTATCCTACCCACAATACAACACCAAGTCCAAACGTAACCCAACTCGTACACAATATTCGACACAACTCTAACACTCATCCCTAATTCATCATTAATTAACACACGTATTGTTGATCATCACTGTAAAATTGCAAATAGCAAACCACATAAGGATTTCAGTACCCTAAACCCTAAAACCAAGTTCGACAGAAAGAGAGAGAGAGAGAGAGATACATTACCAACTACGTTAACTTTGGGGCTGAAAGGGTCAGTTGAGGTTTCCTCCCTGTAGCTTTTAAACCCTTGGATTACGACCTGCGTAGACAGCCATGAATTACGTCGAGATGAAGCGGCGATATGAATATGACCAAAATCACGTACGGTAAAGCCACTCCATTCCAAAGCTATTACCTTCTTGATATACATGGTTCAGACGGGGAGAGAGAGAGATCACAGCACGATTTAATTCTGCTCGTGTGGACAGAGCATCCAGGTGAGGTAAAAAATTCTACCGGCTGGCAAATGAGTGGAGCTACCGCGTCTCTAATAAGGTGGTGATGTTTGGTTCAAAACGGAAAGGTGGCGACGGCGGCAGGAACGCGATGTCCCGGAGAGGAAGAGCGTACGGGAACTGCGCGTGATCGTGGTGACGCGCGTGAGAGGCGGAGGCGTTGGTGGAGGCGGTGGGAGCGCGGAGCGGGATGGAGGCGTCGGCGATGATGCTTACGAAGTACGGCACGGTGGCGGCAGAGCTCTAGGGCATCCGGCCGGTGGTAGACTACGGGAGGGGTTGAGAGCCACGACGGTAGTAGACTCGCGAGGAAGGAGGAAGGAAAGGCACGGGAAATCAGGACGAAGGAGAATGGAAGTTACGGAAAAGAGGGAGAGAGAGCAGATAATTTCCTTTTAGCATATTTTCTCCAAAGATATACCCTTATGAAATGTGTGTACTGTCGTCGTGAGAAAACGTTCATCAGGCAGGCACACGCTAGGCTGCTACCACTCCGCCACATTTTTCGTATCCCTTGCCTCGGTGAACCAACACGTGGTTCGATGGTTAGGAAGGTGCTTGTATGGTGCGCAACAACTCATCGACATTACCATGAACCCATCATCAACCCCAAAAGTTTTAATAACTGCACTAATTATAAACGGAATCGATAAGTGCCGAACGTGCCAGCTTTCTGCAATTCCTCCCGAACGCTGCAACCACCGTACGATTTCTTAGCACGAATCACTAAACAATTCCAGTGCCACGTCATTTTTCGAAGTCGTTCGGTGCGCCACGCGACCGAACCGAACGCGTACGTCTCGTCATTATCTTCTTCTCTCCCTACCACGCACTCACTCTCTCCAGTCCCCACCGCCGCCCAGCTCCCATTTTTTCCGCCGCCGCCCAGTGATGCAGCCACACAGCTCACGCAGCGCGGAACTCACCATCCCCGGCGACGCGCGGCCCCGCGGCGACGCCCCCGCGCAGCCTCCCGACGACGTGACGCCCCCTGCGCGCCCCGCGGCGACGCCCCCGCGCGGCCTCCCATCGACGTGACGCGCCCTGCGCGGCCCGCGGCGACGCCCCCGCGCGGCCTCCCGGCGAAATGACGCGTCCGCGCGGCTCGCGGCGACGCACCCGACGCAGCCCCTGGCGACACACCGGCGCGGCGATGGCGGCCGCGCCTTCCAGGGTCGCGAGCGCGACGGGGACGGCGACGGCGACGGAGAGATCCTATCGAGCTCTGTTCAGGGCCGCGTCTCCTCCACGACCGCATCTCCTCCGCCTTTGAAACCAGGAACTCCATGTACGCCAAGTCGATGTGCGGCGGGGACGGTGAGATCCAATCGAGCTCGTCAGGGGCGAGGTCGTCTGCCCGCCCACCATGTCTCCCATTGCAAGGTCGATTCATCACCGTCCTTTTTCCTCCCCAAAGTTGTTGATGCTCTGAATATATCATGGCATTTTCCCCAATCTTAGATGGTTTTCCCAACTAGCATTTTTTGGGACAGTTCTATGTAGAAACATGGCAATATAGTCTTCATTTTTTGCCACCCTAATTTGCATTTCTGTAAATTGCCATGGCAATATAGTCTTCCTCTTGTGCCATAGTGGGCTCTTCCACACATTTTTTTGATCATGTTTATACAGTGATGATTGTTGTTGCTGTGATGGCATTTTTCACCAAAGTTCACAATCTCCAAAATTGCCATGGCAATTACCTCGGTTTTATGCCATGAGAGCATGGCAAAAAAATTCTTCTTCTTTTACAACATGGCAAACTTTTGTTTTTTCTGTAACCATGGCAAATAAAGTCCATACATCACGGCAAACTAAGTGCTTAGACTGTGGCAATATAGTCCTCTTTTTAGCTTATATTTTCTGCCATGAGCATGGAAATTTCTTCTTCTTTCTTTTTGCAACATGGCAAAATTCCCATTATATGGACATGGCAAACTTAATTTATTGACCATGGCAATTTTAATTCAAATTACATGGCAAATTTAACTTCTTTTATTTCCATGGAAACTTTACCATGTTTTTTTTATACTTTCACTCACATGGCAATTTTACTAAAGGGGGATTTTTCATATTATTTTTTATTAATATCATGGCAAAAAAAAAATTATGGACATGGCAAACTTAATTTATTGACCATGGCAACTTAGAATTATTTTTTCTCTCTACATTTTTTCCATGGCTTTTTTATAACGAATTAGAATTATTTGTTTCTGTTTACAAATAAAGTCCATACATCACGGCAAACTTAGTGCTTGGACTGTGGCAACATAGTCCTCTTTTGTAGCTTATATTTTCTGCGATGAGCATGGAATTTTTTTCTTCTTTCTTTTGCAACATGGCAAAATTCCCATTCTATGGACATGGCAAACTTAATTTATTGACCATGGCCATTTTAATTCAAATATCATGGCAAATTTAACTTCTTTTATTTCCATGGCAAATTTACCATGTTTTTTTAATTCTTTCACTCACATGGCAATTTTACTAAAGGGGGGTTTTTCATATTATTTTTTATTAATATCATGGCAAACTTTTTTTATGGGCATGGCAAACTTAATTTATTGAACATGGCAACTTAGAATTATTTATCTCTCTACATTTTTTCCATGGCAACTTTTTGATAACAAATTAGAATTATTTGTCTCTGTCTACAATTTGCCATGGCAACTTTTCTTAAAACAACTTAAGTGCAAATAAAAATGTCATGATATGGGACCATGGCAAAAGAACTTATTTTTTTAGGCCCATGGCAATTTAAGTGCAAGGATCGTGGCAAATGTAGTCTACGGGTTATGACAATTTTACTTTCTGGACCATGACAAATTTCTTTTTTTTCCAACTTGGCAAATTTTCTTTAAATATGGGACCATGACAAATTTAGTCTACATATCATGTCAAATTTAGTTACTGGAGAATGTCAAATTTGGTGTACGGGCCATGGCAAAAAAGTTTTTGGCAACATGGCAACATTTCTTTAAATATGGGACCATGGCAAATTTAGTATATGTATCATGGCAAATTTAGTTAATGGAGCACGGCAAATTTATTATATGGGCCATGGCAAATTTCTTTTTTTTCAACATGGCAACATTTTCTTTAAATATTGGAGCATGGCAATTTTAGTTAATGGGCATGGCAAATTTAGTACATGGACCATGGCAAATTTCTTTTTCTTTGCAACATGGCAACATTTCTTTAAATATGGGACCATGGCAAATTTAGTTAATGGAACATGGCAAATATAGTTTCTGGATCTTTGGCAAATTATTGAAAAGATGACAATTTTTATTTTTACCGCGGCAGTTTAGACATATTTTTGGACCAATATTGGACCATGGCAAAACTTCTTTTACTATGGGACCATGGCAAATTCAGTATATATATCATGTCAAATTTTAGTTAATGGAGCGTGGCATACTTTTGCCATTTATGTTTTTTTTCTTCTTTTTCTTTTAATGTTTCTTTCCATTTATGTTTTTTTTCTTCTTTTTCTTTTAATGTTTCTTTTTCTTTTTCTTTTGCTACAGCGTGGCCATGTCCTGTAGGTATTTTACTTATTCTGTAGTTTATAATGACATTTTTTACTGTTGGTACTTGTTGTTTATTTATTTTTGCAGGTTTACCAGGAAGGCTCATCTAGGAAGACACGGGCCTACTGAGCCCAGCTGGCTGGCCGTTCGGACGGAACGCGCTACCGCACGAACGACCACGAGCAGTTCGGTCGCAGCTGGTTGGGGCCCGAACAAATCGTTCGGGATGACAACTCCCCATACCGAACGTCAGTTCGTTATCGGGGTCCATTATAAAAGCTCGCGCACGTCCATAGTAACTGAGGTAAACTCTCCCCTATTTGAACTCCCTATGCATTTTCAAACAATCAAGTTGATCTTATTCTCTTTATTTTTGTCCCCCCACCTTATTTTTCCCCTAGTGATTAGGCATCTTAAAACAATATAATTGTATTTGTGTTACAAATTTTTTTATGTCTTATGTCGTACTAATTTTGTAGGCAATTCAAATAAAAATTCTAGTGAGGTTTTTAATAAGCTAGAATTACGTGACTGGGACCATCATGGAATGCAAAAACGTAAAGTAGTGTAGTGTTGTAATTTCATCTTTAAACTTTTGCATTGTAGTTTACGTAAATCCTGACTGTATTTATTGAACTTATGACGTTGTCACACTTTATTAAGTAGTGATCTAAACGTCTTTATATTTCTTTACGGAGGGAGTACTTCTCAAAATTTGGTTATACACAGTATTTTTCAGAGTTTTATGTCCCTGCTCGGTAAAACTAGAAAACATGATACCCAGGTGAGAGAGTCCTCAGTTTTCCCTAACCTAGCCGCCGCCACGTGAAGGCGACTAGGGAGGCGATCCTCTACCCCCGATCTCCACCGGCCAGGGCTGGTCCCCTCTCCCTCCGACTGCTGCTCCGGCGGCAGGAGGGAGGGGGACCCTGTTCCTCCGCTCTATAGTTAGGGTTTGGTTTTGTTGGTCGTGGTGCGCCATTGGGGTGGTGGGAGCAGCGCCCGGACGAATAAATCTGCCTCAGTTCCACTCCCACACCGGCGGTGTCCTTCATGACAGCGTCTCGGAGTTGATGGCATCGTGTGTTTGCCGATCCTTCAGATCGGCGGCATTAGGGTTCATGGATGGTGTCGGCGAGGCGGCGGCGGCGACCCCTTCAGGTGTGTCTCTCCTTCTACTCTGTCCCCGTTGTTGCGGCGTTGTCTCCGACGTCACGGCGGAGCAGGGAGGTTTTGTCGTCCGGGAATACGCGCAGACAATCCAGGTGTCAGTCCTGGAGTTCGATGGCATGTCTTGGGACACATTGCCCCGGTTTGATTCTTTCAACGGCAATGCTTTTGCTTCAGGCAAACTACTTTGGAGGTCCGTAAAGCTGCTGATCAACGATGGAGCCGCGTCGAGCTCGGGTGAAGAGGTTATCTGTCTCCTTTTCCTTGGTGGAGAGGGACAAGCGCTGGTTTTTTGCATATAGGATTATCCTATCTTTTCAGTCATGTAATGTCAGTGTTTACGTGGCTTGTAACTAAATATTTATTTTATTATTGAGACACATATTACCATGCAAAAAAAAACTACTCCCTCTGTAGAAAACATGACAAATTCTTAACTGGCAGGTGCATCCAACACGGGGTCAAATGCAGTGAAATTGTATAAGGAGAAACCATCGAGTCATTCATGCAAGGAGTTTGGGATGCTTTGGCAACAATTTATTATTTCCAACATCATCTAGAAGGTCCTTCGATCTTCTGCCTCAGCTGTTCATAGTTTTGCAACTCCTCCATTGACAATGACGGCGAGATATCACCCAACACCTGTGTAATAAGAGAACTAGTTAAACTCATAAGATATGACCAAAGAGATTTTTATTGTGCTTTCTGAAAAATGAATTGAATATTACCGTCATAAAATCTTCAGTCTCGACAATGACTTCTTCTGCACCGGCGTCGTTATTTCTCGAAGGATCAGCTTCAAGCGTTTTGACCTTCAAACAAATCGCGTAAGTCTGACGGAGCACAGCTATGAGAAACATAATGTGGCCGCAGCAGGGAAGTACAGCTACTCACGGAACGCTTAGCAGCATGAAACCATGCATCCGCGCATAATGCATAAATATCAGCACCAGTAAAGTTTGGAGGACAGTGCTGAGCAATCGACAAGAGAGATACATTCTCGTGGAGCTTGTACTTGCGAGTCTGTGCTTTCAGTATCCTGCATAACAATTATAGGAAGATCATAGTTTAGTCGAAACAAACCTGAAATTTGGTGAAAGAAAGAACTACCGATGACTACCTTTCCCTGTATGATGCTTCAGTATTTACACCAATGTAGAGAAGCTTATCAAATCGGCCAGGGCGGAGAAGTGCAGAATCAAGAAGGTCAGGCCTATTGGTAGCCCCAATAATGAAGAGGTCCTAGAGAATAATTTGGAAAATGGTTTCCTTTAATGTTACTGCATCTAGAGTATAGGTAAAAAAAAAAGGCATGTCGTAGATGAGGAAATAACCTGGCTGTTATCACTTAACCCATCAATCTCCACCAGCAACTAGTAAAGAGATAAAAGGGGAAAGTGAATTAGATGACCCTAACATTTTAACATTGAAAATAAGAGGGAAAACTGAGACACCCAGTCACCACCTCATTGATGAAGTTAATTATACCTGAGAAACCACTCTATCCATCACACCTCCAGAATCTGCAGAGGATCCTCGTGCAGGAGCAAGGGAATCAAGCTCATCGAAGAAAATTACACATGGGCGTGCTGATCTAGCCTGAAATTGACAGAGAAAAACTGAAAAACCTAAGTATATGTGCATATTTCATGGCAATTACGTGGCTTGTGCAGATGGATATACCTTCTCAAAGACGTCCCTGACATTCTTCTCTGATTCTCCAACGTACATGTTTATCAGTTCTGGACCTTTTACGCTAAGAAAGTTTAATGAGCACTCAGTTGCTACTGCTTTCGCCAGTAATGTCTAAGAATACAAAAGAAAACATCCTAGTGAGCATGTATCATGTTGCTGTTGGATACAGCTATCTCTTGACAAATGGGAATGAAAACTCAATTCAAGAGAAGTATAAAACTCACTACACCTACCTTCCCAGTGCCTGGAGGTCCATATAACAGGACACCTGATCGCTTTGGCAATTTAGAAGAAAAAAGGTGCTTGTACAACAGAGGTAACTGAATACCAACAAAAGAGAACACAAGTTAGCAGTTTCAAACCAAATGAACCAGCTTCTGGTATAACCAAATCTTATTTGCATCGATAGAATGCAATATCTTAGCTCAGAGATGAATCAAGTAAAATTTACCTGAATTGTATCTAGAATAACCTTCTTCACTTCCTCAAGCCCACCAACATCCTCCCATTTGACATCAGGAACCTATAGCACAAAAAAAAAAAAAAAAATCAAGGACTTGCAGAAAGCAAGCTAAAGCTGATATGTATGGTTTCATGGGTTGTACACAGATGGGCCTGAAATCTAGAAGATATAAGATATTGGAAGGCAGGGATTAGTGTTTTACTTTTGGTGTACCCAATGCAGCACGATTCCTTTTCTTAGCCCGTTCTAAGGAAGACAAAATATCTTCTTCACAGAAATGATTTTCTTCTTTCTGAGTGGTAGAAGAGCTTGCAGTAAGGGCATCCTCAAGCTCGCCATTGCTGCTTTTCTCCACTGCAACTTTATGCGCAAATGACACACCAGCGTCTGCGACCAATGCAAGTATATCCCTAGGCATGAACCCAGACATTTGCACTGATATATCTTTTACAAACTTGTCATCGATACTCTGAAAATGAAACCATATAAGCACGAAACTTTAATAAAAGCATAAAACTTCATTTCTGGTTCAATAACAACAACAAAAAACACCTCATCAGCAACTGTTGAGACACCATGGAGTGTTTCAGATATCAAGTTCTTCCTCTGGTCTTCATTTATAGTCTTCATGTTGACCTCATGGCGGAAACATCGCCTAATTGATTGCTGCATTCCTTCAGCACTGTCTGCAGTTGCCACTAGTATAACTTGAACAGAGCTTACACATTCAGGTTCCACAAGGTACTGAAAACAAAGAGGTTCAATAATAAGATACTTGATAGTTGATACAAAGATGATTTTATATCCCAAGGGATTGTTAAAACCTAAAAGCTTGGGGAACAAAGACCTACTGAATTTCCAATCACATCCCTTGCTGGCAGCGAGTCTTTCACAACCCAACACTGTCCAGTGTACTGCTTAATGACAGACTCAACATTTGCTGCAATGCCAGATTGCTCAGATTGTGGGCCTTCATTGGAGGATGTATTCCCAATTGCATCAAAGTGGCGAAGAAGTATTATAGAAGGAGAATACCTTCAAAAAAGAATATTCAACAAAAAAGGAAACAAAGTAAATACCATCGCCTGGAAAAAGTAAAACAAACTAAAGAAAACAGTTAACGAACTAAAACAGGAATTAATTTCTGTAGAGATAACAAAGGACAAAAAGATGAGTACTTCTGAGCTTCTTTGAAGGCAGCCACAAGTGCATCAGATGCCCCGCTTTCTGATGATGTCATCAGATCATGACAGCAACACTCAACCACATGCATACCAAGATGGTTCGCAACATGCCTGACTACTGTTCTTTTTCCACATCCTGCAACCCCAGCATTTGATTTGAACAAAAGTTCAGTTCAAAGTCGAGTAGTAAAATGTGAAAAGGAATGAGACTACAATTAAAGTGCAGTAACCTGATGGGCCGTACAAGAAAGTGGAAAACTTGATTCTTGGTAAAATGTTTGAAGGACATAATGCTGGTGCGATGATGGATGCTAACTGCTCCACTACTTCGCCATGCAAAGGGACTGAATCATCATTGGCAGAAAAGAAGCTGCAGGGAGGTATTGGAGCAGAAGCACTTCCCCCAAGCACAAGGGCTGTTTGATCACGGTTAACACGAAGAATCGGCTCATTTGATGGTTCCATGCCGGTTACCTGGTGAATAATTACAATATTAACACCCAATACTTATGGATAAAAAATGAGGGCAAAACTAAGCTAAGAGGATAGATAACATTTATTATGTATCTTTGTTTCTTCATTCAAACATGTCTGAATGAAGAAAAGTGGGTAATTTACCTTAAAGTATATCATGCTAGGAGGATGCAGTCTACCATTCTCCTTATTGCACGCTAGGCAAGAGATCATGCCACAATTCCAGTCATTATGTATGCAAAACACATCCCCGCTTGCTAGGAACCTATCAAACTTGAAGTGTTCATTTAAAGCTTGATCTATCATATCTTGGTAGTCACTTCCTCCAATGGCTGAATTTATCTTTAGGGAAGCAAGCACACCACAATCAGGAATCCTCACAATAGAAACCCGTAAGTGCAAAGCATGTTTAGGCACTTGTGGGCATGGGAGAAGTTCTAGGTGAAGAGAAATACCAGTCCCACTACTAGCAGAACCATCCTCGAAAACTTTAGAGCAAAACTTGAAAGGTTCCTCCCCTTTCTGAATAAGAAGCTTGAGACAGGAAACATGCACTCCCAGGTTGAAAGCCAAAAGTGGGCTAACATAAGCAACATCTTCATCCAAGGGTGCAGAGCTGTTAGCTGGAAATGAGCGAGTAGGTAAGAATCCCATCACACGATCAGAAGAAGAGGTTGAGGCCACAGGGTCAGGATCGGGATGCTCTCTCTTGGACTCATCGAGGGATGGCCGATCCAATACTACTGCTTTGACAATCCTCCCAACATTATTGTCGGTATTCTTGACAAGCACCTGCAGATTAATAGCTGTTCATTACATTTAGTCTCAACAAAAGATATTCCTATCTACCAACTTGAGTGCTGAAAATTGCAAAAACAAAAAGGATATATATATCAGTTAACATATATGTGCCCACAGAGATCATTGCTGTAGCACAAAGTTGTACTACACATCTTGAGTGTATACTTGTCACTACAGCTCAGTCAGACTACAGAAATCAGCAGGCGTCACCCAGTTCATCTACAATTATTAATTAGAACCAAATGTATCCATCATTATTCAGACAGTCATGCAGTATGGCCACCCCAAAGTCGATGACACCAAATTCACTCCTCCTACAAGCACCAGATGTTTCACAATTCATCCCCTGAAAGCGATCGAACCCCCAACCCGGCCATCCAACCGACACCCATCCCAGGACCGGAATTCGATCCGAGAGACTTCGAACGGAACCACGTACCGTCGTGCCGGTGACGACGGCGAGCCGGCGGAGCGCGGACGCTGGGAGGGCGACGAAGGAGGCGAGGTCGCCGAACTCGCCGCCGCATCCGGAGCCGGAGGGACGGGCGGGGAAGCGGAGGACGCCGGCCCTGAGGCGCACCGGCTCCGGCGGCGGCGGGGCCGGCCCGCGGCGCTCCCCCGGGAGCGAGTCGAGGAGCGCCTGCGTCGACGCGAGCACCAGCGGCTTCCTCCGCGGCCGCCTCTCCACCATGGCCGCGGCCCCCGTGGAGAGGGGGAGAGAGGGAGCGGAGAGAGTCGAGAGCCCACGGGACGGGAGGAAGACGGGACGGGACCGTTTGACTTGGATCAGCACAACGAAATAACGGAGGAGAAATTCCAAGACGAAGACGTGGCGGCGGTGCGTTACCGTTAGATTAACCGGTGATTGCATCGGAGCTCCACTCCTCGCCCTCGGATCTCACTCAACCAAATCAAACGTCTGTTAACTGCCAAGACGTCTTACATTATTATTTTAGCGAAAAACAGTAGGGAACGCCTCTACCGTGCCATTTTATATTTTATGATGAACAGGGATAAGTATATGTGAAAAAGAAAACAGAGTAAAACAGGGGTTAAAATTTACAAGCTATCAAGTCATGGTTGCTAGTTTTCGAAGATCTTTCCATTCCCTTGAGGCCATATGCTCCAGCAGCCAATGATCATGACCTTCATGAAGTGAGTATCTATGTTTGGCTGCATTAATAATCATCTCAAAGAAATTAATGTCACTTTCCTCGTGTATATTTAACTCTTAAATAATTTATGAACGGAGATAAACGTAAGTTGACATGTAGATCATGAACCATCTAATGTCTGACCTCTGACGGGGGGCTCCACCCGTCCGTGGATGCTTTTCAGCCACATATTTTGAATCATAAATGCGACACTTAATTTTAGTTAGGTTGGCTAACCAATAATTCCATGATGTATTTGATGTAAATATTGTGATAATGATTCCCAAATATCATGTCTGTCTGAAAAAAAAACTAATATTTTCATGGTACTGGCTCCGTGAATGTTTTCAAGATGCATCTGGTAAATGGAATCTCATTTTTAAGTGAAATAAATAATTCCATGATGGTAATTATGGATAATATCATGATACTAATTCTCAGAAATAATGTCTCTTTCAAGAAAAGAAAAGTGAGATTGCATGATACTAATTCTTTTGATAAAGTTTTTGAACTAAATTTAAAATTTAAATGTAACACTAATAATTCCATGATACCTTCTACTCCCTCCAGTTGGGTTTATAAATCGGGCACAAGTTCTTAGGTATTCAATTTGACTAATAAAACAAGTATATTATTTTATAAAAATATATCTTTAGATTCTTCATCAAATGAAGTTTCTAACTATATAATATTTGTGGCATATTATACATATTTTATTAGTCAAATTGAGGACCTAAAAAATCCGTACCCGACTTATAAACACAAACGGAGGGAGTAGCGTTTATAATCTTCGGCTCCCATGATCTAGCGTATAAGTTAATAACTATCTGCGACATCTATGTCATTATCAAAGTTTGTGATCAAGATTACATAATGCAATGTCAATTCTCAATGGACAGGTGTTAGACATCAAGCAGTGCTAAATATCTTCATAAATGTTTGTTCACATCGAATGTTGTTCATTAAACTCTCATGTGCTTGTAATGTTCGAATCTTCTTTTATCGAGTGTTATGTCCAATGCCAAGTTACTCCGCGCTTAGGCGGCAAAATTAATGACACCATGTTGCAGTTGCAAACATCAGCCACCCCTTCGTATTAACTAGTGCATTCAACTTTTATCTCCCTGGAAAAACATTTTGGCCCTTTACTTAGATCCCGAGTAATTAACGGTTGTTACAAATATAGGTTTATTGGGCTCCCATGAGCCAAAAATCAGCGTCGTAGATTAACCCCAAATGAAGTCCAATTTTGAAAGTTCAATTGAAAAAAACACATGAATATATGATTCTTTAGAAGAAAGGCATTGTCTGATTTCATATTATAATAAAATAACCAATCATCGGTTTTACACACATGCACACATAGATAACTTAGCATACATAGATAACTTCAATTTATCATACAATGAAGTGTCGAAACACACATGCGCGAATAGATAATTTCAAAGTAGCACACACCAGAAGTGGTTGAGCGCCTTGCCGCGCCATTTCTTGGCTATGAAGGGTTTCTATATATTTTTACTTTCCCTAATAACTTTTGGTGTTGGGTTTCTAATAGGAGTTGCACGGGTGGACGTCTATCAAACGTTGTTGATCATAGCCACAACGCCGCGACACACACACACACACACACACACACACACACCCACCCACCAAACCCTCCCTCACTCGTGCACATATCTCTCGCAATAACAATTTCCCCCTTCCTGAATTTACAACATGACATATAAAAAAAACATGGTGGCGGTGACACGTAACCGAGAAGAGCCCACACAGACAACATGTGTAAACAGAATGTGACCTAACGTGTTAAACAATCTCCATCACCCCTGACAAGCTAGTCCCACACGCCCCTCCCAACCCTGAGCAACTAAGTCTCTCCTTTCTCAAGGATCTTAGAGAATGTATGTAAAGATAACATATACATCAGAGTCCAACAACTGCACTCAAAACCTGACCAAAAAATAGCGTTTAAGGCTAGGTTTCGAACACCAAAGGGAGAAGGTTAGCTTTGGTCCTTAGTGATGAGTGAAACGTCATGGTCATCCTTGCGGCTTTGTCCAACATCCCCTTGTCTTCCTCCTTGCCACTAGTAACCAGAACCGCAAGAAAGCAAGCATTCTAAATAGATAGTCAAAGGGAATAGCGGGGAATTAAGAAACAGTAAAATTGAGCCAAGTACGGTCTCTCACAGAGATTTGATCTCGTCGGGCGTCGGATTCTACTATTTGACGCTCCAGATCCTCAGTTCACCCCACGACAAGAGTTTGTGCGCCTTTCATCAAGGTCTGTTTGCTTCCCCATTTGTAACACCCTCTTGTAATTAAGCTACAGTAAACCCCTGCAAATTATGCTAAGTCATCTAGTCTTGCAATGCCACTTGTCACTTGGCTTCAGAACAAATTCAAATTCTAAATTCAAATAGCAAGGAAAATAAAACCCCTTCAATAAATTAAACAAAATAGTTCATAATATTGCAAATAATCCCAAAACAATTATAAAAAAACAAAACCAACATTATTTGGTTTTCCAAATTGACCCTAGCAACCAAAACAGTGGGCCAGCAGCAATTAATTGGCCCATTTCAATTTAAATAAATAGTGAAACATTTGCAAATAAATTGAGACTTTGTGTGCTGCTCCAAAACCTTGCCTAGTATTTATGTGCCAAATTTCATACTCAACTAAATTCATTTAATATATAAAAGAACTACAAATCAGTAAGTAAAATATAAAACAGAAAAGTAAATAAAGAAAAAGGCCTAGAACCAACTGTGCACTAGCCCGGCTAAACCGCAGCCGGCCCAGCCCACTAACTCCATCGCCTACCTGCTCCCGCCCCGCTGTTAGCGCCGCCATGGCCAGGAGCTCGCCTCGCCGCCGTTCTTCGACGCGTGTGGCTACAGAGAAGAGGGGAGACGATAAGGATCGGCCAACCACTTCCCCTGGTGCCCCCTGCTCATTTTCCCCTCCTTCCTCGCCTCTCTCTTGATCTGGATCGGAGCCGAGCGCCACCTTCGCCATGACCTCGACGTAGGCGTGGCCACCGAGCTCCACGTGCCTTCCCGTCGAGTTCATCCGCTTCGCCATCGTCACCTGCGTCGCCTGCTGTCACTGGACCAAGCCGGGAGCCTGTGTATCGAGCGCTGCGACCACGTCTCCCTCCTCGGCTCCGACGAGTACCTCCGACAAATACGCCACCTCTGCTGCTCCAAATCTGTCGCCGAGCCATCATGTGCTCCTCTGGTGAGCCGCGCAATGTTTTCCCCTGTTACCCGCTCGGATTGCTGTCGCCAGCTGCCATCGCCATGGCTGCCCGAGCAGAGCTCCACCACAGTTGACGCTGCCGTCGCTATAGTCGCTGTCGCGAGCAGTTGAGCACATCAACGTGCTCAGTACGCTTCCTGGAGTCAAACGCACTTAGTCTCGCCTCCCCTCGTTCCCGTTTTACTCGAGCCCGATCAGCTCCGAGTTCCGGCGTCCGCTGATGAGGTCGCCGTCGACATCCAGGACCTCCCCGAGACCGGCCAGTAGCATCACGCGACGCGCGACGCCGCCAGCTTTCGAACGCCACCTCGCGCGTGTCGAACGGTCCACCGTAGAGAAAATCAGAAGCTCGCTGGTGCCCTCCACTGCGAAAATGGCTCGCCGGAGTTACTCCGGCGCCGGCCACCGGCGCCGCTGACGTGGCTTGCCATGTGGCACCCCTTGGGTCACTGGCAGCTGGTACCCGCAGGCCCAGTTGACCCAGTTGACCAGGTTAACCGGCTGACTGGGCAGCCCCCAGTCACTGACTGGTCGGCCCCAGTTGACTGGTCAACTGGTCAACCGCTGACCAGCTGCTTGGGTGCCTCCTATCTACTCCTGGTCGTCGGGGATCTCCACGTCGTAGTAGTCTCCACCTTGGTAGTAGTAGTCGTCAGCGGTGGTAGCGGCCTCCTGGGATCCGTCATCTGGTCGCAGCAATCAGGTATGGGGAAAAGAGGGAGCAAAGCAACCGTGAGTACTCATCCAAAGTACTCGCAAGACTTACATCAGAACTATTCTAATTATGCATTGGTATCAAGGAGAGGCTGTATTTGTGGACTGGACTGCAGAATGCGAGAATAGAGAGAAAGGCCTAACCTATCGAAGACTAGCATCTTCAGCGTCTTGCAGCATTAGAAGAGTGTAGATTAGTACATAAGTATAGTAGTAGTAACAAGTACAAGTAGCCACGCCCAGAGATCCTTCCTCGACTCCCTGCGAGAAAGCAATCCCGGAGCTAACATATTCAACCCATTTCTAGTTGTAGTAGATCGGGATACTTTTTGAGCGTCCTGTTACCGTGGACACGGCTATTCGAATAGATATACTTCCCTGCAGGGGTGCACCAACTTACCCAACACGCTCGATTAACTCTGGCCGGACACACTTGCTCAGTCCATGCCCGGCCTCGACTGATCGACACGTCGCAGCCCTACCTAGGTTCAACAGAGAGGTCAGCACGCCGGTCTACACCCTAAGTGCTCAGGGGTCTTGGGCCCATCTCCCGTTGCACTCCTGCGCGTTGCGTGGGCGGCCGGGAGCAGACTTAGTCCCATTAATACAAGCGCGGGCGTTCCCAGTCCAACCCGGCGTGCGTCGCTCAATCACTGACGTCTGAAGAACTTCGGCTGTTACATACGACGCCGAGTACCCATATTATTCCCACGTGCTGGTTAGCGCGAAAAAGGCTAGAGGCCTACTCGGATCACATATCCTAACCCATTAGTGTGTTGGGAGCTCGCGGTGACAAGCAGAGACTCACGATCATGTGACCCCGTCGCCCCGTTTCGTGGACTTACGGCAAGGGCTAGGAATGCCTGGCCGTGCCACGTAATCATCTCTCGGGTACCCTCATGGTCAACCCGACTTCACATCACTCGCGCGTACCCCTCGGGGCCGACCTGACTTTATCCAGTAACAGTAGTAAAGTCAAAGTAACCGTGTGTCCTTAACCTCAAGAAGGAATCCGAGGAATCACCCTCGTTGGATTCCCACTCGACGTATCCGCCAAGGTGAATCCGGAGGAATCACCCTCGCTAGCATTCACACTGGCAGGGTTGCACGACAGAAGCTTTATCGGAGCTGGTGAAAGAGGAATCACCCTCGATAACCCACGACCGGCTAACTGCACTACAGAGACAACATCGGGAGTGGGATAAGAGGTATCACCCTCGGCACTCGATGGTAACTCTGCAGAGTCGAGCAACATAGGGGGTGTGCGGTGAGGTGCTGGTCTCAGCCCGTCGATCACCTCGATCGGGGCACTGATACTAAAGCGGGGCAACTGGGACAAGAAGGAGGGCCACAGATGGTTCACTACCAACCTACACTAAGCATTTAGGATATCAGGTAGGGTATCAACAACAGTTACAAAAACAGGCTATGCATCAGAATAGGTATTCGAAACAATAACTGTAGCAATTCTAATGCAAGCAGGAGAAAGAAAGAATAGGTGATATAGGCATGCTCAAGGGGGGGTTGCTTGCCTTGAAACTCTGCGGCAAAGGAAGGATCGTCAACGGTGTAGTTAGACTCCGGAACTGCGTCGGTCTCGGGGTCTACCGGATAAGAAGAGGGGGAAGAAATAATAAATAGAAGCAAATAATGCAACACATATGCTTGGCATGACGAAATGCAGTGCGGGTGGTGACCTAATGCAATCCTACATGTCGCAGACGAAGCGGGAAAATATCTGGGCGGTTATCGGTATACTGAACCGGAGGGGAAGGTTCCATGTTCAGGTAGATAGGAGTGATGGTCAAGCATTTTGACCATGTATTCGGATTCGTCTTGAAATTCTGAGCAACTTTCATGTAGAAAGTTTTTCGATCCGAGCTACGGTTTATTTTCTACGAATTTTCAAAGATTTAAACCTTTTCTGAAATTCCTGGAATTATTTTAATTAAATAATCGCATTATCCAGAACAGTGCACGTGTGACATCAGCCTGATGTCAGCATGACGTCAGTGGTCAACCCAGCCATTCCAGGTCAAACCTGACGGCTGGGACCCACCTGTCATACACTGAGACTAACTAAATTAACTAACAGAGTTAATTAGCTAGGTGGGGCCCTATGTCAGTGACTAACTAATCTACCAGATTAAATTTAAAAACCTAATTAGTAATTAAGCGCAGGGGGCCCACTGGTCAGTGACATTGTGATGCCACGTCAGCAGGGTTGACTGGTCAAACCAGTCAACCGAGCCGCGGGACCCACGCGTCGGCGTCTCAGGGTGGACCCCAGCCATGCCACGTCGGCGGTGGCCATCGGAGAAGCTCCGGCGAGCTCGAAACATGGCGGAGCTCACTGGCGAGCTTCGGATTTTCGCTACAAGGGCTCAAATCGCGCGTTTTTGGGCTCGTTCGAACAAGCGCGGAACGCCGCATCCAAACGAGCTATCGCTGGGCTACGGGGATGACCGGAGGTGGCCGGACGGCGAGGTACCGCGGCGGCCGGAGCTCAGGCATGCTCGCGTTTGCAGCAGCAGCTCGCATTCGGGAAAATGGAGGGGCTAGGCCTACTCTACGCGCTGCTACGACGCCGATGGACAAGCCCGCGTGACCAACTGGTCACCGGAGACGTGCCGGCGACGAGCCCGCGCGGCGGCGAGCTCGGCTGTGAGGAGAACGTCGGGTACGCATGTGGAACTGAGCCACAGAAGTAGGGAAGGGGAAGCGGAGCTCACCGAGCGGCTCACGACAGGCCTGCGGGTAAACAGGAGCGCGGTGGCGAGGCAAAATCGACGGCGATCACCGGCGGCAGAGAGATGATGGCGAGCTTGATTCGCTCGATGCAGGGCTCCTCGGGGTGCGCTCGTCGGTGTGGAAGACGTAGAGGACGTCGGTGAACCTCCTGGGCAGCAAGAGAAGGCTCGGGGATGGCAGTGGCCACGACGGAGCAGCGATGCGGCGGAGGAGGCTCTCGGATGAGCTCGAGATCGAGAGGGACAGAGCGAGGGGAGGAAGGAGAATTGGCCAGGGGGGAGGGCTCGGGACAGGGGAGCTCGCCCTTATCCTCCGCGAGGGCGAGGGACGGCCGGCGCATGGAGCTCCAGCGCCCACGGCCATGGCGCGCCCGACACCGAGGCGGGAGCAGGTGAGAACGACGACCTAGACAGGCTGGGCCGCTCCTGTAGCACTTGGGCCGGTAGCACAGGTGAGCTTTTTCTTTTCTTTTATCTGCTTTTCTGCTTTTCCTTTTACAGCAGGGTTTTACAAAATAAAAGAGTTGCCAAATGCTTTTGTAAAAATGTGAAACTTGTTCACATAATTACCTTGCATTATATTGCACTGCCACAAAAAGTTTGGGCATAAAATGAATTTGAATGAATTTTTCATAAATGAATTGGCTCATTTAATTGCTGGAATTGCACTGTTTCAAAGGCTAAAGTCGATTTTAGCAACTTGGTGATGTTGTTTTCCTGAACAACAATTTCTTTTGGATTATTTGCTAAATGATGAACATTTTTCCAGCAACTTTTGAGCAACCTCAAATTTCACTTAAGATTTGAATTTGAATTCAGAGAGGAATTTGAAATGAGATATGAACCAATGATGATCAAGCACTATAATCCAAGATGACTTGGCACTCATCATAAGGGATTACTGTAGCTCATTTCTTAGGGGTGTTACAATTCTCCTCCACTACAAGAAATCTCATCCCGAGATTTTAGAGGTGGAGTAAGGGAAAAGAATTATCGGAGGTATAACTCAGGGAATGTGGCAGAAAGTATCTCTCGAATTGAAATTTAGGAAAACATCGAGAGCAAAGTAAGAAGGTACAATAAGGAGTTTCAAACAGATAGACAATCATTTGATGCCTGAAACAGAGTGTGAAAGGGGTTTCAGAGCAACAGGAATAAGTATTGCGTCTGAAACTAGAATAGAGCATCGCTAGGAAGGTGGCTCGTGAATTACATATGAAGCTAAGTGCAAAGTTACTTCGGAATCAAGGATGTACAGGAGAGTCGGGTTTCGATCCTGTGGAATTGCGGTGAGTGGGGATTGAGAGTAGGGAGGACGATGACATCTTACACGGTCATGTCAACAAGGCATGTCAGAAAATTGCTTGTCAGCTATGTCGGCAACATCGTCGGTACCATGGGCGGGGGACGAAGAGAACCATTTTCCTTCTCATAAAAATGAGGGGGACCAATAGGCAAAGCTCTCGTCCATCGGTGGTTACCGGAATGTCATCAACAATAGTAACAGGGTCTTCCTGACAGAGTTGTACACCGAGATGTTTACATAAGCAGGGAATTATTACTGCTTAGATCATATAGACCACAAGAAAGGTTAAACAAACCAATGGAAAGGAAAAGGTGATTATCAGATTAAAACACACCAATGGAAAGGAAAATGTGTTTAAACACAAGAATTAGAAGTATATTCTTTCCAAGGAAAAGCTGAGCATGATATACATAACGGAATAGCAAGTACAAGATCATTTAGATAAAGGGACGAGGAAATTCATGATGTTACCCATACAGCGGTGTTTGGATAATTGATCAGAAACCATTTAGCATTGTGCTTCCGATGTTCTTGTTGATGTTCGGAATACCATAGTCATGCTTCGAGGTAGCAATGATATGGTGTCAAGGTAAAGATTGGGTTCGAAGATCACAAGAGATTCAAAGGAACAATTTCAGGAATAGCAAGGAAAACAAGGTATAACCATAACATGACCAAGTCTGTGTTGGCAGGAAGTCAAGGATGTTGTCGATGATAACACAGATCATCGTGGGGCAAGGATGGTATTTCTCACCATGAATTCAATTGACATCTCAGAAGAAGTCAAAATGTAGACGATGATCACGACACATTTGTCGAGGGTTTTCAAGAAGCTGAAATCGATTGGTAAGATGATCAAAGCAGATGGAATGAAGTTCAAGGTCAATGGAACCACGGATATGACGCTCGGATTCATGTTGTGCAAGCAAAAGGATATGATGATGAAAGTTGACACAGGCTTAGCCCATTGTCAGAAATGTGTACCGGGAAGGAGGACCAGGTAGCACAGTTAAAATTAACACGATAAATATGTAGCCGATCGGCTGGGAATGACATTGATGAATATAGAGTCATAAGCAACAAGGATGCAATAAGAGTTATTGAATATGAAGGACACTATCGGATAATAATCCAACAAAGGATTTGGCGGTCCACACGGGATCTGATATGAGTATCGGTACTCAATCAGACGCAGAAAGAATGCAAAGGCATCAGATTATGGAAACATCTGAATAATTCGAAGCTCGAATACAAAGGAATTAAGATTTCCAAAGCGGGGGAGCAGAAGCAAACGCTCTGATCGAAAGATGAGCAGATTGAATAGAACTCTACGGACAATCAATTGCAACTTGATTGGCCGGAAACCAACTCATGTCCAAAATGACGTCTGAGTCAGAAGGACAAATTCTAGGAATTAATTGATGATAGGGAGCATTCGCAGCATAAAGAATCAAGGGTCTCAAAATGATAATGGCAAAGGATTTCAACGGAGATTACTAGACATATGGAGTTAACCATAATGCAAGCATGCAAGAATTTCAAGAGCAATAGGTTACTGAGGATTCTCGGGAGATCAAATAGTATTTCAAAGCGACTTGGGAATCACATGAACAACTAGGGATGAACGAATCCCCGGTAAGCGTGAAGAATTATTCGCAGTGCGAAAGGAAGCTGCAAGGCAGTAGGCACAAGGATTCTCGGAACAACGGAGAGTATTACGGTGTATCTTGTAATTACAAGAGCAACTGGGAATGAATGTATGAACGGCAAGTGTATGTAGTAACCCATAGGGACATATCGATGGTAGGGAATTAAAAGACGGTGGGCACAAGGGTCTGGGGGAATCACTGAAGAGTATCTTCCGAACCTTCTGGTGCATCAAGCGATCCTCTGGAATGAAGGGCTCTCCGGGTGAATGTGAAAACGAGAACCTAGAGTTAGTAAAATCATTTAACCTGAATAGAAGAGAGAACAGAATCCCAGAGTAAGGACGAGGAATAAAAGATCCCAATACCACTCATTGGTGACGTGGGCCCGTAAGCCACACAGCCATGTTAGTAAAACAGTTTTGCAAAGAATAGACTCAACTTTGGCCAAGGAGTTGGAAAGGGAGGGTTCCTACAGGCAGTCGGCTCTGATACCAACTTGTGACGCCCCTGGCTTAATCGTGCACTAATCATACATGCAAATGCACACGATCAAGCCTAAGGACTCACTTGAAGATATCACAACACAACTCTAAACACACAAAAAAGTCATACAACCTTTATATTATAAGCCAGGGGCCTCGAGGGATCGAATACATAAACTTGCGCATACAAGCGTCAGCGAAAGCATCAGATATCTGAGTACAGACATAAAAGATAAAAATAGATAGGCCTTAAGCAGGCGGGGCAAAACAACGACACTGGATCGAAAGGCGCAGGCCTCCTGCCTGGGTGCCTCCTATCTACTCCTGGTCGTCGGGGATCTCCACGTCGTAGTAGTCTCCACCCGGGTAGTAGTAGTCGTCAGCGGTGGTAGCGGCCTCCTGGGATCCGTCATCTGGTCGCAGCAATCGGGTATGGGGAAAAGAGGGAGCAAAGCAACCGTGAGTACTCATCCAAAGTACTCGCAAGACTTACATCAGAACTATTCTAATTATGCATCGGTATCAAGGAGAGGCTGTATTTGTGGACTGGTCTGCAGAATGTGAGAATAGAGAGAAAGGCCTGGCCTATCGAAGACTAGCATCTTCAGCGTCTTGCAGCATTAGAAGAGTGTAGATTAGTACATAAGTATAGTAGTAGTAACAAGTACAAGTAGCCACGCCCAGAGATCCTTCCTCGACTCCCTGCGAGAAAGCGATCCCGGAGCTAACATATTCAACCCATTTCTAGTTGTAGTAGATCGGGATACTTTCTGAGCGTCCTGTTACCGTGGACACTGCTATTCGAGTAGATATACTTCCCTGCAGGGGTGCACCAACTTACCCAACACGCTCGATTAACTCTGGCCGGACACACATGCTCGGTCCATGCCCGGCCTCGGCTGATCGACACGTCGTAGCCCTACCTAGGTTCAACAGAGAGGTCAGCACGCCGGTCTACACCCTAAGTGCTCAGGGGTCTTGGGCCCATCGCCCATTGCACTCCTGCGCGTTGCGTGGGCGGCCGGGAGCAGACTTAGCCCCCTTAATACAAGCGCGGGTGTTCCCAGTCCAACCCGGCGCGCGCCGCTCAATCGCTGACGTCTGAAGAACTTTGGCTGATACATACGACGCCGAGTACCCATATTATTCCCACGTGCTGGTTAGCGTGAAAAAAGGCCAGAGGCCTACTCGGATCACATATCCTAACCCATTAGTGTGTTGGGAGCTCGCGGTGACAAGCAGAGACTCACGATCATGTGACCCCGTCGCCCCGTCTCGTGGACTTACGGCAAGGGCTAGGAATGCCCTGTCGTGCCACGTAATCATCTCTCGGGTACCCTCATGGTCAACCCGACTTCACATCACTCGCAGGTACCCCTCGGGGCCGACCCGACTTTATCCAGTAACAGTAGTAAAGTCAAAGTAACCGTGTGTCCTTAACATCAATAAGGAATCCGAGGAATCACCCTCGTTGGATTCCCACTCGACGTATCCGCCAAGGTGAATCCGGAGGAATCACCCTCGCTAGCATTCACACTGGCGGGGTTACACGACAGAAGCTTTATCGGAGGTGGTGAAAGAGGAATCACCCTCGATAACCCACGACCGGCTAACTGCACTAGAGAGACAACATCGGGAGTGGGATAAGAGGTATCACCCTCGGCACTCGATGGTAACTCTGCAGAGTCGAGCAACGTAGGGGGTGTGCGGTGAGGTGCTGGTCTCAGCCCATCGATCACCTCGATCGGGGCACTGATACTAAAACGGGGCACCTGGGACAAGAAGGAGGGCCATAGATGGTTCACTACCAACCTACACTAAGCATTTAGGATATCAGGTAGGGTATCAACAACAGTTACAAAAACAGGCTATGCATCAGAATAGATATTCGAAACAATAACTGTAGCAATTCTAATGCAAGCAGGAGGAAGAAAGAATAGGTGATATAGGCATGCTCAAGGGGGGGTTGCTTGCCTGGAAGCTATGCGGCAAAGGAAGGATCGTCAACGGTGCAGTCAGACTCCGGAACTGCGTCGGTCTCGGGGTCTACCGGATAAGAAGAGGGGGAAGAAATAATAAATAAAAGCAAACAATGCAACACATATGCATGGCATGACAAAATGCACTGCGGGTGGTGACCTAATGCAATGCTACATGTCGCAGACGAAGCGGGAAAATATCTGGGATATTTTCCCGGTGTTTAGGCGGTTATCGGTATACTAAACCGGAGGGGAAGGTTCCATGTTCAGGTCGATAGGAGTGATGGTCAAGCATTTTGACCATGTATTCGGATTCATCTTGAAATTCTGAGCAACTTTCATGTAGAAAGTTTTTCGATCCGAGCTACGGTTTATTTTCTTTGAATTTTCAAAGATTTAAACCTTTTCTGAAATTCCTGGATTTATTTTAATTAAATAATCGCATTATCCAGAACAGTGCACGTGTGATGTCAGCCTGACGTCAGTGGTCAACCCAGCCATTCCAGGTCAAACCTGACGGCTGGGACCCACCTGTCATACACTGAGACTAACTAAATTAACTAACAGAGTTAATTAGCTAGGTGGGCCCCTATGTCAGTGACTAACTAATCTAACAGATTAAATTTAAAAACCTAATTAGTAATTAAGCACAGGGGGCCCACTGGTCAGTGACACTATGATGCCACGTCAGCAGGGTTGACTGGTCAATCCTGTCAACCGAGCCGCGGGACCCACGCGTCAGCGTCTCAGGGTGGACCCCAGCCATGCCACGTCGGCGGTGGCCGCCGAAGAAGCTCCGGCGAGCTTGAAACACGGTGGAGCTCGCCGGCAAGCTTTGGATTTTGGCTACAGGGGCTCAAATCGCGCGTTTTTGGGCTCGTTCGAACGAGCGCGGAATGCCGCATCCAAACGAGCTATCGCTGGGCTACGGGGATGACCGGAGGTGGCCGGACGGCGAGGTACCACGGCGGCCGGAGCTCGGGCGTGCTCGCGTTTGCAGCAACAGCTCGCATTCAGGAAAATGGAGGGGCTAGGCCTACTCTACGTGCTGCTACGACGCCGATGGACAAGCCCGTGTGACCAACTGGTCACCAGAGATGTGCCGGCGACGAGCCCGCGCGGCGGCGAGCTCGGCTGTGAGGAGAACGTTGGCTACGCACGTGGAACTGAGCCACAGAAGTAGGGAGGGGGAAGCGGAGCTCACCAAGTGGCTCACGACAGGCCTGCGGGTAAACGGGAGCGCGGTGGTGAGGCGAAATCGACGGCGATCACCGGCGGCAGAGAGATGATGGCGAGCTCGATTCGCTCGATGCAGGGCTCCTCGGCGTGCGCTCGTCGGTGTGGGAGACGTAGAGGACGTCGGCGAACCTCCTGGGCAGCAAGAGAAGGCTCGGGGACGGCAGTGGCCACGGCAGAGCAGCGATGCAGCGGAGGAGGCTCTCGGATGAGCTCGAGACCGAGAGGGAGAGAGCGAGGGAAGGAAGGAGAAATGGCCAGGGGGGAGGGCTCGGGGCAGGTGAGCTCGCCCTTATCCTCCACGAGGGCGAGGGACGGCCGGTGCATGGAGCTCCAGCGCCCACGGCCATGGCGCGCCCGACACCGAGGCGGGATTAGGTGAGAACGACGACCTAGACGGGCTGGGCCGCTCCTGTAGCACTTGGGCCGGTAGCACAGGTGAGCTTTTTCTTTTCTTTTATCTGCTTTTCTGCTTTTCCTTTTACAGCAGGGTTTTGCAAAATAAAAGAGTTGCCAAATGCTTTTGTAAAAATGTGAAACTTGTCCACATAATTACCTTGCATTATATTGCACTGCCACAAAAAGTTTGGGCATAAAATGAATTCGAATGAATTTTTCATAAATGAATTGGCTCATTTAATTGCTGGAATTACACTGTTTCAAATGCTAAAGTCCATTTTAGCAACTTGGTGATGTTGTTTTCTTGAACAACAATTTGTTTTGGATTATTTGCTAAATGATGAACATTTTTCCAGTAACTTTTGAGCAACCTCAAATTTCACTTAAGATTTGAATTTGAATTCAGAGAGGAATTTGAAATGAGATATGAACCAATGATGATCAAGCACTGTAATCCAAGATGACTTGGCACTGATCATAAGGGATTACTGTAGCTCATTTCTTAGGGGTGTTACAATTCTCCTCCACTACACGAAATCTCGTCCCGAGATTTTAGAGGTGGAGTAAGGGAAAAGAATTATCGGAGGTATAACTCAGGGAATGTGGCAGAAAGTATCTCTCGAATTGAAACTTAGGAAAACATTGAGAGCAAAGTAAGAAGGTACAATAAGGAGTTTCAAACAGATAGACAATCATTCGATGCCTGAAACAGAGTGTGAAAGGGGTTTCACAGAAACAGGAATAAGTATTGCGTCTGAAACCAGAATAGAGCATCGCTAGGAAGGTGGCTGGTGAATTACATACGAAGCTAAGTGCAAAGTTACTTCAGAATCAAGGATGTCCAGGAGAGTCAGGTTTCGATCCTGTGGAATTGCGGTGAGTGGGGATTGAGAGTAGGGAGGACGATGACATCTTACACAGTCATGTCAACAAGGCATGTCAGAAAATTGCTTGTCAGCCATGTCGGCAACATCGTCGGTACCAAGGGCGGGGGATGAAGAGAACCATTTTCCTGCTCATCAAAACGAGGGGGACCAATAGGCAAAGTTCTCGTCCATCGATGGTTACCGGAATGTCATCAACAATAGTAACAGGGTCTTCCTGACAGAGTTGTACACCAAGGTGTTTACATAAGCAGGGAATTATTACTGCTTAGATCATATAGATCACAAGAAAGGTTAAACAAACCAATGGAAAGGAAAATGTGATTATCAGATTAAAACACACCAATGGAAAGGAAAATGTGTTTAAACACAAGAATTAGAAGTATATTCTTTTCAAGGAAAAGCTGAGCATGATATACATAACGGAACAGCAAGTACAAGATCATTTAGATAAAGGGACGAGGAAATTCATGATGTTACCCATACAGCGGTGTTTGGATAATTGATCAGAAACCATTTAGCATTGCGCTTCCGATGTTCTTGTTGATGTTCGGAATACCACAGTCATGCTTCGAGGTAGCAATGATATGGTGTCAAGGTAAAGATTGGGTTCGAAGATCACAAGAGATTCAAAGGAACAATTTCAGGAATAGCAAGGAAAACAAGGTATAACCATAACATGACCAAGTCTGTGTTGGCAGGAAGTCAAGGATGTTGTCGATGATAACACAGATCATCGTGGGGCAAGGATGGTATTTCTCACCATGAATTCAATTGACATCTCAGAAGAAGTCAAAATGTAGACGATGATCATGACACATTTGTCAAGGGGTTTCAAGAAGTTAAAATCGATTGGTAAGATGATCAAAGCAGATGGAATGAAGTTCAAGGTCAATGGAACCACGGATATGACGCTCAGATTCATGTTGTGCAAGCAAAAGGATATGATGATGAAAGTTGACACAGGCTTAGCCCATTGTCAGAAATGTGTACCGGGAAGGTGGACCAGGTAGCACAGTTAAAATTAACACGATAAATATGTAGCCAATCGGCTGGGAATGACATTGATGAATATAGAGTCATAAGCAACAAGGATGCAATAAGAGTTATTGAATATGAAGGACACTGTCGGATAATAATCCAACAAAGGATTTGGCGGTCCACAAGGGATCTGATATGAGTATCGGTACTCAATCAGACGCAGAAAGAATGCAAAGGCATCGGATTATGGAAACATCTGAATAATTCAAAGCTCGAATACAAAGAAATTAAGATTTCCAAAGCGGGGGAGCAGAAGCAAACGCTCTGATTGAAAGATGAGCAGATTGAATAGAACTCTACGGACAATCAATTGCAACTTGATTGGCCGGAAACCAA
The DNA here is from genome assembly GCA_039707655.1 of Elymus sibiricus. NCBI lineage: Eukaryota > Viridiplantae > Streptophyta > Magnoliopsida > Poales > Poaceae > Elymus > Elymus sibiricus. The sequence continues at coordinate 434,268,425 of CM077666.1, forward strand.
CTCATGTCCAAAATGACGTCTGAGTCGGAAGGACAAATTCTAGAAATTAACTGATGATAGGGAGCATTCGCAGCATAAAGAATCAAGGGTCTCAAAATGATAATGGCAAAGGATTTCAATGGAGATTACTAGACATATGGAGTTAACCATAATGCAAGCATGCAAGAATTTCAAGAGCAATAGGTTACTAAGGATTCTCGGGAGATCAATTAGTATTTCAAAGCGACTTGGGAATCGCATGAACAACTAGGGATGAATGAATCCCTGGTAAGGGTGAAGAATTATTCGCAGTGCAAAAGGAAGCTGCAAGGCAGTAGGCACAAGGATTCTCGGAACAACGGAGAGTATTACGGGGTATCTTGTAATTACAAGAGCAACTGGGAATGAATGTATGAATGGCAAGTGTATGTAGTAACCCATAGGGACATATCGATGGTAGGGAATTAAAAGACGGTGGGCACATGGGTCTGGGGGAATCACTGAAGAGTATCTTCCGAACCTTCTGGTGCATCAAGCTATCCTCTGGAATGAAGGGCTCTCCGGGTGAATGTGAAAATGAGAACCTAGAGTTAGTAAAATCATTTAACCCGAATAGAAGAGAGAACAGAATCCCAGAGTAAGGACGAGGAATAAAAGATCCCAATACCACCCATTGGCGATGTGGGCCCATAAGCCACACAGCCTTCTGGTGCATCAAGCGAGAGAAGTGAAGTTGGGTTGACCGTGAGGGTACCTGTGAGATAATCACGTGGCACGGCCGGGCAGGCAGACCGTCCAGGAGAGGGATGGGCCTGGCCCTTGCCGTAAGTCCATGAGATGGGGTGATGGGACCACAGATCGTGGATCACTGATCATCACCGCGAGCTCCCAACACACTAATGGGATTGGATATGTGATCTGAGTAGGCCTCTGGCCTCTTCGCACTAACCACCACGCGGGATAAGTTATGGGCACTCGACGTCATACGATTCTTCTGAAAGCTCTGTCACATGCCCAGTTCAGCATTGTGGCACGGCTGGGCCGGCGCCATACAGGACAGAGGTGGTGCCTGGACCTGCCCTGCGCGCAACGACCCGGAGTGCAAAGGGCGATGGGCCCAAGACCCCTGAGCACTTAGTATGTAGACTGGCGGGGACCTCTCTGCGGAGCCTAGGTAGGTCTACGTCGTGTCGGTTTTCCGAGGCCGGGCATTACCCGGAAAAGTGTGTCCGGCCAGAGGTAATCGAGCGTGCTGGGTAACAGTAGTGCACCCCTGCTGGGAAGTTATCTATTTGAATAGCCGTGTCCACGGTAACAGGACGCTCAGTGTTGTATCCCGATCTACTACAACTTGAACTGGATACTTGTGATACTTAATTAATATGATGGCTCTGGGATTGCTTTCTCGCAGGGAGTCAAGGAAATATCTCTGGGCCTTGCTGGTATACTTAGAACTTTATTAAATGCTAATCTGCACTCTTCTAATGTTGCAAGACGCTGGAAAATGCTAGTCTTCGATAGGCTAGGCCTTCCCCTCTATTCTGGCATTTCTGCAGTCTAGTCCACAGATACAGCCCGTTCATTTGATACCGATGCATAAATAGTATAGTTCTGATGTAAGTCTTGCGAGTACTTTGGATGAGTACTCACGGTTGCTTTGCTACCTCTTTTCTCCCATACCCGATTGCTGCGATCAGATGACGGAGCCCCGGAGTCAACTGATCCCGTCGATGACTACTACTACACCGACGGAGCCTACTACTACGTGGAGACCGACGGCCAGGAGTAGATTAGGAGGCTCCCAGGCAGGAGGCCTGCGCCTTTTTGATCTAGTTGTCGTTGTTTTGCTCTGCCTTCTTAAGGCAAACTTGTTTAGTTATGTTTGTACTCAGATGATGTTGCTTCCGCTAACGCTTGTGTAACTCGAGCTTATGTATTCGAGCCCTCGAGGCCCCTGGCTTGTAATATAAAGCTTGTATTATTTTATTTTGTGTCTAGAGTTGTGTTGTGATATCTTCCCGTGAGTCCCTGGGCTTGATCGTGCGCATTTGCGTGTATGATTAGTGCACGATTGAGTCATGGGCATCACAAGTTGGTATCAGAGCCGACTGCCTATAGGAAGCCCCTTTCCAACTCCTTGGCCGAAGTTGAGTCTAGCCTTTGAAAAACTATTTTACTAACTATGTTGTGTGGGTTACGGGCCCACATCGCAAATGGATGGGATTAGGATCTTTTATTCCTCTTCATTACTCTGGGACTCTGATCACTCTTCTTATTCGGGTTAAAGATTTTGCTGACTCTAACATTTGGTTCTCGTGATTATATCCACCCGGAGATTTGAAATAACCCTTCTTCGAGTTGTGGGCCAGGTTCTGCTTCACAATGTTCACGGACCGCAGGATCCTTTTATCAAGGGCACCCTGCGTTGTCACTTGCAGATTCCTCACTCCAGTAGTTTTCTCTGATGTTGATGTAGTCTTTGCTATGTCTCGTTGTTGTTTCCCTCCACCGCATGCCAGCATGTCACCTAGCATGTCTAGGTTCTTTTCTCTTTTCTGAACTCGTGCTATCAACATGTAATTGACTCCGTGTATATGTATGTCTTTAATGACTACTGCTATGTATCTAATGCACTTCTTGTTCATTGCTCATGTTACCTCATGAATGCCTCCATGCACTTGCAGTTGTTCTTGCTAAACTGCCCCTGTTGTTTTAGCAGGATGGCTGACGATCCTCCGCCTCCACCCTATATTGCCGCAATGATGCAACAGTTTGATCTGAACCGTCAGTTTATGACCGGGATAATAGCCCAGCTTCCAAACTAGAATGCTACTCAACCGCCTGCCCCAATAACACTACAAGAGTTCGTGCGCCTCAACCCGTCTATTTTTCGCAACTCCACCAATCCTATGGATGCCGATGATTGGCTCCGTGACATCCTGTTTGAGATGGAGTCAGCTAATGTTGCCCCTGCCAGTTACATCACCTTTACGGCATTTCACTTGAAGGGTCCAGCTGCTCAATGGTGGGAAAGCCACAGAGGGATGCTGCCTGCTGGAACTGTAACCACTTGGCAGGAATTTCAGTCAGCTTTTCGTGCACGGCACATTCCTCAAGGTCTGATGGACCAGAAGAAGGAGTTCCGCAAACTCACACAGGGCAAAATGACTGTGGATGAATATCAGAGGAAATTCCTTGATTTATCCCGCTATGCTGAGGATGACGTCTGCACTGACGCTTGCAAACAGGAGAAATTCCGTGAAGGACTGCGTCCTGATATAAAGCTCGCACTTATTGTCCATGATTGTGCAGACTTTGCGATGCTTGTCAGCCAAGCTTTCCGAGCTGAAACTGGTCTGACTAAGTACCAGGAGTCGCTCAAGCGCACTCGAGATGTTGGCCCATCCTCGGGTCAGCCTACTCAGAAATGTCAAGTCTGGATCCCGCACAATGTTTATCACTGACCTGCTCCAACACCAAGGCCGTCTTATGTTGCACCTCGTCTGCCTCCGCCGCCGAGTCAGCTAACGATTCAGGGTGGACAGCTCAATGCTATGGCTCCTCCCCATAATGATGGTTTATGCCACACGTGTGGACAGATAGGGCCCCTTGCTCTCAACTGCCGTCAGGGTCAGCCGCAGAATGCATCATGTCCTACTGTTGGCCGAAAGAAGGGCCGTCGAAACCATCCTAACAGAAGAAGTAGTGCCAGACCACCAGCTATGAGTTGTGGTCAGGTCACCCATGTCAAGATCGAAGAAGCTCGTGAGGCCAGAAAAATTGTGATGGGTACCCTTCGCGTTAATTCAGTGCTAGCCTATGTTCTATTTGATTTAGGAGCATCACATGCCTTTGTGTCCCAACAATTTGCTTGGTTGCATGGGTTAGACATGGAGAATTTGTCCACTCCTTTAGCGGTTCAATCTCCGGGATCCAAGTGGCAAATCACAATGGTAAGCCCTCACAACCAAATCAAGATTGGAGGCCTACTTTTTCTGGCTTCTCTCTTTGTGCTCGGACCTTCAAACATAGACATCATTCTTGGTATGGAATGGTTGACAGCCCATAAAGCTTTGATTGACTGTGCCGCCAAGACAGTCCAGCTCACACACCCTTCTGGCCAGATGATCAACTACTCAGCCAAGATAATCCAGAATGCCGAGAGCCAGATATATGCTCTGAATGCATTGAATGCTTCACCTCTGGAGGGAATAGAGAACATCCCAGTCGTTCATGAATTCCAAGATGTTTTTCCAGAAGAACTTCCAGGCATACCCCCTGCTAGAGCTATCGAATTTGTCATAGACTTGAAACCGGGCACTACTCCTATTGCCAAGTGCCCATACAAGATGCCGCCGCATGAACTCCTTGAACTTAAGGAGGAAATTGACAAGTCACTTAGTAAGGGTTTCATTCGCCCCAGTTCTTCTGCTTGGGGAGCACCTTCTCTCTTTGTTAAGAAGAAGGATGGAATGAATCGGTTAGTTCAAGATTATAGACCTATCAACCAAGCAACAATTCAGAACAAGTATCCGCTTCCCAGAATCAACGATCTGTATGATCAACTTGCTGGTTCCTCAGTATTCTCTAAACTTGATTTGAGATTGGGATACCACCAGATCTGAGTTCGTAAAGAGGACATTCCAAAGACAGCCTTCGTTACTCGCTATGGTTCTTACGAGTACACTGTCATGTCCTTCGGCTTAACCAACGCTCCGGCAACGTTCTCCCGGTTAATGAACTACATCTTCATGGATTACCTCGACAAGTTCGTCGTGGTTTATCTGGATGATATCCTTGTCTATTCCAAGAATGAGGAAGAATATGCTGCACATCTTTGTCTTTTACTGGAAAAGCTTCAAGAACATCAACTATATGCCAAATATTCCAAGTGTGAGTTCTGGTTGTCTGAAGTGACATATCTTGGCCATGTGATTTCCAAAGATGGCATTGCTGTTAACCCAGAACGAGTTTAGGCTATTCTTGAATGGACTCCTCCGCAGAATGTCAAGCAAGGAAGAAGTTTTCTCAGACTCACTAGCTATTGCCGCCGTTTTGTCAAGAACTTCTCCAAGATTGCCAAGCCTTTGACTGATCTGCTTCACAAAGGCGTTAAGTTTGAGTGGATAAAAAAATGTCAGGAAAGTTTTCAGACACTCAAAGACAAGCTGACATCTGCCCCAGTGCTTGCTCCTCCAGATTCTCGCAAGCACTTCATGATTTATTGTGACACATCCCGTCAAGGATTAGGCTGTGTCCTAATGCAAGAGCGCAAGGTGATTGCTTATGGCTCTCGACAGTTGCGTCCTCATGAAGAGAACTATCCAACGCATGATCTCAAACTTGCAGCAGTTATTTATGCACTGAAGTTATGGTGACATTACCTACTTGGTAATCATTGCGAGATCTACACGGATCATCAAAGTTTGAAGTACTTGTTCACTCAGCCATCTCTGAACCTCCGTCAGCAAAGATGGATGGAGGCCATTACAGACTATGACTTGGGTATTTCTTATACCCCTCGCAAGGCTAATGTAATGGCTGATGCCTTGAGCCGTAAATCCTACTGTTGTGAACTTGAGGTTCAGCTACAGCAGCCACTCCTGTATGAAGAGCTTCGAAAGCTGAACATCAAGATAGTTCCTCAAGGATATCTAAATATTTTGGTTGTTGAACCAAATCTCAAGCGTACCATCAGAAACATGCAGAAGTATGACTCCGAAGTCCATAAGATTAAGCATTATCTTGCAGAAGGAAAGCCCTCAGACTTCTCCCTGGATAATCAAGACACCTTGTTCTTCAAAGGTCGCTTAGTGGTCCCTACAACTCACAACCAGGATATGACCCAGGACGTTATGAAGGAAGCACATGACACGCCTATCTCAATTCACCCTGGTAGCACAAAGATGTACCAAGACATTCGTCAGAGGTTTTGGTGGCCTAATATGAAGCAAGACATTGCTCGATATGTTGCTGAGTGTGACGTTTGCCGTCGCATCAAAGTAGAACATCAAAGACCTGCTGGAACTCTGCAACCACTTGCTATTCCTGAATGGAAATGGGACAAGGTTGAAATGGATTTCATTACTGGATTTCCCAGGTCACAGAAGGGTCATGATGCTATTCTTGTCGTCATTGACCGATTCTCAAAGGTTGCTCATTTCCTGCCAGTCAAGAAGACAATCACTGCTAGTCAGTTAGCAGACTTGTATGTTTCCATAATTATGTCACTCCACGGTGTTCCGTTGGAGATCAGCTCTGACCGTGTCAGCCTCTTTACCTCAAGGTTCTGGGAAAGTTTCCAAAAAGCTATGGGAACTCATCTATCCTTTAGCACCGCTTTTCACCCCCAGTCCCAGGGTCAAGTTGAATGAGTCAACCAAGTGCTTGAAGATATGCTTCACGCATGTGTCATCTCCTTTGGCAAGAAATGGGAGGAATATTGCTACTTGTAGCTTGCGTTGGTATTTTCCCCGAAGAGGAAGGGATGATGCAGCACAGTAGAGATAAGTATTTCCCCTCAGTTATGAAACCAAGGTTATCAATCCAGTAGGAGAACCAAGCAACACTATGTAAACAGTACCTGCACACAAGCAACACACCCTCGCACCCAACGCTAACGAGAGGTTGTCAATCTCTCGGCGATAGATAGCAAGATTAAATTGTATGTGATAGATTGATAGATTGAAAAGAAAATACAAAATAAAATAAAGAAAGAAAAAGTGCAGCAAGTATTTTTAGGGTTTTAGTAATTGATAAAGTAGACCCGGGGGCCATAGTTTTCACTAGAGGCTTCTCTCGAGAAAATAGCATACGGTGGGTAGACAAATTACTGTTGGGCAATTGATAGAAAAGCAAACAATCATGATGATATCCAAGGCAATGATCATGTATATAGGCATCACGTCCAAGATTAGTAGACCGACTCCTGCCTGCATCTACTACTATTACTCCACACATCGACCGCTATCCAGCATGCATCTAGTGTATCAAGTTCATAAAGAAACGGAGTAATGCCTTAAGAATGATGACATGATGTAAACAAGACAAACCCACGAATTAATAAACCCAATGAATAGATCTCATATTTTTATCCTTAGTAGCAATGATACATACGTGTCATGTCCCCTTCTGTCACTGGGATTGAGAACCGCAAGATCGAACCCACTACAAAGCACCTCTTCCCATGGCAAGAAAAATCAATATAGTTGGCCAAACCAAATCAATAGATCGGAGAAGAAATACGAGGCTATAATAATCATGCATAAAAGAGATCAGAGAAGACTCAAATAATATTCATGGATAATCTGATCATAAACTCACAATTCATCGGATCCCAACAAACACACCGCAAAAAGTCATTACATCGAATAGATCTCCAAGAACATCAAGGAGAACATTGTATTGAAGATCAAAGAGAGAGAAGAAGCCATCTAGCTACTAACTATGGACCCGAAGGTCTGTGGTAAACTACTCACGCATCATCGGAGAGGCAGCAAGGATGATGTAGAACCCCTCCGTGATTGATTCCCCCTCCGGCAGATCACCGGAGAAGGACCCCAGATGGGATCTCTCTGGAACAGAAGCTTGCGGCGGCGTAAAAAGTATTTTGTGGACTCCTCTGAGGGTTTCTATTTTTCCTTGAATTTATAGTGCTGGAATTAGGTCAAACGGAGCCAGGGTGGGCCCACACAGTACCAGGGCGCGCCACCCCCTAGGGCGTGCCCTGGTGCTGTGTGCCCCTCGCTTTTCTCTTCTGACTTCCTCCCCAAGTCTGGTAGGTCTCTTATCTCCAGAAAAAAATCTCCAAAAAGTTTCGTGGCATTTGGACTTCATTTGGTATTGATTTTCTGTAAAACAAAAACAGGGCAGAAAACAGCAACTGGCACTGGGCACTAAGTTAATAGGTTAGTCTCCAAAAATGATATATAATTGCTGTAAATGATCATAAAAACATCCAAGATTGATATTATAACAGCTTGGAACAATCAAAAATTATAGATACGTTGGAGACATATCAAATCTCTCCCGTATGCGGAATTCTCTTACAACAATAGCTATCAAGCTAGTCTGAAGATGGCACCATTTGAAGTTCTTTATGGGCGTAAGTGCCGAACTCCTCTGAATTGGTCAGAAACTGGGGAACGGTCACTCTTCGGTCCGGATATTATCCAACACGCTGAAGCACAAGTCCGTCTCATTCGTGAACATCTGAAGACTGCTCAGTCCCGTCAGAAGAGCAATTATGACCGTAAAGACAAGGCAATGGTCTATCAACCTGGTGAACAGGCTTATCTTCGTGTCACCCTGATGAAGGACACTCACCGCTTCAGAATCAAGGACAAGTTAGCTCCTCGCTACATTGGCCCATTCCATATTCTCCCCAGACGTGGAGAAGTGGCATATCAGTTGGAACTACCATCGAACCTTTCTCAGGTTCACGATGTTTTCCATGTGTCGCAACTCCGCCGCTGCTTGGATCCGATCCGAGCAGTGGATCATGAAGTGCTTGAATTGCAGGATGACCTATCTTATAAGAAGGTTCCAATCCATATTCTTGATCAAGCTGAACGTCGAACCCGTCAGAAGGCAATCAAGTTCCTTAAAGTTCAGTGGTCGAATCATTCAGAAGATGAAGCCACTTGGGAACGCGAGGATCGTCTTCGTGAAGAATACCCCGATCTTTTTCCTTCTACCTCTTAATTCTCGGGACGAGAATTTCTTTTAGAGGAGGAGAATTGTAACACCCTCTTGTAATTAAGCTACAGTAAACCCCTGCAAATTATGCAAAGTCATCTAGTCTTGCAATGCCACTTGTCACTTGGCTTCAGAACAAATTCAAATTCTAAATTCAAATAGCAAGGAAAATAAAACTCCTTCAATAAATTAAACAAAATAGTTCATAATATTGCAAATAATCCCAAAACAATTATAAAAAAACAAAACCAACATTATTTGATTTCCCAAATTGACCCTAGCAACCAAAACAGTGGGCCGGCAGCAATTAATTGGCCCATTTCAATTTAAATAAATAGTGAAACATTTGCAAATAAATTGAGACTTTGTATGCTGCTCCAAAACCTTGCCTAGTATTTATGTGCCAAATTTCATACTCAACTAAATTCATTTAATATATAAAAGAACTACAAATCAGTAAGTAAAATATAAAACAGAAAAGTAAATAAAGAAAAAGGCCTAGAACCAACTGTGCACTAGCCCGACTAAACCGCAGCCGGCCCAGCCCACTAACTCCATCGCCTACCTGCTCCCGCCCCGCTGTCAGCGCCGCCATGGCCAGGAGCTCGCCTCGCCGCCGTTCTTCGACGCGTGTGGCTACAGAGAAGAGGGGAGACGATAAGGATCGGCCAACCACTTCCCCTGGTGCCCCCCTGCTCATTTTCCCCTCCTTCCTCGCCTCTCTCTCGATCTGGATCGGAGCCGAGCGCCACCTTCGCCATGACCTCGATGTAGGTGTGGCCACCGAGCTCCCCGTGCCTTCCCGTCGAGTTCATCCGCTTCGCCATCGTCTCCTGCGTCGCCTGCTATCACTGGACCAAGCCAGGAGCCTGTGTATCGAGCGCTGTGACCACGTCTCCCTCCTCGGCTCCGATGAGTACCTCTGACAAATATGCCACCTCTGCTGCTCCAAATTTGTCGTCGAGCCATCGTGTGCTCCTCTGGTGAGCCACGCAACATTTTCCCCTGTTACCCACTCGGATTGCTGTCGCCAGCTGCCATTGCCATGGCTGCCCGAGCAGAGCTCCGCCACAGTTGCTGCTGCCATCGCTCTAATCACTGTCGCGAGCAGCTGAGCACATCAACATGCTCAGTATGCTTCCTGAAGTCGAACGCACTTAGTCTCCCCTCCCCTCGTTCCCGTTTTACTCGAGCCCGATCAGCTCCGAGTTCCGGCGTCCGCTGGTGAGGTCGCCGTCGACATCCAGGACCTCCCCGAGACCGGCCAGTAGCACCACGTGACGCGCGACGCTGCCAGCTTTCGAACGCCACCTCACGCATGTTGAACGGACCACCGTAGAGAAAATCCGAAGCTCGCCGGTGCCCTTCGCCGCGAAAATGGCTCGCCGGAGTTACTCCGGCGCCGGCCGCCTGCGCCGCTGACATGGCTTGCCATGTGGCACCCCCTGGGTCACTGGCAGCTGGGACCCGCGGGCCCAGTTGACCCAGTTGACCAGGTAAACCGGCTGACTGGGCAGCCCCCAGTCACTGACTGGTCGGCCCCAATTGACTGGTCAACTGGTCGGCCCCAGTTGACTGGTCAACTGGTCGGCCCCAGTTGACTGGTCAACTGGTCAACCGCTGACCAGCTGACTCAGCTGACTGGGCCCCACTGTCAGTCACACAGCACACTGCTGTGTATGTTTCAGTGGGTGCACTTTGCATTTTACCCCTTTATTTTCAAATTAATATTAAATCAGTAAATTCCAAAAAATCATTTAAAACTTTGAAAAATCATAGAAAATTAACCGTAAGTCAGATGAAAATAATTTATATATGAAAAATGATCAGAAAAATCTAACGAATCCGAATATGTCATCTGCATGCATGATAGAGTCCTCTAAGTAGATGAACATGGAACTTTTTACCTGTTTCCAATAAATGAATAGTGCATGGCTTCGGTAAAATAATTCTAAATAAATTTCTAAAACATCTAAAATAGTTAGAGATGCAATATATCACCCCTGCATATCATTTAGGCATGTCATGCATAGTGATTGCATTTGAATGCTTGTATTTATCTGTTTCTTCCCCCTCTTCTTCTCCGGTAGACTCCGAGACCGCTGATGATCCGGTGATCGTCCACTACGTTGAAGATCCGTTTTTGTCTGCAGAGCAACCAGGCAAGCAAAACCCCCTTGATCATTCCTATATCACCCATTCTTTCTCTCCCATGCTTGCATTAGATTTTGCTACTATATTTGATTGCTCCTATTCTGATGCATAGCCTGGTTTTGTAACCTGTTGTTGGTACTTTACCTATTGTCCTATAAGCTTAGTATAGGCTGGTTAGTGATCCATCAGTGGCCCCGCACCCTTGTCCGTGTTGCCATGCTTTGCTTCCGGATGTTTCGATCAACGTGATCGACGTGCATGGACCGACACAGCACCGCACACCCCCTTAGTTGTACGACTCTGCAGAGCTACTATCGAGTGCCGAGGGTGATACCTCCTACCTCACTCCTGATGATATCTCTGTAGCATAGCTAGTCGGTTGTGGGTTACTGATAACCCACAAGTATAGGGGATCAATCGTAGTCCTTTCGATAAGTAATAGTGTCGAACCCAACGAGGAGCAGAAGGAAATGACAAGCGGTTTTCGGTAAGGTAATTTCTGCAAGCACTGAAATAAGCGGTAACAGATAGTTTGATAACAAGGTATTTCATAACAAGTAACAAGTAATAGTAGTAACCAAAGTGCAGCAAGGTGGCCCAATCCTTTTTATAGCAAAGGACAAGCCGGAATGGTTTCTTATAATATGTAAAACGCTCTTGAGGATACACGGGAATTTCGTCTAGTCACTTTCATCATGTTTGTTTGATTCGCGTTCGCTACTTTGATAATTTGATATGTGGGTGGACCGGTGCTTGGGTGCTATTCTTACTTGAACAAACCTCCCACTTATGATTAACCCCTCTCGCAAGCATCCGCAACTACGAAAGAAGAATTAAGATAAATCTAACCATAGCATTAAACATATGGATCCAAATCAGCCCCTTACGGAATAGCGCATAAACTAGGGTTTAAGCTTCTGTCACTCTAGAAACCCATCATCTAATTACTACTCCACAATGCATTCCCTTAGGCCCAAAGATGGTGAAGTGTCATGTAGTTGACGTTCACATAACACCACTAAGGGAATCAACAACATACATATCATCAAAATATCGAACGAATACCAAATTCACATGATTACTTATGACAAGACTTCTCCCATGTCCTCAAGAACAAACGTAACTACTCACAAATCATCACCATGCTCATGATCAGAGAGGTATTAAATAGCTTATTGGATCTGAACATATAATCTTCCACCAAGTAAACCAACTAGCATCAACTACAAGATGTAATCAACACTACTTGCAACCCACAGGTACCAATCTGAGGTTTGAGACAAAGATTGAATACAAGAGATGAACTAGGGTTATGAGATGAGATGGTGCTGTTGAAGATGATGATGAAGATTGGTCCTCCCACGATGAGAGGGTTGTTGGTGATGACGAAGGCTTCAATTTCCCCTTCCCGGAGGGAAGTGCCCCCGACAGATTTGCTCCGCAGGAGAGCAAAAGTGCTCCTGCTCAAGTTCCACCTCGTGGCGGCGGCGCCTCGTCCCGAAAGTCCTCCTCTTATTTTTTCTAGGGTAAAACCCCTTATATACCAAAAGATGGGGGCCAGAAGTGGGCCAGGGGCTTCACACAGCATCAGGGCGGGCCTGGGGGGGTGGCGCGCCCTGGTGCTGTGTGGGCACCTGGTGGCTCCCCTCTGGTACATTTTTCTTCCAATATTTTTTATATATTCCAAAATAAATCTCCACAAAATTTCAGCTCATTTGGAGATGTGCAGAATAGGTATCTTGACATAGCTTTTTCAGGTGCAGAATTCCAGCTGCCGGCATTCCCCCTCTTTGTGTGAATCTTGCATATTAAGAGAGAAAAGGCATTAGAATTGCTCCACAAAGTGTTATATTGATCAAAAACACTATAAATAACAGTAGTAAAACATGATGCAAAATGGACGTATCAACTCCCCCAAGCTTAGACCTCGCTTGTCCTCAAGCGAAAGCCGATATCGAAAACCATGTCCACATGTTTAGAGAGAGAGGTGTCGATAAAAACAAAATACGGACATAGAAGCATCATGATCATTATTATAGCAGCAATATTTATTATCATAAACTTCTCATGAGCAAGTAACAATTCATCACAACAATGGAGTATAAGGCATAAACTTTCTTGAAAACTAACGAACTATGTTCTCAGTCAACAATGCAATTGCAATTCATCATATTTTCAGGAAGGGTCACATGTAGGAGCCCTTTTGGCAAGTCCACATACTCAACTATCATTTAGTCTTCTATGATTGCTAACACTCACACAATACATATGGAGCAAAAAGTTTCAGCCAGACACATAGAAAGATAGGGGCTTATATTTGCCTCCCAACTTGTTCACCTCAAGGGTGATGTCAACAATAATAACTCATGATCACTCATATCCAACTGGATATATATGCCTAGATCTCTCCACCACATGATGCTTGCAAAAGAGAAAAATAAAAAGGAATAGAGGAGAACACTATTGACTCTTGCATAAAAATTAAATACATAAAAGTAAAAGATAGGCCCTTCGCAGAGGGAAGCAGAGGTTGGCATGCGCTTTTTGTTGTTGGATGCACAATCTCTTAATGCAAAGGAACGTCACTTTATATTGCCCCTTGTGATAGCAACCTTTATTATGCAGTCTGTCGCTTTTATTTCTTTACCATCACAAGTTCGTACAAAGCTTATTTTCCCTTACAATAAAAGTTCATACATATTTAGAGGCATTTTTTATTGCTTTTTGCATCGATGACAACTTACTTGAAGGATCTTATTCAATCCATAGGTAGATATAGTGGACTCTCATAACATGAAACTGGGTTTAAGGGTTTTGGATGCACAAGTAGTATCTCTACTTAGTAAGATTTTTGGCTAGCAAAGATATTGGGCAAGCACCACATGTTGGAGTATCTATAACAATATAACTTCTATGTGAATATAAGCAAACATAATTCATTACGTTGTCTTCCTTGTCCAACGTCAACAATCTGACATAAAATACTTAATGGGGGCTCACAATCATAAAAGATGTCGAAGATAGTATATTTGCATGTGAATCTTCTCTTCCCTATTAATTCTTTCATGAATTGCATCATTGACCAATGCTATGCTTGTTAACTTCCAATAAATTTTACCACTTATACTTTTCTTTATGTAATGTCATTACTCCCCATAAGATTAGCATATGATCTTTTTCATTATTTTCATTGCTAGGATTGCAACATAAAAGTAAAGAAGCAAAAACTCAAACTACTCTTTATTATATAACTCTCAACTCGATTACATGGATAGATAGATCACGAAACTAACACTCGAAAATAGATCATACTAAACTTTTATTCAACTAAATCATGAAGTAACTAAGGATAGAACTAAAAATAGGTAGAGATGATAAAAGTGATGGTGATACGATACCGGGGCACCTCCCCCAAGCTTGGCACAAGCCAAGGGGAGTGCCCATACCCGTGTGATCAAGCTTCCTTCTTCGGCGATGGTGGTGATGATGGGGTAGTGAGTTTATTCAGCTTCCGTTTGAGGATGAAGTTTTCCTCCCTTAGATCATCAACCTCCTGCTCGAGCTTCAACACCCTTTTACATACTGCTTCCTTGCTTTCCTGCAGAAAACGGGAAGGGATAAATTGGATCTTAGGTTTTCTCCTTGTGTTTGGAAGGCTCGATTTCTTGAACTCCACATGCATATCGCCTGGTTGGGGTAGATGGATTTCTTCTTCATCCGAGCTTGCTTCCTCCTTGTTTTCTTGTTCCTCCTCCGAGAACAATCCATAGAGATCTAAATCCCCATAGATCTTGGGATTCGCAAGATAGTGGGACACAAAACTCTCTCCGTCGGAATCTTGAGACGACATATTTTTAGATCTGTCAGAAAAATAGCAAGAAACAAGAACAGAGGAGATTTCTGCGATACGGTGGTCAAAACAGCCCATGGACTATATATAGAATTTTTATCTTGCAAAACAAGCAATCTAGGAGAAAACGGAGTCGGGAAGGCTCACGTGGGGCCCACACAGTACCGGGGCACGCCCCAGGGGGGTGGCGCGCCCTGGTGCTGTGTGGGCACCAGGTGGGTCCCCTCGGCTGCCTTTTATTTTTTTTATTTTTTATTTTCCAAAACTGACAGAAAGTATTTTTATGGAATTTTTGGAGTCGGTTTACTTACCGTATCACATACCTCTTCCTTTTTCAGGATTCTGGAGTGTTCCGGAAGGACTCCTTTATATATTCCTCCGGTGTAATTGTTTCAATAATATTAGTTTCAACATTAATAGGGGTACCTGAAATATAATGCTTAATTCTTTGCCCATTCACCACTCTCTGATTATTCCCTTTGGAGTTATTTATTTTGATGGCTCCGGAGCGGTAAACTTCTTCGATGATATACGGTCCTTCCCATTTAGAAGGAGTTTTCCTGCAAAGAATCTCAAACGAGAATTGTACAATAGAACTTGTTCACCCACTTTAAATTCCCGTTTTTGAATTCTTCTATCATGCCATCTTTTAACTTTTTCTTTAAATAATTTGGCATTTTCATAAGCTTGGGTTCTCCATTCATCTAACGAGCTAATATCAAATAACCTCTTTTCACCGGCAAGTTTAAAATCATAATTTAATTCTTTAATTGCCCAATATGCTTTATGTTCTAACTCAAGAGGCAAATGACATGCTTTTCCATAAACCATTTTATAAGGAGACATACCCATAGGATTTTTGTAAGCAGTTCTATAAGCCCACAATGCATCGTCAAGTTTCTTAGACCAATTCTTCCTAGATCTATTGACGGTTTTCTGCAGAATTAATTTTATTTCTCTATTACTCAATTCAACTTGACCACTAGTTTGAGGGTGATAAGGAGATGCAATTCTATGGTTGACATAATATTTAGCAAGCAATTTACGGAATGCACCAGGAATAAAATGTGAACCACCATCAGTTATTAAATATCTAGGGACTCCAAACCTTGAGAAAATAACATCTTTAAGCATTTTAATGGAAGTGTTATGATCAGCACTACTAGTTGGAATAGCTTCTACCCACTTAGTAACGTAATCAACAACAACTAAAATATGAGTATACCCATTGGATTTAGGAAAAGGTCCCATATAATCAAATCCCCAAACATCAAATGGCTCAACAACAAGTGAATAATTCATAGGCATTTCCTGACGTCTACCAACATTACCAATTCTTTGACATTCATCACAAGATAAGACAAACTTACGAGCATCCTTGAAAAGAGTAGGCCAATAAAAACCATATTGTAATACCTTGTGTGCAGTTCTGTCTCCCGCATGGTGTCCTCCGTAAGCTTCGAAGTGACACTTCCGTAGGATTTGTTCCTGTTCATGCTCAGGTATACAATGTCTAATAATACCATCTACTCCTTCTTTATATAAGTGTAGGTCTTCCCAAAAGTAATGTCTTAAATCGAAGAAGAACTTTTTCTTTTGTTGGTATGTAAAGCTAGGTGGTATGTATTTAGCAACAATGTAATTAGCATAGTCTGCATACCAAGGAGTATTACGAGAAGCATTTATGACAGCTAATTGTTCATCAGGAAAATCATCATTAATAGGTAGTGGGTCATCAAGAACATTTTCAATTCTAGACAAATTATCTGCTACGGGATTCTCAACTCCCTTCCTATCAACAATATGCAAGTCAAATTCTTGTAGCAATAAAACCCATCTAATAAGTCTAGGTTTAGAATCTTTCTTTTCCATAAGATATTTAATAGCAGCATGATCGGTGTGAATAGTCACTTTAGAATCAACTATGTAGGATCTGAATTTATCACATGCAAACACAACTGCTAAAAATTCTTTCTCAGTAGTAGCATAATTTCTTTGAGGACTGTCTAGAGTTTTACTAGCATAATGGATAACATTTAATTTCTTATCAACTCTTTGTCCTAGAACAACACCAACAGCATAATCACTAGCATCACACATAATTTCAAAAGGCAGGTTCCAGTCAGGTGGTTGAACAATAGGTGCAGTGGTTAAGGCTTTCTTAAGTGTTTCAAAGGCTTCTACACAATCATCATCAAAAACAAATGGAACATCTTTTTGCAAGAGATTGGTAAGAGGCCTAGAAATTTTAGAGAAGTCTTTAATAAACCTTCTATAGAAACCAGCATGACCAAGGAAACTTCTTATACCTTTAATATCTTTAGGGCATGGCATTTTCTCAATTGCATCAACCTTAGCTTTATCAACTTCAATACCTCTTTCAGAAATTTTATGCCCCAAGACAATACCTTCGTTTACCATAAAGTGGCATTTCTCCCAATTCAAGACAAGATTAGTTTGTTCACATCTCTGCAAAACTCGATCAAGGTTGCTTAAGCAATCATCAAAAGAAGTTTCGTAAACGGAAAAATCATCCATGAAAACCTCAACAATCTTTTCACAAAAGTTAGAGAATATAGCAGTCATACATCTTTGAAAGGTAACGGGTGCATTGCATAAACCAAATGGCATACGTCTATAAGCATAAGTTCCGAAAGGACAAGTAAAAGTGGTTTTCTCTTGATCAGATTGTGAAACAGGTATTTGAGAGAAACCAGAATAGCCATCAAGGAAACAAAAGTGTGTATGCTTAGATAATCTTTCTAACATTTGATCGATAAAAGGCAAGGGGTAATGATCTTTTCTAGTTGCTTTGTTTAATTTTCTAAAATCAATTACCATCCTATAACCAGTTGCAATTCTTTGTGGAATGAGTTCATTTTTATCATTAGGAACAACGGTAATACCTCCTTTCTTAGGAACGCAATGAACTGGACTTACCCATCTACTATCAGCTATGGGATAAATTATACCTGCTTTCAGAAGCTTTAATATTTCAGTTCTTACCACCTCTTTCATCTTAGGATTTAATCATCGTTGGTGGTCGACAACTGGTTTAGCATCAGGCTCCATATTAATTTTGTGCTGACATAGAGTGGGACTAATACCTTTAAGATCATCAAGAGTATATCCAATAGCAGCACGGTGCTTCCTCAGAGTTTTTAGTAATCTCTTTTCTTCATGCTCTGAAAGGTTAGCACTAATAATAACAGGATATATCTTCTTTTCATCAAGATAAGCATATTTCAATGTATCAGGCAATTGTTTCAATTCAAACACAGGGTCTCCCTTAGGTGGAGGAGGATCTCCAAGAGTTTCAACAGGCAAATTATGTTTAAGGATAGGTGGTTGATCAAAGAACATTTTATCTATTTCATTTCTTTCATTCAGATGCATATCATTTTCATGGTCTAGCAAATATTGTTCTAGCGGATCAGTAGGAGGTACGGCAATAGAAGCAAGACCAATAGTTTTATCTTTACTAGGCAATTCTTTATCACGAGGTTGTCTATGAAACTTCGAGAAATTAAACTCATGAGACATACCACCAAAATTAACGCTAACAATTTCTTTCTCACAATCTATCTTAGCATTAACAGTGTTCAAGAAAGGTCTACCAAATATAATGGGACAAAAATCATCTTGTGGAGAACCAAGGATTAGAAAATCAGTAGGGTATTTAATTTTTCCACACAAGACTTCAACATCTCTAACAATCCCAAGTGGTGCAATGGTATCTCTGTTTGCAAGTTTAATAGTAACATCAATGTCCTCCATTTCAGCAGGTGCAATATCATCCATTATTTCTTGGTATAAGGTAAAAGGAATAGCATTCACACTAGCACCCAAATCACATAAGCCATGATAACAATTATCTCCTATTTTAACTGAGACTACAGGCATGCCCACAACGGGTCTGTTTTTATCTTTAGGATCAGGTTTATCAATTCTAGCTGCTTCATCACAGAGGTAAATAACATGCCCATCTATATTGTCAACCAAGAGATTTTTAACCATAGCAACATTAGGTTCAACTTTAATTTGTTCAGAGGGTCTAGGTGTTCTAATATGACTTTTGTTAACCACGGTTGAAACTTTAGCATGTTCCTTAATTCTAACAGGAAAAGGTGGTTTCTCAATATAAGCAGTAGGAACAACTGGATCAGCATGATAAACAATTGTTTCTTCTTTAACACTAGCAGGTTCCTCATTCTTTTCTTTAATAGGGGGATGATATTTAAACCACTTCTCCTTAGGGAGATCAACATGAGTAGCAAAGGATTCACAAAAGGAAGCTACTATCTCAGAGTCAAGTCCATATTTAATGCTAAATTTGTGAAAAGCATCGGTGTTCATAAAAGATTTAACAAAATCGAACTCAAGTATTATACCTGACTCATTACCTTTGTCGAGTTCCCAATCTTCAGAATTGCATTTAATTCTATCCAGAAGATTCCATCTAAATTCAATAGTTTTCTTCATAAAGGAGCCAGTCGAAGAAGAATCGAGCAAATTTTGATTATCATGAGAAAGCCGAGCATAAAAATTCTGTAAGATAATTTCTTTTGAGAGCTCATGATTGGGGCATGTATGCAACATATATTTAAGCCTCTCCCAAGCTTGAGCGATGCTTTCTCCTTCACGAGGCCAAAAATTATATATATAATTTCGATCACGATGAACCAAATGCATAGGATAAAATTTCTGGTGGAAATCCAGCTTCAACCGGTTCCAATCCCATATGTCAGTATCATCATATAGCCTATACCATGTCAATGCCTTTCCCTCCAAAGATAAAGGGAATACCTTCTTCTTAACTCCATCTCCGGATATACCTGCAAGCTTAAACAATCCACAAATTTCATCCACATAGATCAAGTGCATATCAGGATGTGCTGTTCCATCTCCTGCATAAGGATTAGCTAGCAGTTTATCTATCATACCCGGAGGAATCTCATATTCAATATCTTTTTCAATAAGTGCAGTAGGTAGAGGAGCAACTATTTGTGTTTCCGGTCGAGGTGAAGATACCCTGAACAAGCCCCTCAAAGGATTACTTTCCATAGTGACAAGTAGCAATAAATTTCATTACGTAATATAAATGTTTCCTTACCAGTTTCCACTCACAAAAGGCGCTTCACTCCCCGGAAATGGCACCAGAAAAGAGTCTTGATGACCCACAAGTATAGGGGATCAATCATAGTCCTTTCGATAAGTAAGAGTGTCGAACCCAACGAGGAGCAGAAGGAAATGACAAGCGGTTTTCGGTAAGGTAATTTCTGCAAGCACTGAAATAAGCGGTAACAGATAGTTTGATAGCAAGGTATTTCGTAACAAGTAACAAGTAATAGTAGTAACCAAAGTGAAGCAAGGTGGCCCAATCCTTTTTATAGCAAAGGACAAGCTGAAACGGTTTCTTATAATATGTAAAACGCTCTTGAGGACACACGGGAATTTCGTCTAGTCACTTTCATCATGTTTGTTTGATTCGCGTTCGCTACTTTGATAATTTGATATGTGGGTGGACCGGTGCTTGGGTGCTGTTCTTACTTAAACAAATCTCCCACTTATGATTAACCCCTCTCGCAAGCATCCGCAACTACGAAAGAAGAATTAAGATAAATCTAACCATAGCATTAAACATATGGATCCAAATCAGCCCCTTACGGAATAGCGCATAAACTAGGGTTTAAGCTTCTGTCACTCTAGCAACCCATCATCTAATTACTACTCCACAATGCATTCCCTTAGGCCCAAAGATGGTGAAGTGTCATGTAGTCGACGTTCACATAACACCACTAAGGGAATCAACAACATACATATCATCAAAATATCAAACGAATACCAAATTCACATGATTACTTATGACAAGACTTCTCCCATGTCCTCAAGAACAAAAGTAACTGTGGCACCCCGGCTCAGAGGACTGGTTTACCAGTGTTTCCAACCCAGAGATCATGTCTTTTGGAAACACTCAACAACTTGGAACAGAACTGAACTGAACTTTATTGATATATCTCGAGTACAAGGTCATAATTTACATCGATAGCGAGGCCAGAGGCACACCAGGTGCTGAGACAGTATCTACATTATTTACGAAACATAACAAGGCCTCGGTACTTTTGGGTAGAACTACGGCGTAGCGGAACTTAGCGCGGGAACTCCATCCCAAGGGACACTGCTGGGACACGGCCTAGTTAGCGTAGCATGAACCATCGGGACCTCCGTCCTCGGCTTCTCCTGCATCTGGCATGATACGCCAGGTGAGTACTTGGAATGTACTCGCAAGCTCACGGCAACCAAAACAATGCAGCAAACAATAGCATGGCAATAATTATGTTAGGTGCTTAAATGGCTTATTGTCACCAAATACCAACTTACTCTCTTCTGGGTTGTTCTGCAACCCTCGAAATACTCATGTTCCCCTGAGTACTTCCGAACATAAGACAAGTTCTTCCATCATTATTACCATTACTATTATTATTGCGGTTGATCATTCAGTGGCCTAGTACGGATCGTCCAATACCGTGGACGCAGCTATTCGAATAGATTCATACACTCTGCAGAGGTTGCGCACTTTACCCACACCATGGAGCTCCTGGTCCCGTACCTCGGTACACCTCCCTTTCGGGTGGACCGGTGCTGCTCCAACGAAACTTACCTAACATGTGACCCCTCCATCATACCACCGATAATCATACCCTCCCAGGATCATGTCCTGGGTGGCCCCTGTGTCACCCCGCGACACCTGCCACCGTCGTGGCCAAATAAAATTGTCCCAAACGGGGATGCCGGCAACATAACTTAACTGGGCTCACAGGATTACCGTCGTCTACCTGATCAGGGTAGCACGCACGCATAACCCTCCCTCTTTGGTGGTACTGATAAAAGAGCACAACGCTAGACCAAGTCAATGCCGTCCCATACCGGCAAATGTGGCTGCACGGATAAGTCCGGATAGGTGGCACTAGATCAACCAATTAGTTTTAAACTCAGCAAGTGCTTAACCAGCATGGATATTCATCATGATTAGCTTAACAAGGCAGTAACTATGCATCAAAGTAATTTACTATGAATTATCATCTATTAAAATAATGCATGTAATTCGATTAAATAACCAACACTATTGGGATGCTTCATGAAATGGATGAACTGGCTTGCTTTGCTCTGTTGGGTTGTGCATAAACTCCTGGGCTTCAAAGTCAAAACGATTTCCTTCTAAAAATATTTTAAAAAATGCAAAGGAAAATGTCACATAGCACTGTTCTATTCACCAGAAATTCTGTGAGTATGAGAAAAATAACAAAAATTACCAGAAAATAGAAGAGCTCAAGACAAATCCAATGCAAAAAAGAATCAATTGATTTGGACTTGTGGATAAAAAGTTATTAACGGTCAAAGTTGCTGGTCAAATCAAATTTAAAAACAGAAAACAGAAAATTCAGCAGAGGGCCACGTCGAAGACGTATTTTGCCAGGGCGCCTCCACTTACCGCTTCTGTGAGCCACTGACTAGCGGGCCCCTCCGTCAGATTTAAAAGGGGAGAGCGGAAACAGAGAGCTGCAGAGCTTCGGCGATCGTCGTCGGCGATACAGACGGTGGCGAGGTCCGGCGTCTGCGGGGATGGAACGAGCGCACGGAGATGAACACGTACGTACCCGTGGATTGGCGTGAGATGACCGGACGACGTCGTCCCCTTCCTCTCCGGCGGCGGCAGCTTTCGGGTGTCACCAGAGACGGTGATTCCGGCAAGGTTTTGGCTGGGCAAGGGGTCAGGTGAGGTCAGGGGAGCTAGCTGAGCTTGTTGGAGGAGTCGGTCGAGACCGAGGTGGAGCGGAACGGCGAGGTGGCGGAGCTCGGGTGGCGGCGGATCACCGGTGAGATCCGAGGCCAGAGGGCCTCCCGGCCTTGGCTCGTTGTTTGGGACTCGATTGAGAGCGGGTGGAGGTCGAAGGAGAGCTGGGAGGGCTGGGCGCGTCCTTATATAGGCGGGGGGCGAAGTCTCTGGAGCGGCGGAGCTCGGGCCACGTCGCCGGAGTCCGGACGTCGTGCTGGCTGGCTGGTTGCGGGCGACGAGATAGGAGAGGGCAGGGGAGTTAAGGCGGACGGTGGCAGCTAGCGGAGCAAGACGACGGCCACCAGGGCCACTGTGCCCGCACGGGTGCCACAGTGCCCGTGTGCGGTGGCGGCCGTCAGAGCAATTCCGGCAAGGGGAGGCTTCGGGAGTGAGATACATGGACGGCAGCGACGACGTCGGCACCTCCAGACACCGAATGACAGCACGAGACGACTGGAACAGCCTCAACAGACGCGGGCGAGGTGCAGAGCGCGCGTACTGGCATGCCAGTACCGTGCTCACCACCGGCATTGACACCTGGAGGCCGGTCAAATCTGGCGCATCGTGTCTGGCATGTCGACCCTCGACCACTTAGTCCACCTGTGCCTTTGGTTTGGCTAGATTCACTCTGGTTTGATGGGTAGCTTCAGCTACAGTTTCTGACAGAAACATTGGGAGAGATCTAGAGGAGTGATGAACTGGAGCTGAAGCCAGTAGAGATGTCTGGTGTGATCCACTTTGGAAGGACTACAAACTGGCCAAATTTGAGAGGTTTTCATCAAGATTTGAATGCAGTTCATGTACAACTGCTGCTACTGGTCCAAAAGCAAGATGAGCTTGTAGTACTTATTTGGTTGATCTGCTAGAGCTGTAATTTGGTGTGTGAGGGTTATTTGGTGGATAGAAGATGTCATAAAAATTTCAGCCCAATTGGATACATCTAGCTGGTATTTCCTTCAGAGGTTCAAAATGAGCAGAAACTTGGCAGAATATTGCTGCTGAAAATTTTACTGGACAAGATGATATTTTTGGATATTGTGCCAAGATAGGTTCCCTAGTATGTCAGGGAATTATTTGAGAATTTTCTGAGTTGAGGAAATATAGGTTGCTTCACAAATGGCCAGTACTGTCCAGAAGATAAAGGGAATTTTCTAGGCAAATTTTTATACTGGACCATGAAATGTTTTTGAAGATTGTGGGAGTAGATGATGACAAGAAGGCTTGGTATTAATTTGGGATTTTTCTGATCACCAGAACTATAGGTTGCTTCACAACCCATAGTGAAGACAGTTTATTCCAAGGGAGAAAATGAATTTATTTGAAAGGAAGGAGAATTGGAGTTTGATCCAGAAGGTGTGTGGCAAAGTTTTGGCAAGATGTTAAGGGCTTGGGTCACTTGGAGAGAGATTCAAAAGTTTCACAAACCCAAAGTCAACTGAAAGATTTAAAAACCATCCAAATTGCAAATAAAGCCAGAAATTTTTTGAAAAGAAAAAGTTGCCAAAACTCAGGGTGTCACAAACCTACCCCCCTTAGAATGAATCTCGTCCTCGAGATTCAGTTGCTCAGGGAACAAGTGTGGATATGCGGACCTCAGAAAGTCTTCCCTTTCCCAGGTTGCTTCCTCCTCAGTTTGATGCTCCCACAATACTTTGTAAAATCTGATGACTTTACTCCTGGTAGTCCTTTCCATCTCATCCAATATTTTGACAGGTTTTTCCTCATAGGTCAAATCTTTGGTCAACTCTAGCTCACTCATATCTGCCTGCTTGATCAGAGGTGCAATGCACTTTCTCAGCTGTGATATGTGGAAGACATCGTGAACATCAGCCAATTCCGGTGGTAACTCTAACTGGTATGCCATTCTACCTCTTCTAGCAATTACTGGAAAGGGACCGATATATCTCGGTGCAAGCTTTCCTCGGGTATGAAATCTTTTTATTCCTTTCATGGGTGTAACTCGAA
The DNA here is from genome assembly GCA_039707655.1 of Elymus sibiricus. NCBI lineage: Eukaryota > Viridiplantae > Streptophyta > Magnoliopsida > Poales > Poaceae > Elymus > Elymus sibiricus. The sequence continues at coordinate 434,292,907 of CM077666.1, forward strand.
GATATGCGTATTCCCCAGGCTCAAAAGTTACTTCTCGGTGCTTTGGGTCATAGTAACTCTTTTGACGGGACTTGGCTGCTCGAAGGCGTTCTTGAATATCCTTGACTTGCTTTTCTGCCTCAAGCATCAAATCCGTGCCGAAGATACGGCTATCTCCTGTTTGAGACCAATTTAAGGGTGTGCGACATTTCCGTCCATACAGAGCCTCAAAGGGTGACATCTTGAGACTTGACTGATAGTTGTTATTATAAGAGAATTCTGCATAGGGTAGGCTATCTTCCCATTTGGGTCCATAGGTGAGAGCACAAGACTGAAGCATATCTTCCAATATCTGGTTCACTCGTTTGGTATGTCCATCTGTCTGCGGGTGATATGTCGTACTATGCTTTAGCACGGTTCCCAGAGCTTGGTGCAATCGTAGCCAGAATGCTGAAGTGAATAAAGAGCCTCTATCCGATGTGATAGACTTGGGTACTCCGTGAAGGCTGACTATCCGGGACATGTAGAGCTGTGCAAGCTGAATAGCTTTGAAAGTGGTCTTTACTGGAATAAAGTGAGCCACTTTTGTAAGTATGTCCACAATGACCCAGATAGCATCATGACCTCTTGTTGACTTAGGTAGTCCAACAATAAAGTCCATGCATATGTCGTCCCATTTCCACTGGGGAACTGGCAAAGGTTGCAGTAGTCCAGCGGGTTTCTGGTGTTCAGCCTTAACTTTGTTGCAGACATCACAGCAGGCGACATAATATGCAATATCCCTTCGCATTCCTGGCCACCAAAAGGTTTCTCGCAAGTCCTGGTACATTTTTGTTCCTCCCGGGTGAATAGAGTATGCGGATTCATGTGCTTCTCTGAGTATTTGTTGTCTCAAATTTTCTTGATCTGGCACGCATATTCGGTTCTCAAACCATAAAGTGTCTTGGTCATCGACATGGAAGGACTTGGCCTTTCCGAGCGGAATATTCTCCTTGATCTCTTATATGTCTTTATCTGATTTTTGAGCTGCCTTAATTTATTCCATAAGGGTGGGGACAATTTCCATTGTACTCGGGTTCATTAGGCCACACAACACCATATTAAGCTTGGTCAATTCTTCTTGTAGCCTTGGATGGATACCCTCAGTTAGTATGTTCATGATGCCTTGTTTTCTACTGAGAGCATCGGCAACCACATTGGCTTTTCCCGGATGGTAATTGATTCCAAGGTCATAGTCCTTGACTAACTCAAGCCATCTCCTTTGTCTGAGATTAAGGTCTGGTTCGGTGAAAATATACTTGAGACTCTTATGGTCTGTGTATATTTCACATCGCTGCCCAATGAGATAATACCTCCAAATCTTTAATGCATGAACCACGGCTGCCAATTCCAAATCATGAGTGGGATAATTCTCTTCATGAGGTCGTAGCTGTCTGGATGCATATGCTACAACCTTTCCCTCTTGCATTAGAACGCAGCCGATTCCACGCCTGGAAACATCACAATATATGTCAAAGCTCTTATGGATGTCTGGAAGAACCAAGACAGGGGCCGTAGTTAGCCTCGTCTTTAACTCCATAAAGCTACTGTCACATTCTTCCGTCCAGGCAAATTTGTGGTTCGTTTTCAACAGCTCCGTCAATGGCTTGGCTATTTTTGAGAAGCCTTCAATGAAGCGACGGTAATAGCCTACCAATCCCAGGAAGCTACGGACTTCAGTTACTGTGGCCGGTGTCTTCCAATTTAATACTGCAGTCACCTTGCTGGGGTCAACGGCCACCCCTTGTTCTGGCAGAACATGCCCCAGAAGGCCCACCTCTCTTAGCCAAAATTCACATTTACTGAACTTGGCATACAAGCGATGGGTCCTTAGCCTTTCCAGGACGGTACGGAGGTGTTGCGTATGCTCTTCTTCATCTCTAGAATAGATAAGAATATCATCAATGAATACTACTACAAATTTGTAAAAGAAGTCCATGAAGACCTTGTTCATCATGCTCATAAAGTAGGCTGGAGCATTTGTCAGCCCGAATGACATGGTTGTAAATTCATACAGACCGTATCTAGTAGTAAAGGCTGTCTTGGGAATATCTTCTTTCCTGATTTTTAGCTGATGGTATCCTGTTCGAAGATCAATCTTGGAAAATACCCGAGCCCCGTTTAACTGGTCGAATAAATCATCAATGCGGGGGAGCGGATATTTATTTTTAATGGTGACTTCGTTCAATTGGCGGTAGTCCACGCACATCCGTAGGCTGCCATCCTTCTTTTTAACAAACAGCGCAGGTGATCCCCATGGCGAAGTGCTTGGACGAATGTACCCTTTTTATAATAATTCATCCAACTGTTTCTTTAATTCCACCAGCTCTGGGGATGGCATGCGATAATACTTTTTATATATTGGAGCAGTCCCGGGAACCACATCAATTGCAAACTCCAGTTCTCGGTCAGGTGGCATTCCTGGTAACTCTTCTGGAAATACATCCGGGAACTCACTGACTACTGGAATCAGATTTAGGTCTGTAGTAGTGGCTTTAAATGCCATTCCCTTCTTTGACATCATTTTACTAGCAATGAACTGCACTGTTTGACCTGCCGGGTTAACCAGTGTTACCGTCCTGGTGGCCCAGTTGATGCACACCTGATGTGGTGTCAACCAATCCATTCCCAGTATTATATCCAGTCCAGGAGATTCAATAGCAACAAGAGTAGCTGGAAACTTGACGCCATGTATCGAAATTTCCAGATCCTTGTATATCACATTCGTTCTGAGCATGGAGCCAGGGGATTGTACCACCATAATTTTGTCCAAAATAGAAGGAGAAAGTTTGTGCAAGGTGGCAAAACTCCGTGAAATAAACGAATGAGAAGCCCTAGAATCAAATAAAATTATTGCAGCTATGTTGTTAACAGAAAACATACCAAGAACTACATCTGGTGCTTCGCGGGCTTCCTCTGCGGAGATATGATGAACCTGGCCACGATAGAAGTTTGGAGTGGGACGGCGTCCAACATTGTTGACTTGTGGCTTGTAGTCAGACGGCGGCTTCCCATTTCTTGCAGGGCACTGCCTGGAGTAATGCCCGCTCTGGCCGCAAGTGAAGCAAGTGTTGTTGCGGCGGCAGTCCTCCAGCACTGGCTGTTTGCCGAAGGTCTTGTTCTGACTGGCGGGCTTATTGCTGTTGTTGCCATTGTTCCAGGCCAACTTGTATTCAGACGGACTCGGCTGCCAGATACGCGGTTTCTACACAAACTACTCCCGATTGTCCTTCTTGGGTTCGAACTTCCGCTTGCGATCATCATATCCCGACTTATGCTCTCGTTCGGCTATAAAAGCCTTGTTCACCAGAGTCTGGAAGTCAGGAAAATCCAGCATACAAAGTTGACAGCGGAGGGCATGATTGAGTCCTCCTAAAAACATGTCTATCTTCCTTTCCTCCGTAGACACATCATAGGTGGAGTACCGTGCAAGATTGTTGAATTTATTCAGGTACTCACCAACTGTCATACTTCCTTGAGTAAGAGCAAGAAATTCCCTTTGCTTTACCTTCAGAATACCGGTGGGAATATGATACTTGCGGAACACTTCCTTGAACTTTTCCCAGGAGATGTCTTCCCCAGGAGAGCAAACCATCTTCACATTATCCCACTAGATAGCTGCTGGTCCCTCGAGATAATGGGTAACGAAGGGAACCTTGTCTGCTTCATCACAACGGGCTATTTCCAGCTTCTTTTCCATGGTCCTTAACCAATCATCAGCTTCTATTGGATCAACAGCTTGACCAAAGCTTGGGGTAATTGTGCGCTGAAAATCAGATAGCTTAGAGTGCGTCCCGTTACCATTATTTTGCCCAATTACAACCTGCATGCTTTTCAAAAATTCCAGAAGGTCCTGGTTCCTCTTTTCTTCAAACATTCGCATAATTTGGTCGGTGGTCGGTGGCTGTGCTGGTGGTGGTGGCAAATCTTCTGGTGGCTGTCCTGCCTGTCTGGCGGATCGACGGACTGGGGTTCCATCGCCACCTAAATTGCTACACCTCTTCATCCTAAATTTGTTCCCATTGCAAATACTGAATTGATGAGCAACATTCATAAGGGAAGCACAGTAATATGGCACCGGAAAAACCAAATAAAAAGGAGGAAATAGGGTGAACCACATAATTATACAAGGCAACCCAACATCATACATGGCAAGCTAGCAGGGGAATTATCATGACTGGACTGCTCATACGGCAGTTGACATATGCAGGGATGCTAGGATGCATGCACTGATACTCAAGCCTCCACTGTAGTGGCGCGGGTGGCACGCACACTGGCAAACTGAAGACCCCTCATCGTCTGATCCTGTCTCAGAGTCGGAACTGATGATGTGAATCTCGGTCTCCGGATCAAAAGTAACACAGCGACGCTGACGGGAAGGCTCCCCCTCTGAAGGAGAAGAAGCACGACGCCGCAGCATCGGAGCAGCTGGAGTAGCTAAGAGTGAGGCCCACTCTACTGGGGTCTCACGTCAGCTGCCAGACGAAAAGCCTAGCGGTCCGAACGAGCTAGAAGGAGTCTCTGGTGCTAGGGAAGGTGGATCGGGTGGAGTATACACAGGTGAAAAAGCAGTAGGAAGAGGAGACTGTGCAGCTGCAACCACTGCAAGTGCCTCTCGGGCATGAGTCAGCTCCTCAGCTAGTGAAGTGATCATACGGTAACTGGCGTTCAGATAACGAGATAAAACACCAGTGGCACGATCACTCGCCGGGTCAAGAGGTGCGAAAAGGACTCGCCCTGTCGCTGGCGACAGGGTGGGGTAATGAAAGAAACCTGGATGAGTCTGCATCTCGACCTCGTGGAAGCGCAAGTAAGTGAGAGCCTCCATCACAGCAAACTGGATCGCCAACTCCGGAGTAGAAGCAGTTCCGCCCTTGGAAGAACGGGAATAACTACCAATATCCGAACTCGCAGTAAGGAAGGCCTCCGCGTGGTACTCGTACACTGATCCAGCAAGCTTCTCTCGAAACACCTGGTACACTGGGTCTTCGCCGTTGGGATACAGCCGAAGCCAGACGCTACGAAGCAGTACTGGAAAAGTGAACGGTGCCGGCTCATGGTTGTAGCGGTACGGAACTGGTGCCATCTACACTCACAAGGCCAACGGTTAGCATAATAATAAACTATATGCATGCCATGCGGCAATCAGATGCAACAAGCAAGACACATCCCAAGACTCTAAACTAATCGTGGTTCTAGTGCAGGGTTAACTAGGATGTCCTACAGTCAGCACGGCTCTGATACCAAGCGTTATGGCACCCCGGCTCAGAGGACCGGTTTACCAGTGTTTCCAACCCAGAATCATGTCTTCTGGAAACACTCAACAACTTGGAACAGAACTGAACTGAACTTTATTGATATATCTCGAGTACAAGCTCATAATTTACATCGATAGCAAGGCCAGAGGCACACCAGGTGCTGAGACAGTATCTACATTATTTACAAAACATAACAAGGCCTTGGTACTTTTGGGTAGAATTACGTCGTATCGGAACTTAGTGCGGGAACTCCATCCCAAGGGACACTGCTGGGACACGGCCTAGTTAGCGTAGCATGAACCATCGGGACCTCCGTCCTCGGCTTCTCCTGCATCTGGCATGATACGCCAGGTGAGTACTTGGAATGTACTCGCAAGCTCACGGCAACCAAAACAATGCAGCAAACAATATCATGGCAATACTTATGTTAGGTGCTTAAATGGCTTACTGTCACCAAATACCAACTTACTCTCTTCTAGGTTGTTCTGCAACCCTCGAAATACTCATGTTCCCCTGAGTACTTCCGAACATAAGACAAGTTCTTCCATCATTATTACCATTACTATTATTATTGCGGTTGATCATTCAGTGGCCTAGTACGGATCGTCCAATACCGTGGACGTGGCTATTCGAATAGATTCATACACTCTGCAGAGGTTGCGCACTTTACCCACACCATGGAGCTCCTGGTCCCGTACCTCGGTACACCTCCCTTTCGGGTGGACCGGTGCTGCTCCAACGAAACTTGCCTAACCTGTGACCCCTCCATCATACCACCGACAATCATACCCTCCCAGGGTCATGTCCTGGGTGGCCCCTGTGTCACCCCGCGACACCTGCCACCGTCGTGGCCAAATAAAACTGTCCCAAACGGGGACGCCGGCAACATAACTTAACTGGGCTCACAGGATTACCATCGTCTACCTGATCAGGGTAGCACGCACGCATAACCCTCCCTCTTTGGTGGTACTGATAAAAGAGCATAAAGCTAGACCAAGTCAAGGCCGTCCCATACCGGCAAATGTGGCTGCACAGATAAGTCCGGATAGGTGGCACTAGATCAACCAATTAGTTTTAAACTCAGCAAGTGCTTAACCATCATGGATATTCATCATGATTAGCTTAACATGGTAGTAACTATGCATCAAAGTAATTTACTATGAATTATCATCTATTAAAATAATGCATGTAATTTGATTAAATAACCAACACTATTGGGATGCTTCATGAAATGGATGACATGGCTTGCTTTGCTCTGTTGGGTTGTGCACAAACTCCTGGGCTTCAAAGTCAAAAGGATTTCCTTCTGAAAATATTTTAAAAAATGCAAAGGAAAATGTCACATAACACTGTTCTATTCACCAGAAATTCTGTGAGTATGAGAAAAATACCAAAATTTACCAGAAAATAGAAGAGCTCAAGATAAATCCAATGCAAAAAGAATCAATTAGTTTGGACTCATGGATAAAAAGTTATTAATGGTCAAAGTTGCTGGTCAAATCAAATTTAAAAACAGAAAACAGAAAATCCAGCAGAGGGCCACGTCGAAGACGTATTTTGCCAGGGCGCCTCCACTTACCGCTTCGGCGAGCCACTGACTAGCGGGCCCCTCTGTCATATTTAAAAGGGGAGAGGGGAAACAGAGAGCTGCGGAGCTCCGGCGATCGTCGCCGGTGATACAGACAGTGGCGAGGTCCGGCGTCTGCGGGGATGGAACGAGCGCACGGAGATGAACACGTACGTACCCGTGGATTGGTGTGAGATGGCCGGACAACGTCGTCCCCTTCCTCTCCGGCGGCGGCAGCTTTCGGGTGTCGCCGGAGACGGCGATTCCGACAAGGTTTTGGCTGGGCAAGGGGCCAGGCGAGGTCAGGGGAGCTAGCTGAGCTTGTTGGAGGAGTCGGTCGAGACCGAGGTGGAGCAGAACGGCGAGGTGGCGGAGCTCGGGTGGCGGCGGATCACCGTTGAGATCCGAGGCCAGAGGGCCTCTCGGCCTTGGCTCGTTGTTTGGGACTCGATTGAGAGCGGGTGGAGGTCGATGGAGAGCTGGGAGGGCTGGGCGTGTCCTTATATAGGCGGGGGGCGAAGTCTCTGGAGCGGCGGAGCTCGGGCCACGTCGCCGGAGTCCAGATGCCGTGTTGGTTGGCTGGTTGCGGGCGACGAGATAGGAGAGGGCAGGGGAGTTAAGGCGGACAGTGGCAGCTAGCGGAGCAAGACGATGGCCAGCAGGGCCACTGTGCCCACAGGGGTGCCACAGTGCCCGTGTGCGGTGGCGGCCGTCGGAGCGATTCCGGCGAGGGGAGGCTTCGGGAGTGAGATACGTGGACGGCAGCGACGACGTCGGCACCTCCAGACACCGAATGACAGCACGAGATGACTGGAACGACCTCAACAGACGCGGGCGAGGTGCAGAGCGCGCGTACTGGCATGCCAGTACCGTGCTCACCACCGGCATTGGCACCTGGAGGCCGGTCAAGTCCGGCGCATCGTGTCTGGCATGTCGACCCTCGACCACTTAGTCCACCTGTGCCTTTGGTTTGGCTAGATTCACTCTGGTTTGATGGGTAGCTTCAGCTACAGTTTCTGATAGAAACATTGGGAGAGATCTAGAGGAGTGATGAGCTGGAGCTGAAGCCAGTAGAGATGTCTGGTGTGATCCACTTTGGAAGGACTACAAACTGGCCAAATTTGAGAGGTTTTCATCAAGATTTGAATGCAGTTCATGTACAACTGCTGCTACTGGTCCAAAAGCAAGATGAGCTTGTAGTACTTATCTGGTTGATCTGCTAGAGCTGTAATTTTGTGTGTGAGGGTTATTTGGTGGAGAAAAGATGTCATAAAAATTTCAGCCCAATTGGATACCTCTGGCTAGTACTTCCTTCACAGAGGTTCAAAATGAGCAGAAACTTGGCAGAATATTGCTGCTGAAAATTTGTACTAGACAAGATGATATTTTTGGATATTGTGGCAAGATAGGTTCCCTAGTATGTCAGGGAATTATTTGAGAATTTTCTGAGTTGAGGAAATATAGGTTGCTTCACAAATGGCCAGTACTGTCTAGAAGATAAAGGGAATTTTCTGGGCAAATTTTTATACTGGACCATGAAATGGTTTTAAAGATTGTGGGAGTAGATGATGACAAGAAGGCCTGGTATTAATTTGGGATTTTCCTGATCACCAGAACTATAGGTTGCTTCACAACCCATAGTGAAGACAGTTTATTCCAAGGGAGAAAATGAATTTATTTGAAAGGAAGGAGAATTGGAGTTTGATCCATAAGGTGTGTGGCAAGGTTTTGGCAAGATTTTAAGGCTTGGGTCACTTGGAGAGAGATTCAAAAGTTTCACAAACCCAAAGTCAACTGAAAGATTCAAAAACCATCCAAATTGCAAATAAAGCCAGAAAAATTTTGAAAAGAAAAAGTTGCCAAAACCCAGGGTGTCACAGTAACTACTCTCAAATCATCATCATGCTCATGATCAGAGAGGTATTAAATAGCATATTGGATCTGAACATATAATCTTCCACCAAGTAAACCAACTAGCATCAACTACAAGATGTAATCAACACTACTAGCAACCCACAGGTACCAATCTGAGGTTTGAGACAAAGATTGAATACAAGAGATGAACTAGGGTTATGAGATGAAATGGTGCTGTTGAAGTTGATGATGAAGATTGGTCCTCCCACGATGAGAGGGTTGTTGGTGATGACGAAGGCTTCGATTTCCCCCTCCCGGAGGGAAGTGCCCCCGGCAGATTTGCTCCGCCGGAGAGCAAAAGTGCTCCTGCTCAAGTTCCGCCTCGTGGCAGTGGCGCCTCATCCCGAAAGTCCTCCTCTTATTTTTTCTAGGGTAAAACCCCTTATATACCAAAAGATGGGGGCCAGAAGTGGGCCAGGGGCTCCACACAGCATCAGGGCGCGCCTGGGGGGGTGGCGCGCCCTGGTGCTGTGTGGGCACCTGGTGGCTCCCCTCTGGTACATTTTTCTTCCAATATTTTTTATATATTCCAAAATAAATCTCCACAAAATTTTAGCTCATTTGGAGATGTGCAGAATAGGTATCTTGACATAGCTTTTTCAGGTGCAGAATTCCAGCTGCCGGCATTCCCCCTCTTTGTGTGAATCTTGCATATTAAGAGAGAAAAGGCATTAGAATTGCTCCACAAAGTGTTATATTGATCAAAAACACTATAAATAACAGTAGTAAAACATGATGCAAAATGGACGTGTCAGTTACCGAGGGTGATTCCTCTTTCACCACCTCCGATGAAGCCTCTGTTGTGTAGCCCCTCAAGTGTGGACCATCGCGGGTGATTCCTCCAAGTCCACCTTGATGGTTACATCGAGTGGGAGTCCTTCGAGGGTGATTCCTCAGACTCCCCGTGGTGTTATGGACACACGGGTACTTTGACATTCACCTTAGTCCTTTGAGAAGTCGGGTTGGCCATGAGGGCACCCGCGAGAGATTATTGTGGCGGAACGACAGGGCAGGTGGAGACCACCTAGGAGAGAGGTGGGCTTGGTCCTTGGTCGTTGGTCCGCGGGTTACCAAGTCAGTGAGACCGAGTGTCGGAGGTGAGCCTTGAACCTTGTTCGTGTCCGTGAGTTACTAATAACACGCTTAACGGATTTGGGTATTTTATCTGAGTTGGCCACTGGCCTATATGCACTACCACCACGTGGGATAATGGTATATGGGACCCTCGGCGGCGTACGATTCTTCTGAAAGCTTTGTCAGACGTCCAGTTCAGCATTGCGGCATGGCTGGGCCAGCGCCATCCAGGAGAGAGGTGGTGCCTAGATCCGCCCTGCGCGCAACGACCCGTAGTGCAAAGGGCGATGGGCCCAAGACCCCTGAGCACTTACGATGTAGACCGGCGGGGACCTCTCTGCGGAACCTAGGTAGGACTACGTCGTGTCGGTTATCCGAGGCCGGGCATTACCTGAAAAAGTGTGTCCGGCCAGAGGTAATCGAGCGTGCTGGGTAACAGTAGTGCACCCCTGCAGGGAAGTTATCTATTCGAATAGCCGTGTCCACGGTAACAGGACGCTCAGTGTTGTATCCCGATCTACTACAACTTGAACTGGATACTTGTGATACTTAATTAATATGATGGCTCCGGGATCGCTTTCTCGCAGGGAGTCGAGGAAGGATCTCTGGGCCTTGCTGGTATACTTAGAACTTTATTAAATGCTAATCTGCACTCTTCTAATGCTGCAAGACGCTGGAAAATGCTAGTCTTTGATAGGCTAGGCCTTCCCCTCTATTCTGGCATTTCTGCAGTCTAGTCCACAGATACAGCCCCTTCATTTGATACCGATGCATAAATAGTATAGTTCTGATGTAAGTCTTGCGAGTACTTTGGATGAGTACTCACGGTTGCTTTGCTACCTCTTTTTCCCCATACCCGATTGCTGCGATCAGATGATGGAGCCCCGGAGTCAGCTGATCCCGTCGATGACTACTACTACACCGACGGAGCCTACTACTACTACGTGGAGACCAACGGCCAGGAGTAGATTAGGAGGCTCCCAGGCAGGAGGCCTGCGCCTTTTCGATCTAGTTGCCGTTGTTTTGCTCTGCCTTCTTAAGGCAAACTTGTTTAGTTATGCCTGTACACAGATGATGTTGCTTCCACTAACGCTTGTGTAATTTGAGCTTATGTATTTGAGCCCTCGAGGCCCCTGGCTTATAATATAAAGCTTGTATTATTTTATTTTGTGTCTAGAGTTGTGTTGTGATATCTTCCCGTGAGTCCCTGAGCTTGATCGCGCGCATTTGCATGTATGATTAGTGCACGATTGAGTCATGGGCGTCACACTATTATTCCTTAATTTTTTCCTATTACTGCTGAAAGTTTTTATATGCACTTCCTAGAAGTATTTCTCCCTTCCTGAAGTCTATATGCACAATTAATACCTGAAAGTGGATGTCCTTGAAGTTGAGCCCAATGATCCTGAAAGTATTAGGTGGTACGTGGAGTGCATGGTGTGTGTCCATGTCTTAGCAATCTTGTTTTCCTTTTCAAGATTTAGCATTAATTTGGTTAAGAAAACTCGAGTGAAGTGCAATGTATCTATACTACTTGATTTATGTTTTTGAAGCTTTTGAGACCCGAATCTTGTTTTTGACAAGTATTGCAGGCAACCGGTGATGCTTTCTTGGAGCTATGAATTTCATAAAAGTGCTCCAACCAAATCATAAGGCAGGCATGCAGGCAGGCTGTTGTAGTTCCGAATTACAGTGATGATATTTGCTTCATTTTCCTGTCAACATGGTGCGATAGAAGCAAATTTTCTTAACCTTTTGAGTGCTACAACATAGTAGATATTGATTTTGGCATTGGATAGAAGAAGAGGGGACAAATGGTAACCATGTCACTTCTTACTGGCAACGACCATGATCTACATGGTGTGCCTGGCTTTGTTGTTGATATATTGCACTTCTGTTTTCGTAGTTATTTTATAATGATATGCTAGATGAGTATGTGTGATTTTGTGAGGAATCTTACTTCCTTCTCCATATGACATGAAATTGGTAAATGTATCTATTCCAAGAAGCATTCCTTTTTGGTTCCTAGAAGCATTTAACAAGGCCCATGCTAACGATCTACGCCACCATCACCATGATCCCACCGGTTGTCAGAAAGAACAAGAGCCCATCGGTTGTGAGATCCTCTCACTGCCCAAAATTATGGTCACCTCGGCAGCATAAATCCATGGCATGGCTTTTGGATCTGACTTTTCTTGGGTGCATGATGCACCACAATGATTAAAGTTGTGCTCATTTCGGACATGAATCAACTCTAAATTGTGTACATGGTTGATCTATTTTGTTTACTAGCTGGTGGAGTCAGTTCGAAAAGTCTAGGTTCTACGTGATATAATTCAACTTAATCATCCATCTGTGTCGAGCTTGAGTTTGTGATTTGTTGTGGTACACCACTCAGATGGACCATTAGAAACCACTGCTTGTGATTATTTTGTAGTTTATCTATAAAAGCTTAAAGCATTGAACTAGAACCTCGGAAACATGTCTTACTTATAATTGAACTCATGTAAACTATTCAAATTTTCCCAAGTGTTTGTACATCTGGATTTTTTAAAACAGATCTAATATTTGTTTTCAATATGGCCAGTCGCGGCAAAGCACACCTTCATGTTCTAGTTTTTCTTCAAGGTCACCTTATTCCTACTCATCTAGAGCGCCCAGCTTTGCACCATGAAGCACACCCAGATAGTTGAACGAAATTGGCCCGAAGGACTTGATTATCGCAAAAGAACTTGCATAATCAACCTCGCCCCAAGCACATTTCACTATTTGTCTAACAATACTCCACACAAACTTAGCAACGTGGCAAGTTAAAATATGTGATCAACGTCTCCGATTCTCCACCAAGAACACAACATCCATTCGAAGGTACTGCCCATCGACGAACGACCCATGATAATTGATAAGTTGCCAAAGGGATATTTTGATTTCAAGGGGCATGAGCACATGCCATATTTTGCAAAAAAAAATTTTTGCTAAGATGGAGTTTGACAAAGGGAGTGGTAGGCAGAAAACGGGGAAAATTGTGTCGACCCTTCTAGTCCCCAAGATATCATGTTCGGACTACCCGGCATGGTAAATGCTATCAATTTTCCTGCACAAGTTTGTTCGTTTCATCACTTTGTTATGCCCGAAACCCCTCAAAATTCAACACGCCAACCAATGCATCAACCATGAAGGCTTGGTCGACACACACGAGAGGGCAAGTAACAATATAAAACAAGTACGTAAATCTACACCTGAGGGTCCCTGCCCAATGCACCATCGTGCTAGATACTAGTAGAATTTTTGTTGACCAAATAATGTTTGCCCCCAATCCCGAAGAAATGTTTGGCCTTTGGATATAATTTCATAGTTGGGAGCCCCTTCCATTATCCCAAACAAATTAAAAGGCCATTTATTTGAAGGTATTTTGATCTAGATATGTCAGCCCAAAGCCCTGGCTCATGTGCTGGGCTAGCTTTATAATCCATTTCAACATGAGAGCAATGTTCATAAGTTTAGTGCTAATAAACCCCTAGCGCCTCAAACTCTTTCGGCTAACACCATGTGGTATATACGCTTTAGCCCTCCCCCCCCCCCCAATGGGCTTCACTTTGTATGGGGGCCTTTGAGTCTCATCCGATAGAAGAAAAACAACATGGAATAGAAAGGGAGACCGGACACGCAACATTCCAGTTTGCCACCCAAGGAGAGGAAATTAGCACGCCATAGATCCACATGATTCGCCCCCTTCTTCGTAAGGAATTTCTAGTTCAGTTAGGTCAAGTTCCTATCATTAGTGCATAAAAAACCAAGTAGGAGATCAAAAACTTGGTTAGTTTGTAGTTAAACAAATCTACAACCCTTAATTTGTTGGTCTCGAGGATTGGCCCCCAGCAAGGTTAATCTTAAGGTCTGACATATATTCAAAGCAAAGGTGCAAAATATTTAGGTTGTCGATATTGGGAAATATTCCTTTGGGAGACATATTAGGAAATATTACTTTGAGGAAACCTTTGGAACAATATTTAGCCTTTCCAGTTCCTAGTTCATGTATTCCAGAATGATGGAATATGCACTCACATGCAAAACAAAATGATGGTGTTGCTTGCTCCTAACGCTAATAAGTAACGGAGAGACTATACATTGTTTGAGTAGTTAGGGATGCAATAATCTTTGTGTAACAGGGTCAAACCTCAAGTTTTGCGTCCTTTCTGTCGCGGGAGTGGAATATCTCTTTAGTAGTAAGCAACATGCCTATGGATAGCATAACCAAAAAAAAAGGTAAAACTAAAATGAAAAGGCCATACCTTTGGACATTAAGATGCATATTGTGATTTTGTTAATCTTAACCTTTTGGTTTTAGCTTTTCAGTAGGTGATACATTAGTTGGTATGTGCATATGATACGTTAGTGGTGCATTCGAGCATGGGAATGGGACTATTGTACCCTACACATTGTACCAGGATGTACAACCTGACCCATGGTATCCAAGGATTACATAGGGTCTAGGCCAAAAAAAGTTTTGTCTCCTTTGCCGGAGTATCCGGGGGAATCCCGGAGTCTCCAACACCCTGGAGTATCGGGATGATGTCCGGAGTCTCCAAGTGTGGGGCGTTCATGTTGGCCTAGGTCTGACCCCATTTGACCATGTTGGAACATGTACACTCGGAGTCTCATTTTTGGCGCAGAGTCCCGGGAACTGTTTTTTATGGTGGATTTTGGGCCTGCATATTTAAATCATTATCCCAAGTGGAGAGATGTAACCCTTCGAGCTAAAATCATATCCATTCCCCCACATTTGCCCCCCTCACTCTCTCTTGCTCCGATTTGCTTCATTACTTGAGGGATTCAGAGGGAAGCTTACAACCAATTAAAGATATAAGCCCCCCTCTTTTGACAAAGCTTTTGTGAATTGAGCAATTTTTCACGGCCTCCCTCGGTCTTGTTACTCTTGTAGTTTGGAAACTCCTAGGGGGTCGATGTTACCGGGCAAGACACCGATTTTTTGTTGCCCGGGACATTTGTAAAGGTTAGAGGTCACTTCAAGGCATACCTTGAGCTCAGACATTTGCCGAGGCTCAAAGGAGGAAAAAAAAGGTCGGACTTTGTATCATTGGTGATATTTTGTGTTCCTCATGCCTCTCCAATGGAGACTCGTTCCCCTCCAAAGAAGTAAATTTGGGACTAACCTTCATCTCGGTGCCTTGTGGCTATTGCTATCCTTGCTCTTATTTGTGCTTTTTTTTGAACGGTCACCGGGGGGGACGGGATCCCTCCCCACCTGAATATATTGCTCAAAAAGCTGCCAAAGCCAAGAGTCGCCCCTTAAGCTTTGGCTGATCTAGTTTATAAGGGAAACATGATCAAAAACCTAAACAAATTGACCCCGTTTATGAGGAAAACCGGGCCGAAAACCGTACAAGTAACAAGGTTACAGAAGAGAGAAGAAAAAATAGCGCCCAGAACAAGGCACGCCTAGCTAGCAGACAAAAGAACCATCGCCATGAAATACACCAGTAGAAGTGGGGTGTCGTCGAGGGATCACAATACTAGGACTTTGCAAGCAGCCTAACGCCCATACCGGCGTGCGTACCGAGCCCCACAACGCAACTCAGGAGCATCCACAATCAACGAGTGCAACTGAACACGAACCTTGACCGGGAGCTCCGCCACGGAAATTCGGAACGATTAGCAAGTTGGGGAGGCATCTTGCGCCATCAATGAGCAAAGATGAACCGAGACATCACCAAAAGCACGAAGCTCGCCGCAACACATCGGCAGCCATGGGAGGGTCTTGATCATGCATAGCAATAGAGAAGAGAAACCTTCATGAGGGGGAGACAGATGGCCGCCCTGCGATGCCAAAGGCACTGCCGCCGACCCCCAAGAAACACCACCGAACAACCACCATCGACCCCTGCCGGCCGCACCACCACCACCATCAAACCCACCGACATCCCCGCAATGAGCAGCTACCCAACACGACAACCGAGCTGACTTCTAGATGATGCCTTCAGGAAGGGTTGCGACACAGATTGCGCCACCATCATCCGTTCCGGGCAAACCCGGAACCAGGATTTCCCCTGAAGTCACAGAGAGGTTGGCGAAACAACAACATACAACGACGCCTTTAAGAAGGTTCGCGGCGCCCGCGGGCGTCACCGTCACTTCTAGCTAGTTGCTTTGTGGTGTCTCGTCCAATTGTCCATTTTGTGAAATATTTATCTGTCATCTTGAACTTGGTAAGAAAAGATTAAAATTACGGTTGCATATACCCTCTCTGCGGTCAACGTCTTTGATCCTGGAGATACCCCTGATCTCTTGTTGCTTCCACGACAACAACACATACTTTATGCATATCTCGCCAAAAAAACATACTTTATGCATAAAAAAGAATCTTTCGACAACAATGTTCCACACGTGTGTGTGATAGCTGCGCACCGAGCGTCACATTCACACCCCATGGCCATGGGTACAGGACATCAAAGCGTGAACAAAAAGAACAAGTATAGGATGGTAGGAGAAAACGAGGAAGGAGACAGGTGTAGTCATGGCACATTGCCAAAAAATAACAAAACTGGGAGAGGAATGGCAGCTATCACAACAAGGCTGGAAGGCTCGAAGCTTCCTTGGGTAGTTAGTCAGGCCATAGAATAAATTTGCCCTCTACAATACTAGCTGTACTAAGAGCATCTACAGCCGGACGCACCAAATCCGTCTCAAACGTTCGGAGGACGGTCCGCTCACTGACCGGTCACGAAAATGCGATCCAGACGGGCGCCTCAAATGGGTCTCAAACGCCCGGGCTGACTGACACCCCTCATATCCAGCTACGGATATGAGGTGCCCGGGCGCGTCCGCCATGTCGGACTGACACTGGGGTCCCACAGGAAAACAGTCTGAAACCCGGCGGTCCGAAGCTCGTCTCCTCCGTCGGACCGATGGCGTCGCGTGGCGCCGCTCCGGCGGGCCGCGTAGTGTTTAGCCCGGCTATTTAAGCCGTCCGCCGACACCGAAACCCTACCCGTCCACATTTTCCCCCTTCCGTCCGCCGCCGCCGTCACTTTCCACTTCCCGTCCGCCACCACTAGTAGCCATGCCCCCACGCCGCCCGTCCTACGCGCCCATCCACCCAGCACCCAGCACAGACGTCGTGGACATCTCCGACGACGAATCGTAGCTAGGGTGTCGTAGTACGTAGGTTTATTTTGCATGGTTTGTATGGATCTAGGGGATGAAATATGAGAGACTCGGATGCAGAGGAGCAAATTTGAGGCGTGACCGGTCACTGTCGGCGAACGCGCCCAGTCACGTCCGCGGGCATCTACAGCCGGACTTGGCAAATCTGGCGCCCTATATGTCTGCGGACGCGTCCGGATGCATTCGCGGATAGTGACCAGCCAGTCCTCAAATTCTTGTCCGCACAGCCGCGTACCTCATATCCGGCACCCTATATCCATACTAAGCATGCAACGTGATGAACTAGTCTACGTAAATCAAACAACGGACAAAGAAATGGACATCATACGGACAACGCAACGCACATAAAATCCACTTTACATCATCAAAAGATCACCACAGTTCATCGCCGGACAGATTCTAAACTAAAACAACTAAAAAACGATAAGATTTAAAGAAGGAGCAACGTCTTCACCACTTCCTCACCGGCCCTTTGCCCTTCCGGTCACCGGTGCAGCTGTAGGCGTCTGCGGCAGGTGGTGGGTCGTCGGAGTCGGAGCTGTGGTCATCGTTGTCGTCCGAGGGGGAATCGGAGATGATGATCAGCCCCTTCATCCGCCGGACGGCTCGGTCCTGCTGCCGCTTTAGCTTCGCCAGCCTCGCCGCCTCCGCCGCTGCCTCCGCCGCCTCGTGCTCCTACTGCTCAATAAGTAGCCGGAGCACCTTGGCGTCTTCCTTCGGAGCCGGCGAGCGTCTGTCTCCGCTGTCGTAAGAGAATGGCGGTAGACCCAATCGAGGAGCCGCCCCACCTCGTCCGATTTAGCCGGCAACCCGCGGCGGCGGCGAACGGGTTGCTCCGCCGCGTCCCTCTCCCTTTCCCGCTGCCTCTCGCAGTGGGCGGCGCGTGCATCTGATTCCGGCGTGCGCGTCTGTCGTGTCAGTGGAATGGGGACTAGCACCCATCGCTGACCTTCGGAGCAGCGGCCGGTGGGGGAGGTGGATGACGTGCCGGTGACGCGGACTGAGCAGCCCTCGCGGAGCTGCGCGCGGGCCGGGAGGGGCCAGCTCCGGCGTCCGCGCTACGCCGGCGCGAGAGCGGCGACGGGGCAGATCCGGAGCTGCCCCCACCCCCCGGTGTCCACCTTGGACCGCTCCAGCGCAATGCGGAGGGCCAGCTCCTCGTCGACGTCAAGGTCGGAGTCGGAGCGGCTGCCGGAGCTCGACATCCTCGCCGGAGTCGTCGGATTCGATCCAAATCGGAGAGGGGAGAAGAGGGGACGGAGCGAGAGGGGAGAGTGAAGTGAGCTAGGGGTTCCGGATTGGGGTTTATTGTGGGGACGGAGTGGGGTCGGTGGCGGGCCAGACTGACGTGGCGGACGTGCCCGGGTGTGTCGTTTTTTTTTTTTTTGACCGGTTCACCGGCCCGGGCGTTTGAGACCGGTTTGAGGCCCCGGTTGTAGATGCTTTAAGCTTTGCAAGACTTTTTTCCCCTCATGGTTAAAGGTAACTTTTATTTTTTTATGGATTCTAATTTAATTACACTATCCACCAAAATTTAATCAGATAGATTTTGCAAGATGTTTTGCTTTGCATCAATTTTGCTCATCATCAGTACCAATAATTAAGCTTCAAAATAATTGCATTCTAATAAAAGGTCAAAATTGCAAGATAGCCACCTGTATTCCAATGATCCAATCTGAGTATAAACCAGACAAACACTGACGTCACAGCACCTGCAATTCATTGCTGCATGATAAACAAAGTCAGATCCACCAGCCGCCCACCCCAGCAGCGCAGCCCACAAGTTAGCTCCAACAACCTTCCAAGAAAAGTCGGCGTTCTTCAAGGAATCGCCCATGACCGACGCCGGAGCAGGCCGGCGCATCACCGTCAGGTCCGTCTCCTGCCGCGGGGTCAAGTCCTTTGTCCCCTTCCAGAAGCCGCCGCTCTACGCGGCCGTGTCCCTCGGCGGCCGCCGGGAGAAGACGCCCGCCGACCCGGACGGCGGCGAGAACCCGGACTGGGACGGCGCCGTCTTCGCGTTCGATGTCGACGGCGCCGGAGATGGCGACGGTGGGCTCCTGCAGTTCGAGGTCAAGGCGCAGGTGCCGCTCCTCGGCACCAAGCTCGTCGGCACGACCTGTGTGCCGCTGTCCCATCTCGGCGGCGACGGCGGGGCGCCGCGGCGCGCGAGCTACCAGGTGCTCGCCCCCGACGGTAAGCCCAACGGCAGCCTCAGCTTCGTCTACGCCTTCACCGGCGGCGGCGCGTATCAGCAGCCGCAGATCTACGGGGCGCCGGAGCAAGACCTCAGCTCTTGCTGCGCGCCTCCGCCGCCGCCGTCGAGCTCGGCTTATCCAGCTCCGGCCACAACAAACTTTCCGCCGCACGGCAGCAGCTACCCTCTGCCGCCGTCGAGCTTGGCTTATCCAGCTCCGGCGACAACAAGCTTTGAGCCACACGGCAGCAGCTACCCGCCACCACCATCTCCATTACCGCCAGTGTCTTCACTGTATCCGTCGCTACACGACGTTGTGCCGCCAAGCAGCTACCCTCCGCCGGGAACGACGGGCTCACTGTTTCCGTCGTCAAATTTCGGACCAAACAGTAGCTACCCGCCACCGTCGGCACCGGCCACTGCATATCCGCCACCGCCGCCGTCGTGTACAGCCTGCCCGGCTCCCCCGGCACAATACATCAGCAGCTATCCACCTCCACCACCGAGCTACTATCCTCCTCCACCACCGAGCGGCTACCCACCTCCAGCGCGGATGAACCAGGAGTTCCCGGCTTCCAGCTTCCCCCCTCCAGCCAGCAGCTATCCGCCGCGCCGCCGGAGTCCAGCTCAGAATTTCCTGCGGTGCAACCAAGATCAGTTGATCGTGCGCTGCCATACATGGCGCCGATGTTTCAGGACTCCGCCGTCACTTACCCACCGGTGCCTTCCGCTGGCTCTTACTACCCTCCGCCGGGGACACGGCACCGCGAAGAAGGGGCGAGTTCGCCGTACTACTACCCTCAGCCTGGGACTCGCTACTCGTAGGAGGAATCTTGCAGATTACTTGGTACTTGGACTTTGGAATGCATAGCAAATCACAAAGCAATGACTTTTTGTTTATAGCACAAAGCAATGACTTTGTAATCGCAGTGATTTCCAGCAAAGAGTGTGTATTTGTTGTACTACAGTACAGGTGTGCCCTTTATCTAGACCATTCAGTTTATGTCAAGATTCGTATTATTTTTATATAGAGATTTCTCTTTTTTGTTTCTTTCAAACAATAGAACATTTGACCTTGCAACTTTGCAGGTCAACTATACACGAGTGCCACTAATTGTATAAAATATTTTCGATTTTTTTGATGAAACATAAATTTCTCAAATTTCAAATTTCAAATGAATTGTATCATTTAAAAAAATATATGTTGCGCCAAAAAAACCTAATTTTTTTTCCGCACATGATACTACTTATGTGATGTTGATCTGCAAAGTTTCGGGTTCAAATGGTCTTTTATTTGGGAGAGAAAAAAAGAGAAGTTTGGTTGCACGAACTTTGATGCAAAAATGTACGGTGAGGATAGAGGGCACACTGGTATGGAGGTACTCCCTATAAGACGTTTTATTAGATCACTAAAGTAGTGATCTAAAACGTCTTATATTACTTATATTACTTTACAGAGGGATACAATCAGAACTTTCCGTTTCCAACAATTCTATTTGCTCACAATCACAAAAAATTTGTCCCAAGATATAACTCTTAATTTGGTTTTCTTTGATTTATTTGTTCTTTGTTGCTACGTGCTCACAAGCACTCATGCTCTGCTCTTGAAATTTTGTAGGGGGCGTTTGGTAGTCTGCACTCCCTAGCTAGACTTGCTGGAAGCAAATTTGGCCTGTTTGGTAGCTTGTGTTTACTGTTTCGCATGCATAGCACGAACCTAAAGCACCTTCCAGCCAGATCAGCTAGGAACAATCGAAATCGGTTGTTTCATCTCAGCTAGGCTCACGACGTGCATTGGAGGGGAACGTGAGGCCAACCTCATGCGAGTAGGAAGATGGCGTGAGCTCGGGCACGTTCCCGAAAAAGCGGCATGAGGAATTGGGTCTCCTCCCGCCGAATCAGTCGCCCTATTTAGTCCCCTTCGGCTCATCGCTGAAACCCCCGCCACCATCCCCCTCCTTCGAGCTCTACGCCCCTCGCGGATTCTTCACCAACGAGCAGGTAAGCGACACATCTTCTCTGGCCGTCTATAGATGGTGGCGGCGATTTGTCTTCTTTCTCTTCTTAGACCTATTCCGCGCCTCCACCCGACTTCACTGATGGCTGTAAGTTTGATCACTCCCTCCTCCCTACTTGTTCGGGATTAAATCTGTGAGCATGTGGTAGCATTGTAGACTATCGATCTATGAGTATGTGATGTTGTGGTAGATAGTGGTGATGGATTGATAGCAAGCTAGGTTTTGCTTGTAGGCTCTGATGATGCTCATGATGTTTTCCATGTCGGTTTTGATGATACTATGGTAGATGTGGTACTAACTTGTGAATCAGAGCATATGTAGTATGTTGGTTTGCAAGTATGGTCGATATGTAGGTGTGGTAGTGTGTTGAACTCCATGGTATGCTTTGAGCTTAAAGACCAGTCAATGCGCACAGTGTTGAACTTCATGATTCATGTGTACTATGCTTACTGTCCATGTGTAGTGTGTTCAACTAATCATGATGCTAACACTTGTAAAACATGAGCACCAAAGACTTAAGTCAGGCCATTGTCTTGTCTGAGAACCAATTCATGCCTCCTATGTTGAGGACTCCCAGCCTCCCACCGACAAGCACATGCCTTCGGATTCAGATGTGATTGAGGGGCCTGCTAGGCATCCAACATTTGTGTTGGTGGTGTCTAATACTGCTACTGCTACTGCATATAAGGCAACCATCAAGACTGGGAAAGCAAAGGTGTCTGGGAAGGGTAACACAATGAAATGGTAGTAGTTCCTATCCAACTTCATGCTTAACAAGATGTGTAAGCTCATATCCAGTGGGGTTAGGACTGACAAGGGCTTCAAGGAGGTACACTTGAACTCTCTTGCGAAGTAGGTCTTCGAGTTTTATGTCCAAGAGGTCACCTCGACCTTGGTCTACAACCACCTCAGGAAGTGGATAGCTAGATAGATCCAAGTGTCCAGGCTTAGAGACCTTAGCAGCGCACAATAGGATCATGAGACTTTCACGATCTTGTTGGAGGCAGAGCACTACCAATGCCACACCACGGTTAGCTCACATACCACATGTTTAAACTTCTCTAACATGCCAATCACAACTAACCACGCCATGTTTCTTTCTTAGGACCACCCCAAGGACACAAAGTTCCTCAACACCCCCATCCAGAACTACCCGTAGATGCAACGGAACTTCTCCTATGAGCTGGCTACCGGCATGCATGCCATGGGCTCAAGTGAGCTTCTCGGTTCGCCTATGCCTTAGTATCCAAACACCTAGGAGTCAGAGACCATCGTCCTTGCGATGGTTGTTGATGTGTTTTCCGTTCTTCCTCCATGGCGGAGGCGAATGGGAGGAGACGGATCTGGTGCGAACTCCCCAAATAAGCGTGCAATTCCATTGGTATGAACCACCATGTCGGTTTCCCTCCTCTCTTCTCACCATCAAGGTGACAGAATGGGATTTGGTAGGAATTCTCGGCATGGCTCGGGTGCCTGGTGTAGTGTCTCGTTGGATCCGAGCTTTTGACAGGGCTGGTCTCCCCCCTCCTGATCGGAAGGAGGGCCTCCAGCTCGACCTCGGCTACCAGATCCGTCATGGTCAGGGAGGTGCATCGAAGGATTTGCATGGAGCTGGAAGTTGTAGATGGGCCCCATGAGCGTCAAGGATGGTGGTTATGGAGGAGTTACGGCGCCTAGTGTGGACGACTGGTCTTCTATGACAATCCATTCTATCTTCTGGCCGAATGGCGGCCCAAGTTATTCCTCCCGACCATGTTGCCACAAGGGAAGCCTTCTCGATGGAGGCCATGGCCTGGTTCCATGGAGTTCTCATTGGCCCTAATGGTGACGTCCCTGGCATTGGCCAGATTGGTTCTGGCTGGAGGCAGATTCAGACCCAACTGTGTTCCTTTTTTATTGTAAGGGCTCCTCTTTGCAAAAGTCAAGGTCCGGTCTTATCGGATATCCAATTCTGATCCCGGGCTCATTTGCACCCGGTGAACAGTAAATTCAAAACAAATACTAAAAAAATTCAAAAAATCTAATTTTTTTGCATGGAAGATGTTTCAGCGCATGAGGGGTGTGCCAAATTTCAAAGCATTTGGACATCCGACTACCTCTTAGGAAAAAAATTGGGTCCAAACAGTGCACAAACAGTAAACTTTTTCACAGACCCCAAATTTGTCTTTTTTGCTGAGAGCTACTTAGATATCCAAATTCTCTAAAATTTGACATGGACATCACGCACTCAGTCACCTTTCTCCACAAAAAAAAAATCATTTTTTTAAATTTATTTAATAATTTTTAACGATCTTTTTGTTCACTCTCGGGCTCATCTGAGTCTGGGATCCAAAACGCCTCGTCCAGGTTTTATGTGTATTTTTCTATTTTCTTTGGGTCATGATGTAATATATTAACCACGTTTAGACATGCAAGCGGATGATAGACGACATCCGTGAGTCCACAAACGCCCACGTAATGAGAATTAAGCCTAGCATGATAATTAAAGTAACAATCTTTAGTGCATTTTCAGCTTCGCGATGGATGCGGACGGCGCGGACGCGTCCGCCTGCATCCAATGTTTTCGAGTCGATGAGTCGACGAGTCGCTTGGGGGGAGGGGGACTCTAGACTAGTCATGACTAGTCTAGACTCATGGTCGACGAGTCGACATGGCAACGAGTCGACGTGAGTTAAGCAGTAGGTAGTAGGTACAATAAAACTACCATACAATGTAATACAAACCTGGGCATTTCCATACAATGTCCAGGGCCTTCCTCTTCTCCATGAACCAGCAGCCTACAAGACATTAAAACCAATCAGATTTGCATAAGAATGAAGTTCAACACTCCAATAGCCCAGCCCAATGAATAAATATCAAACATAGCACGAATAGGGTAGCAAATAAAGAAGTTCAACGATGAAACTAAAACACAACAAGTCCAACATAAGTTACATGCAACCAGATCCAAATGCAAGTAAATAAGTTCAACACTTCAACACCAGAACATGAATGGAAGATAGAAACAAGAACAACACATCTTCAAGCAATCAAGCCTCAAGATCCATGTCTTCAAGCTGAAAATCGGTGTCTTCATCATTTGGTGAACCATCATCGTTTTCATCGTTGCTCTCCATGTCTTGATCATATTCTGCCGCTTCTAATTCAGGCATCAACTCTTCATCATGCACAACCAGCCTTGTTCTTGCGTGGTTTGGAGTGTAGGCGATATAAGGGCCCATGGGTCATGCAATAGGCTCACCAGGATCACTACGAGCTCTCCTAGGATAGTTGCTACCTGCTAGAGAAGTCGACACACCCATAGCTTCATCAACTTGAGACCAAAGTAGTGGTGTTTCACCGTTCATGACTTGAGCTTGATCTTTATGGACCATTTCAGCATTGATATCAACCCGTTCATTATCCCATTGAAATTCTTCTAGGACAAGTGGATTAGATTTCGTTGATTTAGAGCCTTGCTCATGCAGATTTTGAAACCTAGTTTCCATTTTCCGGTTGTACGAGGCATATGATAGCTTGTTCAATCTCTTATACTCTAGACGGTTTCTCCCTTTGGTGTGGATCTGCAAGCACACAAATATGTGAGAAGCTGCTGAAATTAGCCTATCAAACCTGACAACTAATGGCTACTTACATGGGCAAATACACTCCAATTGCGCTCGCAGCCGGATGCTGAACAACATAGGCTAATGATTCGCTTTGCAAGAGTTTGGAGGTCAAAAGCAAGGCCACCATAAGCATTCCACCAAAGAACTACAAAATCAGCAAGTCCAATATTAAAGAGAAGGCCAAAATAACCAGCAACTAGTGGAATAATTGAGTTGAACAAGAAGACACAAGCTGCCACAAAATTTATACTTACGAGGGCTCTTTTTGTCGCGGTCTTTAATTGACAATGGCGTCGATAAACATTCACCTTCTGTCACCTCATAGTCGTCAGCTTCCCTACTTATAATTGTTTATAGTTCATCATCGCGCACCATCTTCCATAGCACATCATTGAACATTGAACGGAGATGGGAAGCTTGTCTTTTGTTGGACTCCTTAGTGACAAAGAATTTATTTGGGTTCAAGAACAATGCAGTGCTACTTGTAGACTGCGTTGGTATTTTCCTGAAGAGGAGAGGATAATGCAGTATAGTAGAGATAAGTATTTCCCTCAGTTAAGAACCAAGATTATCAATCCAGTAGGAGAACCACACAGAACCCCGTTAGCAGCACCTACACACACAAAAGCAAATACTTGCACCCAACGCAAATAAGAGAGTTGTCAATCCTCTTAGCGGTTATTTGCAAGGATTAATTCTGATAGTGATAGATAGATAAAGTAAATTGCAAAAGAAAATAAAAGTAAATAAATTGCAACAAGGTATTTTTGGATTTAGTATATGGTAAAAGTAGACCCGGGGGCCATAGTTTTCACTAGAGGCTTCTCTCTCGAACACATAGCATGCGGTGGGTAAACAAATTACTGTTGGGCAATTGATAAAAAAAACAAATAATTATGACGGATTCATGGCAATGATCATGTATATAGGCATCACATCCGAGACAAGTAGACCAACTCCTGCATGCATCTACTACTATGACTCCACCCATCGACCGCTATCCAGCATGCATCTAGGGTATTAAGTATAAAACAGAGTAACACCTTAAGGAAGATGACATGATGTAGACAAAGTAAACTCAAGCAATATGATTAAACCCCAACTTTTTATCCTTAATGGCAACAATACAAATACATGTCATGTCCCTTTCTGCCACTGGGATTGAGCACCGCAAGATTGAACCCATCACAAAGCACCTCTCCCATTGCAAGATAAATCAATCTAGTTGGCCAAACCAAACGGATAGATCGGAGAGAAATACAAAGCTATAATAATCATGCATAAAAGAGTTCAGAGAAGATTCAAATATTTCTCATGAATAATCTAATCATAAACTCACAATTCATCAGATCCCAACAAACAAACCGCAAAAGAAGATTACATCGGATAGAACTCCAAGAACATCGAGGAGAACATGGTATTGAAGATCAAAGAGAGAGAAGAAGCCATCTAGCTACTAGCTATGGACCCGTAGGTCTGTGGTAAACTACTCACACATCATCGAAAGGGCAGCAAGGTTGATGTAGAAGCCCTCCGTGATCGATTCCCCCTCCGACAGAGTACCGAAAAAGGCCTCCAGATGGGATCACGGAAGAACAGAGGCTTGCGGCGGCGGAAAGGTTTTCTCTTCCGTCTCTCTGGTTTACGGGGAATATTTTGAAATTTATAGCACTGAAATTAGGTCAACAGGTGCCACGAGGGGCCCACAAGCCCGGGGGCGCGCCTACCCCCTAGGCGCGCCCCCTGGACTTGCCGCTTCCTCGTGGCTCCTCTGGTCTTCTCCCGAAGCTTCCAGGGTCTCTTCTGGTCCAGAAAAAATTATTCCAAAGTTTTTTGTTCGTTTGGACTCTGTTTGATAATGATTTTCTGAAAAGGCAAAAACAGGCAAAAAACAACAACTGGCACTGGGCACTAGGTTAATAGGCTAGTCCCAAAAAATGATATATAATTGCATATAAAATATCCAAGATTGATACTATAATAGCATGGAACAATCAAAAATTATAGATACGTTGGATGTATCAAGCATCCCCAGGCTTAATTCCTGCTCGTCCTCGAGTAGGTAAATGATAAAAACAGAATTTTTGATGTGGAATGCTACCTAACATGTTTCATCATGTAATTCTCTCTTACGGTATGAATATTAAGATCCGAGTGATTCAAAGCAATAGTCTATAATTTGATATAAAGACATCAATACTCAGGCATACTAACAAACAATCATGTCTTTCAAAATAAAAATGATAAAGAAAGTTATCCCTATAAAATCATATAATCCTGTCATGCTCCATCTTCTTAACACAAAGTATTTATCATGAACAACCCCGGTTTTAGCCAAGCAATTGGTTCATACTTTTTAACGCTTGCTACTTGTAGTCTGCGTTGGTATTTCCCCGAAGAGGAGAGGATGATGCAGTACAGTAGAGATAAGTATTTCCCTCAGTTAAGAACCAAGGTTATCAATCCAGTAGGAGAACCAAGCAAAATTCCGTTAAGCGCACCTGCACACACAAGAGCAAACACTTGCACCCAACGCAAATAAGAGGGTTGTCAATCCTCTTAGCGGTTATTTGCAAGGATTAAATCTTATCGAGGTAAATAGATAAACTAAAATACTAATTAAAATAAAAGTAAATAAATTGCAGCAAGATATTTTTAGGTTTTTTATAAGATAAAGATAGACCCGGGGGTCATAGTTTTCACTAGAGGCTTCTCTCTTGAGCACATAAACATACGGTGGGTAAACAAATTACTGTTGGGCAATTGATAGAAAAGCAAATAATTATGACGGATTCATGGCAATGATCATGTATATAGGCATCACGTCCGAGACAAGTAGACCGACTCCTGCCTGCATCTACTACTATTACTCCACTCATCGACCGCTATCCAGCATGCATCTAGAGTATTAAGTTAATAAAAACAGAGTAACGCCTTAAGCAAGATGACATGATGTAGAGAAGCAAATTCAAGCAATATGAATAAACCCCATCTTTTTATCCTTAATGGCAACAATACAAATACGTGTCATGTCCCCTTCTGTCACTGGGATTGAGCACCACAAGATTGAACCCATCACAAAGCACCGCTCCCATTGCAAGATAAATCAATCTAGTAGGTCAAACCAAATCGATAGATCGGAGAGAAATACAAAGCTATAACAATCATGCATAAAATAGTTCAGAGAAGACTCAAATATTTCTCATGAATAATCTGATCATAAACTCACAATTCATCGGATCCCAACAAACACACCGCAAAAGAAGATTACATCGGATAGAACTCCAAGAACATCAAGGAGAACATGGTATTGAAGATCAAAGAGAGAGAAGAAGCCATCTAGCTACTAGCTATGGACCCGTAGGTCTGTGGTAAACTACTCACACATCATCGGAAGGGCAGCAAGGTTGATGTAGAAGCCCTCCGTGATCGATTCCCCCTCCGGCAGAGTACAGGAAAAGGCCTCGAGATGGGATCGCGGAAGAACAGAGGCTTGCGGCGGCGGAAAGGTTTTCTCTTCTGGCTCTCTAGAGGTTTTCCAATATTTGTGAATTTATAGAAGTGGAATTAGGTCAAACGGAGTCAGGTGGGCCCCACAAGGCAACACGGCGCGCCCCTCCTGGGGCGCGCCCTGTTGCCTTGTGAAGCCTCCGTGAGGCTTCTGGCCTCCTGCCGAAGCTTTCAAGGTTTCTTTTGTCCAGAAAAAATCTCTAAAAAGTTTCGTGGTATTTGGACTTCATTTGGTACTGTTTCTCTGAAAAGCCAAAAACAAGTAGAAAACAGCAACTGGCACTGGGCACTAGGTTAATAGGTTAGTCCCAAAAAATGATATATAATTGCATATAAAAACATCCAAGATTGATACTATAATAGCATGGAACAATTAAAAATTATAGATACGTTGGAGACGTATCAACGCGCTTCAGCTTTTTCAACCCCCACGCAATACATGAGCGCAAGCCATGGATATAACACTATGGGTGGAATAGAATAGGGTGGTAGAGATTAATAAGGGGAAGTCAAAAAGAAGAAGATAGTCTCACATCGACGAGGCTAATCAACGGGCTATGGAGATGCCCATCAATTGATGTCAATGCGAGGAGTAGGGATTGCCATGCAACGGATGCACTAAGAGCTATAAGTGTATGAAAGCTCAACATGAAAACTAAGTGGGTGTGCATCCAACTTGCTTGCTCATGAAGACTTCGAGCATTTGAGGAAGCCCATCATTGGAATATACAAGCCAAGTTCTATAATAAAAAATTCCCACTAGTATATGAAAGTGACAAAATAGCAGACTCTCTATATGAAAAACATGGTGCTACTTTGAAGCACCAGTATGGAAAAAGATAGTAACACTGCCCCTTCTCTCTTTTTCTCTCATTTTTTTCTTTTCTTCTTTTTTCCCTTTTTTTCTTTTTTTTCTTTTTTTTCTTTTTTTCCTTTTCTTTTTCGTGGGCTCTTTTTGGCCTTTTTTTTATTTTTTTATTTTCCTCACTGGGACAATGCTCTAATAATGATGATCATCATACTTCTATTTACTTACAACTCGAGACTAGAACAAAATATGACTCTATGAATGCCTCTGGCAGTGTACCAAGATGTGCAATGATACTAGCGTAACATGTATGAAAATGATGAACGGTGGCCGAGCCACAAATACTATGTCAGCTATATGATCATGCAAAGCAATATGACAATGATGATGTGTGTCATAAAAACGGAACGGTGGAAGTTGCATGGCAATATATCTCGGAATGACTATGAAAATGCCATAATAGGTAGGTATGGTGGCTGTTTTGAGGAAGATATAAGGAGGCTTATGTGTGATAGAGCGTATCATATCACGGGGTTTGGATGCACCAGCGAAGTTTGCACCAACTCTCGATGTGAGAAAGGGCAATGCACGGTACCGAAGAGGCTAGCAAATTACGGAAAGGTGAGAGTGCGTATAATCCATGGACTCACATTAGTCATAAAGAACTCACATACTTATTGCGAAAGTTTATTAGCCCTTGAAGCAAAGTACTACTACGCATGCCCCTAGGGGGGAGGTTGGTAGGAGTTAACCATCGCGCGCCCCCGACCGCCACGCAAAGGAAGTCAATCAATAATAAATCATGCTCCAACTTCTTAGCATAACGACAGATCATACGTGCATGCTTCGGGAATCACAAACCTTAACACCAATATTCTTATTAAACCACAATTATCTACTTGCACCTCCCACATATTACCATCTTAATATCGCAAAACTATTGCAAGGAATCAAACTTATCATATTCAGTGATCTACATGAAAGTTTTTATTATATCCCTCTTGAATATCTATCATATTAGGACCAAATTCATAACCCATGCATATTACCATTGCTATTTATTAGACTCTCAAAAAGATATAAGTGAAGCATGAGAGTGCAACTATTTCTTTAAAATGTAACCGCCGCCGTGCTCTAAAAGATATAAGTGAAGCACTAGAGCAACTGCCTAGCTCAAAAGATATAAGTGAAGCACATAGAGTATTCTAACAAATCACGAATAATGTGTGTCCCTCTCAAAAAGGTGTGTTCAGCAAAGATGATTGTGGCAAACTAAAAAAAATAAACAAACTATATCACAAGACGCTCCAAGTAAAACACATGGGGATGCCATCCGGGGCATCCCCAAGCTTAGACACTTGAGTCTTCCTTGAATATTACCTTGGGGTGCCTTGGGCATCCCCAAGCTTAGGCTCTTGCTGCTCCTTATTCCTTTATCCATCGTAGTCTCACCCAAAACTTGAAAACTTCAGCACACAAAACTCAAAAGAAACCTCGTGAGATCCGTTAGTATAACAAACAAATCTTAAACTTTAAGTACTATTGTAAATTGATTCATATTTAATATTGGCATAATGCTACTGTACTCCAACTTTTCCATGACTCATACCCCCCGATATGATCCATAGATTCATCAAAATAAGCAAACTATGCAACAAAAACAGAATCTGTCTAAAACAAAACAGTCTGTAAAGATCTGAATTAAATTCATACTTCTGTAGCTCCAAAAATTCTGAAAAATTAGGAAAACGTGGGAAATTCATATATAAATATTGTGTAAAACATTCAGAAGGTTCTGATGCTCCAGCAAAAAATCAAAATTCCAGCACTGGATGCAAAAGTTTCTGTTTTCAAATAGCATCAATTATACTATCATCCAAATCATCCCAAAGGCATTACTTGGCACAAACACTAATTAAAAGATAAAAAACAATCATAACAGAGGCTACAATTGTGTAAACACACAAAAATAGAAAGAAAAACAAAAAAATATTTTATTCATTGGGTTGCCTTCCAACAAGCGCTATTGTTTTATGCCCCTAGCTAGGCATAATGCATAGTTTCAAGTGTTGTCATCCTTCAAATTAATTCCATAGGTGGCCCTCATAATAGATTCATATGGTGGCTTAATTCTCTTTCTAGGGAAGTGTTCCATCCCTTTCTTTAATGGAAATTGAAATCTTATATTACATTCTTTCATATCAATAATAGCACCTATGGTTCGTAGGAAAGGCCTACCAAGTATTATAGGGCAAGAAAGATTGCATTCAATATGAAGCACAATAAAATCCGCGGGCACATAATTTCTATTAGCAAGAATAAGCACATCATTTATTCTACCGAATGGTTTTTTAATAGTGGAATCCGCTAGATGCAAATTAAGGGAACAAGGATCCATATCGGTGAGACCTAGCACATCACACAAAGATTTTGGTATAGTGGAGACGCTAGCACCTAGATCACATAAAGCATTACATTCATAATCTTTGATTTTAACTTTAATAGTAGGTTCCCATTCATCATGTAATTTTCTAGGAATTGAAAATTCCAACTCAAGCTTTCCTTCATGAGCTTTTATCATAGCTTCCACAATATGTTTAGTAAAAGCTTTATTTTGTTCATAGGCATTAGGTGAATTAATCATGGATTGCAACAAGGAAATGCATTCAACTAAAGAGCAATTATCATAATTAAAGTCCTTGCAATCCAAAGTAGTGGGTACATCACTATTTTAAGTTTTGACCTCTCCAAACCCACTTTTGTCATTTTTATCATTAAGATCATCACCCTCCAAATAATTCAGACGCCTTCTAGCTAAAGTTGACTCATCTTCAGTCCCTTTTTCATCAAGTGTTACATTACTAAATAAATATTCAATAGATGAGACACCAATCATTTTAATATCTTCATCATTACTAGATTGTGACTCGGGTTTAGCAGCCATCTTATTCACTAGAGTTGTTTGTTTATTCGCAATCTTTCCTAGCAAGTTGTGACTGAAGGTTGGATACTTCTAGATTAACATCTTCAAGTTGTTTATTAATAGCATCCAATAAGATAGAATGTTCCTTAAGCTCTTCGGAAAAGAACTTATTATGCTCATATTGTGAAGACATAAAACTCTTAGTGGCATTTTCAATCTCAGACAATCTTTTGTTATAGAAACTATCGCGAAATTCCTCTAGCGACATAGTGACGGAGAAAGCAAACTAAATTTTTTTTTTCGTAAAATTGTTTTAGAAGTGGGGGAGATGAAAACGAGAGGCAAATGCAAATAAGAAGGCAAATAAAATAAATGCAAGTGGATGATAGTTTATGCGAAGGTACTTGATAAGTTTTGGTGATGTCTCCCCGGCAACGGCGCCAGAAATTCTTCCTGCTACTTGTAGACTGCGTTGGTATTTCCCCGAAGAGGAGAGGATGATGCAGTATAGTAGAGATAAGTATTTCTCTCAGTTAAGAACCAAGGTTATCAATCCAGTAGGAGAACCACACAGAACCCCGTTAGTAGCACCTACACACACAAAAGCAAACACTTGCACCCAACGCAAATAAGAGGGTTGTCAATCCTCTTAGCAGTTATTTGCAAGGATTAATTCTGATAGTGATAGATAGATAAAGTAAATTGCAAAATAAAATAAAAGTAAATAAATTGCAGCAAGGTATTTTTGGATTTAGTATATGGTAAAAGTAGACCCGGGGGCCATAGTTTTCACTAGAGGCTTCTCTCTTGAACACATAGCATACGGTGGGTAAACAAATTACTGTTGGGCAATTGATAGAAAAGCAAATAATTATGACGGATTCATGGCAATGATCATGTATAGAGGCATCACGTCCGAGACAAGTAGACCGACTCCTGCCTCCATCTACTACTATTACTCCACCCATCGACCGCTATCCAGCATGCATCTAGGGTATTAAGTCTAAAACAGAGTAACGCCTTAAGCAAGATGACACGATGTAGACAAAGTAAACTCAAGCAATATGATTAAACCCCATCTTTTTATCCTTAATGGCAACAATACAAATATGTGGCATGTCCCTTTCTGTCACTGGGAGATTGAACCCATCACAAAGCACCTCTCCCATTGCAAGATAAATCAATCTAGTTGGCCAAACCAAACGGATAGATCGGAGAGAAATACAAAGCTATAACAATCATGCATAAAAGAGTTCAGAGAAGACTCAAATATTTCTCATGAATAATCTGATCATAAACTCACAATTCATCGGATCCCAACAAACACACCGCAAAAGAAGATTACATCGGATAGAACTCCAAGAACATCGAGGAGAACATGGTATTGAAGATCAAAGAGAGAGAAGAAGCCATCTAGCTACTAGCTATGGACCCGTAGGTCTGTGGTAAACTACTCACACATCATCGGAAGGGCAGCAAGGTTGATGTAGAAGCCCTCCGTTATCGATTCCCCCTCCGACAGAGTAACGGAAAAGGCCTCCAGATGGGATCGCGGAAGAACAGAGGCTTGCGGTGGCGAAAAGGTTTTCTCTTCCGTCTCTCTGGTTTACGGGGAATATTTTAGAATTTATAGCACTGGAATTAGGTCAAGAGGTGCCACGAGGGCCCCACAAGCCTAGGGGGCACGCCTACCCCCCTAGGTGCGCCTCCTGGACTTGCCGCTTCGTCGTGGCTCCTCTGGTCTTCTCCCGAAGCTTCCAGGGTCTCTTCTGGTCCAGAAAAAATTAATCCAAAGTTTTTTCTTCGTTTGGACTTCGTTTGATAATGATTTTCTGAAAAGGCAAAAACAGGCAAAAAAACAGCAACTGACACCGGGCACTAGGTTAATAGGTTAGTCCCAAAAAATGATATATAATGGCATATAAAACATCCAAGATTGATGCTAATTTTTTTTAAATAATACATTTTTTTTATAAATTACAGAAATAATATACAAATTTGAAAATTTTCAAAAATATGACCCAGTCGGCTGGGGCTAAGCCGACTGGGTCCAGTCGGCTTAGGCTAAGCTGATAGGGTCCAGTCGGCTTAGCCTAAGCCGACTGGATGCTAATCCCTGCTGTTGAGGTGGATTAGGCACTAATCGGCTTAGGCTAAGCCGATTGGATCCAGTCGGCTTAGCCTAAGCCGACAGGTCCCGCTGCTACAGTAAAATCGAAAAAAAAATACAAAAAAAGTCAAAAAAATCTGAATTTTTTTTGTGTGAAACATTAATGTTTTCCCCACATGCCTGCAAAATTTCATCACCAGATGACATTCGTGGAAAACGTGGCAAAAAAAAACATTGTAGAACCCCATGAAATTGAACTGCAAATCACCGCACACATAAACTTATTAGATAAATAAATGTAATGCTCCTTGGATATTCATTCAAACTTTAAATTTGTCTGCTAATATACATGGTTACATGGCTTAGAAGAAAATATTGGTATGCAGTTGGAAAAAAAAATCCCTACTAGTTTGCCAAACAATAACGAATTTGTTAATTACCATCTAGATGAGAACTAAGAAAGTCTCATCTAACTTCTACATAATTTAATTAATCAAAGAAAAAAAAGAAAAACCCTGCACAAATCTTCATGTAAAATCAAATGATGTAGGAGTTAAATGTGACTTGGTCATTTCTCACACCAAAATATATCAGTGAGGGCCTACGGTGAAATTCCTGGCAGTAACAGTGAATTTTTTTTGGACGTCGTCAATGTTTCACAGGCATGTGGGGAAAACATCAATGTTTCACACAAAATGTCATCTGGTGATCCCTACATAACGAATTTTTTGCCACGTTTTCCACGAATGTCATCTGGTGATGAAATTTTGCAGGCATGTGGGGAAAACATCAATGTTTCACACAAAAAAAATTCAGATTTTTTTGACTTTTTTTTTTCGATTTTACTGTAGCAGCGGGACCTGTCGGCTTAGGCTAAGCCGACTGGATCCAATCGGCTTAGCCTAAGCCGATTAGTGCCTAATCCACCTCAACAGTAGGGATTAGCATCCAGTCGGCTTAGGCTAAGCCGACTGGACCCTATCAGCTTAGCCTAAGCCGACTGGATCCAGTCGGCTTAGCCCCAGCCGACTGGGTCATATTTTTGAAAATTTTCAAATTTGTATATTATTTCTGTAATTTATAAAAAAAAATGTATTATTTAAAAAAAATTACCCAAGATTGATACTATAATAGCATGGAATAATAAAAAATTATAGATACGTTGGAGACGTATCATGCAGGCCCATGTAGCTTTTGTTCCATCTGATTATCCCACCTCTTATCAACAATAGCTACCACTTGACCTAGGAGGTTTGGCTTATGTGTCAAAGCTTCTTTTATATGTGTCTTTGCAACATCCGTTGCTGCCCACATTTCTGCCATAGCCAAAGTCTCATCACCTTCAGCGATCCTCAAAGCTCTAAGAAGTGGTTGTGAAGCTCTCATGCAACACTCCACCGATTGCCAAAATGACACGGAGATCACGGTTGCTTCAGCTGCCTTCCCTCCTTCGCCGTCCTTTATTTTGTTTGCATATCTTTGTGTGCTAACAAAGAGAGCTTTCAATGTTTGCCTTTGCTTCCACATGCTGGCCAAAGTAAGGAATGACGTAGCAAAATGAGTTGCTCCAGGCCTCACAATATCTTGCTTACCATTCATGCTTCTCATTAAATCAAGAACCTTTCCATGGGAATAAATAAATCTGGTTGTTCTCTTTGCTTTAGCAATGCAACGGCTAAACTCTTTGATCTTCTCGATGTCCTCTAGCACAAGATCCAAACAGTGGGCAGCATAAGGTGTCCAATACATTGTAGGATACTTCTCCATTAGAAGTCTGCCGGCTGCCTTGTAGTTAGATCCATTATTGCTAACTACTTGGACTACCAATTCAGGGCCAATTGCATCAATTTGTTCGCTCAACAACTTTGCCACCAGATTTGCATCAACTGTTTCAGAAGAAACATTGGTTGTCCCTAAGAAGAAGGTACCTTTTGGACTATTGACAAGGAAGTTAATCAAGTGCCGCCCGGTCATGTCCGTCCAGCCATCTGATATGAGTGAGCAACCATATTGTTTCCATGCAACTTCATGCTTCCCTCTCAAGTTGTCGGTCTTGATATTTGCCTTATCAAGCAATGGTTCCCTCACTTGATGATAAGAAGGAGATATATAATCAGAACCATACTGCCCTATAGATTCCAATAGAATCTCCCAACTCCTTGAATTGATAATATTGAGTGGAAAGCAATTCTCATACAAAAGTCAGCTACATGATCATCTACATCATCTTTTTGCTCCTTTATCTTCTTGTTGTAATCCTTCATGGTCTTTTGAGTGCCCTTAGACATATGTCTCTCGGTAACCATCTCTTCCGGTGTCTTCCGAATCTGATCTGCAATGGACTTTCCTTGCTTCTTTGCCACCATCATCGCCAAAGGAGTAGTCCCCTCTGATTTCCTTTTCTTGGAGGCATTAGTGTTGGAAGCTTTTGAACTTGCTTCACACTTCTCTTGTTCAGCACCTTCTTCACCACCTTCATCTCCATCAAGATTTTTGAAACTGTGTGAGTGAGTCCTCAAGTAGTTGTGCATCTCCTTTCGAATTTCAGGGGTTGTTTTGGTGCACATGTTCACAATTGTATACCCCCCAGCAAGGTGCTTCTTCATCCTACAAGGTCCAGAGGTAATTTGCTTGCCACACAAATTACATTGCAGCAACAACCTCTTGTTAAGATCTGGCCAGAATGCATATTTCCATGCTAGATCCTTGCTCCTTGCTGGCCTCCTCTTAGGATCTTTGAATGGATCATAGTGATCGTCAGCTTCTACTGCAGCTTGAGCTGATTGAACAACTTGGGATATCTCTGGCTGGGAGGACACGGTGCTTGCTGTGAATCTGTGATAGAAGGAAAGATAACTCCACTTAGTTGTTTTTTCACCAAATCGAGCCCTAAGCTACCTAGCAGAAGCACTAGAGGTCTAGAGCTAGATCAGAGCAAAAGGAAAAGAGATGATACATGATAGTACTTACCAGGGGAGGAGCACACCAGCAACAGCAAGGAGCACAACAGCAGCAGCAGCAACCAGGGGAGGAGGGGAGGAGCACACCAGCAGCAACATCAACCAGGGGAGGAGAGGAGGAGCACACCACCAGCAGCATCAACCAGGGGCGGCGGCGGCTGCCAAGGAGAGGGTTGGGTCGGGAGGGGAAGAATATGGTTCGATCTAGGTTTTCAGAGCAGGGATGTGCAAGCAAATACTGTAAAAAAACATATGATAGGTGGGACCCAAAATAATTGAGTCGATCGACCCAGAAATAGCGACTAGTCGTGACTAGTCGAGACTAGTCGCTCGACTCATCCCAGGAGTCGAGTCGAGAGGCTGAGTCATCGCTGGAACCGCGACTCGTCGACTAGTCGACGACTAGTCGCACCTAGTCGCGCGACTCAAGCTGCATCCCTAACCACGTTCTTATATATTTAGTGTGTAGATATAAATAATTTTATTAACTTTTTTTATCAAAGTTAACGAAGTTTACTTTTTGTAAAATCCATATGCATTTATACTATATATAAACTGCAAGGAGTATAAAAAATTGTGGCGTTCCAAACAGATAAAATTATTTCCGAACTGTACTGTCAGTCAAACGCGAGGTCGCTTCTTGTAGCTGCAAACCAAGCTTGTTGACGGCCGTGTCAGAATTCCCATCCCCCATGGCGCTCTTGTCCCTCCTCTCCCCCTCCAGAACACGCTCCTCCGTCCTCCGGGATCCTCTCCGGCAGGGGGGTCTCCGCGCCCTGCTCGCCCCGTGGGCTCCCCCGCCCGTTCACCCGCACGACCGCGCCGCCGAACACGCCTGCACGCCCCCTTCCACCGAGTTTTCCTCTCCTGGTCACCACCGCCCTCCTCCTCTCGACTGGACCCGCCTCGGGGGCCGGACGATCTCTTCTGGTGTTGGTAAGGAGCTCTATCTTGCATGGATTTGGATCGATTGTTCTGTTAGTTCCCAAATCGTTCTCTTTCTCTCCATCAAGTTAGTCGCGGATTTGTTTTTCGTGATGCCCTACTAATCTAACCGATGCATTATCCATTCCCATCCCAGCACCAGTAGAATTACTGATACATGGATTCGGCACATATAGTGTTTTATATAATTTGATTACTATTATACCCTGCCCCCCTGTTCTTAGAGTTTCCATTGTCAGACGGTTATTTCTTGTTATAAAACCAAGATTGACATGGCTCTGCCCATTTCGACAGATCTACAGAACATACCCACTCAGTGGCAAAATGTAGGGGACATTTTTATAGTTACAAATCACAATCACAATAAATTACTTCGAACACAAACCCAATGGTATCAAGTTTGTATGGCATAACCTAACCCATGTATAATTGGTTTAGTTATTGAGCAAATCATGAATTTGAACAACCAAAATACTCCTGCATTTTGCAACAGAGGGAGTAGTTTTTATTGGAATGAGTAAAATCTTATGATACATGATGATACCCAGGTATGCCCCTCACTCAACATGGATCGACAAACCATACTCTGACTTCTCATAGAAGATTCTACTGGACCCTGTGTCCACAACATCCCTCTTGTGGGCCTCCAGCTAGGATAGCAACAAAAGAAGCACAACATAGTGTGAATGATCCGTTTGAAGTTCAACGACGTACTTTTGGTTCTGCGGCAGAACCCATCCAGAGGAATCCCGACTTTTCAGTGCTAAATTCTGATGACGTTTCTTACTTCAAGAGCATATTGGGTGACAATGGAGTCGTTCAAGATAAAGACAG
The DNA here is from genome assembly GCA_039707655.1 of Elymus sibiricus. NCBI lineage: Eukaryota > Viridiplantae > Streptophyta > Magnoliopsida > Poales > Poaceae > Elymus > Elymus sibiricus. Next base: position 434,331,836 of record CM077666.1, read on the forward strand.
GGTGGCTGTTGCAAATGTCGATTGGATGGGTAAATACAAGGGTGCAAGTCAGCTACTGCTTTTACCAAAAAGTACTAATGAGGTATTTCTGTCAGCTAGTCAAGTGGAATTTTAATTTAGCACCAGGTAGCTGGAATTTCATTTTCTGACAATTGCAATAAGAAGTACTCCCTCCGTCCCACAATATAAGACATTTGTGCAAGCTAAACAAGCTTGCAAAAACGTCTTATATTGTGGGGCGGAGGGAGTAGTACTGAAGTGGCAGTAATTATTTTAATTGTTTTAGCCTGATTTGTAGTGGTTGCATGGTTACGTTTCTGTAATATTTCCAATGACCCTAATGCCCCTTATTTTTTTGTATTTTAGATGTCAATTAAGGTGTGATTATGTAGTTAGCAAATCTGTTTGCTTGGTTGCAGAACAATGTTTGTACAGTTGTAAATTACGATTTATGTTTTTGGCTTATCATGGTCCATTCACACTTGCATCCATGCTATCAAGCTATTCCAGTTATCATGCATGTACTTGTTGATGTATTCCTACATGAAGTAACTAGTCACCGTACACATTGTTCAGAAAGTTGTTAGCATCATATGCATTGGATGTCTCATGAAAGCCCTATTTAGTAGCAATAGAAAATCAGCTTCGGCAGAATGTAGCGCCTCATAAGCAAAATGCTGTAGCCTCTGGATAAATAACAAACAAAAAAACATACATCACACTATTGACCTACGCTAATAAATATTTCCTGAACAACAATGCATTCGCAAGGAATGCTAATTCCTCATGCAGCAAAACTAGGAGTATCATTTAGGACTACATTTCTATTTTCATATTGCTTGGTTATATCTAGTTCTCTACCATTCCTGATCCGGCTCAGCAAAAAAGTGATGTGAAATGTCCTTATTCAACCATTCTGTTTTCCAGGTTTCTAAGGTTCTTGCTTACTGCGACTCGAGACGATTGGCGGTAGTTCCTCAGGGTGGAAATACAGGCCTCGTTGGTGGCAGTGTACCAGTTCATGATGAGGTAATTATGAAGTTTCTTCTAATGATAATATCAATTATATCTTTATTTTCCTACAATAAAAATATCTGTTTATTTTTAATCTTAGTATCAGTGGTAGACTACTTTAGAGGAATATCCTTCTTGGTATTCTCTACTTTCTTTCTGTTGCTGCATGCCTGAATTGCATGGTATACCTCTTCACCAGAATGAACTATTTATTTACATTGATCAATCAGATTGATTAGGAAATCAGGGGAAAGATTACGATGACGTTGATGGGTGCTTCGAGTTTCCATATTCGTGTTCAGCATCATCACTACATTTTGCTGTAGCTCACCGTACCTGTTCAGTTACTTGTTGATGTGACATCTTTTTTGCTCATCTGTTTTTTATGTATACTGCTTCTGAGATTTCCATGTTACTGCTTTCCATACATTTAGGCTCGGGATCACAAGTTTTACTCCCTTTGTCTGCAGGTAATTGTCAACCTTGGTGGTATGGACAAAATAATCGCGTTTGACAATGTGGGTACAGTCTCTTTGTTTGAATTTGATGTCCTGAATTCTATTATCTATCCTTTCTTCAAACTTAAGTTGTCTATATCCATAGTTCATGAAAATCTTTGTATAATTTCATGAAAGAGCTGTCAGGTTCTAAGCATGATAAATATGATGCTGTCAGGTAAATGGTATTCTTACTTGTGAAGCTGGTTGTGTGTTGGAGAACTTAAGTACCTTTGTGGAAAATGAAGGGTAAAGTCGTCTTCGGTATTCCCTCTACGATTCTGTTCTAATTCGTGGTGCATGTCTTGCATTGCATGCATTTGATTCATAAATAATATGTTTTCTTTTGAGTTGTCAGGTTACCATTGACCCATAAATATTCATAAGTGTGCTGCTTATGTAATACCCTTTTTTACGGGATCCTGACTTATATAATCACCCATGGATTCAATGTGTGCCAGTACAGTGATCGCACATATAATCTTGTCATCACAGTTTACTTTTTTATACGATCGATAAGTGCCTGTTATTTTAAATAGAAAAATGCCTAAGGTTATATGTATTCTTTATATTCAGGTTTATTATGCCTCTTGACTTGGGGGCAAAAGGTAGTTGCCAGATAGGAGGGAACATTTCAACTAATGCTGGTGGCCTACGTTTCATTCGCTATGGTTCACTTCATGGAAATGTACTTGGTAAGTACAAGTAAAACCTTATATTTACTATGAGCACAAATCAGCTATTTCTTGAAGTCTCATGTTCTATATCTTGTTTACTTGAACGAAGAAAGGGCTTATTTGGACTACAGTATCTGTTTTACAGTATTTGTTTTGTTAAGTTTCTCTTGTAAGGAGCAGGAATATGTTTGCTGTTTGAGTAATTCTGTTGTAATATAAGTAGCTGAAATTACGATGCTCCATGAAGAGAATCTCCTAGAAAATTTCAACTCTATGCAATGTTTAAGCCTGGAAATAGCTGGATGATTTCTTAAAAGTACAAAGATGGTTAGCTCTTCTGTATTTTATTTTCTTCTTATTCAGGTCTTGAAGTTGTCCTAGCCAATGGAACTGTCCTTGACATGCTTACTACTTTAAGGAAAGACAATACTGGATACGATCTGAAGCACTTATTTGTGGGTGAGTATTGAATACAAACTATTTCCCTTCTTTCTGAGCATGTTCATGAAATATGACTTATAGCAAGCTGTTAGTAAACACATGATTGATGGTTCAGGAAGTGAAGGCTCACTAGGAATAGTCACTAAAGTGTCAATACTTACACCTGCAAAGCTACCTTCAACTAATGTTGCATTTCTTTTCTGCAATGACTACATGAGCTGCCAGGTCTCTTGCAAACACTCATTTTGTATATCTAGGCATTGTTAGCCCTCGTTATCAAATGTACAGTATGATCTTTACTATAGTGATTACTGCTTTTCATGTCCCCAGAAATTGCTACTGGCAGCTAGGAGGAGCTTGGGTGAGATTATTTCTGCATTTGAGTTTATGGATCGTCAGTGCATTGATCTGGTACTTTAGCAAACTTTCAAAGAAAATTGCACATCATAGAGAAGAAACTGCATGCATGTACTTCTTGAACAGTAGGATGTGTTGATTTGTTTGTTATGTACTTAGCGAAAGAAAACAAAATATTGTTTTGACTGTGTTGTACATGAAGAAATGTTCCTCATTATCTTGTCTGCTTCCACATTTAATTTGGTAGCTTGTTGGTTTTGAAGGCTATGACGCATTTGGAAGGAGTTCATAATCCTTTACCTCTCTCGCCGTACAAATTTTATGTTCTAATTGAGACCACAGGAAGTGATGAATCATATGACAAGTAAGTTTTGGTAGCATAACCACAGTCTCCAAACATTAAAAACACACACAGAGCTATGCGGAAGATCAATTTGTTCAAACTCTTAATTGATAACCACTTTGTGAAGGTGAAATCCTGCATGGCTTGCATTTATTTATCTTGGGCTTATTGTGATGAAAATTGTTAAATTAGAAATTACGTATGCTGTCTACTTGTCTTATGTTGCTTTTCTTTTGTAGAGCAAAACTTGAAGCTTTTTTGTTGCGTTCAATGGAAGATGGCCTTGTAGCTGATGGAGTTATAGCACAGGATATTAGCCAAGCATCTAATTTTTGGAGAATCCGCGAGGTTTCCACCATACGTGAATCTTTATATTTTGCCGGTGACTAATATGGGTAGCCTTTAAGTTGGTAACGATCGACACTCATCACACGGCTAGTGTTCTATTGAAGCAGCACAAGGTTGTGGAGGGGCAACTTCTACTTGTAGCTAGAACACTCTAGAAAACATTACTTAAGATTCAACATTCTACTCATGACTAGAAGACTCTAGAAAACAGTAGCTAAGGTTAAGAAGACAAAATAAGTACTAGACTGGAGTAAAAGTATCTAGAAGTAGTCAAAACATATTTGACCTCTGATTCTTTTTTCCTTTTACTCACCTCTATTGTTCCTCATTTAGGCTGTTTAATAATATAAGTTATCGATGTGTAAGCTGATGTCTGATGGTTAACGCCGAGTCTCCGATATCAGTATAAAGTAAAATGATAACCTATGAAGTGCTCGAAAAATATCTTGGCATGTTAAGTTTGGCCTATCAAACTATTTGGATTCGAACCTTTGGAAGTGAAATTTCAAGTATGAAACCTATCTTTACCAAACCAAATAAAGTCAATCGCCTTTACCCGTTGACATAATTTGCGGCAAAAAAATCAGTTAAATGATTATGTGTTGTGGTTGCAGGGTATATCAGAGGCATCTGTAAAAGTTGGTGCAGTCTACAAGTATGACTTGTCCATACCTGTAGAGAAACTATATGATATTGTTGAAGAAATGCGCAGCCGTGTTGGTAAATTTTCAATTTTGAGCCATCAGTAATCTAATCTATGAGTTGTTAACATAGATCCTTTCTTTCCTAGGTGATATGGCAGAGGTATTGGGTTATGGCCACCTTGGTGACGGGAATCTCCATCTAAACATCTTATCAAGCAAGTACAGTGACAATGTATGTCTGATATGACATGGAAATAGATCATTTACTTAGGTTTGACTTCAGTTTCTCAAGATAGGTATGCGGCTACTTGCTTATTTTGTTACCTTCAATGAAAATTTCAGATTCTGGCACAAATTGAACCATTTGTCTATGAGTGGACTGCTGGCCACAGAGGAAGCATTAGTGCGGAGCACGGATTGGGGCTAATGAAAGCTGAGAAGATTCACTACAGCAAGTCACCAGAAGCAGTAAGTATTTAAATACCATCTTACCACCGCTTGTGTTCGTGCACAAATTGCTACTTCAGTGCTATATAGAATGTTCAGAGTTAAATCATTATTTCAATTTGTGAATAAGGCTATGACTAGGGCGCACTTCAATGTTAGATGTAACAATGTCCTATTCTTGACTATTTGTGCATGACATATGTATGTGTTGTGCCACATTTTCGTGAGAGAAATTTGGTTTAGCCTTTATGATCTGGAAACATTCTCTTGTTAGATTTTCAGTTATGCTCACTTTCCTACAACCCTAGAGGACCGCTTTTTGTGCAACGTTGGCAATATGTTTGAGTGGAGCTCTGCCTTATTCTTCTTCTGATCTTAAAGAACAATACTTTATTTGTTTCTTCAAAAGAAAAATTTCCAGTTGTGTTCCAACCTTTCTACTAGTTGGCTGGTAATTAATGCTTGACAAAAAAAATGTTGTACTATGATCAGGTGCAGCTGATGGCTTCCATCAAGAAGTTAATGGACCCTAACTCAATTCTAAACCCATACAAGGTTCTACCTCAGTCTGCATTGTCACTGGAGCAGGTAGCCTTCTTTTATTTACCCTTCAGTTGAATGGAGCTGAATTACATTTTCCAATGTTTTCCCTGATTCGTGCAACTGTTTCTGACGCCAACAGGGTAGCTGATTGAACTTGCCGCCTGCCCAAATCAACTTCAGAGAAGAGGAGTTGTTAACTTGGATAGAAGAGATGTGTCTGTACACCCAATAAAAGTAGTCAATAAAACCCCCTGTTGTTGTCAGCGTCTGGAGTATTGTAAACAATCATTCAGATGGACATCAAACTAGGGAAAAACATCAATTAAGGCCATGTACTCCCTCCGTTCCTAAATATATAAGACCTTTTAGAGATTCCGGGGCTGTTTGGTTCTAGACCTAGTAATGCCACACTTTGCCATACAATGTTGCCACATTTGCCTAAGGTTAGGGGCTGTTTGGTTTGTGACCAAGTTTGCCAAAAAATGTCACACCTAAGGTTACGCAAGTTTGACCAACTTAGGTGAGTGTTTGGTTCAAGCCACACCTTAGGCAAGCCACACTAGGGCCCCACATGACATACACACAAAAAGTGCGGCAAGATTCCCTTAGGCTTGCCAACTTGTGGCTCTCATTTTGTTGAACTAACCTTAGGCAAGCTTGGCCAAAATGTGTGGCAAAGTGTGGCAATGCAAGGCCTAGAACCAACAGCCCCTTAGTTCTTCACAAAAATGAGAGCCACAAGTTGGCAAGCCTAAGCGAATCTTGCCACACTTTTTGAGTGTATGTGACGTGAGACCCTAGTGTGGCTTGCCTAAGGTGTTGCTTGAACCAAACACCCACCTAAGTTGGTCAAATTTGCCTAACCTTAGGTGTGGCAACCTTAGGCAAACTTTAGTCTCAAACCAAACAGCCCCTTCAATATGGTCTACATACGGAGCAAAATGAGTGAATCTACACTAAAATATGTCTACATACGTCCGTATGTAGTCTGTATTGAAATCTTTAAAAGGGCTTATATTTAGAAACGGAGGGAGTACAATTCAGGTGCTTACACATGCACCTCAAAGGAAAAAAACTTTTTTTGGTGAGATCAGTTTATACACGTGCTCCCCCCCCCCCCCCCCCCCCCCCCCCCCCCTTCTCTCTCTCTCGCTGTATAAGCACCCTGCATCGTAAGGATGGGCTTAGCTGAAGCTGTGCTTTGCTAGTAGGGTTCTGTGTTCTTTTTGTGTGTATGTTGTATTATTGGGTAGTGTTGTTTTATGGTTTGGTTATTACTGAATAGTGAGTGTTGATGGGTATGCTGAGTGTGGTTCATGTGGTCATTGAACTAAACACCAAAGTACAAAAGTACAACTCTGTAAATCTCCCCCAAGTAATTATATCAGAAAAAAAAACCCGTCATACTTTGACACAGGAGAATATCTGTACCACCAAAGTACAACTCTGTATATGCTGGAAGAAGTCTACAAAACAGGGGTAACAGCACCAAACATACAAATATATGTTTCTCTTTTTAATGCATGGCTTTATATTAAAAGAGAACACTTTTAGAATCGATTTGGCTCACTACATATATGTCCCCATTCTACAGCCCGTATTCAATAATTATACCATTTCCCACACGGAGAATTATACCATTTGAAGCTGAAACACCAACTTAGGTTTTCCCTTTTGGTTCTTTGAATAAGTCTGGGTCCTGACACAGGTCCTCACACGAAAGATTGGAGTCGGTCCTCAAATGAGAAGCGCCACCATTCATTAACAAAATCAAGCTCCCTCCAGTAAAACTAAATATATAATCCCCATCATCTTGGCACTGACAAATTATTTAGATTTGTAGATGAAAATCTACTGTTAGATTGAATCTTCATCGGACGTCATATAAAATAAGTGTTAAAATATTTGTGTTCCCTTCGGATGAGATACGTTGTACGCCTACCGATTTTCAAGCAGGAAGGGTATATTGTAATTAATTGTTAACTGTTAGATATAGTGTCTTTGGCTCGTTGTTGTTGCTAGCTTTGGTGCACATTTGCTGTCCTGTATATCATAAATTGATATTAAGTCTTTTACAATGAGTACTATGGAGCAAATTCCGGGCTCCACCATATCTCTGAAAATAAACATTACTAAAAAAACTATCAAAATAAACAAGTCGTATAAAGCAGGATTATTTGATAGATAATGTTCCAAAGCATACATAAGTTCAAAATCCAACAGGACTATAGATCAGCTGGACAAAACTTTAGTCTCCAATATATATGACGCTATAGATGATTCCGCAAAATCCAACATGACTTCAAACTAGGACAGAACTTAAAACTTCAATATATATGACGCTAGTCAGTTTATTCAGCATCAACTCCAACGTTTAAGAATCGCTCCCAAACTTGGACATAAACCTCTTCTTTTCCCTGATCTGAAAGAGAAGGGTAAAAATTATCAGAACAAAAATAAACAATTAATCAAAATAATTCAATTAGTTATCATCTGCATGTAATTATTTTGCACGACAACTTCATACAATAGTTGACAAATCTAAATATAGTAACCAAGAACAACTCTAAGAATACAATGGGACATATTGCTCAAGAGAAGGCAAGAACAAGATATATAGTGATATGATAAGAGTACCAAGAACGTGGACAATTGATACTTGATAGCCTCTGTGTAAAGGGGTAAAGCACTTCAATAACACGGGGAAATAAGGTTCTCTCACCTGATTGCTATGTCCACACTTCTTCTTGCGGCAGTTGGTGGCCCTGAGGGGTAGGCGTGCATAGCACCTGCAACACAATGACGAAAAACTTAGATATGGCACAAATTAAAAATACAAAAAGCAAAGCATATACAATCCTGACTAGAGTGCTAGATTGGCAAAAAATAATAATTTCGAGAAGATTACTAGACACATAAATATGTTAAACTAGATCATAAAGCAACCATGCACATGTTAATTAATGCGGGATTGCTAAATCTTAGTCGACTAAGATTTAACGAAGTCTTAATCGCTATATGCATGAGTTCTTACATGGAGATCCGTGCAAAATTTTCTTTTAAGTTTTTTCTTTCTTTTTATATGTTTTGTAACTTGAGACTTCGTTAAGTCTTAGTCGACTGAGATCTAGCCACACCCTAATTAATGATCTACATATCAACCATCTAGTTAATTCCATTGTTATTCATAGAAATCATCAACAAACCCAGGCAAACCAAAACCGCTGGTGAGTTTGAATTACAATCTATTAACTGCAAAAAGTAAGATGCTAAATTGAAGGTGAGAGGTGCCTCGATCAGCCTCTGTTTGGCTACCCTCGCCAGAAAAAAAAAAAAACCCTCTGTTTGGCTAGCTATTCAAACCGACACCTTAAACAACAAGGACAGATTTATCTACACATGCATGCGTATCTCCGAGCAGACCAAAAAAAGCAGAAGGTCACAATCCATGAGCTGCATACCTGCGGCAGACTAGTTTGTTCTCATTGTACTTTTGAGCAAGGATGCGGAGGTTGGGCTCGAGGTTCTTGGGGTATTGACCTCTGCTGCCGCCGCGGAGGCGCAACACCAGGTGAAGCGTCGACTCCTTTTGGATGTTGTAGTCGGCCAGAGTGCGGCCATCCTCCAGCTGCTTCCCCGCGAGGATGAGGCGCTGCTGGTCCGGCGGGATACCTACAGCAAAATAGAAACTTCAATTTTAGTTCGTCCCAAAAGAGAGATGATAAACTAATCTGGTCTATGTACATCCAGGTTGATTCCCTATCGATTTGTGAAACAAGAAGCACATCCTACGGCGGGTTAACACACATGAACCAACAAGCTATCTAACCTCGGATAAGCTAAAAAGTTTTTATCTAGCTCAGAGAGACACATCACACAGTTTTTAGCTATCTGCTCTGTTTCAGACAGAGATTGTTCAACAAGACAACATGGGGGATGCTTACCAAGACCATATTAGTAGTGAGGGGCGCATGGTAAAATCAACAAAAGAGAGACAGTAGGCGGGGCTTTAGAGCAACTAAACACACTATGCAAGATCCGATGCAACGCTGCTGAAGACGTACGATCAGCCCGCGGCTAGACGGAAGAGGTGGGTGTAGTGATTCGTTCATATGTATGTACCTTCCTTGTCCTGGATCTTGGCCTTGACGTTGTCGATGGTGTTCGAGGACTCCACCTCCAGGGTGATGGTCTTCCCGGTCAGCGTCTTCACGAAGATCTGCATCTTGCCGCACGTCGATGGCTCTCGCTCTCCTCTCGCCGGGTTGTGCTTGGTGTTGGTATCGACCGCTGCGTGATGGAAGCCAAGGGAGGTGACGGGGCCGCTACGACAAGCCCCAGAACCCTAGCAAGGGATCGAGGCGTGGCCGCCAAGAAGCTTGCGACTCGGTCGGGCAGGACTGCGGTCGGGGCAGCGGTTCTGGGCTTCTGGACAGTCGCATGCTGTCCATGAACTTTTTTTTTTAGGTGAACGTTGTCCATATATAACAAAACCTTGCACGCTTGTTGAACTGATCCATTCAGGACAGACCCAGAGGGCCATATAGCGAATTTAGTCTTGCAAGTAGATTTTTCTTTTTTTGCCTTTGCTTCTTCAAGGTTTTTTGGCTCGAATCCATGCGAGTATGTGCAGAGCACCACGTAGAACGGCAGGGATGATGCGGCCGTCTGCAGTATTACCGATAGCGGTGAGGCGGACATTAACGGGTCTGGGTATGATGCAGTGCCAGGGAGGGGTTGCAGTGACGGATCTAGGAATTTAACATTGGTTGTTAAAAAAAATTTGCACCCTAACGAAGAAGCCAATTGGTTCACGGCAACACAAACACAAAATATAAATTTCACAATAGCAACAATATCTAAAAAATAAGGAAATTACAAAACAGAGAGAAAAAAAACTACAACACGGCTACACACTCTGTCATAGCTTCAGAGAGATATGACAACATCATCCTTCAATTGAACCCCCCCCCCCCCCCCCCCCCCAAAATGTAACCAAGCAATCATTCAAGAGCTAAACCTCTTATCTGTACGCATATCGGTAATGAAGTGTGTAAGTTGATAAGGGATATGCATCAAATCTTCCTCCACGAAATCCATAGGATAAAGATGTGCAAGCTTAACCAAGTATCAGCTACAGTTACAATTCAAAGCTGATTCAAAGAATGCTCTAAGCCCTACAATTCAAAGACAATTCATTTGTTATTTTTTTGCTAATGAAATCAAGCAGATCCTCACTCCATAGTGTCATCTAGAGCTATTTCTCTCTGAATCGAATAGCTGCTACACATTCAGTTGGGGATTTCACAATGAATCGAATTAACAAATCAACTACTGCAGTTTCAAAATTGGATGGGGGTTCACCTTAGGTTTAGAGGTTGAGGTTATTGGAGCCAATTGTTGCACTGGTACGCTTCCCTCCCCCACATCGACGACCGCGGTGGCCGCGGTCGCGACATTTATTCCCACCCTTTGCGCTGCAGCATCCCATTCACGTCCCCCCCCCCCCCCCCCCCACCGCCGGCGGTGGGCACGACACCGTGGGGCTTGCCCGTATCCTCCGCCGAAACCATGGGGGGCTCCAGCGCCGATGGCTCCCTCGCCTGGTCATGGCTCGCCATTGACAGAGGGTCATGCTGCCGCCTCGTCCGTGGGAAGAAGAAATAGGCAGGCGGCTATGTGAGCCTCTCTCATCTCGTGCGTGCATGCAGGGCTAGCTGGTTTGCTGGCTTGCTTTCGGGCTAGTGAGCTGCTCCTGAACTGAGCCTATTGGGCCTATAGGTTGGTGTTTTTATCATATAATATGTATATACCTATATACAATTTTTTTGCAAAAACAATTGGGTGTACATCTGTAAACCCATGCCCCATGTTGGATCCCTCCCTGAGGGGGAGAGGTCATCAACGCTGGAGAAGGGGCATTTAGGGGGATGGCCAAGGCAGCAAAGCCAGCGGCGGGTGATGGGGAACGATGATGGTCGGTGCCGAAGGGCGGGTTGACGATGATAAGAGGAAGACGAATGCAATGGGGGAAGAGTGAGGAAGACAAAGGGGTGCGGTGAAGGAATCAAATGGAAACTGAATTTTCTCGAGGTAACTGACTAATAGACGCTTTTTTTATATAACTAAAAAATCACCACAAGAAAGTGTGACATATTACTTTTTTTGCGGGGGGTGTGACATATTATTTACGTGTTTAGTTTTGGTTTATCCCCATTTAAAATCAACGATGTGAATTAGAACTTCTTTGTTAAGAAGGGAATGATAGTCTTATGACCATTATGAAAACTCGTAATGTATGGCATCGTGTGTTTGGGCCTAAGTATGTACGTACATTCCATATACCCATTCGACCATCTATTTATAGTTTTATACACTTTTTATTAAGTACTCCTTAGTGCATTATTTATCTATCCCTTCTTAACAAAAATGTTAAAAACATGTTTAAGAATTAAGAAAAATATATTTTTTAAATAAATATTCATTGTGTATTTGAAAAAGCTCGCCATGTATATGAACATATTAATCGTGTCTTCAAAAATGTTCGGCATATATTAGAAATAGGTTCGCCGTGTATTTGAAAAATGTTTTATCATATATTTTAGAATTCTCACTGTGTATTTGCAGAAAATATCATGTGTATAAAAAGAGAACAAAATAAAAATGGGAAGAACAACAGAAAAGGAAAAAAGAAAAACTGAAAAATTGAAGAGAAGAACAAAATCCGAGCATAAACCAAAAGAACTAAACAAAAACCAAAGAACCTGACCTAAATCAGGAAAAACAGAAAAGTAATAAAAGGAAATCAAACAGTAGAACAGCCTAGAAAACTGGAAAAGGGGCCTACCCAAAAGATGCGCGCTTCGGTGTTTGCCCACCTGTTTTACGCTCGCTGTGAGAGTAAGATAACACGCAACACACCTAGTATGTCAGAGCATGGATAAAAAAAACCTATGTCAGAGTGTGAAGTACACATATATTGCCGCGGGAAGCACATTTATTATTTTCTGGAGTACAAATTATGTCTGGATTAAAATATCATCGAAACCTATCAATATGGAATCTATTTTCAAATTTCAACGAGAGGACACAACGGCAAAAATGGTTTGTAATTTGGACATCTGATTGAGAAGATATATTTATTTTCATTTTAGATCTCGCGAAAAAACATGGTACAACGGCTTCCCATCTTCTTGTGGGGGAAATAAATCCACCAAAACTGTCTGGTGACAACAAAGTGGCGTTCGCTACCAGAGAGGTCTGGTCATAGCCTTTGCAAGCGGTGTCCCTTAACTAATGATTTCGGTTAAACTAATATATTTATTATTATGAATTTAGTAATAAAATATGTAAAAAGTATTCATTTGTTACAAAGAAATGCACGTATCAAGAAATGAATATTCATCATTTTTTAAAAGTTGTATTCACATGTTTTGAAAAAGAATTCATGTAATTTAAGAAGTTTGTATTTCGAAAATAAATTATTTAACTAAAATATATTCATGCATCCAAAATATACTCATGTAATCTAAAGTGTTCATGTATTAAAAAAAGTGTAAATTCAAAAATATGTCCAGACCTCTAAAGCATATTCATGTAAACTTTTAAAAGTGTTCACACATTTCAATAAAAAAATGTTCATATAATCACACATCTAAAAGAGAATGTGAGGGGACACTGCTTCTTGGCACTCTGCATGATGGGTGGATTATACTCAAACTTTTTTGAGAGTTCAATGTTTGATTCAACATGTGGACTTGTACCAACACTGACCTTGTTTCACCTATCAACTTGTACGTACTGGCTGGTGCAACATGATGATTTCAAGTACGAGGAGGTGGATCAGGGCATATATTAAGCAATCATAACAAATACTCCCTCCGTAAAGAAATATAAGAGCGTTTAGATCACGACTTCGTGATCTAAACGCTCTTATATTTCTTTACTGAGGGAGTAAAATGCTGGCACTGAAGATTTCAGAGCACCATGCATGTATGAGCCTTTTGTTGGCACTGAAGATTGGGCACACTTGGTCAATTTTCATTGATGATCCCGGTCGCACCGCAGCTCAGTAGGCCTTTATCTGAAGCCCTCAGATTCCTGAGAACTAGTACCGAACATGACATGGTCCTTGCAGTTCTAGAGATAGAGTTAACAGCTATGCTGTTTATGCTACAACGATGAACAGCTCCGGACCTCTGAATCATCTAGAGATAGAGTACCTGAAGCGTCAGCATGTACAGAAATCCATCTTTTTCAGGTGCCACAAACTAGCTAGTATTGCTTGCCACATTTACATTCAGGTTTGTATGTCTTGTAACTGTCCACTTTCCTAATTCTCAAGTTCTCTGGACACCAGGGGGCTGCAACTATGAAGAGCTCAAGCGACTGTATGATCTGATCGACAAGGGCTGGCAGTATATATGGGGCAACAAGCATAGATTCAATGAAGGTGAAAAGTGCTGCAACTCTGTTTTGCATGCAAGATGGCATTTGGTTTCCTAACAAAATGGGTACTATATATGTTTCAACAGTGCTCATGCTACACCAGATAGAGATGTAGCAGCAGCAAATGCAGAGTTGCATATTTTGATTTGGACGACAAAACCTTGCAATTCCAAGTAATTAGCAGAAAATGCTAGCTGCCCTGAGAAACTTGATTTCTCAACCATATCACATGACAGAAATATAGGAAGCAAGAGCACTACTTGACTTCATCATCATGAAAGCTAGTAGATGTCAAATATTTGACTTCATCGTTCATGCACGCAAGATCAAATTGCACAGTACGTCAGAAACTAAAACAAGAGCAACTAGCATCTTTTAGGGTTCTAGATTCCATAAGCAACATTTAACTAGGATGAAAGTTCATATCCAAGAAAGACTCAAACCAAACTTTGAACTCCTAGTTAACAGTGGAAGCGCAGCTTCTCCTTTGGCCTGATGTCATTGCTGTGGCCGCACTTCTTCTTGCGGCAGTTGGTAGACCTGAGGGGCAGGCGTGCATAACACCTGCAACGCAAAATCATGGATAAGTTAGGATATCATATACTCTTGTGAATGACTAGTACATTTGATAAGGCAAATAGAGCAAGACCCCCTCAACAAGTAGTACTTTTGATAGAAAGTACTAGTTCGCTTGATCCAAACCACACAGAGATATGATCTACGTATGCATCGATCCCCATCGAACAGACCACGAAACAAACATCTCAATTCACATACAGATACAAACATGTAGACAACAACAGCATATCGATGAATCGTGAAAGAAGTAGTTCATCTGCACCTCAACCAGTACTTGATAAAAAGTATGCTAATAATAATCTAGTTCCCTGGATCCAAACCACACAGAGATATGAAATGATCCCCATTGAACAGAGCACAATAGAAACATCGCAATTCACAAGCTCATAGACATAAGCATGCATGTAACAGCGGCATACCGATGGATAGTGAAAGAAATAGTCCAAGGAGTACTTGATAAAAAGTATGTCAATAAGCTAGTTCCTGGATCCAAATTGACCACACAGAGATATGATAATCCCCATTGAACAGACCACAATAGAAACATCTCAATCACAAGCTTGTATCATTCAAAGGCATCCAGACATGCATGTAACAACGGCAAATCGATGTATAGTGAAAGAAATAATCCAAGGAATACATACTTGCGGCACACAAGCTTGTGCTGCCTGTACTTGAGCGCAAGCGCGAGCAGGCTAGGCTCCAAGTTGTACGGGTAGCACGAGCCCCTGCCACCGCCGACGAGGCGCAGCACGAGGTGAAGCGTGGACTACTTGTGGATGCTGTAGTCGGCCAGGGTGCGGCCATCCTCTAGCTGCTTCCCCGCGAAAACGAGCCGCTGCTGGTCCGGCTGGATACCTGCGATTATTGAAACCACCACAGCATCCACGGTTAGTTTAGCACCACAAGACGCCGCAGTTTTATGGAGGAGATGATGAAATCAACCAAACTGTA
Organism: Elymus sibiricus; assembly: GCA_039707655.1. Taxonomy (NCBI): domain Eukaryota; kingdom Viridiplantae; phylum Streptophyta; class Magnoliopsida; order Poales; family Poaceae; genus Elymus; species Elymus sibiricus. Next base: position 434,347,128 of record CM077666.1, read on the forward strand.
AAATCGAGTAAGAAACAGAGGATCTGCTCAGATCCAGGACGATGGCGTACAAGAGGAGACTAATTTGTCCTACCGCCAGGTCAATTGCAAGGCAATCCAACATCATGGAATGGAATGAACCCTCGGATAAGCTAGCGAAGAAGCCGAAAATGCTTGTCACGGAGGTCGATCTGCTCTGAATCGGGGCAAGATTATCGAACAAACAGCATGGATGGTGCTATGAACTAGGAGTACATTCGATCGACATATTACTTGTAACCTGACCAGCGCGTGAGGTAAAAATAAAATCAAGCAAGGAGGCACAACAAGGCAAGCATTTGAGCAACGGCACATCACGCGGACGGATGCAAGAAGCCACGCGACCGACGCCGGTGAAGGCGATCGGAGGCCGTCATGGGCCAAGGCGGAGGCGGAGGCGCGCACCTTCCTTGTCGTGGATCTTGGCCTTGACGCTGTCGACGGCCGCGAAGCTCTCCACCTCGAGCGCCATGGTCTCCCCCCTCAGCGTCTTCACGAAGATCTGCATCCTTGCCGCCGGTTGCTGGCTCTCCTCCCCCCTCGCCGCGCCGGGTGGTGGTGAACGGGTGAGAATGGAGGCGCCGCGGACGTGGGTGCGCTTTTATACACAGCGGCCGAGCGAAGACGCAGCCGCTACGAAACACCCTAGCGAAGCGAAGCGAGGGACGCGTGGCCGCGAAGCCCGGGCCTCGGTCGGAGGAGCAGGGCTGCGCAGCGCGACCACTCTCTACAGTTGTGGCCCATTGAAGGCCCAATGTCTAAGGCCGGTCTCATTTCCTTGTCCAAACCTTGTTTCTCAAAAAAAAAAAAAAAAAAAAAATCCTTGTCCAAACCTAATGATCTTTTGCTCAAAAAAAAAAAAGTAATGATCTGACAATGTCTTAAAAGCAAAGTCGTCCAATTCTTGTGGAAATTATTTCGCATTAATGCATTTCAAATAGGGCATTTATTTGCAGTACCCATTCGAGCATTTATAGGCTGATTAATACTGTATCCGGTAACTCCAACTCAAAAAAAAAAAACTGCTCACTAATAAGTACGTTGGTTATAATAACGTCTTATACTATGGGACAGAGGGACTAGTATGAACAGTCAAACCTTGAAAAGTATCAATCTGAACCTCTGGACAAAATAGAAGTATATGTACCTTTTTCTGAAATGCGAGTAAACTATACAATTACTATCTATCATATACAAATGTTTTTGTGACACTACTTAAGATCTAAGAATTTTTGTCACAATTTATCAGATTTAAGAAAAAAGATCCCCATTTTTAAAATTGCTAAGTAGTACCACGAAAAATTTGACCTATTAATTTATGACACAAAACATAGATGAATGGTCTCACAATTTTGTAAAAATAAGGTAACTTGTGACGACGTCCCGTCTTACAAGGCCACACTATCGTACAAACCATATCCGTTGATGAAGTTGTCCATGGTTATATGCTTTCTGATCCCAGCTCATTCCATCACTAAGATCTTTGCTCTCTAAAAAACGTTTATCCGTCTATGTGACCAGAGAAATGGGACCTGGTCGAGTCTAGCCAACACATGGTTGTGATCGTCCACAAATGTCGCGACGAACCAAAATCCACGTGATTTGTCCAACTTTTTTTGCGAGAAAACTTTTGATCTATTCATCATCAATCATGCAGTACAACGAACACCAGAAATAATAAAAATTACATCCAGATCCGTAGACCACCTAGCGATGACTACAAGCACTCAAGCGAGCCGAAGGCGCGCCGCCGTCATCGCCCCTCCCTCGCTGGAGCCGGGCATAACTTGTTGTAGTAGATAGTCGGAAAGTCGTCGTGCTAAGTCCCCATAGGACCAGCGCAGTAGAATAGCAACTGCCGCGGATGAAGAGTAGCGTAGATCGGAAGGATCTAACCTGAAGAAACACAAACGTAGACGAATTACGACCAGATCCGAGCAAATCCACCAAGGACGGATCCGCCGGAGACACACTTCCACACGCCCACCGACGATGCGAGACACACCACCGGGACGGGGGCTAGGCGGGGAGAATCTTATTCCATCTTCAGGGAGTCACCACCGTCTCGTCTTCCTGACCAGGACACATACCCTAACAAAACTCAAAGGAACGTCTAAAAATAGAGCCCTCCCGCCGACAAGGACCGAGATCCACCACGCCTCCATTGCCCTAGGGCCACCGGAGACGAGGCGGACCGGCGCCGGCGCCAGCGGGAGGCAGGGGAACCCTAAGCTTTTCTTGGGGGAGGAGGCGGCTGCTCACCAATATGCTTCCACTCTGAAAAACATGATCTGTCCAACTTCACCACCAGTTGCGCACCGCACTCGCACCGAGTCTCAGGTCTTAGCCTGCCGCTGCGCTCCTCCATGCTTAAGTACTTGCTCTGCCGTTTCCCTGCCCTGGAGCAAACAAACCACCTGAATCGTATACTTCCTGAAAGACCTTTCCCTCGTTTCACCTTCTTTTTTCTGATGCTGGATCCACGCTCTTTCGCGTGGTTGTTGTAGAACGTCTATGTCTCCGCTTGTGAACCAAAAGTCATAGCCATAACTTTCCAATGCCTATCTAGCGCCTGTTGCTGGTATTCAGCATGCTCAATGTTCATCTCTGGTTCATCGTCGTCACCCTGGCCATCATCCCCGCCAGGACCATCGACATCCTCCTACAAAATTACAAATAAACACATGTAGGTTGTCATCACTTAGTTCATATGATTGCGTGCCCTACAATATATCAACGAACCTGGCTCACGTTATCAGCGAAAGATTCCTGAAAATTATTTTGCTCATTCTGGACATCCACATCTTCATGTAGATTAAAAAACAAAGACATGTAAGTTGTCATGGGGTTGTTTGCCAATAAAAAACACAAATCAACCTACACATCACTTACGTTTTCACTGCATGCACCATCCTCATTGATTGAAAGTCCTTTGTAGGCAAGTTATCATCTTCGTTGGTACAATTGTTATCGGTACGACATCCATTATCGCTACCGGCATATCCGGTTTTTGCCTCCATTTAAACACCTCACTACCAACACGGTACAACAGCGACAGAGAAATCATATCTCAGTTCAAATGCAAACTTGATGACATGGGGTGATGCCGATGAAAAATTAACATGACCAACATCGCTCCGAATTATTTTTTGCACCATTTCGATAGGTAGTCGATGGTTTAGATGGCAAACCTACTGTGGCGGGGGTCGATGTCGCGCGAGAAGTCTGCGACCCACGGTTCTCGCCGGCGGCGAAGCTGCAATGCAATGCGATGTGGTGCCCCGACCTGCCCATCTCGACGGCAGCAGAAGCTTCAATGACCAACATCGCCGACCGTCATCTCCTACAAGTTGACGATGATACCTCGTCAGTGCGGCAAGCGGCAGCACGAGACAAGAGGGCGACTGCGATGGAGTGGTGCTGCGTTGCTCACGTGGTCTAGCTGTCAAATCGGACAGTTGCGCAACGCCTCATCCAACGGCTCGTGTCGGATGACGCGTGGCCATTGAATATCTTGTATATAATCGAAAAGCGCCACCTGCGCAAACCTATAGCCATGCTGGACAGCTTCAAGTGTGCAGCTCTCCTGCCGTTCGTGTGCTCCTGCATATGACTATCATGCATTCATACAATAATTAATCGGTTTAATTCCCTCATGTGACATCATATCCGCGTGTAGCCACGATTTGCTTAGGCTGGTCACAATCATATATTAGTATCATATATACTGGGAAATACACTTTGGTTCCTGATTGTAGATACACCCTATATGGGGATTTATTTTTAATAATTAAACAAAAAGTCAAAATAGTTCAGAAGTATTTTTAGAATAAACTTGACTTTCTTTTGCACTAGTATATAAATTTTCACGAAAAAAAAAACCAACATTGACTTCAGGGCAAAAAAGACAAAATTTATTTGCTATTATAGGTCACTATTCACACTATTTTGACCAAAAATTTGTCTTTTTTGAAAAGAAGTCAAAGGAGGATTTTCCTTTTGTGGAATTTTTCTCACAAGTACAATGGAAGGTCAAGTTTATTTCAAAAATATTTTCAGAATGTTTTGACTTTTTGTTGAATTACTAATTTTTTTTTCCATATAGGGTGTAGATACACCCAGGAACCAAACGTTCCCATCCCATATATACTAGTGTATGATATTACCTCCACAATGCATAGTATTATAGTAACTTAGTATCATAGAAACCTCATTTATTCCCATTTATTGTCGCATCATTTAATATGATACGGTATCATATCATGATACTTAACCTTCTCTTTCGTGTGCCACCTCACCTAAAATGCCTAGTTGGTATGCATGATACTGCTGATACTTTCATTGTGACCGGCCTTAGAAGATGAGCTCACTGATTCATGTTCTATACGTGTTCGTATTATTTTTCTTTCTAAAATGTGCTTATATAATTTTAAAAATTGCCCGTGCATTTTATAAAATGGTTGTGTAATTTAAATGTTCATGTTTGTTTTTTTAAATGTTTGTATAGTTTTTAAAAATGTGTGTATTAAAATAATGTTTATGGATTTTAAAAAACATCTTTTTTTAAATGTGTTCATGTAATTCTAAGAAGTGTGTTAAAAACTGTTGTTAAAAAAGGTCATGTGATTCAAAACAATGTTCATGTTTTTTAAAATTTTCATGCATTTTGAAGAAAATACAATTTACACATGGTGTAGGTCGCGTAGGCCGACCCTCATGTCAAGCTCAACTAGATTAGTTTTAAAAGTTATAAATTTTCATTGGCGCGGTTCAATGATATAAGTTTGTCATGAGGTGGCCAAGAAGTCGACCCCTTCAATTGGTCATGCTTTTCTTGTTTCTCTGGATTCGTTAGGCATGCGACGCGCGAGCAATCTCTTGATACTATGCCTAGCTGTGGGCTTGCTCTTCTTTTTGACCTTGCTTGATCACTCACTAATAGGGATTGGGTTGATCCAGGCATGCAAGCACTCAGGTGCCCTTTTCATCCAATCCTTCATCCGCTGATTGTCGCTGTCGATGCCCAGCTATTTAGTTTGGAAAGTGTTAATCCGAGTAGTGAGCCCTGTGGCATACCTTTGAAGGTACCAACGCTTGTCGTTGTGTTAATGGATCAAATACGTAGTGGATTAAGATTAGATGGGTGTGGAGCGGCAAACATGGACCCGTGGAGGGGTTGAGCCTGCAACGCATAGACATGTTTGCCAGTATATGCTCGTAGATCCCGACGGAGATTAATAAAAACAAAGATTAATAAAAAGGTGGGGTTTGACTAGTTCTCTTCCTACATCATTTGATTCCGTGCGGAGATTCGATTTTTTTTTCTGGTTGATTAAGCAAATCCGTAATAAGAACTCACTCAAAATAAACAACTCGTATAAATTCCAAAGCATACATAGGTTCAAAATCCAACAGGACTATCAACTAGACAAAACTTAGACTCCAATATATATATGACGACGCTAGACGATTCAGCAAAATCCAACTTCAAACTAGGGACAGAACTTAATAAACTCCAATATATATGGCGCTAGACGGTTGATTCAGCATCATTTCCAACGTTTAGGAAGCGTTCGCAAACTTGGACATAAACCTCTTCTTTTCCCTTATCTGAAAGAGAAGGTAGAAAATTTATTACTACAACAAAAGTAATTCAGTTTATGTTATCATCTACATGTAATTATTTTGCACGACAACATTATACAAAGCTGACAATAGTAACCAAGAACAACTCTAAGCATGCAATGGTGCGAACAAGATATTTAGTGATATGATAACAAGAACAGCTGAACAGGACAGATGTTAGCCTCTGTGTAAAGGGGTAAAGCACTTCAATAACACCGGGAAATAAGGTTCTCTCACCTGATTGCTATGGCCACACTTCTTCTTACGGCAGTTGGTGGCCCTGAGGGGTAGGCGTGCATAGCACCTGCAAGGCAGTGACTATTTGAGACAAGTCTAATAATTAATCAGTGACTTCAATTTAAGCATTGGTGACAACTCTGTCAAAGCTTTTACAGTTCATCTGCATATCAACCATCTAGTTAATTCCATTGTTCACAGAAATCAGCCATTATCGCAAGCAAACCAAAACCGCTGGTCAGTTTGAATTTCAATGTATGACTGCAAAGCAAATAATGGAGATGATGAATTGAAGATGAGATCGATCAACCTCTGTTTGGCAATTCAAATCTACTACATCTCAGCAAGATGTAACGAAAAGCATGCTAGTTGGCTCGATTAAACAACACGAACACATTTATCTACACATGCATAATCTCCGAGCAGATAAAAAAAAGCAAGATCACAATTCATGCGCTGCATGCATAGGCACCGATCCATGAAACAGGAGAAAAACAACAAACATAATGGTAAAAAGAAAGAGTGCATACCTGCGGCAGACTAGTTTGTTCTCATTGTACTTTTGAGCAAGGATGCGGAGGTTGGGCTCAAGGTTCTTGGGGTATCCACCTCTGCTGCCGCCGCAGAGGCGCAGCACCAGGTGAAGCGTGGATTCCTTTTGGATGTTGTAATCGGCGAGAGTGCGGCCATCCTCTAGCTGCTTCCCTGCAAAGATGAGGCGCTGCTGGTCTGGCGGGATACCTACAGAAAAACAAAGACTTCCACAATTAGTTCGTCCAGAGAGAGATGATAAACCAATCTGGTCTATGTACATCCAGGTCGATTCCCTCTCGATTTGTCAAACAAGAAGCACGTCCTACCGCAGGTTACCACACAAGAACCAACAAGCCCATCCAAACCTATCTAACCTCGGATAAGTGGAAAAGTTTTTATCTAGCTCAAAGAGACACATCACACACGTCGATCTGCTCTGTTTCAGACCGTGATTGTCGGAACAAGACAACATGGAGGATGCTAGCAAGATCCGATGCAACGCTGCTGAAGACGAATCGACTAGACGGAAGAGATGGTGTAGTGATTCGTTCACATATATGTACCTTCCTTGTCCTGGATCTTGGCCTTGACGTTGTCGATGGTGTCCGAGGACTCCACCTCCAGCGTGATTGTCTTCCCGGTCAGCGTCTTCACGAAGATTTGCATCTTGCAGTGTCGTCGATGGCTCTCGCTCTCCTCTGGACGGGTTGTGCTTGGTGTAGGTATCGACCGCTGCATGCGTGATGTCCTTATATAGGCAGGGAGCCGAGGGAGGCAACGGGGCCGCTACGGAAAGCCCCAGAACCCTAGCTAGCAAGGTAGAAACGGGAGGCGTGGCCGCCAAGAAGATCGCGACTCGGTCGGGGAAGCGGTTCTGGGCTTCTGCCCGGCTGCACACTACTGTCCATATAACTAAACCTGGTTGAACCGGTCCATTCAGGACAAATGGCCCAGAAGGCTATTTAGTGTATGACATCGTGTGAACATCATGGAAACTCAGTCTTGTGAACATCATGGAAACTCAGTGTATGACATCGTGTGTTTGGGCGTAAGTATGCATGTGCGTACTTTTTTTTTTGCGATGAATATGTGCGTACGTTTCATCGTTTCATATACCCATTCAATCTTATATTTATACACTTTGTATTAACTAGTACATTATTTATTTATCCCTTATTTTTTTTTGTTATTAACATGTTTAAGAATTATAAAAAAGAAATATATTGTTTTTCCAAAAAAAATCATCATGTATTTGAAAATGATCACCGTGTATATGAAAATATTCAGCGTGTGTTGAAAAATATTCGTCATATAGTAGAAATATGTCCTCCATGTATTTGAAAAATGTTTATCGTATATTTTAGAAAATGTTCATTGTATATTGCAAAATGATCGTGTCTAGAAAAAGAGAAAATTAAAATGAGAGGAACAACAAAAAAAAAAAAAGGAAAAAAAGGAAAAATTGAAGGAAAAACCAAATTCGAGCATAAACTGAACAAACAAAACAAAAACCGAAGAACTTGGCCTAAATCAGGAAAAATAGTAAAGTAATAAAAAAAAGGTAAAAACCCAGCCTAGAAAAAAGGGGCCTCCCCAAAAGACGCTTGATTGACAAGATATTTTGTTTCGAATTTTGATCTCGCGAAAAAAGTAATACCCATCTTCTTGTGGCAGGGGAAAAGCCCACCAAAATTCTCTTGTGACGACAAGTGGTGCTCGGTACCAAGGAGATTAGGTGATGACCTTTGCAAGTGGTGCCTCTGAACGATGGGTGGAGGCAGCGAAGCCAACAGTGGGTCATGGGAGACAACGATGGCTGGTGCCGAAGGGCGGGTCGATGGCGATGAGAGGAAGGCAAAGGCGACGGGGGAAGAGGGGGGAAGGTGAAGACGCGTTGGAGGAATCAGCTGAAACCTGAACTTTTTTCACGCAACTGAGTAATAGACGCTCTTTTTTACAACCAAAAAGAATCACTGCAAAAAAGCTGACATATTACTTACGCGTTTAGTTTCGGTTTACCTCATTTAACTATCAATTGTGTGAATTAGAACTTTGTTAAGAAGGGCATGATAGTCTTGTGAACATTATGGAAACCCATTGTGTATGGGATTGTGTGTTTGGGCTTAAGTATGTACGTACGTACCATATACCCATTCAATCTTATATTTATGCACTTTTTATTAACAAGAAGTACATTGTTATTTATCCCTTATTATTATTTTTGTTAAAACATGTTTAAGAATTAGAAAGGAAATATATTGTTTTTGAAAAAATGTTCACCGTGTATTTGAAAAATGGTCACCATGTATATGAAAAATATTCATCGTGTGTTGAAAAATGTTTGTCGTTCATTACAAATATGTCCACCATGTATTTGAAAAGCGTTTATCATATATTTTAGAAAATATTCATTGTATATTTTAAAAAACGTTCATGTCTAAAAAAAGATAACAAAATTAAAATGAGAGGAACAACAAATAAATAGGAAAGATAAACGGAAAAACTGAAGAAAAAATTAAATTTGAGCATAAACTGAAAAAGCTAAACATAAGAACTTGGACTAAATAGAAAAAAAAACAGAAAAATAACAAAAAGAAACCAAACCATAAAAAAATAGCCTAGAAAATAGAAAAGGGGCCTACCAAAAGATGCTTGATTGAAAAGATATTTTGTTTGAAATTTTGATCTTGCGAAAAAGCAATACGATGGTTTCCCATCTTCTTGTGGCGAAAAAAAACCCACCAAAATTCTCTCGTGTCGGCAAGTCGTGCTCGCTACCAGGGAGGTTTGGTGATAACCTTTGCAAGCAGTGCCTCTAAACTAGTGATTTGTCTTAACTAATATATATAATAATTAATTGAAAATTTTAAAAGTAAAAATATATTCATTTGTTATAAAAAAACCTTGCACATAAAATAAATAAATATTCATGTAGTTCTAGAAATGTTCATTTTTTAAAGTTATGTTCACATATTCCGAAAAAGAGTACCGTGTCTTTTTACTACACATATAAGATTAATCTTAAGTCAAACTCCATAAAGTCTGACCATGCTTATTGGATAAGAATATCAACATTAACAACACCAAATCAATATCACTAGATACATCATGGAATTAATTTTCGAATTATATAAGTTTAATATTTAGATGTTCTATATTTTCAATATAAATTTAGTTAAACTGTACGAAGTTTGACTTTAGACAAATGTTATATGTGGAATCAAAAGAAACAGATTGAGTAAATTTAAAAGTTTGTATTTCCAAGAAAAATATTCAATTTTAAAATTATTCAGCATTCCATAATATACTCATGTAATCTAAAATTCTTCATGTATTTTTTTTCTAAAAGTGTAACTTCAAAAATATGTCCAGACCTCTAAAACATATTCTTGTAACTTAAAGTGTTCACACATTTCAATAAGAAATGTTCATATAATTGAAAAAACGCCTGCCTATTTTTTTGAAAATTGTTTATTTTTTTTATGTGTTGACTTGTTTAGCAAATATTTTTTACTTATAAAAGTATTTATATTTATTTTGAATAAAATTAAATTGTTAAAAATAAAAATAAACTTAAAACAAACATAAAAAAAGTAAAACCGGAAAAGCAAAATGATAGGCAATGCAAATGGGCCTCGGCTATGTAGCGCACGCGTGGGCAATTTGACGAGTATATCAGGTGAACAGGCCTTGTATACTCTACGTACGTGATAATTCTCTAGAAAATGTCTTTAATAAATAGGAGTATTATGCTCATAATCCATCAGCAGGTTGTTGGCATCCTTTCTCAAAAAAAAGAAAGTAAACTCTACGTACTGCTTACTGCTTACGTTGGTTCTCCTGTGAGACTCAAAAGTGCTAGTGGTGATTCTTTTTTTCTTTTTTTTGAGTTGAGTGGTAGTGGTGATTCGTGCGTCGGAAGTACGAGGGGTTGCAATGGTGTCGAAGCGAATGTGAGGAAGAGACACTACTTCTTGGCACTCTGCATGATCGGTGGATTATACTGAAACTTTTTTGAGAGTTCAATGTTTGATTCAACATGTCGACTTTGTACCAACACTGCCAATCAAACTTGTACTTATTGGCTGGTCCTACATCACTGAAGATTTCAGAGCAACCGTTCCATGTATGGGCCTTCTGTTGGCACTGAAGATTGGGCACACTTGGTCCCAGATCCCTCAGATTCTATACAACCTCTACTCGAAGTCCAAGGGGGAGCTCCCAATCCCAAGTGAATATAACCGAAGTGGTTATATATATATGGATTCCTAAGATACTACTCCCTCCGTACAGCGACACTTATTTTGGGACGGAGGGAGTAGTACTGAACATGACATGGTCCTCGTAGTGTTCTAGAGATAGAGTGTTTATGGTACAACGATGAACAGCCCCGGACCTCTGAATCAGCTGGCTATGCTGTTCTAGAGATAGAGTACCTGAAGCGGCAGTACGTACAGAAATCCATCTCCCTACTACATGGATGGGCCTCTGAATCAGGTGCCACATGCTAGCTAGTCTTGATTGCCACATTTACATTCAGGTTTGTATGTCTTGTAACTCTGCAGTTTCCTAGTTCTCAAGTTCTCTCAGTGAACACAAGGAGGCTGTGGAGCTATGAACTGCTCCGGAGTATGGTCCCTCCCCTCCCTTCCTTGGGATGAAATGTACCCGGTGACGATGGAGTCGCGGCGGAAATTTCATCTATGAAGCTATTGTATGATCTGATCGACAAGGGCTGGCAGTATATATGGGGCAACAAGCATGGATTCAGTGAAGCTGACAAGTACTGCAACTCTGTTTTGCATGCAGATGGCATTTGGCTTCCTAACAAAATGGGTACTATGTTTCAACAGTGCTCATGCTACACCAGATAGAGATGCAGCAGCAAATGCAGAGTTGCAAACTTTACTTGGACGGCGAAAGTTTGCATTTCCAACTAATTAGCAGGAAATACTGGTCCATAGTACATGACAGAAATATAGGAAGCAAGAGCACTACTTGACTTCATCATCATTCAACCTCAAATACTTGATTTCATCATTCATGGAAGAGCGAATTGCAGTACTACGACAGAAACTAGTAATACAAGAGCTAGCATCATTTATGGTTCTAGATTCCAGAAGCAACATTTTAACTAGGATAAAACTTCATATCCAAGAAAGACTCGAACCAAACTGTGAACTCCCAGTTAATCCAGCTATGGCAAGTCACTTAGGTCATGTTTCCAATGCTTCAGTGGAAGCGCAGCTTCTCCTTGGGCCTGATGTCATTGCTGTGGCCGCACTTCTTCTTGCGGCAGTTTGTAGACCTGAGGGGCAGGCGTGCATAGCACCTGCAACGCAAAATCATGGACAAGTTAGGATATACATACTCTTGTGAATGACCATAGCTAGTACTTGTGGCAACTAGAGTAAGGCATCAACTAATACTCCATCCAAATGGAGTACTTGATTAAAAGTATGCTAATAAGCTACTTTCCTGGATCCAAACCACACAGAGATATGATCTACATATGCATCGATCCCCATCCAACAGACGACAAAACAAACATCGCAATTCACAATAAAGCTTCTATCATGCATAGACATCCAGATACAAACATGTAAATAACATCAGCATATCAATGTATATATATTGAAAGAAATAGTCCATCTACACCTCAACTAGTGCTTGATAAAAAGTGCGCCAATAAGCTAGTAGTTATCTGGATCCAAACCACAAACAAAGATATGATCCCCATTGAACAGAGGACAACAAAAACATGGCAATTCACAAGCTCATAGACATCCAGACACAAACATGCATGTAACAGCGGCATATCGATGGATAGTGAAAGAAATAGTCCAAAGGGGTACATACTTGCGACACACAAGCTTGTGTTGCCTGTACTTGAGCGCAAGCGCGAGCAGGTTAGGCTCCAAGTAGGGGTAGCACGAGCCCCTGTCACCGCCGGCGAGGCGCAGCACGAGGTGAAGCGTGGACTCCTTGTGGATGTTGTAGTCGGCCAGGGTGCGGCCATCGTCAAGCTGCTTCCCCGCGAAGATGAGGCGCTGCTGGTCCGGCTGGATGCCTGCGATTATTGAAACCAACACAGCGTCCGCAGTTAGTTTGGCACCACAAGACGCTCGTAATGCTAATGGAGATGATGAAATCAATCAAACTGCTGCGAAACAGAGGATCTGCTCAGATCCAGGCGGATGGCCTAGAAAAGGTGGCTAATTTATCCTACCACGAGGTCAATAATCGCAAGGCAACCCAACGTTATGGAACCCTGGGATAAGCTAGCGGATATTTTCTTGCCCAAAAATGCTCGTCACGGAGGTCGATCTGCTCTGAATCGGGGCAAGATTATGAAACAACCACATTCGATCGAACATATTACTTATAACCTGACCAAGCAAGAAAGGCACAGTCATGGGCGAAGGCGGAGGCGTGTAACTTCCTTGTCGTGGATCTTGGCCTTGACGCTGTCGACGGCCGTGAAGCTCTCCACCTCGAGCGTCATGGTCTCCGCCGTCAGCGTCTTCACGAGGATCTGCATCATCGCCGGTTGCTACTTGCTAGTACTTGCTCGCTCACGCTCTCCTCTCCTCCCTCGCCGCGCCGGGTGGTGGTGAAGTGGTGAGAATGCGAGCGCCGCGGACGTGGGTGCGGTTCTGTAGGAGGAAACGCTGCCGTCAAGAGAACCCCGAATCCCTAGCGAAGTGAGGCCGCGAAGGCCGGGACTCGGTCGGAGGAGCAGAGCGATCACTCTCTACAGTTGTGGCCCATTGAAGGCCCAAGGTCTAAGGCCGCTTTCATTTTCTTTCCAAACCTAATGATCTGACCATGTCTTAAAATCAAAGTTTTCCAACTCTTACGGAAATTAGTTTGCATTCATGCATTCAAAACAGGGCTCTTATATTCGCAGCATCCATGAGTTTTATTTTTTGTCAAAAAAAATTGAGTATTTATTGGCCGATTAATATCTGGTAACTCCAGTTAAAAAAAAAAACCTGGTAACTACTATGAACAGTCAAACCTTGCAAAGTGTCAATCTGAACATCTCGATACCCCTCGCAAAAAAAGGAATATCTCGATACAATAGAAGTATTTGTACCTCTTTCTGAAATGCGAGTAAATTATACTATTCATTATGTAAAAAATATTTTGCGGCACTACTAAGATTTTAATTTTTTTTGTCATAATTTATTGGATTTCAGAAAAGTATCCCCGTTTTTAAAACTGCTAATTAGTACCACAAAAAAATTAAACTGATAATTTGTGGTTCAAAAAACCAGATAAACGGTGTTCCAGTTCTGGCCAGACAAGGTAACGTGTGCAAAATTTCTTGAATTTGGTAAGTTGTGTCAAGAAAAAAAATCATACCGTAAATGAGACAAATAGTCTCATTTAATTTTAACGCATTAAGTTGACAGTACTATAGTTGAGTATAACTGCATAGGACCAACACTTATCTTAGATATTGATTATGCATCATGTTCATCTCATAAGCATATAATCACAATGTATTAAGGATTAATTTGGATATTTTATTAAACCCTGAGCCCTATTTTATTTGCCATTTTATTAAATGTTGAATATCTAAACCCTTCTCCCTTTTGGTGTTCTACCCCAAGACTCACCTTGATACTTTGCGCATGTCCTTTTTGTGATATTTTGGAGCTACCCAAATTATCTCACATTTTCCCTCCATTATGAACCACTTCTAGTTGAATCCCGTTTATCCATTCGGATAGATTTATTTTCTAAATAAGTTATAAATGCACACCAAATGGGTTGATTATTTCCGTGTGGCCTTAGTATGGTCTAGAAAGGGTAAATTTAAAATTTCAAATCATTTGGAGCTTGTTTGCTACCCCAAATATTTAATATATGGTCATTATATGTTTAATTAATAAAAATGATTTTATTAAATAAATTTATTTTTGGGCTAGCCATGAGGGCAATTAACTAAACTGCGCATGTAGCCGTAGTCCCAGCCGTTCCCTCCCTCCCCAAGGCCCAATAGCCCATCTTTATAACCAGCAGCCCCATGGAGACACCCCCCCCCACACACACACAAACAAACCCTAACCCTCGTTAGGGTTCCAACTGATCCAACATATTACTTATAACCTGACCAGATTGAGGGGGCGCGTGCTGTAAAACCAAGCAAGAAGGCAGGGCCAAGGCGGAGGCGCCTACCTTCCTTGTCGTGGATCTTGGCTTTGACGCTGTCGACGACTGCGAAGCTCTCGACCTCGAGCGTCATGATTTCCCAAGTCGGCGTCTTCACGAAGATCTGCATCCTTGCCGCACATCGATGGCTCCCTCTCCTCTCGCCGGGGTAGGAGGAAACACAACCGCCAAGAATATAGTAATGAGAAAAGAGTATAAACCGGTAACGAGGATAACTATGTATTGAGATCAAAGTGTTGATCACAGGGATACCGTAAAAGTCTCGCCTCAGGTTTGTAAAGTATCACGAAGCAAAGGGAACTGAATACAATAACGTAAAAATTCGCTCAATAAAAATCTTTATTGGTATGCAGGGATTATTATGGGTGTCCAAAGCCTACTAATAATTATTGGCCGGAAGGTGTTTCAGACATGTCTGCATATTATCGAACCTGTAGGGTAACACGCTTGACGACTAGAGATATGTAAGAGAACTAGAAGATAATGAAGAATGAGAGAAGGGCTTCGATAAGTGTTCCGGATGACCCCAGAAGTTTTTCGAGAGGTCCTACGAGTGATGCCCGGAAGTGTTCCAGAAGTATCCAAAATTTCCCAAAAAGGGATGGAACCTTCCAGAATATTCTGGAAGGTTCCTGGTGGGCCAACGCCCCTTGCCTTTGGGGGCAAGGTGCTAAAGGCTCCAAGTTGACTGGACATAGAGTCCAAATGGGGCAAGGGGCCATGGGGAGGAGTTCAAGTCCTACTAGGACTCCCCTATGCAGTAGGAGGGGGACTCCATATGGAGTTGGCCGAACCCCTGGTCCTCCTATATATAGGTGCCAGGGGCGCCCCAAGAGGACACCAAAGCCCAAGGAGGTCGACTCCCCTACTGCCTTGCGCCCTTTCTCTCCCGTCTAGACATGATCCAGACGGTATGCCGCTAGGCTGCGGTCCTCTCCCTCTAGTTCTTCCGGTTGTTCTTTGTGCTAATCCACGGAGTGCTGCCGTACCTCTAGATCGGTATGCGTGGATACATCGGAGGTGTATTCTTCTTTGACACTAGATCGGCGGATCATTCCAAAGAAATTCTCACGACTGGGAGGTACAACCTAGCTGCGGGAATCAGCAAAACTTCACCAACTCATCCTCCTCTACTTCCGTTGCATGGATCGTTGGTAGGATAATCGTCACTTGTATCTCCATAGTGTTCCTGGTTGTGATCGTGCGCAAATATTTTTTGTTCTTGTGTAGTACATTCCCCTATAATCGGTACTTGCATGCTTCTTTTGATGCTCACCTCTTGCATGGCTTGGTTGGTGTTGTTCGTCGTGATAGCAAAGACAAGCTGATTGTCCAATAAAATAGCATTTATATGCCCGTGCCAAAATGCTAACCAACATCTTTGAGAAAACGAAATAGTTAGCAAAACAAAACTACTTCTCTTCCCGAAGCACCAAACATATTTTTTCCAAGCAAGACACTCGTTAGAGAAGTATATCAAGTTACTATTTATGCGACTAAATTACCAATATGAAATGAAGACTTTGATTGCCGATCGAGCCTACTAAGTAATAAAACTAACTTACATCCTGATATATTTTACTGTTTGCACTAAACTACCAATATGAACTGACGACTTTGATTTGCCGAGCCTATTTGTCTTCTCCAACAGTCCAACTAAAATCAGAGGAGATGTTGCTTTGAGCTCAGCATACTCTTGACTTGCTATCGCATCATCCTGTTCCGTTGTACCCAAAGAGGCAATGAACTGAATGCAAGCATCGTTCAACCTGTTGCAGTGATGCTGATCAGCCAAGGCCAGCGTCGTCATCACGGTCTTTGCATCAATGTTCTTGCAGAGGATGCTTTCACATATGACCTTGAGCCTCTCCATGGCATACTGATCCGCCGCGACAAGCAAATGCCTAACAATCTCTTTGTAGTCATCGCAGCCAGGATCAACCATGGCGGGAAGCGAATCGGTGTAGATAAAATGGAGTAGGGCCTCGAAGACAGCCGGCTGCATGTCAGTGACGGTAATACGACCCGTGTCTTTTTCTCCTCTCATCGCACCATACAGCTCCTCTTTGAAGACCGGCGACCGCATCGCGAGCACGAGCTTGTGGGCGGGAAAGGCCTCCCCTTGGACCTCGAGAACCACGCAAGGTTTTGGATCCCGAGTGGACCTTTTTTCTCGAGGGGCACCGAAATTTGCGGTTACCACGGTAACCGCAAAATACCAAAAAAAAATCGGACGAAATTTAAAATCAAAATTTGAATTCAAATTTTTTGATGTCGATATAGATTGGTATTTAACTCTTAAATATCACTAACCTTGCCCTAGCGTAGTGGCTGTTTACCCGCAACTGCTGCTTGCTGCACGTCGCGAGTTCGACCCCTGCTAGGTTCCTCAAAAATTTGACAGAGCTTTTTTACTTTTGCATGCATCCTCAAAAAGAAATTAAAACGCGAGCGACAAGAGTCGAACCCGACAATCGCTGCTGCGGAAAGCATGGCTTTGCCACTAGGCCATGACCAGTCGTGTTGTTATAATAGAGATGCCATATATTTAACTATAAGGTGAGAGTTTGAATTCAAAATTTTCAAAAAAATCAATTTTTTTTGCTCGGTACGAGTGTTTTTCGTTGGGGGGCGGTAAACGCGGTAACCGCTCGGAATGTCGAAATTTCGAGCGGTAACCAAAACGTGGGAACCACGTCGGCGCCCTCTTTCCCCTGCAACAGCTTCCCGAGATGCCCCGCGATGTCGGAAGGCGGCAGCTCGGCGTCGGCGAACGATTTCACATCATTGACGAACGATCTTGCACCCTTGAGAATGGTGATGACGCACTCAATGGTGAGGCGGTCGTCCTGAAGGTAAGGCGACGCCTCTAGCTCGCTCCTCTCCTTGAACCGGTAGAAGCCGGAGAAGTAGCTCTTGCCGCCGGAATCGAAGTCGTGTGTCTCTGTCATGGTGTGCGGCGGCGAGCGGCCGGTGACGTCCACCAGGCTGAGCCGAAAGGATGCCCTCACCTTGGCGTCCCTGTTCTTGCTCCGTAGAACGAGGAGCACCGCCGCGTAGTCTTTGCAAAGCTCGCGGTGGAACCGAATCTGCCAGTCGTGGCCTCCGACGGCGAACTCGGCCGACGACACGCTCCCGCGGTATCCGAGCCGCTCCCGGAACAGGCTGTAGCCTGAGATCTCGAACACGTGAGTGCCCTCGTGGGATCCCCGCGCCGTCCTCAAGTCCACGCCTGAGCGCTGCGCCGTGTTGGCGGCGCCGGCGCGGCGGGTGGACGACGTGGTTTTTTTTTTTTTTAGCAGTAAACCACACTTTATTGAATAATGTTAAGGTTTACAGGAATAATTAGGGGATCATGGGGATCACCTAGCCACACATGTCGTCCAACATCTAATGAACTCGAAAATTTTGCTAAGCTATGAGCTTCCCAGTTGGAAGCCCGGCCTTCGAATTTGATATCACAAGTGGAGAACTCCCTCGAACGTAACACAATTTCTTTGACAATGGCTGAATATCTTCCTTCAGTGCCTTTGCTAATATCTGCTACCACCGATTTTGAATCACAAGCGACAACAATTCTGTCCTCCATAAGATCAAGGGCTAATGAAAGAGCTTCCCTGCAAGCCAAGGACTCAAGTGTAGCCGTGTCGTTAATACCTTCAAAGACCATTGCCGATGAGCCCAAGAAGGTACCATTATTGTTTCTGCAAACCGCTGCTGCTGCCCCTCGTTCTCCATTCCTCGAGAATCCGCCATCAACATTGATCTTAACAAAGCCTTTACCTGGAGGTCTCCAGTTCTGGCGAGAAGTGTTCCCCGCCATGGCTGCTCGCACCCTCTCACCTTGTGATCTCTCTGTGTTTTGTAAAGACTCCAGCTCGGCTATGAAACTGATTACGAAAGAATGAGTTGCATGTGGACTCTGCAGGTTACCTTCATGAATTGCCTTCCGCCTTGCCGTCCAGATTGCCCAAAGAGTGACAAACAGCTCTGTAAGTTTTTTGTGGGATAAACTCTCAATCATAGCGAAAATCCAGCTCTTGGCGTTCGGCTCCCTAGTGGTCTCCATATGATCAACAATATCCCCATCAGCTAGAGCCCACACACACCTTGATGCTGAGCACTCCATCAGTGAGTGCCGCCATGAATCTTGTGCACCGCATAGTTGGCAATTCTCACTATCAGCCATGTTTCTGCTATGACGAACGTCCTCTGTCGGGATAGAACATCTAGCAAGTCTCCACAAAAAATTCTTGATTTTTCCGGGTACCCCAACAGACCATAGCGAGGACCACTCCCTTGCTTCTTCTTCATAGTTTGATCTCCCGGCATTGTTTTCCAGCCAATCCTCTCTCCTTCTCTTTGTATCCACTAGCATACAATACGCTGATCGGACCGTGAAGATGCCATTTTTCTCAAAATTCCAAGACCACGTATCCTCCAAATTTCTGGTACATAAGGGGATGCTAAGTATAGTGTTCACATCCGGAGCCAAAAACACTTGCTGTAGCACGTCCCTCCTCCAAGAAGCACTAGTGGCATCAATTAGCTCATTTACTCTTACCGGCGGATCGTTTGCCAAGCAGGCAATCGGTCTCATCATGGCATTATTTGGCAACCAGTTCTGCTCCCAAATCATTGTTGTTACTCCGTTCCCGATTCTCCTTATTAAGCCTTGATTCAAAACATCTCTGCCTTCTAGAATAGCACGCCATATCTGAGATGGCCTGCCTCCCAATTCTGCATTAAGGATGGTTCCATCTGGATAGTACACTGCTTTAAGCAAGCGGGCACACAAAGAATTTGTATTCTGAAGCAGACGCCATGATTGCTTTGCAAGAAGAGCCAAATTAAAAAGCTCAAAATCTCGAAAACCTAAACCACCCATGAATTTTGGTTGAGTCATAGTCTTCCAAGACACCCAACTTGGTTTTCGTTTTCCTTCCTTGCTTCCCCACCAAAATTGCCTGATTAGCTTGTTCAAGTGTTCACATAATCCTCTTGGTAACTTAAAACAAGACATAGAGAAAACTGGCACTGCTTGGGCCACGGATTTGACCAGGACCTCCTTGCCCTGAAAAGATATCGTTTTCTCTATCCATCCTTTCACCTTGCTCCACAATCTATCCTTCAGATATTTAAAAGCTCCAAACTTTGAAGTACCTATATCAGAAGGCATACCTAGGTACTTTTCATTCAAAGTTTCATTTGGGACATTCAGAATTCCCTTGATCTCATCATTTGTATTAGCTGGGCAACCCTTACTAAAAAATATTGATGACTTACTTGGGTTGATTCTCTGGCCAGAAGCTTGACAATACCTCTCTAGCAGGTTTGATACCTCTCGAGCCCCATCACCACTCGCTTTGAAGAACAGCAGGCTATCATCCGCAAACAAAAGGTGATTTACAGGTGGTGCCGACGGCGCCACTTGAACCCCACCCAGCTGGGTTGACTGGTCTAAACTTTTTAGGAGGCACGAAAGGCCCTCCGCTGCCAACAAGAACAAGTAAGGGGAAATCGGATCTCCCTGCCGGATACCTCTGCTCGGCTTAAATTCCTCAAGTTTTTTCCCATTGAACAGAACTGAATATGACACAGAAGTAACAAGATTCATCACAATGTCGACCCATCTCTGAGAGAAACCCATCTTAGTCATAATGGCTCTCAGGTAATCCCATTCCACTCTGTTGTAGGCCTTCATCATATCGAGTTTCAAGGCACAATGACGATGCTTGATGGCCCCATCGATCGCTTGTGTCGTGCTCACGGGGTTGGGTTTGGTCCGGGGCCTCGAGGGCCTTTTTGTAGGAAGGCAACGGGGCCGCCGGCCGGGTTGGACTCCGGGTGCACCTCACCATATCCTTCCTGAAACTGGTATCCTTCCATTTTTGGCGCGCGGGTCTGATCTGATCAGAAACCGCCAAGCCCTCGACCGTGTCCTGAATTGCTGATGAACATCGTTCGTTTTGGCAAGTTAAGGGCTGTGATGTTTATGCTATTAGATTAAGCAGCAGTGCACAAATCCATCTCCTTGCTGTAACGATGGACCTCTGAATCAGGTGCCACAAACAAGCATGGATATGTCTTGCCACATCTAAATTCAGGTTCAGGTGTCCATGCTTTGTATGTCTTGTAACTGCACAGTTTCCTAATTCTCAAGTTGTGGACACAAGTTCTCTTAGTCTGGTCCGTGGAATTTCATCTACGAAGCTACCATATGATCTGATCGACAAGGACAAGGGCTGGCAGTATATATGTGGCAACAAGGTAGTGCGATTTCAGTGCTGCGACTCTGTTTTGCATGCAGATGACATTCGGTTTCCTAACAAAATTTCATCTATGGTTCTACTGTTTTCAGATGTGGCAGCAAGAACAGACTCTCATATTTTTTTCAAGCAACTAACTACTGTGACATATTACTTACGAGTTCTGTTTCAGTTTACCCCATTTAACAATCAACAGTGCGATTTACGCTTCTTTGTTAAGAAGGGCTTTTTTTTTTGAAAAAAGAAGGGTTCCCCCCCTCCGATTTCTATTAGAGAAACCAACATCTCGCTACAGTTATCAGTACCAGCAAGTTAAGTAAAAGAAACTACCGTGGCCAGAAAGTAGAGCAGGGAAAGGAGCAGCACTGGGGCATCCCCCTACACCTGCGCTCTCCTGAACCACAAAAGCAACGAAAACGGAACAACTACCAATATCCCAGTGCAGGTTACATGAAGCTGCTATGAAGCCAAAACGCCAAAAGAGGAACAACCTACTAGAAAAGCTGAGCTAAACCCAGCGATACAACTGAGCAACAGAAATGAAGTCCACCAGCGCGCATCAACACTCCAGTCTCGGCATGTTGTATCTCCACCCTTGCGACGCCTTATAAACCTCACTTGCCATCCGTTCTAGCAGGTTTGCCCCCAGCTCTAGCAGCCTTTTGCTTAGTTTTTTTGTCTGCAAAATAGACCATGTCAATATCCAGTATGTCATCATTTTAATCAGAATCATAGAATCAGTGTAATTCTTATTATCAAAAATGATCCCGTTTCTACATTTCCAAATCGCCCACATCATCGCTGCAACCCCAATTAAAGCAAGTTTTTGGTCATTTTTGCCAAAAGTTTTAATCCATCTCCCCAAGCAATCATCAACAGAGGTTGGGATGGATTTCAAACTCAGGGCACATCTGACTAAGCTCCAAATCATTTGAGCCGCAGAACAACCAAAAAATAGGTGATCAATACTTTCATCTCTACCACACATGACACAACCTTTTGGGCCCTTCCAGCCTCTTTTCAACAGATCATCTCTAGTTAAAATGCTTTTCTTATTAACTAGCCATAAAAATACTTTTATTTTAGCCGGGACCTTTACTTTCCATAGGAATTTCTGTGGGAAATTGCAGTTATCAGCCACCAACTTTCTATATAGTGATTTAACTGTGAATTTTCCATCACCAGTAAGAGTCCATACTACCTTATCTCTTCCCTCCCCCATCTCAATCTCCTCACATCTTCTCTTAAGACTATCCCACATTTCTAAAAAGACTCACCATACAGGGTTCTCCTAAAAGTGAAGTTACTCCATCCTTTATTAATGGCTTCCTTCACAGTGATATTATGATCAAAGCACATATTATATAATCTTGGGTAATCATCTTTTAAAGCATGATCATCTACCCATACATCCTCCCAAAACCTAGTTTCATTTCCCTCTCCAATTTTCTTCTTGGCAAATTTGTAGAAAATGTCCTTCACCCTTAATAGGCCAGACCAGAATTGTGAATCACCAGGTTTTTTTTAATTCTAGAGATGCATTTATCTTTTACATATTTCTGAAATAAGATGTTTTGCCATAAGCCTTCCTCATTTTCCAACTTCCAAAACCATTTAGCTAGCATAGCTTTATTCATTATGTCTAAGTTAAGAATCCCCAGCCCCCCATAATCTTTGGGCAGGCAGCATGTTTTCCAATTAACCAAATGATATTTCTTTGTATCCTCTTCCTCTTGCCACACTAGTCTTGCCCTATAGAAGTCAGTTTTTTTCTCTATTCCAACAGGCATAGGGTAAAAGGACATCATAAACAAAGGAATATTAGTCAAGCAGGCTTGCACCAAAGTGATCCTGCCAGCAATAGAACCCAGTAACTTCCCTTGCCAACAACCACATCTTTTTTCAATTTTTTCAACCACCCCATTCCAGTGTTTATTACCAATTCTAATTTCAGAGACAGGCATACCAAGGTATTTCATAGGCATCTCCCCCAATTTACAAGTGAAAATCTCTTGATATATGTGTCTCTTTTTAGCGGCCTCCCCAAATAGGAATAGCTCACTTTTATGGAAATTTATTTTCAATCCAGACATCTGCTCAAAAGCACATAAGATGAATTTTAAATTTCTGGCACTATCTATATCATCCTGCATCAAAAAAATTGTGTCATCGGCATATTGTAGCATATTTACTCCTTTAGCCTCATCTCCAGCCAACACTCCCTTTATTACATCATGTTCTCTGGCATTATTTAATAGAACAGCCAAGGCGCCAGCTGCAATATCAAATAACAGAGGGGACATAGAGTCTCCTTGCCTCAACCCTTTAAAAGTTTTGAAATATGTCCCAATTTTGTCATTAACCTTAACCCCCACATGCCCCCCTCTCATTGTTTGCATTATCCAGTCACACCATTTGTCAGGAAAACCTTTCATTTTGAGCTTTTGTATCACAAAAGGCCACTTTATCTTATCATAAGCTTTCTCAAAATCTACCTTGAACAACAGAGCACTCTGTTTTTTTTGGTATGAATTGTATTCAGAGCCTCGTGTAAAATGACAACCCCTTCCATGATATATCTCCCCTTAATGAAAGTTGTTTGAGTAGGTGAAATCACTGGATCCACACATCTGTTCATTCTATTCATTAAAACTTTTGTGATGATTTTAAAACTCACATTGAACAGGTAAATTGGCCTAAATTTCTGAATCTGTTTGGCATCTTTAGTTTTAGGCACCAGAGTTATTATCCCATAGTTTAATCTAGCAATATTAATTTTCCCTCTAGCAAAACCATCTATCATCTCCTTCAGGTCCCACTTCACAAGATCCCAAAAATCTTGATAGAAGTCAGCAGGAAATCCATCAGGACCAGGACTTTTGTTTCTTTTCATCCCAAACACCACCTCCTTTATTTCTTCTAAAGTGAAAGGTTCTATTAATTTCTCCTTTTCCTCCTTTGAGATGTTTTTAAGATTCTGTTCAGTAAGAGTTATAGTTCCTTCTTCAGGTTTCCCAAAAAGGTTCTTATAGAAATCAGTGATATATTGAATCAAATGTTCTTCTCCCTCTATCACCCCCTCCTCTTGTTCCAGAGAAATAATTCTGTTCTTCCTCCTTCTCCCATTCACTCTGGCATGATAATATCTGGTATTACTATCTCCATCAGTAATCTCCTTGTCTTTATACCTCTGCAACCACTTCATTTCCTCTTGTTTCAGTAGTCTGTTTAACTGTTCTCTAAGGTCTTTTTGTTCTTTTCTATCACAAGCTGTAAGTCCTAAATATTCAGCCCTCTTATCAATGTCATCTAGTTTTTTTATAATATCAATCTTAATTTTTCTATACCACGCATCAACATTCCTATTCCATCCTTTTGTTTTTTTCCTGAGCACCCTAAATCTCTGTTGCCATCTTTCCATCACATCTCCCTTGTAGAAGCCATTCCAGATTTTACTTACCAACTCCACAAAACCTTCTCTAAGTTTCCAGCAATTTTCATATCTAAACATACTTTCCTGTTTGTTATATTCCCCATCAACAAATAAAGGGGTGTGGTCTGAGACCTCTCTTGCCAGCGCTTGGACTATAGTAAGAGGGTATTTTTCTTCCCAAGTGGGACAGCACAACACCCTATCTAATTTTTCATAAGTAGGGTTGGGAAAACTATTGGCCCAAGTGTATCTCCTACCATTAAGAGGGAATTCTCTTAACCCAGCATTCTCAATAATTGCATTGAACACAAAACTCCAATGGTTATAACCACCTGGTTTATTTTTTTCACTATCCTTTCTAATTATATTAAAATCCCCCCTATCAAACTTGGTGTGCTATTATCCTGATATAATCTAGCTAGTTCAGCCAAGAAACCAGCTTTTTTTCAGGCTGAGCATCATCATACACAGCAATCAAATTCCAATGAAACTTAGCATTCTTATCATATACCATTACTCTAAGGAAATATTCCCCTTGTTCAACCAGTATAACATCAAATTGGTCTCTATTGACACCTACCAAAATCCCACCAGAGAGCCCTCTAGGTGGATTCCATTTCCATTCATAATTTTTCCCATTACACAAGTTATGCAGCTCAACTTTAGTGAAGTTTTGTTTAATAGTTTCCAGAATCCCCACAAAATCTAGATTATGTTCCATTATCATTTCCCTAATAAATCTCCTCTTAGGGTCTTTCCCAATCCCTCTAGCATTCCAGAAAACCCCTTTCATTTTTATCTCTTTTTATATTCTCTTTTTATTCTTTCCAGCAAGAACTAGATAAAAATTATATATCTCGCTTCTTTCTCCCTTTTTTTTCTGAGAGAACCCACAGTCACAGAATGTTTACCACCATTCATTTTTGGGGTACATTCTTTATTCATTCTCCCTCCTGAAAACATTTTCCTCAATTTCTGCCTCTTCCAGGGCATCATCAGAATGTTCCCTATCATAGCACAGTTCATCCAAAGTGGCATCCCCAATCTCAATAAGAGTTGGTGGGCCAGGAGCTACTTCAGATGACTCATTATTCCTTGCTATATTAGCCAGATAAAACTCTTTTCTAGCAATTTTCATTTTGTTAATATTATCAACATTTTGCTCAATCATATCTATAGAGCAACCCAAATTAACTCCAACTAGAGAAGTCATATAAAGTAAAGAGCTATCAGCAACAAAGGGATTCACATTCTTACCATAATTATCTCTGTCCTCAGCCCTACTTCTGGCCAAATCTTCAACCTTCAGGTCCTCCTTCCCTTTGTATCTCAGACTTCTCATGGGATCATCTTCTTCATGTGAACCAGTCACCTCACTTCCATGTATAGCAGCCATTTTTTCCCCAAAAGTCTCTGATTCCTAACTAGCATTATAATCTGTAGGTTCCAAGTAGCCTCCTTCTTCAGATCCACTCTTTTTGTTCTCTTCTTTTTTCTCAATATCTTCTATCTCCATGGTGGCCAACTCTAATTCATACTGTTCTCTGTTAGCAGCATCCAACATCATTTGATCAATTTTTTGCTGCTGTTTCTCAACTTCTACCTGCATCTTGTTCTTTTCATCTTCAAGCTCCATCACTCTCTTCTCAGTTTTGACCCACAAGGCAGTCTGTCTCATTTTTTCTTCCTCTAATTTCTGCATTTTCATAGTCAGGGCATCCACTTGTTGGGGAACGTTGCATGGGAAACAAAAATTTTCCTACGCACACACAAGATCTATCCATGGTGATGAGCATCTATGAGAGGGAGAGTGAATCTACATACCCTTGTAGATCGCTAAGCGGAAGCGTTAAGAAACGCGGTTGATGTAGTCGAACGTCTCCGCGATCCAAATCGCAAGTCGTCCCTCGATCCGATCACGAACTAGTGCCGAACGGACGGCACCTCCGCGTTCAACACACGTACGGCTTGATGACGCCTTCACCTCCTCGATCCAGCGAGCGATGATGAAGTAGTAGATGAGTTCTGACAGCACGACGGCGTGGTGATGGTGGTGAGGAACAATCTCTGCAGGGCTTCGCCAAGCACTACGGAGATTATGACAGGAGAACTAGAGGGTTAGGGTTGCCGACACACGGCTTGGGAAATCTTAATGTCTCCCGTGTGCTAGCCCTGCCCCTCTATTTATATGTTGAGCCTTGGGGTCTAAACTTGGAGTAAAAGCCTCCTCCAGGTCAGTTTTGCCCGCACAAGGTCGGTTTGGCCCGCAGGGAAAGAGTCCAACTCGGATCCCTGCAGTATCGCGTACAAGCGGTAGTACCGCTTACGATAAGTGGTAGTACCGCCCGTAGCGGTAGTACTGCTTACGATAAGCGGTAGTACCGCCCCAGACGCCAGCAAAACTTCCTTTTGCACCTTGCCTAAGCCTCGTGGGCTTTACCCCTTGGCCCAAATAAAGTGTTCTCATATCCGGACATTTCGGGAAACATCCGGAACCTCTTCCGGTGAATTCCGGAACCCTTCCGGAAACCAAAACACTATTATCACATATATCAATATTTACCTCCGGACTATCCCGGAGATCCTCGTCATGTCCGGGATCTTATCCGGGACTCCGAACAACCTTCGGTCACCAACAAAATAACTCAACTATACTAATCGTCACCAAACGTTAAGTGTGTAGACCCTGCGGGTTCGAGAACTATGTAGACATGACCGAGACACCTCTACGATCAATAACCAACAGTGGGACCTGGATGCCCATATTGGTTCCTACATATTCTACGAAGATCTTTATCGGTCGAACCTCTATGTCAAGGATTCAGTTAATCCCGTATACTGTTCCCTTTGTTCTTCGGTATGTTACTTGCCCGAGATTCGATCGTCGGTATCTCTATACCTAGTTCAATCTCGTTACCGGCAAGTCTCTTTACTCGTTCCGTAATACAAGATCTCGTGGCTAACACTTTAGTCACATTGCTTGCAAGGCTCATTGTGATGTTGTATTACCGAGTGGGCCCTGAGATACCTCTCCGTCATACGGAGTAACAAATCCCAGTCTTGATCCATGCCAACCCAACAGACACCCTCGGAGATACCTGTAGAGCATCTTTATAGTCACCCAGTTACGTTGCGACGTTTGATACACACAAGGTATTCCTCCGGTGTCAGGGAGTTGCATGATCTCATGGTCATAGGAACAGATACTTGACATGCAGAAAACAATAGCAATAAACTGACACGATCATATGCTACGTTTATAGTTTGGGTCTTGTCCATCACATCATTCTCCTAATGATGTGATCCCGTTATCAAATGACATCTCATGTCAATGGCTAGGAAACCTTAACCATCTTTGATCAACGAGCTAATCAACTAGAGGCTTACTAGGGACACAGTATTGTCTATGTACCCACACATGTATTTGAGTTTCCAATCAATACAATTATAGCATGGATAATAAACGATTATCATGAACAAGGAAATATAATAATAACCAATTTATTATTGCCTCTAGGGCATATTTCCAACAGTCTCCCACTTGCACTAGTGTCAATAATCTAGTTCACATCACTATGTGATTTACATTGTAATGAATCGAACACCCATGCAGTTCTGGTGTTGTTCATGTTTAGCCCTTGGAAGAGGTTTAGTCATCGGATCTGCAACATTCAGATCCGTGTGTACTTTGCAAATATTTATGTCGTCCTCCTTGATGTAATCGCGGATGGAATTGAAACGTCGCTTTATGTGTCTGGTCCTCTTGTGAAATCTTGGTTCCTTGGCTAGAGCAATGGCACCAGTATTATCACAAAACAGAGTCATTGGGTTAAGCGCATTAGGCACTACTCCAAGATCTGTCATGAACTCCTTCATCCAGACACCTTCCTTCGCCGCCTCCGAGGCAGCGATGTACTCCGCTTCGCATGTAGAATCAGCTACCACGCTTTGCTTGGAACTGCACCAGCTAACCGCACCCCCATTAAGAATAAATACGTATCCGGTTTGTGACTTAGAGTCATCCGGATCAGTGTCAAAGCTTGCATCGACATAACCCTTTACGACGAGCTCTTGATCACCTCCATAAACGAGAAACATGTCCTTAGTCCTTTTCAGGTACTTCAGGATATTCTTGACCGCCGTCCAGTGTTCCACTCCTGGATCACTTTGAAACCTTCCGACCATACTTATGGCAAGGCTGACATCGGGTCTTGTGCACAGCATTGCATACATGATAGAGCCTATGGCTGAAGCATAGGGGATGACATTCATCTTTTCTCTATCTTCTGCAGTCACTGGGCATTGAGTCTTACTCAACTTCACACCTTGCAATACAGGCAAGAACCCCTTCTTGGACTGATCCATTTTGAACTTCTTCAAAACTTTGTCAAGGTATGTGCTTTGTGAAAGTCCTATTAAGCGTCTCGATCTATCTATATAGATCTTGATGCCTAATATGAAAGCAGCTTCTCCTAGGTCCTTCATTGAAAAACTCTTGTTCAAATATTCCTTCACGCCTTCCAACATTTCTATATTGTTTCCAATCAGCAATATGTCATCCACATATAATATTAGAAACGCTATATAGCTCCCACTCACTTTCTTGTAAATACAAGCTTCTCCGTAAACTTGTATAAACTCGAACGCTTTGATCACCTCATCAAAGCAAAGATTCCAACTCCGAGATGCTTGCACCAGTCCATAAATGGATCGCTGGAGTTTGCAAACTTTGTCAGCATTCTCTGGATCGACAAAACCTTCTGGTTGCATCATATACAACTCTTCCTTAAGGAAACCGTCAAGGAACGCTATTTTGACATCCATCTGCCAAATTTCATAATCGAAAAAGGCAACTATTGCTAACATGATTCTGACGGACTTAAGCATCGCTACGGGTGAGAAGGTCTCATCGTAGTCAACTCCTTGAACTTGTGAAAAACCCTTTGCCACAAGTCGAGCTTTATAGACGGTGACATTACCATCCGCGTCCGTCTTCCTCTTAAAGATCCATTTGTTCTGAATGGCCTTACGCCCTTCAGGTAATACTTCCAAAGTCCATACTTTGTTTTCATACATGGATCCCATCTCGGATTTTCATGGCTTCTAACCACTTCTCGGAATCCGGGCCCATCATCGCTTCTCCATAGCTCGTAGGTTCATTGTTGTCCAACAACATGACTTCTAAGACAGGGTTGCCGTACCACTCAGGAGCAGTACGCGTCCTTGTCGACCTACGAGGTTCGATAGCAACTTGATCCAAAGTTTCATGATCATCATCATTAACTTCCTCTTCAGCTGTTATAGGCTCTACAGAAACATCTTTCTGCGCTGCGCTACTTTCAGGTTGAAGTAAAGGTTCAACAACCTCATCAAGTTCTATCTTCCTCCCACTCAATTCTTTCGAGAGAAACTCTTTCTCAAGAAATGTTCCGTTTTTAGCGACAAACACTTTGCCTTCGGATCTGAGGTAGAAGGTATACCCAACTGTCTCTTTTGGGTATCCTTATGAAGACGCATTTCTCCGCTTTGGGTTCCAGCTTTTCAGGCTGACGCTTTTTGACATAAGCATCACATCCCCAAACTTTAAGAAACGACAGCTTTGGCTTCTTGGCAAACCAAAGTTCATATGGCGTCGTCTCAACGGATTTCGATGGTGCCCTATTTAAAGTGAATGCAGCTGTCTCTAATGCATAACCCCAAAACGATAGTGGTAAATCGGCAAGAGACATCATAGATCGCACCATATCCAATAAGGTTCGATTACGACGTTCGGACACACCATTACGCTGTGGTGTTCCAGGCGGTGTTAGTTGTTAAAAAATTCCACATTGTCTTAAGTGACTGCCAAACTCATAACTCAGATATTCTCCTCCTCGATCAGATCGTAGGAATTTAATCTTCTTGTTACGATGATTCTCAACTTCACTCTGAAATTGTTTGAACTTTTCAAATGTTTCAGACTTGTGTTTCATTAAGTAAATATACCCATATCTACTTAAGTCATCAGTGAAGGTGAGAAAGTAACGATAACCACCGCACGCCTCAATGCTCATCGGACCGCACACATCAGTATGTATGATTTCCAATAAGTCACTTGCCCGTTCCATTGTTCCAGAGAACGGAGTTTTAGTCATCTTGCCCATGAGGCATGGCTCACATGTGTCAAGTGATTCAAAATCAAGTGACTCCAAAAGTCCATCAACATGGAGCTTCCTCATGCGTTTTACGCCAATATGACCTAAACGGCAGTGCCACAAGAAAGTGGTATTATCATTATCAATTCTACATCTTTTGGCATCAATGTTATGAACATGTGTATCATTACTATCGAGATTCAATAAGAATAAACCCCTCACATTGGGTGCATGACCATAAAAGATATTACTCATATAAATAGAACAACCATTATTCTCTGATTTAAATGAGTAACCGTCTCGCAATAAACAAGATCCAGATATAATGTTCATGCTTAACGCAGGCACTAAATAACAATTATTCAGGTTCATCACTAATCCCGATGGTAATCGAAGAGCGAGCGTGCCGACGGCGATCACATCAACCTTGGAACCATTTCCCACGCGCATCGTCACTTCGTCCTTTGCCAGCCTCCGTCTATTCCGCAGTTCCTGTTTTGAGTTGCAAATATGAGCAACCGCACCGGTATCAAATACCCAGGCACTACAACGAGAGTTGGTAAGGTACACATCAATAACATGTATATCATATATACCTTGTTTGTTGTTGGCCGCCTTCTTGTCAGCCAAATACTTGGGGCAGTTCCGCTTCCAGTGTCCAGTTCCCTTCCAATGAAAACACACAGTTTCTGGTTTGGGTCCAGCTTTGGGTTTCTTCACGAGAGGAGCAACTGCTTTGCCACTCTCCTTGGAGTTACCCTTCTTACCCTTGCCATTTTTCTTGAAACTAGTGGTTTTATTGACTATAAACACTTGATGCTCCTTCTGAATTTCAGACTCAGCGGCTTTCAGCATCGCAAACAGCTCGGCGACTGACTTGTTCATCCCGTGCATGTTATAGTTCAACACGAAGCTCTTGTAGCTAGGTGGCAATGATTGAAGAACTCTGTCAGTGATAGCCTCTGGCGGAAGGGGCATCCCCAATTCAGCCAGACGGGTGGAGTACCCAGACATTCTGAGTACGTGATCACTGATAGACCCGTTCTCCTCCATCTTGCAAGCATAGAACTTATCGGAGATCTCATATCTCTCGATCCGGGCATTCTTCTGAAAAATAAACTTCAACTCCTGGAACATCTCATATGCTCCATGACGTTCAAAACATCTTTGAAGTCCCGGTTCTAAGCCATACAATATTGCACATTGAACTATTGAGTAATCTTCAGAACGAGCCTGCCAGGCGTTCACAACGTCTAGAGACTCAACTGGAGCGGGTGGATCACCAAGCGGTGCATCAAGGACATAAGCCTTCTGGGAAGCCGTAAGGATAATCCTTAGATTACGGGCCCAGTCCACAAAGTTACTTCCATCATCTTTCAACTTAGCTTTCTCTAGGAACGCATTAAAATTCAGGGGTGCTACTGCGCGAGCCATGATCTACAACATAAATATAGCAAAGACAACTTAGACTATTGTTCTAGATAATGAGTGTAGTTAATCATATTACTTAAAAACTCCCACTCAAATTGACATCCCTCTGGTTATTCGAGTGTAACATGATCCAAATCCACCAACTCAAGTCCGATCATCACGTGAGTTGAGGTGGTTTCAATGGTGAACATCTTCATGTTGATCATATCTACTATATGACTCATGTTTGACCTTTCGGTCTCTTGTGTTCCGAGGCCATGTCTGTACATGGTAGGCTCGTCAAGTTTAACCCGAGTGTTCCGCACGTGCAACATGGCTTACACCCGTTGTATGTGAACGTATAGTCTATCACACCCGATCATCACGGCGTGTCTCGAAACGACGAACTTTCGCAACGGTGCACACTCGGGGAGAACACAATTTTATCTTGAAATTTAAGTGAGGGATCACCTTATAATGCTACCGTCGTCCTAAGCAAAATAAGATGCATAAAAGGATTAACATCACATGCAAATCATAAGTGACATGATATGGCCATGAACTTGTGCTTTTGATCTCCATCTCCAAAGCACCGGCATGATCTCCATCGTCACCGGCATGACACCATGATCTCCATCATCTTGATCTCCATCAACGTGTCGCCATGAGGTTGTCGCGCCGACTGTTGCTTCCACGACTATTGCTAACTCATAGCGATAAAGTAAAGCAAAACGACGAAAATAATTAAAGACAACTCTATGGCTCCTGCCAGTTGCCGTACTCATCGACATGCAAGTCGTGATATTCTATACAACACATGATCATCTCATACATCACATATATCTCATCATGTAATTGGCCATATCACATCACAACATACCCTGCAAAAACAAGTTAGACGTCCTCTAATTGTTGTTGCATATTTTACGTGGCTGCTACGGGTTTGCAAGAACCGTTCTTACCTACGCAAAACCACAACGTGGTGTAGTGATTGCTTTTTGATCTTCTAAAAGAACCCTCTTCATTGAAATTGATTCAACTAAAGTGAGAGAGACAGACACCCGCTAGCCATCTTTATGCAACGAAGTTACATGTCAGTTGAAGGAACCTGTCTCGCGTAAGCGTACGCGTAATGTCGGTCCGGGCCGCTTCATCTCACAATACCACCGAATCAAGTATCAACTAGTAACGGCAAGCAATATGTATACACCCACGCCCACAACTCGTTTGTGTTCTACTCGAGATCTCATCTACGCATAGACCTAGCTCTGATACCACTGTTGGGGAACGTTGCATGGGAAACAAAAAATTTCCTACGCACACACAAGATCTATCCATGGTGATGAGCATCTACGAGAGGGAGAGTGAATCTACATACCCTTGTAGATCGCTAAGCGGAAGCGTTAAGAAACGCGGTTGATGTAGTCGAACGTCTCCGCGATCCAAATCGCAAGTCGTCCCTCGATCCGATCACGAACTAGTGCCGAACGGACGGCACCTCCGCGTTCAACACACGTACGGCTTGATGACGCCTTCACCTCCTCGATCCAGCGAGCGATGATGATGTAGTAGATGAGTTCTGACAGCACGACGGCGTGGTGATGGTGGTGAGGAACAATCTCTGCAGGGCTTCGCCAAGCACTACGGAGATTATGACGGGAGAACTAGAGGGTTAGGGTTGCCGACACACGGCTTGGGAAATCTTAATGTCTCCCGTGTGCTAGCCCTGCCCCTCTATTTATATGTTGAGCCTTGGGGTCTAAACTTGGAGTAAAAGCCTCCTCCAGGTCGGTTTTGCCCGCACAAGGTCGGTTTGGCCCGCAGGGAAAGAGTCCAACTCGGATCCCTGCAGTATCGCGTACAAGCGGTAGTACCGCTTACGATAAGCGGTAGTACCGCCCGTAGCGGTAGTACCGCTTACGATAAGTGGTAGTACCGCCCGTAGCGGTAGTACTGCTTACGATAAGCGGTAGTACCGCCCCAGACGCCAGCAAAACTTCCTTTTGCACCTTGCCTAAGCCTCGTGGGCTTTACCCCTTGGCCCAAATAAAGTGTTCTCATATCCGGACATTTCGGGAAACATCCGGAACCTCTTCCGGTGAATTCCGGAACCCTTCCGGAAACCAAAACACTATTATCACATATATCAATATTTACCTCCGGACTATCCCGGAGATCCTCGTCATGTCCGGGATCTTATCCGGGACTCCGAACAACCTTCGGTCACCAACAAAATAACTCAACTATACTAATCGTCACCAAACGTTAAGTGTGTAGACCCTGCGGGTTCGAGAACTATGTAGACATGACCGAGACACCTCTACGATCAATAACCAATAGCGGGACCTGGATGCCCATATTGGTTCCTACATATTCTACGAAGATCTTTATCGGTCGAACCTCTATGTCAAGGATTCAGTTAATCCCGTATACTGTTCCCTTTGTTCTTCGGTATGTTACTTGCCCGAGATTCGATCGTCGGTATCTCTATACCTAGTTCAATCTCGTTACCGGCAAGTCTCTTTACTCGTTCCGTAATACAAGATCTCGTGGCTAACACTTTAGTCACATTGCTTGCAAGGCTCATTGTGATGTTGTATTACCGAGTGGGCCCTGAGATACCTCTCCGTCATACGGAGTAACAAATCCCAGTCTTGATCCATGCCAACCCAACAGACACCCTCGGAGATACCTGTAGAGCATCTTTATAGTCACCCAGTTACGTTGCGACGTTTGATACACACAAGGTATTCCTCCGGTGTCAGGGAGTTGCATGATCTCATGGTCATAGGAACAGATACTTGACATGCAGAAAACAATAGCAATAAACTGACACGATCATATGCTACGTTTATAGTTTGGGTCTTGTCCATCACATCATTCTCCTAATGATGTGATCCCGTTATCAAATGACATCTCATGTCAATGGCTAGGAAACCTTAACCATCTTTGATCAACGAGCTAATCAACTAGAGGCTTACTAGGGACACAGTGTTGTCTATGTACCCACACATGTATTTGAGTTTCCAATCAATACAATTATAGCATGGATAATAAACGATTATCATGAACAAGGAAATATAATAATAACCAATTTATTATTGCCTCTAGGGCATATTTCCAACACCACTTCCCTTTGCATCCTAATTCTCTCTTCTTTTAATTCCTTCATCATTGCCCCCATATTGTCTTCCATCTCAATTCTCAAAGTCCTAATTTTCTTGTCCACCTCTTCTGCCTGAGCCAGGCTCAAACTTCCAAGTGAGATTTGTATCTTATCATTCTCCTCTACTCTGGCTTTCTTCCTTTTTTCTTCATTATCTATTCTGTCTTCCAGATCCTTATCTTCAATTCCTTTTCCTTTGTCTTCTTTGTACCAGCCAAACTCAACCACTTTTTCTAGCTCACTTCTGACTCTAAACAGCAAAGGCTCTTGCGAAGTGATTTCCACATGTGGAGGAATCTTGGTGACATCTCTGATCCCACACTTGGCTCTGATCTTCTCTTGATTGATGGTATCCATGTCAATTTCCAAAACAGGACCAACAGCTGCTGCAACCTCACACATCCCAAAAAAATGTCTGAAGCAATCAGGTACCCCTTCAAAATTGACCCAGGCTGTGTGAAGCTTCCCTATAGCTTGATGATCTAGTGTCCACTCCTGCACTTTGATAACCACCCCAGTGTCCAATAAATTAAAATCATTGAACTTTGCCAGTTCCACCAGCTTGGCTCTATTAGGAAATCTCATTAAGTAACAGTTATCTCCATATTCCCTGGCTCTCCATTCCCATCCCCAGTTGAACATGTCACTAAAAGCCTGCAAGAAATCTGTCTCATTTATGTTCCCAGATCTGATAATCACCACAGCCAATGGATTAGTGTGTTCTGCCACCATCACATCTTTGAAACTCTGCACCAACAGCACCCCTAAACCTTTTGCAGCATATCCAACATACTTAGGAACAGGTTTGATCTGCTTCAACCAATTACATTCACTTGTGATATGATTATCTCTCCCACAGACCAGACAATGTCCAATTTTGCAATCCCTAGTAGAGTGTCTAGGATCCTTACATTTACCACATACCTGCTTGGCAAATTTATCCCCCAGATATGGCATGGGTCCCTCATTCTTGTTGTTCCCTCTCTTGGCATCTCCTATTCTACCAGCAACTCCAGCATTACCACTCACCAGCATCTTCTCCTTGTTTTGCATCCCTATCTCACTCTGTTTGTCTACCTTCTCAGCTTCCTTAATGTCATTTGCACCCTGAGGAAGACCCATTCCACCTGCTGAGACAGTCTGCACCAATTGTGAGAGGATAGCAGATAACAACTTCTGCTATTGCGATGGATCTATCTGCATCCCTGCCCCCTCATTTTCTTGCTTATCTTGGATCACAGACTTCTCTTGTTTTTCTTCCTCAGTCCCAGAGATTTCCATCTGTCCAACCTTCTCTTTCCAAATCCTCTGCCCCCCCTGCGAGCTAGAACCACCATTATTGTTGGATCTCCCCCCTTCTTCTGTGAGCCAATTGGAATTTCCATTGCCTCTTCCCCCAAATCCCTAAGTAAATTTGCTGGTATTGTTCCCAAATCTGTTCCCAAAAGAGCTGGAGTTGGAGAAGTTCCTATTCTGCTCATTAGGGCCAGATCTTCCTCCTCCACGATTAAACCTTCCTCCTCCTAAACCACCTCTGTAGTTTCCAGCCATGGTTTCTGGGTTAGGAGGCGGCGCAGATGGGAACCCTAACCTATGAGGAGTAGTGTCTCTCCCCGCAGCCACTCCTGCGACTTTTATACAGTCGTCAGCGTAGCTATGGGTCCAGGGGTTTGGCCCAATTGGCCCAAAGTCTAGGTCCACATCTATATCTCTCCCAACTAGGCCCCCACCAAAATCTCTTACTTCATTTTCCCCATTTTTCCCATATCTATCTTATTCCCAAACATCAATTCTGCTAATAGGGGTATGAATTATTTCGATTTCCCCAAAATCCAGCATATCGGCATCATAATTATTGCATATGGGGTGGACATTTCCATCCCTCATATGGTTCATCACATATTCAGCTTTATACGCCGATATCTCATATGTTTTTAGTATCACATCATCTCGATCCGCTAGTGCTGTATCATCACACAAATTTGCGAACGAATTCCGTTTTGAGATCGCATTACTTTGAGTTTTGCAGGACTTAAATTGTTGTCTCTGCTTTTTAGATCTCACCCTACCCAAGTTCTTTCCAGTAGGATCATCACCACTAATATGCAGAGTAGAATCCAAATATTTGGAAGGATTGGGAATCTTACCAAAATCCGGCGAAGAGCCCTCCTCCTCGCCGTCGGAATCCTCCCCCGCCAACAACCAGAAGCGGCTGCCGGCCGAGGAGGCACCTACTGGTCGCGGGAGAGGGCAAGCAGGCGCGCCGAACGTCGCAGGAACCTCGGAGAGCGACATGGGAGCGCCGTCACCTCCCTCCTTGTCCTCCGTCTCGGCCTTCGCGCTTCCTCCTCCCCGCCTTCGTCGTCGATGATCACAAACGGCGCCGCCCTCGATCCAGGGGCCGCAAGCCCCATCACCACCTCCACCGGAGCCGTGGGCGGCTGGATCTGGCTATATCTCAGCGACCGGAATAGCTTCCACTTGAGGCGCTGCTTTGGATCTGGGGATTCCGCCTCCAACATCGCCCACAGCAACACCCCCATCGCTGGTCAACTTGCATAGTTGGGGAAGCATCGGATCAGCTCGTCATCGTCCATTCAACCTTATATTTATAATACATTTTTTTTATTAACTACTCCCTCCGTCCCATAATATAAGAACGTTTTTTACTCTTATATTATGGGACGGAGGGAGTAGTACATTATTTCTTTATCCCTTCTTTTTTTGGTAAAAACATGTTTAAGAATTGAAAAGGAAATGTTGTTATTAAAAACAATGTCCGAAAAAATGTTCATTGTGAATTTTGAAAAATATCCATCATGTGTTCAAAAATTTCGTCATGTATTAAAAACATGTACACCATGTATTTGAAAAGGTTTTGTCACATATTTTTAAAAATATTCATCATATAATTTAAAGAATATCCATATGTACAAAAAGTGAACAAAATTAAAATGAGAAGAACAATAAAAAAACATGAAATAAAGAAAAATCAGAGCACAAACCATAAGAACCTTGCCTAAACCGGTGAAACGGAAAAGTAATAAAAAGAAACCAAACCGTAAAAAAACAGCCTGGATACCCAGAAAATGGGCCTAGCCACACGACGCACGCTTGGGCGTTTGGCATTTCCCATCGTTATGAGCATCAACTAAGTTGTTTTTTCAATCTAAAAAAAATCAAATAAGTGTTTTTGCGCTATACGCCACTTAGTGATAGCCTAGAATTGCCCGTGTTGCACTCATTGCGGTTAATTAAGATAAATGCATTTTTCTGGAATTTTGTTAAACTAGAGAATAACTAAGAGCCTATTTGAGACTGCTCCACTCTATCAAAATTAGCTTCACTCCGGCAAACCACTTCGGAGTAGTTCCACCCAGGAGTTGCAACTCCACCAAAGAGCATTTTATCTTGTTTGGTCTTCCTGCTAGCTCCAATTTAAGAATGGAAAATTTTGATGGGAAAAGTCTATTTAATTGGGTGACATGGGAAAAAAAAAGAGGTATCCACTTACTGATAACAGTGGTGATAGTTTTCTCTCAACACCACGAGGAATCTTTGAACTAGAGTTCTTTTCGAACCCCCGAAGAGCTTCACAAAAAATAGGGAGTTGTACCCCACATTTCAGTTTGTTTGTTTTTTGCGTAGTGGAACATCGTGAAGCTACCCTTTTTGGAGTTGCGCTTTTTAAAGCGGAACTGAATTTTACGAAGCGGAGCAATCTTAAACAGGCTCTAACTAGGGGATTCCCCTGGGTGGACTTATCAGAGGGGCGGGGCGCTTGGGTGGTGTGCCGCGTGGTGGCTTACCACCGAGCGCACAAAGTGAAGCAAGTGAACTGGTTCAATCTTTTTTGTTTTTTTATTTCTTACTGCATGTTTTTTCTCATGTACTTCGCATGGGTTGGGCTACATGAGGACGACACGTGCTGCGTGTGCAAAGCATGGATGTGTTGCGCTGCAAAGGTATGCTGCGTGGTGAAGTTGTACTTCACACTCCAACGGGTTTGTTGCGCCCAAAGCACGTGTGTTTTGGCGACGTAACACACTTTCGCCGGAATTTCAAGTACACCTATATTATCGCGGGGAGCAAAAGTTTATTATTTTCCGGAATACAAACTGCATTTGAAAAAAATATCATTGAAACCATCAACATGGGGTCCCTTTATAGAAACAAATTCAACATAGGGTCTAGTTTTAAATAGCTCAACGAAAGTAATACAACCATGAAAACGGTTTGTCATTTGAGGACTCGATTCACAAGATATTTTGTTTTGAGATTTAGATCTCGCGAAACAAAGCGATACAACATCTTCCCATGATCCTTGTGGCATGAAAAAACACCAAAACTCTCTGGTGACGACAAGGGCGCTCGCCACGAGGGAGGTTTGGCGGTAACCTTTGAAAGAGTACCCCTTTATCCCCTTAACTAGTGATTTCACTTAAACTAATATATATTAGAATTAATTTAATAATAAAATAAATAAATAAATAAATATTCATCTACTTCTAAAAAGTTCATTTTTTAAAAGTTGTCTTCACAGAATTTCAAAAATAATTCATGTAAGTTAATTTTTTTTGTATTCTTTAAAAAGTGTTCATGCATTCCAAAATATATTCATGCAATTAAAAAAGTTCTAACTTAAAAATATGTCGACACCTCTTAGAAAATATTAATTTAAATTTTAAAAGTGTTAACACATTTTAATGGAATGCTCGTATAACTAAAGAAGTGTTTGCCTTTTTTTAAAATGTTTATTTAGTTTTATAAAGTGTTGATGCGTTAAAAAAATGTTTGTTTATTTTTCAAAAACATTTATGTTTATCATAAAAAAGGAAAATTATGATAATAATAATCATAAATAGAAAAATGAAAAATAAACATAAAAAAGAGACGGCAAT
Organism: Elymus sibiricus; assembly: GCA_039707655.1. Taxonomy (NCBI): domain Eukaryota; kingdom Viridiplantae; phylum Streptophyta; class Magnoliopsida; order Poales; family Poaceae; genus Elymus; species Elymus sibiricus. Next base: position 434,387,036 of record CM077666.1, read on the forward strand.
GCAAATGGTTCTCGGCCATGTAGGGCACGGGTGGGCGATTTGGCGACTATATCAGGTGAATATAGGCCTTGTACTCTACAATGCACATGGTAATTCTCTAGAAAATGTTCTTAATAAATATTATTGATGAATTTACCCTTTTCAAAATTCTCCAACCTCTACTCAAAGTGCATATAATAGAAGCTGTTATATAATGTGGATTCCTGAGATACTAGTACTGAACATGACATGGTCCTTGCAGTGTTACTCTAGAGATAGAGTTATAAGCTATGCTGTTTATGCTAACGATGGACCTCTGAATCAAGTGCCACAAACTAGCTAGTCTTGCCACATTTACATTCAGGTTCAGGTGTCCATGCTTTGTAATATGTCTTGTAACTGTATAGTCTCCTAATTCTCAAGTTCCCACCATGGACAGAAGGGGGCTGCAACTATGAACAGCACCGGAGTATGGTCCCTTCCCTGGGATGAAATGTACCCGGTGGACGACGGAGTCACGGTGGAAATTTCATCTATGAAACTACTGTATGGATGGATTCAGTGAAGGTGACAATGTAATGTGATTTCAGAACTGCAACTCTGTTTTGCATGCAGATGGCATTTGGTTTCCTAACAAAATGGGTACTATATATGTTTCAACAGTGCTCATGCTACACCAGATAGAGATGTAGCAGCAGCAAATGCAGAGTTGCATATTTTTATTTGGACGACGAAACCTTGCAATTCCAAGTAATTAGCAGAAAATGCTGCCCGGAGAAACTTGATTCAACCATAGTACATACATGACAGAAATATAGGAAGCAAGAGCATTACTTGAATTCATCATCCATTCAAGCTAGTAGACCTCAAATACCTGGTTTCGTCATTCATGCGAGAGCAAATTGCACAGTACTACGACAGAAACTAAAACAAGAGCATATTGTAGGGTTCTAGATTCCAGAAGCAACATTTAACTAGGATAACCTCATATCCAAGAAACTAAGACTCCAACCGAACTTTGAACTCCCAGTTAATACAGCTATCACATGTCACTTGGGTCATGTTTCCAATGCTTCAGTCGTGGTAGCGCAGCTTCTCCTTGGGCCTGATGTCATTGCTGTGGCCGCACTTCTTCTTGCGGCAGTTGGCAGACCTGAGGGGCAGGCGTGCATAGCACCTGTACCGCAAAATCATGGACAAGTTAGGCATCAACGCAAATAGAGTAAGGCATCAACTAATACTTGATTATAAGTATACTAATTAATAAGCTAGTTTGCTGGATCCAAACCACACAGAGATATGATCTACGTATGCATCCATCCCCATCGAACAGACCACAAAAGAAACATCGCATTTCACAAACTACTATCATGCATAGACATCCAGATACAAACATGTAAATAACTGCATATCTATGAACCGTGAAAGAAATAGTCCATCTACACCTCAACTAGTACTTGATGAGAAGTATGCTAATAAGCTAGTTCCCTGGATCCAAACCACATGGAGATATGATCTACATATGCATCCATCCCCATCAAACAGACCACAACAGAAACATCACAATTCACAAGCTTCTATCATGCATAGACACATCCATGATCCACATCTATACAAACATGCATGCAACAGAAGCATATATTGATCTGTAGTGAAAGAAATACTCCATCTATACACCTCAACTAGTAGTACTTGATAAGAAGTATGCCAATAAGCTAGTTCATGGATCCAAATTGACCACACAGAGATATGGTGATCCCCATTGAACAAACCACAATAGAAACATCTCAATCACAAGCTTGCATCATTCATAAGCAACCACACATGCATGTAACAGCGGCAAAGCGATGTATAGTGAAAGAAATAGTCCAAGGAATAGTACATACTTGCGGCACACAAGCCTGTGCTGCCTGTACTTGAGCGCAAGGACGAGCAGGTTAGGCTCCACCCTGGGGTAGCGCCCGCCCTTGCCACCGCCGACGAGGCGCAGCGCGAGGTGAAGCGTGGACTCCTTCTGGATGCTGTAGTCGGCCAGGGTGCGGCCATCGTCGAGCTGCTTCCCGGCGAAGATGAGGCGCTGCTGGTCCGGCTGGATACCTGCGATTATTGTAGCCAAGACAGCGTCCGCGGTTAGTTTAGCACCACAAGATGCTCGCAGTTTGATGAAGAGATGATGAAAATCAATCAAACTAACTGTTAAATCGAGTAATAAACAGAGGATCTGCTCAGATCCAGGCAGATGGCGTAGAAAAGGGGGCTAATTTGTCCTACCGCGAGGTCAATCGCAACTTTGCAAGGCAATCCAACATTACGGAACCCCCCGGAGAAGCTAGCGGAGAAGCCATGATATTTTCTAACCCAAGAAAAGGTCGTGAGTCGTGACGGAGGTCGATCTGCTCTGAACCGGGGCAAGATCATCGATCGAACAAAGCAGCAACGCAACCGACGCCGGCGAAGGCGCCATGGGCGAAGGCGGAGGGCGCGTACCTTCCTTGTCGTGGATCTTGGCCTTGACGCTGTCGACGGCCGCGCAACTCTCGACCTCGAGCGTCATGGTCTCCCCTGTCAGCGTCTTCACGAAGATCTGCATCATCTCGCCACCGGTTGCTCGCTCCTCCTCTGCTCTCCTCTCCTCTCGCCGGGCGGTGGTGGTGGTGGTGGTGAAAGTGGACTGGCGCCGCGGACGCGGTGCTCTTTTATAGAGCGAGCGGAGTGGAGGAGACGCAGCCGCTACGTAATCTATGGAAGCCCTAGCGAGTGAGGCCCCGTCGCCGCGAAGCCCGGGGCTCGGTCGGAGGAGCCACACTCTGCAGTTTTGGCCCATTGAAGGCCCAGGTTCTAAGGCCGCTTTCCAAACCAAATGATCTGATCCATATATTTTTATCTCACCATGTCTTAAAAGCAAGCTCGTCCAACTCTTGTGGAAATTATTTCGCATTCCAAACACGGCTCCTAGTCGAAAGCTAAGCGATAATGGTTTTGTGAAATCTTCTAGGATGTTAATTGGTAAAATATTCGCAGTATCCGTTTGAGCATTAATTGGACAATTAATATCTGTTAACTTCAACTCAAAAATAAATAAATTGTTGCGAAGTGTCAGTATGAACCTCTCGACACAATATAAGTATATGTACCTTTTTTTGAAATGCACGTAATTTGTAGTATTGTTTATCATATAAAAAAGTGTTTGCGACACTACCTAAGATTTAAGTATTTTTGTCACAATTTATTAGATTTAATAACAAATTCCCCATTTTTAAGACCATTAAGTAGTTCTATTTTTGAGCAAAAGAGGGGCCATCCCCTCCGATTTCAAATACTGAAACCATCAGGTCTTAGGAACTACAACTCCCACCACAAACACTCTAAGCTAAAAGAAAGCGAGATATACCACCAGGTTCGATTGCAGACCAGGGCTCAACGGTCAGACTACAAATTAAAACGGGAGATAGAATAGCAAACCGGATCATGCAAGATCCTGAATCTAGAAAGTTATAAACTTATCATACAGACCAAATGCAAAAGTACGGCAATGAACAGGGCCCAAAGAATTACACAACATCGAGACTTCAAACCGGAGGAGCCAACAGTTGAAAGACCCATCCATCTTCTCCCTGCTGACTCTGTTTTTAGCCACCTAGCCGAAGGACTCCAGGGTCCAGGCCTCCACCCCTGCGCAGCAAGATAAATCAAATTTCATTTCCCACCTGCTCGATTAGCTTTGCTCCCGCGTCAACAATTTTGCCTCTTGGTCCTTTATTTGCAAAACAAACCAATCATTGATCTAATTACACATCAGTTTCACAAGCATCATAGGATCACAAAATTTCTTTCTGTCAAAGATTATATCGTTTCCACATTTCCAGACGCTGTTCAGGCCCAAGCTCAAGGACGTCGTTCCTGGTAGCGCGCACATACACTTCGAGGCTTCTTCTCCCAGTGGTGCTCGCATGCCGTGCGTGCCCCTCATGCCGAGGAACAACTTCCGGCATCACGACGAACCGCCATCGGCTTAGGTGGTGGCCATGCATGGTTGTACCTCGCATCTGGCGTTAGCCCAGCAGGAGCGTCTCCCTACTCACAATCGCTGGGCGGCAAGCCTCGTGGTGACCGTCAACGGCCTTGAGAATGTGTCCCTCACCGGCGCCGTAGCCGGCGAGGCTTAGCCAGCAAGAGCCACTCCGCATCATCGTCGTCTAACTCGTAGGTGGTGAGCCTCAGGTCGGCGGCTCAAGGATGCGTCCCCGTTAATTAGTTTCTATTCTAGTGGTGCGATTTGATGAGGCAATTGGGGAATTGTAAGAAGGAAATCGAGGATGTGTCCCCCATCGACGCTGTAGCAGGCGAGGCTTAGCAAGTAGGAGCCGCTCTGCATCGTCGTCATCTAACTGGCAGGCGGCGAGCCTCGGGTTAGCTGCTCAAGGATGCGTCCCCCGACAATTAGTTTCTGTTCTCGTGGTGCAATTTGAATCGCAGGGATTTGTAAAGAGGAAATCGAGGGGATAGCTTACCGTGTCGTTCTCCTTGTAGCAAGGGATTGGTTTCCGAGTTAATACACGAGATCGAAAGGACAAACAGCCAGATCAGGAAATATTTGACGGGCGAAATTTTGGAGAGTTGTAATACACAGCAGACGAAGGACAAACAACCAGGACCAGTGACAGATAAGGAAACGTTTGACTGACAAAACCAAAAATATCTCCTTCCTTTATTAATATATAAATAGGCCGGTCATGCGCAGACCGTCAGATTTGGCCTCCCATAGCCGCTCGAGCTCCTTACCCCACGTCATCCTATCTTCTTCCCCAAACCGTTTCATCCTGAATCAGAAGAAGGCCTTTTTGAGTCCTTCCTCTGCGCTGGCCGCATCCATGTCACGCGCTCCCGCCGTGACTCGCCGCAGCTGCCGCTGCCCTCTACTCGTCGCGTGCAACCAACGCCGCGAGCAGGACCGCCGCTCCCGCAGCAGGTGGCGGTTGAAATATATCCTTCGTGGGTTTGCAAAAAAAGCTTTTGCTGCCAAGATTGCAACTCTGCTGTCGCCTGGTTCCAGTACGCAGGAATGGTGATAGCAGCGGCGCCGGTCCCAAAACTCCCCACGCGCCGATGGTCACCGACCCCATGGCTTGCCCCATCGCAGCTCCGGCGACACGGTTGTAGCATCACCAAAACAGTTGCAACTCTGGCGCACGTGTATGTAGCTTCTGCGGTGTATGGTTGAAGCATTTTGCGATGACGGCGTCGCCGGTTGCAGCTCCGGCGACACGGTTGTGGCATCACCACAAAACGGTTGCAACTCTCGCACACATGGATGTAGCTTCTTCAGTACACGGTTGAAGCCTTTTGCGATGACGGCGTCGCGGTTACAGCTCCGGCAACATGGTTGTAGCATCGCCAAAACGGTTGCAGCTTTGACGCACGTGGATGTAGCTTCTGCCGTACACGGTTGAAGCATTTGGCCGACGACGGCGTAGCCGGTTGTAGCTCCTGTGTGCATGGTTGTAGCGTCGCCGAGAGCTGGTTGTAGCTCCCACGATACACGGTTGTAACATTTTCGCCGACGACGACGTCGGCGGGGTGCAGCCCCTGCTTGTACGGGTGTAGCTCCTGTGTGCACGGTTCCAGCATGCGGTCACCGCGGTTCCAGCTCCCGGTGTGCACGGTTCCAGCACGTGGTGACTGTGGTCGCAGCTCCGCCGTCGGGTGGTTCCAGCATACGGTCACCATGGTCGTAGCTTTTCCCATCACCACTTGTAGCTTTCTCTACGTCAGTCGCAGCTTCTGTCGGTGCCGGCTGTAGCATTGGCCAACCCCCGTTCACGGTGCCGGCGGTCTGGCGAGGTGCGTTCTCCTGCGGTGCGGCCGTGCAACGCTAGCTTTGCCAGCACCGGTCCCTTGCGCACAGCACTCCTCTTGTTTGCAGCAGCGGCGCCGACGCCTTGAGAGCTCATCCCATGGCGTCTCTTGGTTCCCAACACCGGCCCCTGCAGTAGGCTATGAGGAATGGCTCACCGGTTGAGAAAGGTGGGGCAGGAGGTGCTCATCCATGGGCGCGGGAAAGATAAAGCAAGAGAAAGATGTGCATGGATGGAGCGTTCCGATGGATTAAGGAAGACGGCGGTTGAGTGGCTGGGAGCGGCTGGGGAAGAGATAAGACTGGGTGCGTTGTGGTCGCATGATTTCCCTTCATCGAACGACGCGCGAGGGACCGGCGCAAGCTTCAGCCGGTCGTCCGGGTCAAAACGTTTCCCTTATTAATAGGTATAGAAAAGAGAGATGTCGTATCCTAAGAAAGAAAGGAAGGAGAACTGACGAAGGCAAAGGAAATCGGTGGGGTTGTGGTGATCGTGCGAGGGGTGGGATTAACGCTACGAACGACAATGGAAACCTTTAATAGTGGAGTTTATTAAAAATATATTAAATTGTCCAAAAATCCTAAAAATGCATATGATAAGTCAAAATGATGAAAAATGCATTCTTCATGTTCATTTCATTTGCATCCATTCAAATGTGTGTTTTAATTAATAGGATTAAATGGCTTTATTTAATTACAATAATTCTAACTTAGAAAATTAAGTGTAACATATGTCTAGTCTCACCAAAAAATATGTAGAATCTGAATATGATATTAGCATGCATGTTAACCACCTCTAAAATCATGTTTATGATTCAAACGTAATAATATCTTTCTTTTGATATGGAGTTGGTTGAAAATGCTATATATAATTGCTTGCACTTCATTCAATATGACTAGCCTAGCTTTAGTATCACTTCAACATCTTCACACTGCCACTAACTGCACTTAATATTGTTTCACTAATGCAAGTTAACATCTAAGTTAAATGTGGAGTATTTCTGGGAATGCGCAACTTAGTTGACATTCCACTTCACTTAATAGTTGCTAGCATGCATTAAATTCTTGCATATAATCTTGTCATGTCATGCATTGCATATCATGAGCCTGCTGGATCTTTGTCGTAGTAGTAAGATTGCATTCGTTGTTCTTTTCCAGAGTTTTCTACTTAGGAAGTTCGTTACCGAGATTGGTGTGGTTCCGAACATGCTTGATCCTATGGAGCTTTATTGTGATAATAGTGGCGCCATAGCTCAGGCAAACGAGCCAAGGTCCCATCAAAAATCAAAACATATACTATGCAGATATGGCCTACTTCGAGAATTGTTGAAACGCGGAGACATAAAGATATGCAAGATACACATACGCTTGAATGTGTCAGATCCGTTGACGAAGCATATACCACAAGCAGAGCATGAGCAATACCAGAATGCAATAGGTGTTAGGAGTTTATGTATTTACTAGATTATTGACTCCAGTGCATGTGAGACTCTGTTGGAAATATGCCCTATAGGCAATAATAAAGTTGTTATTATTCTATTTCCATGTTCATAATTGAGTTTATAATGGTGTGCTATAGTTGCAATGGTTCTTAAATATGAGAGTCGGTGAAAAACCTATTTGCATTTGTGGAAAGATAAACACCAATATCCTTAGTTAGGCATGTACACTAGTTCATGTATTGTTTATGGTTATATTTTCCTAACCATGAGCATTGTCAATGTAACAAGGATACTTACAATAACGAGAAACAATGTTAGAGTAACTTATGAAATACTGCGAGATCACGTCGTCAATATGTTGTTGGTACTTTTGTACAAAGTGTTAACGTTTACTTATGTTCTTAGACAATGAGAATATCGTAGCCTATTGGAAATATGCCCTAGAGGCAATAATGAATTGGTTATTATCATATTTCCTTGTTCATGATAAATGTTTATTATTCATGCTAGAATTGTATTGACCGGAAACTTAAATACATGTGTGGATACATAAACAACACAGAGTCCCTAGTGAGCCTCTACTAGACTAGCTCGTTGATCAAAGATGGTTAAGGTTTCCTAACCATAGACATGAGTTGTCATTTGATAACGGGATCACATCATTAGGAGAATGATGTGATGGACTAGACCCAACCGTAAGCTTAGCATATGATCGTATCACTTAAGTTTATTGCTACAGCTTTCTTCATGTCAAGTATCTATTCCTAAGACCATGAGATCATGCAACTCCCGGATACCGAAAGAATACCTTGTGTGCTATCAAACGTCACTTCGTAATTGGGTGATCATAAAGATGCTCTACAGGTATCTCCGAAGGTGTCTGTTGGGTTGGCATGGATCGAGACTGGGATTTGTCACTCCGTATGACGGAGAGATATCTCTGGGCCCTCTCGGTAATACAACATCGTAAAGAGCTTGCAAGCAATGTGGCTAATGAGTTAGTCACGGGATCTTGTATTACGGAACGAGTAAAGAGACTTGCCGGCAATGAGATTGAACTAGGTATGGAGATACCGACGATCGAATCTAGGGCAAGTAACATATCACTGGACAAAGGGAATTGCATACGGGATTAACTGAATCCTCGACATCGTGGTTCAACCGATAAAAGATCTTCGTGGAATATGTAGGAACCAATATGGGCATCCAGGTTCCGCTATTGGTTATTGACCGGAGAGGTGTCTCGGTCATGTCTACATGATTTTCGAACCCGTATATAGGGTCCGCACGCTTAACGTTTGATGACGCTAGAGTAATATTGGGATATGTATGTTGGTGACCGGATGTTGTTCGGAGTCCCGTATGAGATCCCTGATATCACGAGGAGCTCCGGAATGGTCCGGAGGTAAAGATTTATATATAGGAAAGTTTTATTCGGGTTTCGGAAAAGTTCGGTGGTCCACCGGCAGTGTACCGGGGGCACCGAAGGGTTCCGGGGGGACCACCAGTGGGTCCCACCACTCCCGGAGGCTAGCATGGGCTGAGGGGAGGCGCCCTGACCTACATGGGCCAGGCGCACCAGCCCCCCAAGGGCCCATGTGGCCAGGAGGGTAGAAACCCTAAGGGGCAAGGCACCCTGGAGGTGCCTTGGGGAGGGTGGACTCCTCCCCCTAGGGCCGCCGCCCCCTCCCTTGGAGGAGGGGCTAGGGCCGGCGCCCCCTCCCCTTTGCTCCTATATATAGTGGAGGGGAGGGAGGGCAGCCGCGACCCACAAGCCTTGGCGCAGACCCTCCCTCTCCCGTTACTCTGTTTCCTCCTACGCTAGTAGTTTCAGCAGCGCTCGGCAAAGCCCTGCCGGCACCACTCCACCACCATCGCCGCCACGCCGTCGTGCTGCCGGCGATCCCATCTACTTCTCTGTCCTTGCTTGCTGGATCAAGAAGGCGGGGACGTCATCGAGCCGCACGTGTGCTGGGGAGGTGTCGTCCGTTAGGTGCTTGATCAGATTGGATCGCGATTGGATCGTGACGAGTACGACTACATCAACCGCGTAATATACGCTTCCTCTTAACGGTCTACGAGGGTACGTAGACACACTCTCCCCTATCATTGCTATGCTTCTCATAGATAGATCTTGGGTGATTCGTAGGAAATTTTTTGATTTTCATGCAACGTTCCCCTTCATAACCCATATGCCGGATGAATACTTTGGGCTTACCAAACGTGACTCCGTAACAGGGTGATTATAAAGGTGACTTTCGAGTTTACCAGAAAAGTATGATGCGATGTTCAATATGTCAAGACTGGGATTTGCTCCTCTGCCGATGGAGAGATACACTCTGGGCCCACTCAGTATTATGATGTCCATCATCGCTTGACCAAAGCACAGTGACTAAGGTGTTAGTCACGGGGATATCGGAATACGGTAACGAGAAAAGAGTATAAACGTGTAACGAGAATAACTAGTTATTGTGATCAAAGTGTTGACCAAAGGGATACCATAAAATGGCCTCTAGTTTTGTAAAGTATCGCGTAGTGGGAATTGTATACGATAACATAATGATTCGCTCAATAAAGATATTCGTTGGTATCCGAGAGTTATCATTAGTGTCCATACCCCGCTAGTAATTATTGACTGGAAGGTGTCCCGGTCATGTCTGCATATTATTGAACCTATAGGATCACATGCTTAACGACTAGCGGTATGTAGGAGAACTAGAGATAATGAAGATTGAGAGAAGGGCTTCCAGAAGTGTTCTGGATGGTCTTGGAAGTGTTCTGGGTGGTCCTGCGAGTGCCTCGGTGATGCCCACAAGTGTCCTGGAAGTAGTCAGCTAGACATAGAGTTCAAATGGGAAAAGGGGGCCGCAGGGAGGAGTCCTAGTCCTACTAGCTAGGACGACTCCCCTGCGCAGGGGAAGGAGAATCCATTTGGATCATCCGAACGCCCGGTCCTCCTATATATAGGTGGCCAGGGGCGCCCCAAGAGGACACACCAAAGCACAAGGAGGCCCCTGCCCTACGTCCTCTCTCTCCCATTTAGATTTGATCTAGACGAAACGCTGTTAGGCTGCTCCTCTCCCTCTAGTTGTTTCCCTTGTTCTTCATGCTGGTCCACAAAGTGCTGCCGTACCTCTAGATTGGTACGCATGGATATCTCGGAGGTGTCTTCTTCTCCGACACTAGATCGGCGGATCATTTCGGAAAAAATTTGCGGTTGGGACACCTCTACTTTTGCTGCATGGATCGTTGGTGAAACGATCGTTACTTGTACCTAAATAGTGTTTCTAGGTGTGATCACACGCGAATATATTTTTTGTTGCGTAACATGTTCCCTTACAATCCGTACTCACATGCTTCCCTTGAGGCTCACCTGGTTGGTGTTGTTCGTCGTGATAGCAAAGTCAAGCTATTGTTAATAAGATACTAGCATTTATATGCCCGTGCCAAAATGCTAACCAACATCTTTGAGAAAACGAAATCGTTGGCACAGATGCATCATTGCAACATTTTTGGTGCGCGGATCTGATCAGAAACCGCCAAGTCCTCGACCGTGCCCTCAACTCCTGCTACCTGAACGTCGTTCGTTTTGGCAAGATTTTTGTCTACCTGGCTCGCTGCTGACCACCAAGTTTACCAAGTTTGTTGGTTTTCCATTGAAGATCCGGGTTGCAGTTGCAACTCGGCTCACCAGGCCTTTATCTGAAGAAATCCATCTCCCTACTGCAACGATGGACCTCTGAATCAGGTTCAGGTTCAGGTGTCCGTGTTTTGTTTCAAGTTCAGGCCTTGCCCAATTTACATTCAGGTTCAGGTGTCCATGCTTTGTACATCTTGTATAACTATACTAAATCCTATTTCTCAAGTTCTCTCAGGGGACACAAGGGGGCTGCAACTATGAACAGCTCTCTTAGTATATATATATATATGGTCCCTGGAATTTCATCTACGAAGATACCACCGTATGATCTGATCGACAAGGGCTGGCAGCATATATGTGGCAACAAGCATGGATTCAGCCAAGGCGACAAGGTAATAATGTGATTTCAGTGCTGCCACTCTGTTTTGCATGCAGATGGCATTCTGTTTCCAAACAAAATTTCGTCTATGATTCTACTGTTTTCAGATGTGGCAGCAAATGCAGAGTCTCACATTTTGATTTGGACGACGAAAGCTTGTGTTTACAAGTATAGTAATTAGCTGCCCTGAGAGACCAGATTCAACCATAGTAGTACATGCATGACAGAAATATAGGAAAGCAAGAGCACTACTTGACTTGATCGTTCATGCAAGTAGACGTCAAATACTTTATTTCACCATTCATGCAAGAGCAGATTGCACAGTGCCAGGACAGAAACTAATACAAGAGCAACATACTAGCAGCATCTTTCAGGGTTCTAGATTACAGAAGCAACATTTAACTAGGACTAGGATGGAACTTCATATCCAAGAAACTAAGACTCGAACCAAACTTTGAACTCCCAGTTAATCCAGTTATCGCATGTCACTTGGGTCATGTTTCCAATGCTTCAGTCGTGGTAGCGCAGCTTCTCCTTGGCCCTGATGTCATTGGTGTGGCCGCACTTCTTCTTGCGGCAGTTGGTAGACCTGAGCGGCAGGCGTGCATAGCACCTGCAATGCAAAATCTCGGACAAGTTAGGATATACATACTCTTCTACCTGAAAAAAACTACCCAGTTTCCTAGATCAAAAGCACACAGAGATATGATCTACATATGCATCAATCTCCATCAAACCGACAACAAAAGAAACATTTCTATTCACAAGCTTGTGTCATGCATAGACATCTAGATAAAAACAGGTAAACAACTGCATATTGATGAATCATGAAAGAAATAGTCCATCTACACCTCAACTAGTACTTGATGAAAAGTATGCTAATAAGCTAATTCCCTGGATCCAAATTAAACAACAGAGACATGATCTACATATGCATCGATTCCCATCAACCAGACCACAACAGAAACATCACAATTCCCAAGCTTCTATCATGCATAGACATCCATATACAAACATGCATGTGAAAGCACCATAAATGGATGAATCGTGAAAGAAATAGACCATCTACACCTCAACTAGTACTTGATTCAAAATGTGCTAATAAGCTAGTTCCTGGATCCAAACCACACAGAGATATGATCTACATATGCATCGATACCCATCGAACAGATCAGAAAGGAAACATTGCATTTCACAAACTTCTGTCATGCATAGACATCCAGATACAAACAAGTAAACAACAGTATATCGATGAATCTTGAAAGAAATAGTCCATCTACACCTCAACTAGTACTTGATGAAAAGTATGCTAACAAGCTAGTGTAGTTCCCTCGTTCCAAACCACAGAGATATGATCTGCATATGCATCTATCCCCATCAAACAGACCATAATGGAAACATCACAATTCCCAAGCTTCTATCACGCATAGACATCCATATACAAGCATGCATGTAACAGCAGAATATCTGCATATATCAATAAATCATGGAGAAAAAAAATAGTCCATCTACACCTCAACAAGTACTTGACAAAAAGTATGCTAATAAGCTAGTTCTTGGATTCAAACCACACAGGGATATGATCTACATATGCATTTAGAGTAGGCGGGTGAAGTGGTGAGAAGGGAAGCGCCGCGGACGTGGGTGCGGTTATATAGCTGGGGGCGGCCGAGTGGGTGGGGGAGGAAACGCCCTAGCCCTAGCGAAGTGACCGCGATGCCCGGGCCTCGGTCGGAGGAGCAGGGCTGCGCAGCGAGATCACTCTCTACAGTTGTGGCCCATTGAAGGCCCAAGGTCCAAGGCCGCTTTCATTTTTTTTCCCAAACCTGATCTGACCATGTCTTAAAAGCAAAGCCGCCCAACTCTTGTGGAAATTATTTCGCATTTATGCATTCCAGAGGATGCAGGGAACTTTGTGGGGATTAAGGTGTGTAGGGAGGCACCGGCCGTATCACACTTACTGTTTGCGGGTGACTCACTTATTTTAATGAGAGCGGATGCTCAAAATGCAAATTAGTACCTGAGAAGGGTCCTTCATGATTATTGTCAAGCTTCTGGGTAGTTGGTCAGTGAGAATAAGTCCGGCATTTTCTTTAGTCCTTGTACTAATGTGGAAACAAAGGTGGAAGTATGCACTATCTTGAACATCCTGACTGAATCTATTACAGAAAAGTACCTTGGCCTGCCTCCGACTGTAGGGGCAGATAGATTAGAGTGTTTCCAATATTTGATTGACAGGGTTTGCGCTCGATTGAGAAGTTGGAAGGAAAAGAAACTGTCTTTTGGTGGTAAGGAGGTTTTGATCAGGGCTATCATCCAAGCACTACCATCATATGCAATATCTGTTTTCAAGCTACCCATAGAAGTATGTAAAGGGATAACTTCTTATATATCCTAGTACTGGTGGGAGATGAGGATCAGAAGAAGCATATGCATTGGTTTTCATGGTGGAAGATGTGTGTTCCAAAAAAAGAAGGTGGTATGGGGTTTAGAGACTTGCATTGTTTTAATCTAGCTTTTCTTTCTAAGCAATGCCGGAGGTTACTTTATGAGCCCGATTCCCTTTGTGCAAAAATCCTCAAAGCTAAGTATTTTCCTTCTGAGATCTTATGAACTGTGAATTGAAGAAGGGCAGCTCTTATACATGGCAAAGTATTTGGGTGGGCATCTGGACCTTTAAACGGGGTCATATTTGGCGAAATGGGGACGAAACGAAGATTAATATCTGGGACGACCCATGGATCCCCTCCAGCCCGTCAAAGATGATTATGACTACAAGAAACAATAGTGGTGACGAAAGTATCTGAACTCATGGTGGAGGGCGACTGATACGTCTCCGTCGTATCTATAATTTTTGATTGTTTCATGCCAATATTCTACAACTTTCACATATTTTTGGTAACATTTTATATTATTTTTGGGACTAACATATTGATCCAGTGCCCAGTGCCAGTTCCTGTTTTCTGCTTGTTTTTTGTTTCACAGAAAATCCATATCAAACGAAGTCCAAATGCAATAAAATTTTACGAAGAATTATTTTGAAATATATGTGATTTTTGGGAGGTGGAATCAACGCAAACGGAAACCCACAGCCTCCACAAGCCACCTGGGCGCCCCCCCCCCCCGGCGCGCGATGGTGCCTCGTGGGCACACCGTAAGTCGGTTGGGGCTCTTCTTCGGCCACAAGGAAGCTAATATCCGGAAAAAAATCGTGTTAAAATTTCAGCTCGATCGGAGTTACGGATCTCTGGGAATTTAAGAAACGGTGAAAGGCCAGAAAACAGGAACGCGAAACAGAAGAGAGCAGAGAGAGAGATCCAATCTCGGAGGGGCTCCCGCCCCTCCGGGTGCCATGGCGGCCATGGACCAGAGGGGGAACTCTCCTCCCATCTAGGGGGGAGGCCAAGCAAGAAGAAGAAGGAGGGGAGCTCTCTCCCCTCCCTCCCGGTGGCGCCGGAACGCCGCCGGGGGAACCATCGTGACGGTGATCTACACCAACAACTTCGCCGCCGTCAACACCAACTCTCTCCCCCTCTATGCAGCGGTGTAACACCTCTTCTCCCCGCTATAATCTCTACTTAAACATGGTGGTTAACGCTATATATTATTATCCAATGATATGTGGCAATCCTATGATGTTTGAGTAGATTCGTTTTGTCCTATGGGTTGATTGATGATCGTGATTGGTTTGAGTTGTATGTTTTATTTTGGTGTTGTCCTATGATGCCCTCCGTGTCGCGCAAGCGTGAGGGATCCCCGCTGTAGGGTGTTGCAATACGTTCATAATTCGCTTATGGTAGGTGGCGAGAGTGACAGAAGGTTATACCCGAGTAAGGGGGTTGTTGCGTATGGGAATAAAGAGGACTTGTTACTTAATGCTATGGTTGGGTTTTACCTTAATGATCTTTGGTAGTTGCGGATGCTTGCTAGAGTTCCAATCATAAGTGCATATGATCCAAGTACGGAAAGTATGTTAGCTCATGCCTCTCCCTCATATAAAATTGCAATAATGATTACCGGTCTAGTTATCGATTGCCTATGGACAAATCATTCTCTTGTGTTACAAAAAGCTCTCTACTAAAACTAATTTAATTGTTTCTTTATCTTAACAGCCCCTAACTTTTATTTACGTGTTCTTTATTATTTTTCAAACCTATCCCTTTACACCTACAAAGTACTTCTAGTTTCATACTTCTTCTAGGTAAAGCAAACGTTAAGTGTGCATAGAGTTGTATCGGTGGTCGATAGAACTTGAAGGGAATATTAATTCTACCTTTAGCTCCTCGTTGGGTTTGACACTCTTATTTATCGAAAAAGCTACAATTGATCCCCTATACTTGTGGGTTATCAAGACCTTTTTCTGGCGCCGTTGCCGGGGAGCAATAGCGTGGGGTTGATATTCTCGTGTGTGCTTGTTTGCTTTATCACTAAGCAGTTTTTATTTTCTATCACTAAGTAGATTTTATTTTCTATTCTAAGTTGTTTTATATCTTTAGTTATGGATATGGGACATGAAATACCAAAAAAAATAGTTGTATTTGCTACTCATGGAGATGGGGAACCTCCTAAAACCCTCGATGCTCGTTATGTGGAAAACATTAAATACTACTTTGATAATCCTGATAAATCTCCATTCAACTTGATAATGGGATATACTTTGGATCAACGGGAATACTTTAGGGATTATCGCTTGTCTCAAAAAGGAAAACTCTTATGGGATCAAATTTATTATTTGCATTGGTATGCTCGGAATTTATGCTTAAGATATGATTATATTTGTTGCTCTAAGATGAAGGCTCCTCACCTTCCCTTTTCATGTAAATTTAATGATAATGAAACCTTGGCTTCTTATGCTAATGGTGTATATGATTACTATGATGTGGAACAAATAGAAGAATTTGTTGCTTTTAAGGGTGCTTATGAAATTGAATCTTTGTTTGAAAAGTATGAAAATTATGATGATGCTATTTACCGATCTGAAAATTATGCTATACTTAAATATTGCTATGAGAATTATGAATATAATGCCTATATTGATAAATTTATTGAGAAAGTCTCCGCTGCCCAAGAAGAGACTAATGTTTTGCAGGAATCTATGGAAGAAATTGATGACACTGTGAGCTCATTAGATGAAAAGGATGACGAGGAGAGCGAAGAACAAAAGGAGGAAGAGCGGACTAGTTACCCGTGTCCACCTTCTAATGAGAGTAACTCTTCAACTCATACATTGTTTAATTTCCCTTCGTGCTTACCGAAGGATGAATGCTATGATGGTTGCTATGATCCCTTTGATTCGTTTGAAATATCCATTTTTGATGAAATTGATGCTTGCTATGCTTGTGGCCATGATGCCAATATGAATTATGCTTATGGAGATGAACTTACTATAGTTCCTTATGTTAAAAATGAAATTGTTACTATTGCACCTACACATGATAGTCCTATTATCTTTTTGAATTCTCCCAACTACACTATATCGGAGAAGTTTGCGCTTATTAAGGATTATATTGATGGGTTGCGTTTTACTACTACACATGATAATTTTGATGAATATAATATGCATGTGCTTGCCGCTCCTACTTGCAATTATTATGAGAGAGGAACTACATCTCCACCTCTCTATGTTTCCAACAAAATAAAATTGCAAGAAACTGCTTATGCTATGTATCGGCCTTTATTATGTGTGCATGAA
This sequence comes from Elymus sibiricus, assembly GCA_039707655.1. Lineage (NCBI taxonomy): Eukaryota > Viridiplantae > Streptophyta > Magnoliopsida > Poales > Poaceae > Elymus > Elymus sibiricus. The sequence continues at coordinate 434,404,022 of CM077666.1, forward strand.
TTGTTCTTTTATGACATGCCGATGCATAGGAAGAGAGTTAGACTTCGTCATTGCATGATATATATTGCTTTGTGCTCACTACTAAATTACAAATCATTGTTAATTAAAATTGGCTTTGATATACCTTGGGATCCGGGTGGATCAATTAGTTGAGCACTTTATGCCTAGCTTAATGGCTTTAAAGAAAGCGCTGCCAGGGAGACAACCCGGAAATTTTAGAGAGTCATTTATTTTTGTTGTGTGCTTTTAAAAAAAGTTTAAAAACAAAAAAATATATAGAGGGGAACCTAAAACTTTACAAAAAGAAAAGTGAAAGTGAGAAAGACGAGCACCGTGGAAGCGGGAGCATGCCTTGAACTTTGTTCATGCCCATGAAAACTTTGTGAATCTTAATTACAGAAACTTTTCAACAAAAATAATTATCCCCTTGTACAAATCCATTGTATTATAAAAATAATGTGCCAAGATTTACCGTTAGGATGTTTAAATTGCTTGTTTGGTATGTGCAGTGCAAAAACAGAAACTTTTGCTGTAGTGCGTGAATTTACATTTTTTACTGGAACATGTAAAATTCTGAAATTTTTACACGGTAGTGCTATGCAAATTATTTATTTTGTCCTAATGTTTCATAATTTTTTGAGTTATAGAAGTATATGTACCATCTGCATCTTTACAGACTGTCCTGTTTTCACAGATTGCTGTTATAGTTTCGTTATTTGCTTATGTTTGAAATCTTGTTGAGCCCCATTGATTTGGGAGCCATAGAATTGTGATAGCATACAGTGGGTAATGTTTGATTATAATTATACAATAATGTTAGAGCAGGACATGATGGGATTTGATGTTATATGTACTAACCCTTCTAATAAAAAGTTTGGTTAAGTTTTGTGTGGATGAAGTGTTCGAAAATCGAGGAGGTATTGATATGAGAAGAATGAGGAGAGGCAAGAGCTCAATCTTGGGGATGGCCAAGGCACCCCAAGTAAATATTCAAGGAGACTCAAGTGTCTAAGCTTGGGGATGCCCCGGAAGGCATCCCATCTTTATTCGACAATTATCGGTATGTCTCGGTTTTTGTTTTGTTCACATGATATGCGTAAATTCTTGGAGCGTCTTTTGTGTTTATTTTTCCCTTTTCTTTTATGCACCATGCTGGTATGAGATAGTCCTTGGTTGATTTATAGAATGCTCTTTGCACTTCACTTATATCTTTTGAGTATGGCTTTATAGAATGCTTCATGTGCTTCACTTATATCATTTGAAGTTTGGATGCCTGTTTCTCTACACATAGGAAAACCGTTATTTGTATAATGATCTTTTGCTTCACTTATATTTGTTAGAGCGTGGGCAAGTATTTTTTAGAAAGAATTAAACTCTCATGCTTCACTTATATCTGTTTAGAGAGTCAACAGGAATTGGACATTCACATGGTTAGTCATAAAATCCTACATAAAACTTGTAGATCACTGAATATGATATGTTTGATTCATTGCAATAGTTTTGCGATATAGAGATGGTAATATGTGGGAGGTACTAGTGAATGATTGTGGTTTAGTAAGAATATTGGTGTTAAGGTTTGTGATTCCCGAAGCATGCACATATAGTCTATAGTTATGCAACGAAGTTACATCCTACTTATGGTGCATTATTCAGTGTTAGTTATGTTCAATGCATGTTTATGACCGTTTTCGTTTTTTGGTTGGTCGCTTCTCAATCTATTTGATAGCCTTCACTTGTACTAAGCGGGAATGCTGCTTGTGCATCCAACTCCTTAAACCTAAAGTTGTGCCAAATGAGTCCACCATACCTACCTATATGCGGTATTTCCATGCCGTTCCAAGTAAATTTGCATGTGCCAACTCTAATTATTCAAAATAAATTTCTGTTTCGTGTGCCCGTACCGCTCATGTGGCGGCAGGGGGTGGCCAATATCTTTCATGCTAGGCGGGTTATTCTCAAGATGAGTGTTTATTCACTTGTCATTGCACGAGAGAGTGGCAGGTAATAGGGATGCCCAGTCCTACAATGAATCAAAAATAATAATAACAAAATTCCTTCGAAAGTGTTGGTATGGAAGGCACCCGTGGATACGGCTAGTCATGGATTGTGAAAGAATGGTGGAAAGGAAATGAATTTTATTTTCTGTTTGGGAACCGCCTATAATGTGTCTAGCATGGAAGATATTGGGAACTTTCGGTCGTAGCGTTGACAAGAAAAGTATGCCTCTCAAAATAATTTCATCTCTCTAATTTAAGCTTTGAGCTCTGGCACCTCTGCAAATCTCTGCTTCCCTCTGCGAAGGGCCTATCTATTTTACTTTTATGCAATTTTTATTTTTTATTTTGATTCTCCATCTTCTCTTATAAAGCACCAACTGGAGAGCACTATTGTCATACTTGTGCATTGGATGTAGATAATATTGAGTGTGTATCATGACTGGATCAATGATTGAGCATAACGGGCTTGGGATAGTGTTCTTTAGTATTTTTATTTTGAAAGACATGATTGTTTGTTGGTATGCCTGAGTATTGATGTCTTTATGTCAAATTATAGACAATTGCTTTGAATCATTCGTGTCTTAATATTCATGCCATGATTAGATTGTATGATCAAGATTATGTTAGGTAGCATTCCACATCAAAAATTATCTTTTTTATCATTTACCTACTCGAGGACGAGCAGGAATTAAGCTTGGGGATGCTGATACGTCTCTGTCGTATCTATAATTTTTGATTGTTTCATACCAATATTCTACAACTTTCACATATTTTTGGCAACATTTTATATTATTTTTGGGACTAACATATTGATCCAGTGCCCAGTGCCAGTTCTTGTTTTCTGTTTTTTTTGTTTTACGGAAAATCCATATCAAACGAAGTCCAAATGCAATAAAATTTTACGGAGAATTATTTTGGAATATATATGATTTTTGGGAGGTGGAATCAACGCAAACGGAGGCCCACAGCCTCCACAAGCCACCTGGGCGCCCCCCCCCCCCCCCCCCCGGCGTGCGGTGATGCCTCGTGGGCACACTGTAAGTTGGTTTGGGCTCTTCTTCGTCCGCAAGGAAGCTAATATCCGGAAAAAAATCGTGTTAAAATTTCAGCCCGATCGGAGTGATGGATCTCCGGGAATTTAAGAAACGGTGAAAGGCCAGAAAATAGGAACGCGAACCAGAAGAGAACAGAGAGAGAGATCCAATCTCGGAGGGGCTCCCGCCCCTCCGGGTGCCATGGCGGCCATGGACCAGAGGGGGAACTCTCCTCCCATCTAGGGGGGAGGCCAAGCAAGAAGAAGAAGGAGGGGGCTCTCTCCCCCTCTCTCCCGGTGGCACCGGAACGCCGCCGGGGGAACCATCGTGACGGCGATCTACACCAACAACTTCGCCGCCGTCAACACCAACTCTCTCCCCCTCTATGCAGTGGTGTAACACCTCTTCTCCCCGCTGTAATCTCTACTTAAACATGGTGCTTAACGCTATATATTATTATCCAATGATATGTGACAATCCTATGATGTTTGAGTAGATTCGTTTTGTCCTATGGGTTGATTGATGATCGTGATTGGTTTGAGTTGTATGTTTTATTTTGGTGCTGTCCTATGGTGCCCTCCGTGTCGCGCAAGCATGAGGGATCCCCGCTGTAGGGTGTTGCAATACGTTCATAATTCGCTTATGGTAGGTGGCGAGAGTGACAGAAGGTTATACCCGAGTAAGGGGGTTGTTGCGTATGGGAATAAAGAGGACTTGTTACTTAATGCTATGGTTGGGTTTTACCTTAATGATCTTTGGTAGTTGCGAATGCTTGCTAGAGTTCCAATCATAAGTGCATATGATCCAAGTACGGAAAGTATGTTAGCTCATGCCTCTCACTCATATAAAATTGCAATAATGATTACCGGTCTAGTTATCGATTGCCTATGGACAAATCATTCTCTTGTGTTACAAAAAGCTCTCTACTAAAACTAATTTAATTGTTTCTTTATCTTAACAGCCCCTAACTTTTATTTACGTGTTCTTTATTATATTGCAAACATATCCCTTTACACCTACAAAGTACTTCTAGTTTCATACTTCTTCTAGGTAAAGCAAACGTTAAGTGTGCGTAGAGTTGTATCGGTGGTCGATAGAACTTGAAGGGAATATTAATTCTACCTTTAGCTCCTCGTTGGGTTCGACACTCTTATTTATCGAAAAAGCTACAATTGATCCCCTATACTTGTGGGTTATCAGCGGTCGTGCGTGGGACACTGAGCTGATAAATGACCTATTTTGGCCAATTAATGGATGCTCAGCAGATTCTACAAATCCCTCTAACTCAGAACGTCATGGACAACTTTGTTGTTCAATAAAAATGGCATATTTTCAGTGAGATCGGCATACTATTGTGAGTGGGAACATCAACATGGCAGGAAGTTGAGAAGAACAAATCCACTTGCTCCCTCATCTAGCCCGATCTCGAATATACTAGATTGTGTGGTAATCCTGCATGAGACTGTCCACGAGATGCACTGAAAGAACATGAGTGGAGTGGTATTCAAAATTGACTTTGAAAAAGCCTATGACAAGGTCAAGTGGTCTTTCCTCCAACAAGCCCTCAGGATGAAAGGTTTCTTCGATAAATGGCGCCAGTGGATCCAAAATTTTGCAGCTCGAGGTAGTGTGGCCATCAAAGTCAATGACGATGTAGGCCATTACTTGCTGACATGTTGGCTATTCTGATTGAGCGCGCCAAGCGGGATGGCCAGATTGCAGGAGTAGTGCCACACCTTGTGGATGGTGGCCTCTCTATTTTACAATATGCCGATGACAGAATTCTTTTTATGGAACATGACCTGAACAAGGCTCGAAACCTAAAACTCTTGCTTTCAGTGTTTGAGCAAATGTCGGGTTTTAAAATTAACTTCCATAAAAGCGAACTGTTCTGTTTTGGAGAAGCCGTTGAGGAGGCGGCCGATTGTGCTGACATGTTTGATTGCACACATGGCCAATTCTCGATTAAATATCCGGGTATACCGGTTCATTATCGGTGTCTCACCATTGCGGAGTGGAAGTATGTGGAAGAGAGTCTAGAGAAATGGTTGAGCAGTTGGAAAGGAAAACTATTCTCGGTTGGAGGACGACTGGTTTTGATTAACTCTGTCCCCACAAATATGATTCTCTATATGTTTTCTTTCTTCCAACTCCCAAAAGGGGTCCTGCAAAGACTGGACTATTTTAGATTCAGATTCTTTTGGCAAGGAGATGGTGAAAAGAAAAAATACAGGCTGGCCAAATGAAGCATGGTTTGTAGGCCAAAAGACCAAGGTGGCCTTGGAATTTATGACTTGCAGGTCAAGAATGAGGTCCTTCTCAGTAAATGGATGTTCAAACTTCTTGTTGAGGATGGTGTTTGGCAAACCATGTTGCGCAACAAGTATCTAGGCCAAAAGGCGGTGTCTCATGCATATTGGGAACCCGGTGACTCGCACCTTTGGGCTGGCCTAATGGCAACAAAGAAACATCTCTTCCGCTTTGGTTCTTTCACGATAAAGGACGAATCGAAGATTCGTTTCTGGGAAGACATATGAATAGGCAATGCCAGTCTCAGAGAACAATAATCAGCCTTATATAACATTGCTCGCGATAAGAATAATACTATTGCACACATGCTTAGTTGATCCCCGCCGAATATTTCGTTCAGACGGGATTTGATTGGCCCCCGGCTTGTGTCATGGCATAATCTTTTATCCCAGTTGCATTCGATTAACCTGACACAAGGCCGGGATATGTTTCGCCGGAACCTTACTACATCAGGGTCTTTCACGGTAGACTTTATGTACCGTGCGCTCACGCATTCTGAGGTACCAGTGAGTAATAACAAGAAAACTTGAAAGTCCAAGATTCCACTAAAAGTGAAAATCTTCATGTGATATCTTCGTAGAGGGTTGTGTTAAGCAAAGACAATCTCGCTCAACGCAACTGGCCAGGGAGTAAGGAAGTGTTGTTTTTGTATTAATGACGAGACAACCAAACACGTTTTTTTTCCAATGCAATTTTGCACGTTCTACATGGTCAGCCATCCAAATAGCGTCAAATTTATATCCGCCCACAAGCGTTGCCAATATTTTTGGTCATTGGTCGGACGGTATCTCAAATAGTTTCAAAACGCTAATAAGGGTGAGAGCGTATGCCTTAATTTGGTCGCTTTGGCTATGTAAAAATGATTTGGTTTTTAATGACAAAAATGTTTCTCCTCTGCAGGTTATTTTTCGATGTACGCGCTCGCTACGTACGTGGTCTATGATACAATGACCAGAGTACCAACCGTTGTTTAAGGCAGTGTGTACGCGATTGGAGCAGTTGGCTACGGAGATTTTTTTTTCCAACATGGGTGGCAGCATAACCTATGGATCAATCCACCACCTCCTTCGACATAGGCATAGTATCGGTCTATAGGACTCTACTGTTCTTGATTTGTCAGTTTTTAGTTCATGAATTTTTCTTAGACTTTTGAATTTGGCTGTGTACATCCTAGTTATGCAGAGGCCCATGTTACTCATAATGCTTTGTATCAGCTTGATGCTACATTTTGAGAATAAAATCGCCTTTATCGAAAAAAGGCCGATCTCGAATATCTTATGGTCTTTACGTGTACCTGCCAAGGTAAAACTCCATTGTTGGCGTTCTCTCTTAGGTGTCATCCCCTGTTAATCCAGCTATGACATGTAACAGAAATGTAGGAAGCAAGAGCACTACTTGACTTCATCATCCATTCAAGCTAGTAGACCTCAAATATTTGATTTCATCATTCATTCAAGAGCAAATTGCACATTACTACGACAGAAACAATACAAGAGCAAAACTAGGTAGCATGTTTAGGGCGTTCTAGATTCCAGAAGCAACGTTTAACTAGGATGAAACTTCATATCCAAGAAACTAAGACTACTCGAACCAAACTTTGAACTCCCAGTTAATCCAGCTATGGCATGTCTCTTAGGGTCAAGTTTCCTAATGCTTCAGTGGTAGCGCAGCTTCTCCTTGGGCCTGATTTCATTGCTGTGGCCGCACTTCTTCTTGCGGCAGTTGGCAGACCTGAGGGGCAGGCGTGCATAGCACCTGCAACGCAAAATCACGGACAAGTTAGGATACTCTTCCACTGTACTTGATAAAAAGGACTAGTTTCCTGGATCAAAAGCACACAAAGACATGATCTACAGATGCATCGATCGATCCCTATGGGAACAGACCACAAAAGAAACATTTCAATTCACAAGTTTCTGTCATGCATGACATCCAGATACAAACATGTAAACAACTGCATATGGATAAAATCGTGAAAGAAATATCCCGTCTACACCTCAACTAGTACTTGATGAAAAGTATGCTGATAAGCTAGCTTCCTGGATCTAACCCACACAGAGACATGATATACATACGCATCGATCCCCATCGAACGGACCACAACAGAAACATCACAATTCACAAGCTTGTATCATTCATAGGCATCCAAACATGCATGTAACAGCGGCATATAGTGAAAGAAATGGTCAAGGAATGGTACATACTTGCGGCACACAAGCCTGTGCTGCCTGTACTTGAGCGCGAGCGCGAGCAGGTTAGGCTCCATCTTGGGCGGGTAGCACGAGCCCTTGTCACCGCCGACGAGGCGCAGCACGAGGTGAAGCGTGGACTCCTTGTGGATGTTGTAGTCGGCCAGGGTGCGGCCATCGTCAAGCTGCTTCCCCGCGTAGATGAGGCGCTGCTGGTCCGGCTGGATACCTGCGATTATTGAAGCCAACACAGCGTCCGCAGTTAGTTTAGCACCTCAAGACGCCCACAGTTTGATCAAGGAGATAACGAAATTGAACTGTAAATCGAGCAAAGTCGCTGCGAAAACAGAGCATCTGCGCAGATCCAGGCACACGTTCCCTAGAAAAGGAGAACAATTTTACCACCAGGGTCAAATCACAAGACTAACAAGCCGATCCAACAGATATTATGAACCCTCGGATGATTTGATTAAGCACAAAAAGGCATGATAATTTCTAGCCCAAAAATTCCCGTCACGCAGGCCGATCTGCTCTGTTTCGGGGCAAGATTACGCGGCATGGATGATGCTACGAACATTCGATCGACACCCTGACCAGATTAAAGAGGTGCGTGTGGTAAAATCAAGCAAGAAGAGACAGCGATTTGAGCAACGACGACTCACGGATGCAAGAGCCCTGGCGAAGGCGCGCGATTGGGCGGGGAGGATCGGTCGAGTTCGAGTAGATGGAACCATGGAGGCGGAGGAAGGCGCGTACCTTCCTTGTCGTGGATCTTGGCCTTGACGTTGTCGACAGCGTCCGAGGACTCCACCTCGAGCGTGATGGTCTTCCCGGTCAGGGTCTTGACGAAGATCTGCATCTTGCCGTCTCGTCGGTGGCCCTCGCTCTCCTCTCCTCTCCTCTCGCCGGGCGCGCGGTGGTGAACTGCTGGTGGTGGTGGTGGTGGTGGGGAGAGCGGAGTGGCGCCCGGACGCGACGCTCTTTTATAGAGAAGTGCGAATGAGGAAACGCAGCCGCTACGAAATCTACGGAAGGAAGCCCTAGCAGCCTGGGCAAAACTCGGGCTGGGCCCGACTAAGCCCGAAGCAAAAAAAACTGGGCCTGGGCCTGGCCCGGTCGTTGGGCCCATCAACAAAAAAAAACGCCGGGCCTCGGGCCTCGGGCCGGGCCTCTTCGTTAAATCGCTAATATGACGGGCCCGGGCCCGGCCCAGCCCGGGCTTCGGGCTCAAACTCTAGGCCCAGGCCCGGCCCATGGACAAGGTCGGGCCGGGCCGGGTCGGGCTTTTTCGGGCCGGGCTGCCCATGGCCAGGTCTACCCTAGCTATAGCGAGGCGAGGCAGCGTGGCCGCGAAGCCCGGGGCTCGGTCGGGGCAGGGCTCACTGTACAGTAGTACAATCAAAGCCCATTTAAGGCCCAATGATTTGAATTTGTAAGGCCTCTTTTATTACGTTATTAAAGCAAAGTCCTTCACAAAAAAAAACCCTGCAACTCCTGTTGAAATTATTTCGCGTTTATGATATTCCAAACGGGCCTCGTCTATTCGCAGTATCCGCTTTGAGTAATTATTGACCGGTTGTATTAATATATCAAGTAGAAGTAACTAATATGACGGTGGAGCATGACATTTACCACGTCCGCCAGCTTGAGATCCCTCTTGTCGGTCCAGAACTCGATCTTCTGGACCAGCGCCTTCACCTCCGCCGGGTTCCCCCAATACATGCCCTTCCTCCTCCAGGACGCAAGCTTCTTCGGAGGTCTGGCCGAGAACGCTGGGACCTCGGCCTGACCAGCAGCGAGTGGTTCGGTGATATAAAACCACTCGCGCTACCACTCCTTGATGGTCTCTATGAAGGTGCCTTGGAACCAGCCCACCTTCTGGTTTTTGCTAATCATCGCACCCCCGCACTCCACGAGCTCGGAGCCGCTGGATCTGGGTTTGATGCCGAAGATCTTCAGCCACAATCCAAAGTGCGGCTCGATGCGGAGGAAGGCCTCGCATATGGTGATGAAGGAGGCGAGGTGGAAAATGGAGTTCGGGGCCAGATGGTGGAAATCTAGCCCGTAAAAGAACATGATCCCGCGCACGAAAGGGTGCAGTGGGAACCCCAGACCTCTAATGAAGTGGGGGACCAAGACGACCCTCTCCCCAGGATTGGGAGTGGGTACTCGTTGGTTTGGCTCCGGCACGCGGGTGCTGACCTCAGTGGGGATGTACCCCGCTCTGCGCAGCTCCAGGATGGTGCCCTCCGTGCCGGAGGAGCTGGCCCAGTGCCCCTTAAGGGTGTTCTCCGCCATTGCGGGATGGAGGTGGAGAAGCGCTGAGGGAGCGAGGCGAATTCGGGGTTGGATCTGGGCGCTGGAGCTCGAGAGGCAGTAGGGAGGAAGGAAGGGGAGCGTACTTTTCCCGTCGCTATCCCTTTGGCCTTTGCTCTTATATAGGCTGATAAAAAGGCCAAGAGTCCCTTCGGCCGCGCCGTTGAAACCGCCATACCCCGTAAAAAGATGCAGTTATGCGTGTAGGGAGAAACAAAATCTTAATGACATTCCTTAGAAAACGGGCACGATCTCCGTCTCGATGGGACGTGCCACTAAGAGGATTGCCACGGGCCGCTATTCGAGTGAGCAGTAACTACCCGCCCTGTCGCGGGTGGTGCCACTTTGATAAAGTTGTCAGACTAGAAGTACTGTTCACACCTACGCGGCAGGCCTTCAAGGCTAAGTAACCCCATGTCTTCGGACGCGGAGCGGGTTCGGTCGGGTCCTGTTCAAGGGACGCCACTCCTTCGAGGAGTGGTCCATGGTGGCTTCGGATGAAGAAAAGTATCAACAGAAAAGGGAGAACTCGTCTGTCGAGCCAAGGACTTCGGATCCGAAGTTGTTAAAATCGAAGAAGTCGTCCTCGGCATAGAAGACCAGTTCGGGGGCTATTGACGGTGTCCTGGACTAGGGGGTGCTAACCTAGTCGGCCCATAGTCCTCGGCTGGGCCTGGGGGCCCTCACTCTCCTTCGGATGGACTCCGGAAACTACATGCCTGGACGTGATCAAGACTACGCCTACCGAAGACTTGGCGTATACTCCAAGACATCTCCTACCGCCTCCATATGCGTCCCTGGATACCGACCATGTAACCCTAGATGCCCTACCTGGCGTGTATATAAGCCAGAGGGTTTAGCCCGTAGAGGGACCAAATCACAATTACCATTCACCTAGCCTTAGGGTTAGATCTCTCCTTACGATCTCGAGGTAGATCAAGCATGTACTCGATACATCATCATCAATATAAACAAAGCAGGACGTAGGGTATTACCTCTTCGAGAGGGCCCGAACCTGGGTAGATAATGTCTCCTTCGTTCCTTTTACCACCGATCCGAGATCCACAGCTCGGGACCCCCTACCCCAAGGTCTGCCGGTTTTACCACTGAGAGAGGTGTTCACAACAAAGGTAACAACAGGGACAATTCCTCGGGAAAGGAAATATTTCCCGTGTTTCTTACCGAATACCACAGAATCCTAACATCCAATCTTTTTCATGGAAGCCTGAGACGAGGCTCTCTGACCATGTGAGAGTTAGTAGGAGTAGCTAATCAAAAAAGCTAGTTTATTTGCCATGCATTTTGTGAAGATTAAACGTTGTCATTGTAGCCAAATGAAAAATGTGAAGGACCCGTTTGGAATAAAACACACATGAATTTAGAGGATAGGATTACAATAGAAACTATTACTTTGGTATCGTTTAGGCCTCCTTTGGTTCATACGATAGGAATAGAAAAGTTATACGAAATGAGATGGCACGTATCTCAATTCTTATAGGAAAAGAGATGTCATTTGGATCACGGGATATGAATTTTTCCATTAGATCTGAGCTAATTTATTTTCCTTTGAAATGTGAAGGACAGGAACCAATCCTACATAGGAATACGAAGAGGAATCCATTCCTACAAACCAAATGGCTCAAAAGGAAAATTATCTATAGAAATTATATCCTATAGAATTTCTACAAAATTATTTTAAACCAAAGGAGGTCGTAGAACAAAGGCATTGATATCCTGCATTCCTTATAGAATGGGTTAGGACCTCATGTTTTTTCTGTTTGTGTTGAAAACCCCTGTTTTTTCTGAGTGACTTCTAAATGATTGGATTTGGGGCTTTCTTAGTTCATACAGGAATTCAGAATACATGACATCTCAATTCCCCTGTTTTTCATATTCCTATGTTTTACTCCCTCTGTCTCATAATATAAGAGCATTTTTGACACTAGTGTAGTGTCAAAAAGGGTTTTATATTATAGGACGGAGGGAGTAGTTCATGTGTTCCAAATGTTGATGGTGCAGTTTCTAAAGATGGGACTGCTAGTGTCGTCTGCGAGACCACGCGGACAATTATCTAGAATCCTTAGCCCTAGTTTCCCATAATTAACTGACCCATCTACACTCGAAGCTTTGGGTTGCCATGAAGCTCTAGCTGTGGATGGTGATCCGAGTGTTCGCAGGCAAAGAATCGTGTTGGATTGCCTGCCAAACATCCATGAAATCGCCCAAGGCTCCAACGGTCGTCACACTAGTGCCATCAGAGAGATCAAGACCCCGGACTTGTGACTGAGGAGGTCACTTGTGTCTGGGAGGATAGAAGTTCTCACACTGAAGCCCCACAATCTCACTCCCTGGCTATGCCGTATCGCTCGGCGAAGATCGCTATCTTTGGCCCCTCTCACCCCATGATGCAGTTGACATAATTGTAATTTGTGAATATTCTGAATTGGCAATAAAGCGAGGAGGTTGTTCTATAGAAGAAACGTACATCACAGCTACGAGTGTGATATTGGAAAGTGGTACAACTGGAAGTGGCTGCGACCAGTTGATCAAGAGAGTTTTCCTCTTGGCTTAAACTCAGGGCATCAGTTGTTCCTGGAGGAAGCAAAAAAAAAAAAAAAAGTTGTTCCTGGAGCGTGACGACTAACCAGTGGAGACGACGCGGAGTGCAACGGAAGGCGGCGGCCGGCGGCACCCGATAGGACGCATGGTAATATAAAACCCAACTGCACGGCACGGCATGCACGCACATGCTCACGGCCGCCATAATCGCCCGCATGGCACTCGAAGTCGTTGCTACGTCTGGTTTCGCATGTCTGCAACGAAGAGGTAGATTGACGCTTCAGCCATTGACATGTCCTCGTTACTTCTAGGGATGGTGAGAGTAAAGATTAGCAAGATTCACCTTACACACTCCATGCACGAACCTAAGAAATCTCGAACCCGAACATGCATGTGAGCTAGCCGTTTATCCATCCGTGACACCCGTTCGTCGCTGCTTATAAGTACGCCACCCGATCACACCATTGTTAACCCACCAGAAGCTAGCTATCTGCCCGCACTAAATCACTTACTCAGAAGCAGAAGTCGACAAGACGATGGAATCTCTCTCCGGCGTCCTAGCCTTTGCCGTCTTGGCGGCCCTCGCCGGCGGCGGCTCCTGCGCCTCAAACGTGCCGCCCGGCCCCGCCATCACGGCGGACTACAACCAACCGTACCGTCCCGCCAAGGCCACCTGGTATGGCCTGCCCACCGGCTCCGGCCCCGAAGACAACGGTACGTGACGCGCGCACGCTCTGCCAGAGCACGCACTCTATCTATCATGTCAGTTTCACTTCCAGCGACAGTTTGTTTGATCATGCCATGTGCGTACATGCATGCATGCGTGCACGCAGGCGGTGCGTGCGGGATCAAGGACGTGAACCTGGCTCCTTACAACGGCATGATAGCCTGCGGCAACCTCCCCATCTTCAAGGACGGCAAGGGCTGCGGCTCCTGCTTCCAGATCAGGTGCACCAACCATTCCGCGTGCTCCAAGAAGCCGGTGGGGGTGATCATCACGGACATGAACTACGAGCTCCTCTCGCCGTACCGCTTCGACCTGTCCGGCAAGTCCTTCGGCTCCATGGCCAAGTCGGGGAAGGAGCAGGAGCTCCGCAGCGCCGGCATGATCGACCTGCAGTTCAGGAGGGTGCGGTGCCAGTACGCGCCTGGCACCAAGATCGTCTTCCACGTGGAGAAGGGCTCCCACGCTAACTACCTCGCGGTGCTGGTCAAGTTCGTCGCCCATGAAGGCACCATCGTGCAGATGGAGATCAGGGAGAAGAGGTCCAAGCAGTGGAAGCCGATGGAGCACTCGTGGGGGGCTATCTTTAGGGTGGACAGGGTCGAGCCGCTCGTGGGCCCCTTCTCCTTCCGCCTCACCACCGAGTCCGGCAGGAGGCGCATTGCACACAAGGTTATCCCGGCCGGTTGGACGGCCGACACTACCTACAAGTCTGACGTCCAGTTCTAATCAAACCTATATTTCCTATTTAAGTTGTTTTTCATTTTGCAATCCAGTGAAAATAAAGATGTATATATAGGTTGATGTAGTGGATGCATGCATGCTTGCTTGTGTTTGTTCATTCAACCGAATGTAACCATTGCTCCGTGGCCTGAAAATATAACCATTGTTTGGAACACTATCCTGCTTATTGTTCTTTGGAAATTTTGGGCTGCTCGGAACACAATGGTGTTCCGGAACTAAGATGAGCATAGCGCGTGCACCCTTCGCATCGTCATCGATGACCTTACTCTATGGACACACTGGATGAAGAAGTAGGCAGAAAAAGCGCCCATCTCTTTGTGGCGATCATACTTTTGTTCACCCTTACACGTACTTGTAATTATACATGCTTGTAATCGTCTAACGATGGATTGCAATCTTTAAGTAATCTTCTATATCTAAATAGCTAGCCCCCACTAACCTATTTCTCTCAACATGGAAGCATGCCACCTCATCACACAACATGCATGGAAAAGGCCACCTCCACTACCCTATTTCTTTCAACATGCAAGCATGCCACATCATCATGCAACATGTATGGAAAAAGACTCACCTCAACATGCAAACATGCATGAGAATTTTCATTTTATTATGTCATTTATTTATATTTAATAAATATTTTACAACTATACAAAAATCAAATACAATAACTAATATGTATTATCAGTTTTAGATTTTATATTATTACTAAAAATATTCGTGTTTCATGCAGTGAATCTCATTGAAAATGTTGCACAATATTCCCGCAACAACGTGCGAGGTGTCACCTAGTATATAGTGAGGGAGCTCCCACGTTGATTGCTCAAAAAAAAAAGGATGGGCTACGTGCAAGTTATGTGAAAAAGAATTGGTGTAAGTTCATATTTTCCCTTGCTTCTTCTCCTGCCACCGCCGTTTCCTCTTTCTCTTGACACCCCCCCCCCATGTCATCTGAATGCCTGCCACCGCAACCGGTGGCACAACGTTGTCGTGCGCGCCTCACTGCCATGTCGTCCCAAGCCGCCACCTCCGCATGTCTTCTGCCACCCCGGCCATCCTCTAAGCCCAACCCTCGGAGCTGGCGGCCCTCTGCGCCCACCACCCACACCATCAACCTTTGACTCTCCTCCACAGGCGACGCCACGATCAGCCGTGCCATCCTTGGATCCGGGTCGCTCCTGACTCGGCGTCGCCTGGGACAGTGAAATCGACCGATGCAAGTTGCATTTTCAGGCAACACACAAATAGAAAACGCGGTAGAATTTGTCTCAAATCGTGTTTGGCACCCTTAGACGAAGGTTCAGAATAACGAGTATTTTTAAGAAAAAAAACTTGTGAACAAGTAGTTCAAAGAGAGGACTACCAACAATCACTTGTAAAAGTGCTAGGATTTCCCGAATAAAAAGCCAAAATCGACCTGTCCTGTTTTGATCAGAAATCCCCGCTCAGGTCTTGCTTGATCTGTTTAAGCTGGCTCCATGGCTTCTGGCTGCCGCCACGTTTCTTGCTTTGCTTACGCGACGCCTCCACCATCTCCTCCATCTTGGGAGTGAGGTACGCCCGTGCCTTGGTGCTCGTGGACGCCGAGGCGCGCTGCTGCGCGTGCGAGCTCATGCCGGCCAGCAGCCGCGCGCGCCCGGTCTTCTGGTACTCCCGCAGGTTGCCCACGCGCGCGCTCAGGTCGCGCAGCTCGTCCTTGATCGCCTCGCACGTTGGGTCGCCGGCCGCCCCTGGCGCCGACCGCTCCACAGCCTTCAGCCGGGAATCTAGGATCCGGGCGGCGCCGGCGTGCTGTCCCCCCTCAGCGGCCACCCGTGCGGCAGCGATGTCCTGTGTCGCAGCAAGGCGGACGCGCTCCCGCTCCACGTCAATGGACGGAGGGGGCGTTTCGGTCAGCTCCAGCTCCAACAGCCTCTGGATCACCGCCGCCGGTGCGGTTGCGTGGGCCGCCTGCCCTGTCGCGGCGACCTTGTAGGTGCAGCTCACCTTGACCAGGCGGGTGACCGACTCCACGGGTCGGGCTCTCGGCACGTGGACGAGCACCAAGAAGCGCCTCTCCTCGTCGTCGTAGAGCTCGCCCACGTCGATGGAGGCCGCACGGCCATCGGCGCCCACGTGGTTGCCGTAGCAGCCGGATTTGATCTCCTGGACGCGCACGCCCCGGTGCAGGCATGTCACGGCGATGCGCGCCTCCTGCACGGCGACCGAGAGGAGCCCGCCGATGCACTGCGCGAACGAGTCCTGGATCGCCGCCTGGTTCTCGATGAAGGAGAAGGTGCCGCCCGTTGCCTCCGCGATGGTGTGCATGGCCAGGGCGTCGTTGTCGGCGCCGAAACCAAAAGTGTGGATCGGCCCAGGCCGGGTGTCGGCGTGCGTGAACAAAGGCGGCACGAGGGTCATGTAATCCTGGGCGGTGCGATTGGGGGGTGGCAGGAACGATGTCCCGCCGTTCAGATAGGTGCCTGCAGGCGCGAGGAACGTGTCCCCGCCGTCGGAGAGAAGGATCATGCTGGCGACGACGTTCTTCTGCCGGCGTCCGGCGAGAACCTGGGCACCCACACGGAGGCCCTCGCCGATGTTGGTGCCCGTCTATCGGACGATCATGCCCTCCACGGAGAGCTTGGCCCGGCCCTTGCCCGCGACCGTCATGCGCGTGAGAGGGATCAATCTGGTCGCCTCCCCGGAGAAGGACACCATGGACAGGCGGTCGTCGGGCCCGAGTTGGTCGATGACGAAGATCATGGCCTGCTTCAGCAGCTCCAGCTTCTGGCCGTCCATGCTGCCGCTGACGTCGAGAACGGTGACGAGGTCGAGCGGCGCGCGCGCCACGTCGGACGTCGCCCTGACGTGCACGAGCACCGCGAACTTGTCCCGGGACGCGCCCCTCCCGAGGGCCGGGAACTCGCACTGCGTCTTGAGGACCAATCCGCCGTTGGCTATCGGCGCCTGCGCCTGCGCCCCGGCGGCAGCACGATGCTCCAGCGGCTCGTCATCTTGGTACGCGCCGACCTGGGCCTGGGCGTACGGAGTCGGCGGCGGCGCGGCGAGATGGAGAGCCTTGGTGAGAGACGTCGCTTGGCGGAAATGACTGGCCCCGGCGATCCGGCCGATCAGATGCCCCAGCGGCTCGTCGTCTTGGTACAAGCCAGCCTGGGCCGTGCGGAGTCGTCGGCGGCGCGGCGAGACGGGGAACATTCTTCCTGCCCGACATGTCGCTGGGTGTATAGCCAATGTTTGTTGCTAGCTAGGGTTCGTCGACTTGGTTAAGCCATGCAGGAATGGATCGGCTTATATGTATGGTTAGCCCAGCCTGCGCCCGAGGTATATACGGAAAGAAACGCATCAAAGAAAAATATACGGAAAGAAACGTCAAATTGTGTGATCTTCCCATGCACGCATGCAGGAACTATCCAAAACGCCTTTGATTGCTTGATATCCGATGGCTCCGGTAATTAGGCCACTATCCTTATCCATGTAGTAGCGCACAAAACATGCAAATAACTACTTTTTCATATTGAAATACAACAAATCATTTTCGAAATATAAAAATCAACAAATCACCATGCTCCCTAATTTTGGAGCTCTCCCATATAATTGAGCCATTTTCACGATTTTGACCGAGTTAACTACTATTTCTAATTCACTATGCTTTCTAATTTTGACCGGGTCAACTATTTCTCAACCAGCTCTCTCACATTCACTAGAGATATTCAATTTTGGATTTGATTCACTATTTTGATTGGGTCAACGATTTCTTAATTAATCGGCAACAACCAACTTGTAAAAACACAGCAGTCCCGTGCACCCTCTCACCATCAAAAAATGAAGTGGTAGCATATGACATTGTAGCACCAATATAGTATTTGCAATCATCAATGCAAGAAACTTCTCACATAAGTATTGGTTGATTAGCAGATAACACAGAATCACACCGCCAACAAAAATCCCACTAAAACACCGCATCATAAAAAAAAACGCACTTCATCATCTTCCCCACGCGCCACCAGATTTTATCTTTGTGAATCCCAACAACACCAACGGCGAGCGAAGCGTGCCCAACCCTTCTAGTACATTATTATGTATACATTTCATTAAAATCCTAGATTTTAGGTATTTCAAGCATTTGGACCACTCTATTGCACACACTTTCGTCTACTTCCACTGCAACTGCCATTGCCTTGGACAATTTTGTAACTGTCTTGGCAGAAATCATAAATATTGTATTGGTAGATAGATTAACTTTTTCACTGTGGATTTCACGGATAGAAGTGACCGTCTGTGAAGATGACAAGTACATTCTTCTGCTCTGCAATCTCACTGGACCAAACAACTCTTCTTTTTTTAGGGCCTGCCCCCTGTTTTCTTATGGCGTCCATCGATACTGGTGATCTCAAGTGTTTGTTGCTAAGTAGTGCTCTTCTAGATAGTTTAACATACAATGGCGTTCCTGGTCAAGTTTATGCAGACAAGAGGAATTGTGTTGGTTGCAGTGTCTGCGTGTGCTATTGTGATTTTGTGACATGGAAGTGATGTTACACGCTCCACATCTTACCAAATTTGAGTTCGATAACGCAAATTGTGCTCAGTGAATGTTTGACATTGTCATAGGCAACCTTTGTGTCAAACATGAGAGCCACCAGGTTTTATGATTATGGTTTCGACTTCTTCACCGTGTGCAAAAACTGTTACTTACGGGGCGGCAAGCCTGATAAGCTATCAAACAAATAAAAAGAACTATTTCTACTTTTAAATGTTGATCAAGTTTGCTCTACAAAGAAATGCTTCATTTTATAAAAAATTCTATCACAATATTGCATCTCAAATAGATTACTCCCTCCGATCCGAATTAAATGACGCAACCTCTATATATACATTGTATAGAGGTTTCGTCATTTAATTCGGATCGGAGAGAGTATTATTTTTGGGTTTGTTCTAGGTGCTATGATTCACTAAAAACCAGACTAGCTTCATCAATCTGAGGCATCTGAACATGGACCTTGAGATCATATCCAATCCTTATGCTGGTAGTTAGGTTATGGGGTTTGTTGAGGTTTCACCCTCCTGCTATGAGGACAGCGAGGGCCTTTGTATCATCACCTAAGGAGTGTCCACATGTCAAGATTGCTACCGTGCTTAAACGTATGGTAGTAGATTCAGTGGCATATGGTGACCCTCATCGTCGTACAGATGATATCTATTCAGTCAGCAAGGCCGGTAATACCGAGGGTGGAGTTGGTACCGCGTACATGAGAATAGGAAGTTTGCGGAGAAAAACCTTGGCAGAGGAGTTTCGTGATATCGTCACCATTTTGTGAATTATTACAATGCTAGGGCTGGAAATCTTGTCTATATATGTCGATGGATGTGCACTGTGGAAAATGGATCAATCGGGAGCTTTCTTTTCTTTCCATGGTAAATCTTTCTGAAACTTCGTAAGAATCACTCAGAAGGGAGGCATGCATGTACCATAAGCCAAATGATTGGAGACAGTAGTAGTATGTGCACCAAAATTCAGTGGTGTCTGCATTTTGATTGGAGCCTGGGTTAACTGTGCTTTCTTTCTATGTTTTCTTGTTCATGAATTTGCTATTATGAACTGTCCATAATTATAAATAATATACAGTATGTGGTACTCTTTCATTAATGAAATCGTGGAGTTATTTATCTTGGTTCATTCATCGCATCTCATGCATGGTCTGTGTTTGATGCTGTCAAGATTCAGTGTCATCCTTGCTGCAACTAATCTTCCATCAGTTCCTTGACAATACTACATTCTTGTCTGAACCAACAATGTCAGAGAAGCCACAACTTCTAACTACACTAGAGATTTTGGTTAAGTTATAAGTAACCACCCACTTTTAAGATACTTCCATTGCTTAAGAAACGTAAGAGGGATGCATTCCTGTTAAAATTACTTGCAACTTGAAACTTTTTTTTGCTTCTTGCAAACTGCGAGTATAGTAAGGTTTGACGTGAGATAACCAGCTTGCATCCTACCATTACTGCTTAGTAGCATCTCAACACATACACTTGCAGTGCTCTCAACAGGGAATAATCCACGAAAAGAGGGAACTGCAACCGTGTCATATCAAAACAAAGCCATCAATTCAGCAGGATTACAGGAAATGACAAAATGTTTATGTCTTATATAAGAGCCGATCTACGACAGTCTAATAATCATAAATACTTGTAGGCTCATGATGTTATTAGGGAACCAGTCGATCTTTTTTGCTTCTCCTTCGGACAGGATATCAATTTTCACTCTTCTTGCTTGTTCCTGCAGGGCTATTATTAACCTTATTTAGGAGAAGGGCTCCTCACTCTTTCACGTCGGGAACCGTCTGCAAAGCTCAAGAGCACTTTCTTCTTCTTCCTGAAAAAGGAACATCCTTTCACTTTCACGACGACCGACTTGAGGCCAATCTTGCTGACGGATCGCCCCATGTGTTCCCCTGTTGCTTCACCGGCGTACCAAGCAAGACGAGACCGCCCTTTTCGATCCTCCAAGCAGCCAGCAGAAGCCCCGGCCTTCCTGTTCTCCTTGACGTCCATCACGGTCACAAAGGTCTTTTTCTCCTTGGGTGTGATGTGTAGAACATCTATCTTTACTCGCGGAGCCGCTGTCCACGTTATTTCCATGTTTAATCGGCCAGACCTGCTACCGCCGCCTGTGAAATCGTTTTCAGCAAAGCGACGGTAAATGCTTATCATTCTGCTTCCGTGTTTGCAAGAGGTGGCTCATCGGATCGCCGTTCGTGAGGCCCTGCAGTGAGTTCTGCAAAAGCACAAATTGACTCAAGCACCAGATAACAAGATCGACTGCTTTGTTGATGTCTCAGCAAAACTTGAAAAAAAAATGCACAAGACAAGGTGTGTGTATATGGCAATGCGTCTGTAAGATCACATAATATTCAAGGCTATATAGAGTAGCATTTGTGGTTACAAACAGCACTGGACTTGGTTTGGTAGGTTAGCTGGAAATGGCAAAGGGAAAGGGGCACCTTTAGAAGAGGTGGAACAGTAGCAAGAAACAAGGAAATGATGACAAGAACACCTATGTTTTCTTCTTCTCTTCTTCTATTTCCTAGCATTATAGTTGAATCAGTATGAAGCATTGTGCCACTCAAGAGGCATGTACACACTTGCCTAGCTCCTGAATTTATCTGCTTCAGTTCAAATTCACTCTACCATCGTATTGCCGCTTAAGATTTCATTTAGATCAAGTTAGCTGGAAATGCAATGGAAGGGAGTGATGTTGATTAGAACGGGCAGCTGGTAAACGTACCTTGTCAGTCGACAGCAGCCGTTGGGTGCCCGGTGAGGCGACCGGTCGCAGGAGGGAACGGCTGGCCAGCCCGAGTGCCCTCACTGCCATCGCCGTCTGCTGGACGGAGGAGGATGAGGTCCGGTAGAGGCCGCTGGCGACAGCAGGGACGAAATCCTTGTCTTCCGATCCAAGCTATGGCGGCACACGGGAAGAAAAGAGCGATAAATATTTGTACATATCAATGAAATAGATATTAAAATATGCAGCAACTTAATTTATTAATCGATTTGGATCACTGGGTAGCTATATAAACAGAAGCAACACTAAATAAGCAAAATAAACTAGCCCCTGAAATAATCTAAATAAACTGGTGGCGAGCTGGGCATGCTATGGTGGATTCACAGTATGAAAGCGACCAAATGGGGTCTATAAACATCACAGTTCATCTATAAACAAAGGATTCTATGCACACCAAGACATCACAGTTTAACATCCAAACACACACCAAAACAGTGGATGAATCTTATATGTACATATACACATTCTTTAGCAGGGCAGGACACACTCAACTAGTTAGAAGTCCATCTCAGATTATCTGTAAACTGCACGGAAATCACACAATATCGAAGAGAAACCTCTAAACAGCAATGACATTATATCTATAAAACTGCGCAATGCACACAGGCACACAGCGTTCCTTTACCTTGACGGAAAGCGGGCAGAGGTGGCGTCGGCGTCGAAGTGCTGCAGCTGTTGGGGCTCAGGACAGAGGTGGATCAGGGGCGGCAGCGACGACGGCTTCGGTGGTGAAGATCGGGCCGGAGCGGTCGGGGCTCGGGCGGGGGGGGGGGGGGGGGGGCAGGGGATCCGGATCCAGTCACCGGAGGAGGCGGCGGCCATAGATCGGGGACGGTGGCGGCGTTCGGCTCGGGGGTGCGGGTGAAGAGAAGGGAAATGTAGGGACGACTTAGTATGAGATCAGCCCAGGAGGCGAGATCGTGCGATCCAGCTACGTGAGCCATCAGATGAAGATCTCATGGTACAGATCAAGCACGCTGGGGTTTGATGGTACATCTTGCACGGGAGACCCTAAAATTTGATAGTTTAGTATTCTTGGTACTCTCTCACTTGCTTTGTTTGAATGAGGGAAGCACTGCATGCACAATTGTCTGTAGAAAAATTAATATACCCGTACGATATAAATTGAAAAAATATTATGTTTCCTATGTTAATCTAATTAAATTAAGAATACCAACAGATTATCTTGGTTAAAAAAAATACCATATGCATGTACTTCCACAACAAATGAAAGTATTTGCATTTCTCAGATTTGCACGCTTGAGAAAATTCCGTACGCGAGATCACAAAACAAACTTCTTGGTGATTACTAAACTACCAACCGGAGCCGATGGAGGCGTCAGACCTGGTGACAACAGGCCTGTAGGTGGCTGGAGACGGAGGTGTCATGCCTTGATTCCGTTATTTCAGTGAAACACATCGGGGCGAGGAGGCGCGTGGTCTTGCGGTGGTACACTTGGCAACAACATGTTGATTCTAGAGATAGAGGATAGGTTTGGGGTGGGATTTGAGTGGACCTCATCCCATAATATTTTCGTGCAATGAGGAGTTTTTATGCAAAATGTCCGACGCATCTCCACCTTTCTCGATCTACACCGTGGGATCTTAACCCAATGGCTAAGTTTGCTATATCGCGCAATCTCACCTGGTGTATTGATCACATACTAGTCAATCCGAGAAATGAAGAACGAATCGGTAGACTGCAACTTTGGTGGGGGCAAAATGGTCATTTGTGCTTTTGGAGATGGTTGCGGTTGGAAAAGCCTCGGCTACTGGTACAACCATCCGAGCTGAAACGCACTTCGGGGTGTTTGATTAGGGTCAAATTCAGCTATTGTCTTATGGAGTGTTTTTTTCTTATAAGACAAACTATAAAGGGCAAAGTTAAGCCTAACCGATAGCCACCCCCCCCTCTCCTGCCACTCTTGTCTTCCTTGGGGCCGATCAACCAAAATGTAGTATTTCGCCTCTAAGACTGTCTCTAAATCCTAGGGGTTTGCTAAAGGCGGCCCCTATACAACGTAGACCTCGCCCTTTAGGATTTAGAGATTGGCTAGGCTTAGAGACTGCCTCTGGCGATTTTGAAAGTCAAATGGGCCTACATGTCAGCTTGTTGTGTTAAATGACACTCTTTGGCAAGAGGACAAAAAAGATTTGGGGATGGGTTGAGATATTATGGTTGTTTATTCTTTGTGGGACCTGATGAGTGCATTTTGCATCATGTTTAAACTTGTGTTTTTGCATCTTAGTTGTAGGGTTTTTTGTATTTTACCATGTTCGCATGCCCTTATTGTCTGATTTCACCAAGAAGAAGGAGATTTCAAGCACTGGTTGAAAACACCTTTTTTAGGTGGGAATTATAATAATTGACGTCATAGAAGCTAGGGTTGGACGATAAGCTCGCTACTCATGAGCTTAACGAGAAGTCAAAATCTTGACTCTTTAAGAATCGTGCTCATTAGTTAAAGAACCAAACTGAACATCAATATTAGCTAACGAGCGAGCCCATGAGTTTCTGATGTCCTGCAAGTGCACATATTTAGTTGTAATTTTTTCGAAGTAAGAGTATATATCCAACAAGAAGCACAGGAATCAGTCTTTGTCTTTTGTAAGGATTAAATTAAAGTGCATGCAAGTTAATTGCGATCCAAAGCAAAGCGGAAATGAAAGTTTAAAAGTGATTGGTGCGAACAACGAAGTAAACTGCGAAAGTAAAATAGCGTGTAACGTGAGTAACAGTTGTTGGAATCGGTAGGACTAAAGCATTCTCAGGGATTCCGAATTCTCCACTAGTATGTGTCTAACACTTCTAAGTCGGATTCCTAAGCCACTTTATATGTTTCTCTTTGTGGACGGAGCCAAATACATATACATGCATACATGCAATAGCCCCGTATCTCATAAGCCAATACCATTAATCCTCACTCGGTTACCGAATGGTAATTAAGGGTCTCCCCGTGGACCTAGCTAAAGCAGTCTCTGTTTGCCCCCCCCCCCCCCGATTGCAAGGATCCAAGGAGGGAGATAAGCACTGTCACCACTGACCTTCGCTTCCCACCTCCACAGTGATGTCCTGCAAGTGCACAGGGCTATGTAGCAATTTCGTGATAAGTAAGGTTTGTCGATCCCACAGGGAGCGAATAGGTTGGCACCAAAATCCCCTTGTGTTGTCACTAACACAACCACGCTCACACCTAAACCGGAGTTTGGAAATAACTCACTTAAGTAAGTTGCAAGGGAAAGGTAAAAACAAAGAATTAAACTAAACTAGAGAGAACGGGAAATAAATACTAAACTAAGCGGAAGAAATAAACTAAGAGAAGTATGTGATGTTTTAGATGAGATTGCTGGCATCTAGGTACGGCCTCGTTCGGTACCGGCGCGGAATGGAGTTAGGGTTTTACGACTATGTCACGTTGTGACTAAGTCAGTACCTGCACTATAGGATACGGTGGTCTACTTCTGGTGGGCGGTCCCTTACATGACATTATCTCTCAAGACACGATGTTGAGATAACTCATTCATCCTACTTCGTGTCCCATACTAGAGGCGGCTAACACAAAGACATTAAGGTCCTCGTGGTTTGAGGATCGGACGAAGGCATTAGGTTCTATGGACAACCGTGCTCCTAGAATAATTGTGTTCCCCTCAAGATATCTGCACCCGTCACATCGCAGGTCAATCGGTTTGCACAACCATCTATATACTTCATGTGTGGCCTGGGGAGTTGGATGTCTCCAACTATGCCAATGGATAGGACATCTCCCATCACTAAATTACCGAAGGTAAATAAGCAACACAAAGCAACACGCATAATTAGACAACACATATCAAATAACCACCTACTAACTGACCGACCCATAGCCAACAATTACTCAAATAACATCACATATAAGGGGGTTCAAGAGTTATTACAACCCATCATGGAGATCGTGATGGGGGGAGAAGGGGTGATGATGGTGATGGTGATGGAGGCGGCGCGACGACGGATGATGGTGGTGATGGCGCGGCGGCTCCCTTTCGGTCTCCCTCTTGGTTGTCCCCTTGGTGTTATTGATGTGGCGGCGACTGGACTTGGAGATGAGATGTGTTGATGAAGATGATGATGAATGAATCGTGGCGGCGGCTAGGGTTGATGGTGTTTATATAAAAGCTCTCCCAATGCCTCCTCCCTTGATGTGGCTCCTCTCCTTTGATCCAAGGGCTATAGATGAGCCCAATCCTCTCCCAAATCACCCCTTGAAGGCCAAGGAAGTCGTGAGAACAAACGGGGACGAAATCCACGAAGAATCCCGTCACGAGAGGAAACTTTCGGTTCTGTCTGGAGTCCAAACGGGCGCTCAAACGACCGTACGCGGTCGCATGGAACTCGTCTTTCATTCTGATTTCTGCTGCTGCCTCCCTTCGGTAAAACGGTCGCCATTTCTTCATACGAATTCAGAATTTGACGTTCTTGGGCTCGTTGGATTCATATGAACGACGCCGATCCATTTCTGGTTTTATATTTTGATTTGGAGCACTTTGGAAAAATGACTTTTTCCACCTTCGAAATGGCTAAGTCTGGGTCCTGGATGTCCACCGTTTGAACTCCTTTCATCGTGCTAAGTACTTGGGAAGTCCATCACACCTACAAGACACACACAGAGAAAGAAAACTAATAAAAACTAACAATGAATAAAGATTTTGCAATGCTCGCGGTGAAAAGGACAAAAACTAGAAATCATGCATATGGACATATAATTGGCTCAGTGGAATATGATATGACTTGATATACGGAGATAATGTGCAACAAATGAGCTCTAAAGATGCGTAAAGTATGGAGCCATCAACCTTCCCAACCTTAAACCTTGCTTGTCCTCGAGTAAGAAGGTTGACTGTCTAAGCTCATTGTTGCTAACTCTAGGCACACATT
Source organism: Elymus sibiricus (assembly GCA_039707655.1). NCBI lineage: Eukaryota > Viridiplantae > Streptophyta > Magnoliopsida > Poales > Poaceae > Elymus > Elymus sibiricus. Next base: position 434,430,149 of record CM077666.1, read on the forward strand.
GAAAACCAAAGTCCAAAAGTGATATCCATGTTTATCGTGCAAGCTTGCAAGAGTTAGCTAGCATGGGAGTAATACCTGCAATCCTCTTAGTTCCATTGCCATGGAGGTCAAGAAAGAGGAAATATGTTTGTGGAGTCCAAATTCCCATTGCCAAAGGTTTAGAGAGAAGGTCAAAATTTTGTTGGGAACATAGCAATGACTATCAAAGACAAAAGAAATCATGCATCAGCGATCGCTTCAAAAACACCAACCCGAGGCATACCAGGTACAATAGCAAGATCATCTGTCTGTGTTATTAAACCACTCAACTACCTATGCAGAGCTGAGCGCAAGCCTATGCCTCGCACTTAAAGGGAAAATAGAATAATGATTGGGGTTTGAGAAGTCAAAAACGTAGAAAGTCTTGCATCAACGCAGCTGACCATTAGGCAATGGAGAAGGCCTTATGATCGATGTCAATGCAAGGAGTAGGGATCGCCATGCAACGGATGCACTAGAGCTATAAGTGTATGAAAGCTCTCCTAATGCAGCTAAGTGGGTGTGCATCCAACTTGCTTGCTCATGAAGACCTCGAGCATTTGAGGAAGCTCGTCATCGGAATATACAAGCCAAGTTCTATAATGTAAAGATCCCACTAGCATAGTCATGAAGTATATGAAAACTTTCTATATGAAGTACATGGTGCTACTCTGAAGCACAAGTGTGGTAAAAGGATAGTAGCATGCCCCTTCTCTCTTTTTCTCTCATTTTTTTCTTTTTTCTTTTTTTCTTTTTTTTCTTTTTTTTTTCTTTTTTTAGAACAGTCTTGTGGACCTCATCCCCACTTTTTCGAGGACTCATAAGTCTCCACCATTCTTTTTCCTCACTGGGGCCTGCTCTAATAATGATGATCATCACACTTTTATTTACTTACAACTCGATAAACTGAAAAAGATGACTACATCTGAATGCCTCTGACGGTGTACCAGGATGTGCAATGATCTAGCGTAACATGTATCAAATGATGAAAGGTGGCTGTGCCACAAATATCATGTCAGCTCTATATGATCATGCAAAGCTATATGACAATGAATGCTCAAGTCATGTGAATAGTAACCGTGGAAATTGCATGGCAATATACTCAGAATGGCTATGAAAATACCATGGCAAGTATGTATGGTGGCTGTTTTGAGGAGATGTGGTGTTTTATGTGTAGGAGAACAAGAGAAAGTCCTCCCACGGGTTTGGATGTACCTGCGGAGTATGCGCCAAGTCTCATTGTGAGAGTGGGCAATGCACGGTACCGAGGCTAGCAATATAAGATGAAACGGAAGTGCAAAGGCTTCGAACTCGCATTAGTCATAAAGAACTCAAACACTACACAAGAGCGTCGCGGTGTCATATTGCATAAGACTCAAAAGCTAAGTACCCCAAGGGGAGAGTTTGGCGGGGAAAACCCCGTTGCTCGTCCCGGATCAACCAAAGATGCTGGGTTCATCAGCAAAAATCCTCTACAATTTTTCAATCTCTACTCAAATCACCATTAGAGTCCCCAACTTAAGTTATTAGGTGAAAGAAAGGCAACAGTTCAAAGGACTCTGCTACTTGTGAACTGCGTTGGGATTTCCCCGAAGAGGAGAGGATGATACAGTACAATAGAGATAAGTATTTTCCTCAGTTAAGAACCAAGGTTATCAATCCAGTAGGAGAACCACACAGAACCTCGTTAGCAGCACCTACACACACAAAAGCAAATACTTGCACCCAACGCAAACAAGAGGGTTGACAATCCCCTTGGCGGTTACTTGCAAGGATTAATTATGATAGTGATAGATAGAAAAGTAAATTGCAAAACAAAATAAAAGAAATAAAATTGCAGCAAGGTATTTTTGATTTTAGATATGATGGATAAATGACCCGGGGGCCATAGTTTTCACTAGAGGCTTCTCTCTCGAACGCATAGCATACGGTGGGTAAACAAATTACTGTTGGGCAATTGATAGAAAAGCGCATAGTTATGACGATATTCAAGGCAATGATCATGTATATAGGCATCACGTCCAAGACAAGTAGACCGACTCCTGCCTGCATCTACTACTATTACTCCACCCATCGACCGCTATCCAGCATGCATCTAGGGTATTAAGTTAATGAAAATAGAGTAACGCCTTAAGCAAGATGACATGATGTAGACAAAGTAAACTCAAGCAATATGATTAAACCCATCTTTTTATCCTTAACGGAAACAATACAAATACGTGTCTTGTCCCTTTCTGTCACTGGGATATAGAACACCGCAAGATTGAACCCATCACAAAGCACCTCTCCCATTGCAAGATAAATCAATCTAGTTGACCAAACCAAATGGATAGATCGGAGAGAAATACAAAGCTATAACAATCATACATAAATAAGTTCATAAAAGACTCAAATATTTCTCATGAATAATCTGATCATAAACCCACAATTCATCGGATCCCAACAAACACACCGCAAAAGAAGATTACATCGAATAGAACTCCAAGGAGATCGAGGAGAACATTGTATTGAAGATCAAAGAGAGAGAAGAAGCCATCTAGCTACTAGCTATGGACCCGTAGGTCGGTGGTAAACTACTCACACATCATTGGAAGAGCAGCAAGGTTGATGTAGAAGCCCTCCATGATCGATTCACCCTCCAGCAGAGTACCAGAAAAGTCCTCCAGATGGGATCGCGGAAGAACAGAGGCTTGCGGCGGCGGAAAAGTTTTCTCGTCTGTCTCTCTGGTATATTGGGAATATTTGGGAATTTATAGCGCTGGAATTAGGTCAAGATGTGCCACGAGGGGCCCACAAGCCTGGGGGGCGGCTTGTCGCTCCCTCGTGACTCGTCTGGTCTTCTCTCGAAGATTCTAGGGTCCCTTTTGGTCCAAAAAAAATTAATCCAAAGTTTTTTCTTCATTTGGACTCCGCTTGATAATGATTTTCTGAAAAGGCAAAAACAGGCAAAAAAACAGCAACTAGCACTAGGCACTAGGTTAATAGGTTACTCCCAAAAAATGATATATAATGGCATATAATTGCATATAAAACATCCAAGATTGATACTATAATAGCATGGAACAATCAAAAATTATAGATACGTTGGAGACGTATCAAGCATCCCCGCGTTTAATTCCTACTCGTCCTCGAGTAGGTAAATAATAAAAACAGAATTTTTGATGTGGAATACTACCTAACATGTTTCATCATGTAATTCTTTTTTTTACGGTATGAATATTAAGATCCGAATGATTCAAAGCAATAGTCTATAATTTGATATAAAGACATCAATACTCAGGCATACTAACAAACAATCATGTCTTTCAAAATAAAAATGCTAAAGAAAGTTATCCCTACAAAATCATATAATCCTGTCATGCTCCATCTTCTTAGCATAAAGTATTTATCATGCACTACCCCGATGACAAGCCGAGTAATTGGTTCATACTTTTTAACGCGCTTCAGCTTTTTCAACCCCCACACAATACATGAGCGCAAGCCATGGATATAGCACTATGGGTGGAATAGAATATAATGGTAGAGATTAATAAGCGGAAGTCAAAAAGAAGAAGATAGTCTCACATCGACGTGGCTAATCAACGGGCTATGGAGATGCCCATCAATTGATGTCAATGCGAGGAGTAGGGATTGCCATGCAATAGATGCACTAAGAGCTATAAGTGTATGAAAGCTCAAAATAAAAACTAAGTGGGTGTGCATCCAACTTGCTTTCTCGTGAAGACCTCGGGCATTTGAGGAAGCCCATCATCGGAATATACAAGCCAAGTCCTATAATGAAAAATTCCCAGTAGTATATGAAAGTGACAACATAGGAGACTCTCTATATGAAAAACATGGTGCTACTTTAAAGCACAAGTATGGAAAAAGATAGTAACACTACCCCTTCTGTCTTTTTCTCTCATTTTTTTCGCTGGGCTCTTTTTGGCCTTTTTTTATCCTCATTGGGACAATGCTCTAATAATGATGATCATCACACTTCTATTTACTTACAACTCAAAAATTACAACTCGATACTAGAACAAATATGACTCTATATGAATGCCTCTGGCAGTGTATCAGGATGTGCAATGATACTAGCGTAACATGTATGAAAATGATGAACGGTGGCTGATCCACAAATACTATGTCAGCTATATGATCATGCAAATCAATATGACAATGATGATGTGTGTCATATAAAAAGAACGGTGGAAGTTGCATGGCAATATATCTCGGAATGGCTATGGAGATGCCATAATAGGTAGGTATGGTGGCTGTTTTGAGGAAGATATAAGGAGGCTTATGTGTGATAGAGCATATCATATCACGGGGTTTGGATGCACCGGCGAAGTTTGCACCGACTCTCGAGGTGAGAAAGGGCAATGCACGGTACCGAAGAGGCTAGCAAATTGCGGAAAGGTGAGAGTGCGTATAATCCTTGGACTCACATTAGTCATAAAAAAACTCACATACTTATTGCGAAAGTTTATTAGCCCTCGAAGCAAAGTACTACTACGCATGCCCCTAGGGGGATAGATTGGTAGGAAAAGACCATCGCTCGTCCCCGACCGCCACTCATACGGTAGACAATCAATAATTAATCATGCTCCAACTTCTTAGCATAACGACAGACCATACGTGCTTGCTTCGGAAATCACAAACCTTAACACCAATATTCTTACTAAACCACAATTATCTACTAGCACCTCCCACATATTACCATCTTAATATCGCAAAACTATTGCAAGGAATCAAACTTATCATATTCAGTGATCTACATGAAAGTTTTTATTATATCCCTCTTGAATACCTATCATATTAGGACCAAATTCATAACCCGTGCATATTACCATTGCTAATTATTAGACTCTCAAAAAGATATAAGTGAAGGATGAGAGTGCTACTATTTATTTAAAATATGACCATCGCCGTGCTCTAAAAGATATAAGTGAAGCACTAGAGCAACTGCCTAGCTCAAAAGATATAAGTGAAGCACATAGAGTATTCTAACAAATCACGAATAATGTGTGTCCCTCTCAAAAAGGTGTGTTCAACAAAGATGATTGTGGCAAACTAAAAAGCAAACAAAAGCAAGCAAACTATAACACAAGACGCTCCAAGTAAAACACATATCATGTGATGAATAAAAATATAGCTCCAAGTGATATACCGATAGATTGTAGACGAAAGAGGGGAGGCCATCCGGGGCATCCCCAAGCTTAGATTCTTGAGTCTTTCTTTAATATTACCTTGGGGGTGCCTTGGGCATCTCCAAGATTAGGCTCTTGCCACTCCTTATTCCTTCGTCCATCGTGGTCTCACCCAAAACTTGAAAACTTCAGCACACAAAACTCAACAGAAACCTCATGAGATCCGTTATTATAACAAACAAATCTTAAACTTTAGGTACTGTTATAAATTGATTCATATTAAATATTGGCATAATGCTACTGTATTCCAACTTCCCCATGGCTTATACCCCCCGATACAATCCATAGATTCATTAAAATAAGCAAACTATGCAACAAAAACAGAATCTGTCTAAAAGAGAACAATCTGTAAAGTTCTGAATAAAAGGCATACTTCTGTTACTCCAAAAATTCTGAAACAATAGGAAAACATAGTAAATTCATATTCCAATACTGTGTAAAAAAATCAGAATTTTAGCACGCTCCAGTAAAATCAGAGAAATTCTGCACTGGACTCAAAAGTTTCTGTTTTCAAACAGCATCAATTATACTATCATCCAAATCATCCCAAAGGCATTACTTGGCACAAACACTAATTAAAAGATAAAAACACAATCACAACAGTAGCTATAATTGTGTAAACACACAAAACAGAAAACAAAGCAAAAATTTAAGATAACTATTGGGTTGTCTCCCAACAAGCTCTTTGTTTATAGCCATTAATATAGGCTTGAGATTTTAATGATGCTCACATGAAAGACAAGAATTGAAGCTCAAAGAGAGCATCATAAAGCATGTGACAAACACATCTAATTCTAGCATACTTCCTATGCATAGGCATTTTACAAGAAAACAAATTATCAAGACAAGCAACATCTAGCATATGCAAATAGGAAGAATGAAGCATTAATAATTTCAACACAAAGAGAGGTAATTTAGTAACATGAAGATTTTTATAACCATATTTGCCTCTCTCATAATAATTGCATGTAGGATCATAATCAAATTCAACAATATAGCTATCATATAAAATACTATCTTCATGATCCACATGCATAAAAGTTTTATAATCTTCCAAGATAGTGGGATTAACATCAACTAAAGTCATGACCTCTCCAAACCCACTTTTATCAAAAAATTCATAAGATTGAACACTCTCCAAATGTGTGGGATTCTTTTTACCTAAAGTTGACACTCTTTCAAACCAACTTTCAATACTATTGCAAATCTCATTATTAATTGTAGATCCATTATGATGCTTAAATAAATTTTCAAGATCAAAAGAAGCATAATCACCCCAATCATGATCATTGCAACAAGTAGTGGATATGACAAAATTATCATCCCCAAGCTTGTAGTTTTGCATATCATTAGCACAACTGACATTAATAGAATTTATAAAAACTTCATTGCAATCATGCTTTTCATTCAAGGAGCTATCATGAATCTCTTTATAAATTTCTTCTTTTAACACTTCATCACAATTTTCAGATTCATGATTTTCAAGCAAAACTTCATATAGATAATCAAGTGCACTCAACTCACTAGCAATTGGTTCATCATAATTGGATCTTTTGAAAAGATTTGCAAGTGGATGAGGATCTATATCAATTGATTTTTAGCAAGCGAAGATGCAAGCAAATAGAAGGCACATGGCAACACAAACAAAGATAGCACACAAATTTTTTTTGTATTTTTGATTTTTTTAGAGAAGTGGGGGAGATGAAAACAGGAGGCAAAGGCAAATAAAAAGCAGAGCAAGTAGATGATAGTTTATGCAAAGGTACTTGATAGGTTTTGGTGATGTCTCCCCGGCAACGGCGCCAGAAATTCTTCCTGCTACTTGTGAACTGCGTTGGGATTTCCCCGAAGAGGAGAGGATGATGCAGTACAGTAGAGATAAGTATTTCCCTCAGTTAAGAACCAAGGTTATCAATCCAGTAGGAGAACCACACAGAACCTCGTTAGCAGCACCTACACACACAAAAGCAAATACTTGCACCCAATGCAAACAAGAGGGTTGTCAATCCCCTTGGCGGTTACTTGCAAGGATTAATTCTGATAGTGATAGATAGAAAAGTAAATTGCAAACCAAAATAAAAGAAATAAAATTACAGCAAGGTATTTTTGATTTTATATATGATGGATAAATGACCCGGGGGCCATAGTTTTCGCTAGATGCTTCTGTTGGGCAATTGATAGAAAAGTGCATAGTTATGACGATATTCAAGGCAATGATCATGTATATAGGCATCACATCCGAGACAAGTAGACCGACTCCTGCCTGCATCTACTACTATTAGTCCACCCATCGACCGCTATCCAGCATGCATCTAGGGTATTAAGTTAATGAAAACAGAGTAACGCCTTAAGCAAGATGACATGATGTAGACAAAGTAAACTCAAGCAATATGATTAAACCCCATCTTTTTATCCTTAATGGCAACAATACAAATACGTGTCTTGTCCCTTTCTGTCACTGGGATATAGAGCAGCGCAAGATTGAACCCATCACAAAGCACCTCTCCCATTGCAAGATAAATCAATCTAGTTGGCCAAACCAAACGGATAGATCGGAGAGAAATACAAAGCTATAACAATCTGCATAAATAAGTTCAGAAAAGACTCAAATATTTCTCATGAATAATCTGATCGTAAACCCACAATTCATCAGATCCCAACAAACACACCGCAAAAGAAGATTACATCGAATAGAACTCCAAGGAGATCGAGGAGAACATTGTATTGAAGATCAAAGAGAGAGAAGAAGCCATCTAGATACTAGCTATGGACCCGTAGGTCGGTGGTAAACTACTCAGGCATCATCGGAAGGGCGGCAAGGTTGATGTAGAAGCCCTCCGTGATCGATCCCCCCTCCAGCAGATTACCGAAAAAGGCCTCCAGATGGGATCGCGGAAGAACAGAGGCTTGCGGCGGCTCAAAAGTTTTCTCATCTATCTCTCTGGTATATTGGAAATATTTGGGAATTTATAGCGCTGGAATTAGGTCAAGATGTGCCACGAGGGGCCCACAAGACTGGGGGGCGCGCCTACCCCCTGGGTGCGCCCTCCAGGCTTATCGCTCCCTCGTGACTCGTCTGGTCTTCTCCCGAAGCTTCTAGGGTCCCTTCTGGTCCAGAAAAAATTAATCCAAAGTTTTTTCTTCGTTTGGACTCCGTTTGATAATGATTTTCTGAAAAGGCAAAAACAGGCAAAAAAAACAGCAAGTGACACTGGGCACTAGGTTAATAGGTTAGTCCCAAAAAATGATATATAATGGCATATAATTGCATATAAAACATCCAAGATTGATACTATAATAGCATGGAATAATCAAAAATTATAGATACGTTGGAGACGTATCAGACTCCTTTCTTGATTTTTGGATAAAAAGAACATGGCAATGTATTTCAGAGGGTCACAATATTTCATCATGCTAGATGAAACTAGAGCAAAACAAGCATGTCAAAACAGCAGGATACAAGATTGCACGAAAACCCTATGATAATGAACATTGCATAAGACCCTACGCATGCAAACATAACCTCCCCAAGCTTAGAACTTTGCAATACCAAACTCGAGAAAATTACAAAATAAAAGAGAAAATGCAGTTTTTAAAGGAGAGTGCGAGAGGCGGTTACCTCCCCAAGCTTTAGTTAAAGCAAGGGTTAGACGCTTTTACCGTTGAGGTTCAAATAACCTCTCCTTTAATGGACATGGGTCTTGCTTCAACGATTTCCTTGTTGTGGTTCAGTTGTTGCCCTCCAATAGAACCTGCTGAAAACAAACTAAAAGGGAAACGAAATATTTTTGTGCTTTTTGAAGTTTTTCATTTTTTATAGCACAAAGGATTAGCAACAGAAGTGATAAAAACATATGCCTCACAATGATCGGTTCATCATCCTAAGCACCTCGCTTAAGTCAACAAACTAAGTCTAGAAGTTCTCGAGTACCCTAGTTTATAAATGAAGTGTGTGTGAGACAAAATATAAAACACAAGTGTGCAGCTCCTAAGTGCCTATTTTAAAAGAGGGTTCTCACTTAAGGTGAGAAACTTAAACCTAAGCAACTTTTATTTGAGCAAGGTTCAAATTGGAAAAACATTACCGGGCACTAGTGGTTGAGACTTATCGAAAGAAAGCAACCAAGTGGCTTGTGCAGTTCTTCATACGGTTGGCACCATACCGTACACGTCACCACATAAGGTTCAAGTCCCTGCGAAAATAACACACAAAATAAAAGCATCGATTCGGTATACGAACGGAGTTCGTGTACCCAACCGGTAAAGAAAATAAAAGAAATCATAGGTTGCTAAAGATTTATTGGTCAAGGAGCTTTGAAAGGTAATTAAATGAAAGAACAAAGCAAATAATCGGTAAGAAAATACCCCATCGACCTCAGACGTTGAAAATAATTCAAATGAGGGTATTTTTGCTCTCATACGACCGTTCGTACGACCGGCTGCGGTCGTTCATTACGCCGTCTTTTGATCTGGAAGTCTTTGCCCAGTGTCACTGTAACATCCCCAGATCTCAACCCTGTCATTAAGCTAATTAATTAGCCATGTCATCATGATCATTCCTAAATAAGTTGCATTTAGAAAATAATCCAACTTCAAGTTCAAATTCAAAATTCATATGCAAGTCAAATTATTACTTCTTCAAATAATTAAAAAAAATAGTTGATAATATTGCAAAAATTCCCAAAGATATTATAAAAATAAAACCAACATTATTTGAATTCCCAAGTTGACCCTAGCCACCAAAACAGTACCTAAACAGCCCTATTTAAACCATTTTCATTTAAACAAAATCAAATGAATTCAAATAATCCCAAACCTTTTTGTCGCAGTGCAGAATATTGCCTAGTATTTATTGAGACAAGTTACCTATTTTACAAAAGTCTTTTGGAGCAAAAAAAAATTGCAAAACAGAAGAGAAAGAAATGCCAGAAAAAGAAAAAGGAAAAGGGGGATCTAACCCACTGTACCACCGGGCCTCTAGTGACTACAGGGTGGCCCGGCCCATTTGTGCTGGCCTTTCCCTAACCTCTCGAGAGATGCAGGGAGGCCAGGGCGTGCACGCCGTCCATCGGCCAGATGGCGCGCTGTCGAGCATCCCGCGGCTCCCCGACGCGGTTAAGGTCTTCCCCAGAGCCCCCTCGACCCAACCCTAGCCTCGCATTCCTCCTCCTCTCGCGCTCTTCTCGATCTGGAGCTCACCCGAGCAAGGCCGCCGCCGAACCACCGCCGTCAACACGCTCCGGAGGTTCCCCCTGCCGCTCCAGTATGTCGAGGAGCTCCGCCGCTATTGCCTTCGTCTTCCTCGCCGCTGGATCGGAGCCGGGGATCATCATCGCCGTCGCTCGCGCCGTTCCTCTCCGTCGGCGTCCGCCTCGGCCACCACCTCGACCCGCTGCTCCGACGCCTCCCCGGCCCCCCTCGAGCTCTCACGCGGCCTCCCCGGTGAGCCCCGCATCTGCTCCCCCTCTCCCCCTCCTCGAATCCCCGCAGTAGCTGCACGCCCGCACGCTCCCGAACTCCGGCCGCGCGCCGCACGCGTGCCCACGCGCCCGCAGCCGCCCGCGCGTCCGCTCGCCCGCTCCCGCGCCTGCTGTGCTGCTTGTGCCCCGCTGTCGCCCGCGCTGCCCGCTACTGCGCTGCTGCATCTGCTGCCGCTGGCCGCTGCTCGCTCGCTGCCACAGCCGCCCGTGCCCGCCGCTGCTCGCTGCTGCTACTGCTGCGCCGCTGCGCGTCGCGCGCTCGCCGCGCCCCTGCCAGGCCCACACGCGGCCGTCTCTGCCCGCCGCCGCCCGCTGCCAGCCGCGCCCGCCGTCTCCTGCTTCTGGCCGCCGGCGCCTCCTGTGGTCATGCGTGCCCTGCCAGAGAGGCCGGCTGGCTCTCTGGATGAGGCCGGCCCGTTTAAACAAAAAAAAAAGAGAAAAGAAAAGAATAAAAAAAAAATATGAGGCACTGACAGGTGGGCCCCATGAACAGTGGCAGTTGACTAGTCAACCTTTGACTGGGTCAACTGGCCCCCCTGGACCCCACCTGTCATACCCACTGCATAAAATGCTGGGTACACTTCTGTGTACCCATAGCATTTTGTGTTTATAAATTTTCGAAATTAAATAAATTCCAGGAATTTCAGAAAATGATTAAAACTTTGAAAAATTGTATAAAATAAACTGTAACTCGGATGAAAATAATTTATATATGAAAAATGATTAGAAAAATCCAACGAATCCGAATATGTCATCTGCACTCATGTTAGAACCCTCTAAGTAGATGAACATGGAACTTTTTGCCTGTTTCTGATAGATGAATAGTGCCTGACCTCCGGTAAATAATTCCAAATTAGTTCCTAAATTAACTAAAATAGTTTAGGGATGTATTAGGTCACCCCTGCATTGCATATTGCCATGTCATGCTCTGTGAGAGCATTTGTTTGCTATGTATTTATCTGTTTCATCCCCCTCTTCTCTCCGGTAGACCCCGAGACCGACGTTGCCCCCGAGGACTGCTACTCCATCAAAGACCCCTCTTTTCCCGCAAAGCTTCCAGGCAAGCAAACCCCCTTGATCATTCCTATATCACCTATTCCTTTTTCCCCGTGCTTGCATTAGAATTTGCTACTGTAATTGATTGCTCCTATTCTGTTGCAAAGCCTGATTTTGTAACCTGCTGTTGATACATTACCTGTTATCCTAAATGCTTAGCATAGGCTGGTTAGTGATCCATCAGTGACCCCTCACCCTTGTCCTTGTTGCCATGCTTTACCACCGGTGACTCGATCAGTGTGATCGATGTACAGAGACCGAACACAACACTGCACACCCCCTAAGTTGTACGACTCTGCAGAGCTACCATCGAGTGCCGAGGGTGATACCTCTTATCTCACTGCTGATGTTGCCTCAGTAGTATAGTTAGTCGGTTGTGGGTTAACAAGGGTGATTCCTCTTTCACCACCTTCGATAAAGCTTCCGTCGTGCAACTCCTCAAGAGTGAATCCATCGAGGGTGATTCCTCCGGGTTCACCTTGACGGATACATCGAGAGGGAAATCCAACGAGGGTGATTCCTCGGATTCCTCCTTGATGTTTTGGACACACGGTTACTTTGACTTTACTTCAGAAATTTGTGGAAGTCGGGTTGACCCCGAGGGGTACCCGCGAGAGATGTGGAGTCGGGTTGACCGCGAGGGTACCCGCGAGATAATTACGTGACACGGCCGGGCATTCTTGGCCCTTGCCGTAAGTCCACGAGACGGGGCGACGGGGTCACATGATCGTGGATCTCTGCTCGTTTCCGTGAGCTCCCAATGCGCTTAACGGATTTGGGTATTGGATTTGAGTTGGCCACTGGCCTATACGCACTGCCACCACGCGGGATAATGGTTTAATGGGGCCCTCTGCGCCGTATGTATCAGCCGAAAGCTCTGTCAGATGTCCAGTTCAGCATTGTGGCCGGGCCGGATCGCGCCATCCAGGCAGGGATGGCGCTGGTATCCACCCTGCGCACAACGACTTGGAGTGCAAAGGGCGATGGGCCCAAGACCCATGAGCACTTAGGATGTAGACCGGCGGGGACCTCTCTGCGGAGCCTAGGTAGGACTACGTCATGTCGATCAACCGAGGCCGGGCATGACCCAGAAAAGTGTGTCCGGCCAGAGTTAATCGAGCGTGTTGGGTAACAGTAGTGCACCCCTGCAGAGAAGTTATCTATTCGAATAGCCGTGTCCACGGTAACAGGACGCTCAGTGTTGTATCCCGATCTACTACTACTTGAACTGGATACATGTTACTTTAATTGTAAGCTCCGGGATCGTTTTCTCGCAGGGAGTCGGGGAAGGATCTCTGGGCTTTGCTACTACATGCTTGTTGCTTTATTATATGTCACTAATTTGCACTCTTCTAATGCTGCAAGACGCTGAAGATGCTAGTCATCGATAGGCTAGGCCTTCCTCTCTATTCTGGCATTTCTGCAGTCTGGTCCGCAGATACAGCCCCTTCATTTGATACCAATGCATAAATAGAATAGATCTGATGTAAGTCTTGCGAGTACTTTGGATGAGTACTCACGGTTGCTTTGCTACCTCTTTTCCCCATACCCGATTGCTGCGATCAGATGACGGAGCTCCGGAGCCAGCTGATCCCGCCGTCGACTACTACTACACTGGCGGAGCCTACTACTAGGTGGAGACCGACGACCAGGAGTAGATAGGAGGCTCCCAGGTAGGAGGCCTGCGCCTTTTCGATCTAGATGTCGTTGTTTTGCTCAGCCTTCTTAAGGCAACCCTGGTTAATTACGTCTGTACTCAGATGATGTTGCTTCCACTGACTCTTGTGTAACTCGAGCTTATGTATTCGAGCCCTCGAGGCCCCTGGCTTGTAATATAAAGCTTGTATTATTTTATTTTGTGTTTAGAGTTGTGTTGTGATATCTTCCCGTGAGTCCCTGGGCTTGATCATGCACGTTTGCGTGTATGATTTGTGCACGGTCGGGCCGGGGGCGTCACAGTCACCCTCTCAAACGAGCGCGCATACGAGCGCAAGCGCTTGTATAGCACACCATCTTTTATTCTGGTAATTTCCTTGTCGGGGTGGACTTTGGGAACGGGCGCTCGTACGAGCGCGAGTGCCCGCACGATACACCGTCTTTCGCTCTGTAGGGTTGCTCTTCGTCGCCACCAGGTCATACGACCGTGCATACGAGCGCGAGCAATCACATGGTAGGCCGTCTTTCATTCTGGTCCTCTTTTGCTCGCGGCCACGAGCGTAGATACGACCGGGAGCGGTCGTATGATACGCCGTCTTTTTCCCTGGAGCTGCAAAACTTCACGAATTTTTTTGCGCTTCCTCCTCGCGTTAGTAACATAGCATATTTGCTCAAAAATAAGAGGAGGTGTGCAGCAAATCATCGGGCTACCGATACACTAAATATTTACCGACAAAGATTATTCCAAGACCAATTCTAATAGCAACTATGCAAAACAAAATAAAAGTGCCAATGCAAACATGAATGCAACTAGACTCAAAGTCACAAATCTAAGAAAGACACCTACTTACTTCCGGGTTGCATCCCAAGCAGTGCTTTCTTTATAGCCATGTAGCTGGGCTTCGGTGCTCCATAAGGTCATCCACCCAGATCCCAAGGGATATCAACCCCGAGCATGAGACCTGACTCCGACCGGGGTTTGGAGCACCTCATAGCAAAGTGCGGTCAGAGTCGTTCATGCTTGCGGTGCATCGATATCATGTAGGCAAAGAGATTCTCGCTCTCAAGCGAGAACCGATGTACCAAGCTAGATAGGCACGTCTTCTTATATTTCTTCAATGAGAGGGTTAGAGACTTATATATAAGAATTTTAATAGATTACCTTGACTACCTTCGTAGGGGAACACTTCATAAAATTCTTTGTTTGGAGTGGGTTGGTCATCACTCCCTAATGGTTTCCCCTGCATAAGAAGATCGTCCAACGAAGCATAGTTGGACATTAGCACAGGTAAATCAAAAGTACTTTCTTCCTCTAGTTCATCACTATCGCTAATACTAGACGTCTCGACCAGAGGGTGATAATCCTGCAAGTCAAGTTCATTAGCTTCAAGTTCCTCCAAACTAGAGTCATCATTATACCCTTGTTCCTGCACGTTAGTATCTTTTTCATCGGAAAGATATTCTCGACAATAATAATTGATGTTATCCACCACATAATGTATCCAATCTAGAATTTCATCTTTCCTTCGAGCTTCAACAGCTTCGATCTCCGCGAATAATTTCCACGCACTTGTGCTTAACACATACCACATGATTTCCTCAGCGGCATTCTTACTACTGATGTAGTGTGCTACTGATACGTCTTCAACGTATCTATAATTTTTGATTGTTCCATGCTATTATAGTATCAATCTTGGATGTTTTTATATGCAATTATATATCATTTTTTGGGACTAACCTATTAACCTAGTGCCCAGTGCCAGTTGCTGTTTTCTGCTTGTTTTTGGCTTTTCAGAGGATCAGTACCAAATGAAGTCCAAATGCCACGAAACTTTTTGGAGATTTTTTTCTAGACAAAAGAGACCTTGGAAGCTTCGGGAGGAGGCCAGAAGCCTCACGGAGGCTTCACAAGGCAACATGGCGCGGCCCAGGGGGGGCGCGCCGTGTTGCCTTGTGGGGCCCACTTGACTCCGTTTGACCTAGTTCCACTTCTATAAATTCTCAAATATTGGGAAACCAACAGAGAGCCAGAAGAGAAAACCTTTCCGCCGCCGCAAGCCTCTGTTCTTTCGCGATCCCATGTGGAGGCCTTTTCCGGTACTCTGCCGGAGGGGGAATCGATCACGGAGGGCTTCTACACCAACCTTGCTGCCCTTCCGATGATGTGTGAGTAGTTTACCATAGACCTACGGGTCCATAGCTAGTAGCTAGATGGCTTCTTCTCTCTCTTTGATCTTCAATACCATGTTCTCCTTGATATTCTTGGAGTTCTATCCGATGTAATCTTCTTTTGCGGTGTGTTTGTTGGGATCCGATGAATTGTGAGTTTTATGATCAGATTATTCATGAGAAATATTTGAGTCTTCTCTAAACTCTTTTATGCATAATTAAATATAGCTTTGTATTTCTCTCCGATCTATCGATTTGGTTTGGCCTACTAGATTGATTTATCTTGCAATGGGAGAGGTGCTTTGTGATGGGTTCAATCTTGCGGTGCTCAATCCCAGTGACAGAAGCGGACATGACACGTATTTGTATTGTTGCCATTAAGGATAAAAAGATGGGGTTTATTCATATTGCTTGAATTTGCTTCTCTACATCATGCCATCTTGCTTAAGGCATTACTCTGTTTTTAACTTGATACTCTAGATGCATGCTGGATAGCGGTCGATGAGTGGAGTAATAGTAGTAGATACAGGCAGGAGTCGGTCTACTTGTCTCGGACGTGATGCCTATATACATGATCATTGCCATGAATCCATCATAATTATTTGCTTTTCTATCAATTGCCCAACAGTAATTTGTTTACCCACCCTATGTTTCTGTGCTCGAGAGAGAAGCCTCTAGTGAAAATTATGACCCCCGGGTCTATCTTTATCATATAAAAAACCTAAAAATATCTTGCTGCAATTTATTTTATTTTATTTTTATTAGTATTTTAGTTTATCTATTTATCTCTATCAGACTTAATCCTTGCAAGTAACCGCTAAGAGGATTGACAACCCTCTTATTTGCGTTGGGTGCAAGTGTTTGCTTTTCTGCATGTAGGTGCTGTTCACTGGATCTTGCTTGGTTCTCCTACTGGATTGATAACCTTAGTTCTTAACTAAGGGAAATACTTATCTCTACTATACTGCATCATCCTCTCCTCTTCGGGGAAATACCAACGCAGACTACAAGTAGCAGGATGAATTTCTGACGCCGTTGCCGGGGAGACATCATCAAAATCTATCAAGTACCTTCGCACAAACTATCAATCACTTGTATTTACTTTATTTGCCTTTTATTTTCATTTGCCTCTCATTTTCATCGCCCCCACTTCTATTTTTTTTTTACAAAAACACAAAAATATTTTATTTGCTTGTTTGCTAGTTTGCTTGTTCGCTTTGTCATTATGGCTAGTTCTTCGCTTGTTACTATTACCCCTGAAAATGAAGTGCTTAATTTTAAACGAAGCGGAGGAGAGAATTTAAAAGATGCTTGGTATAGGATTTGCGATGCTCAAAATAGATCAACTCGTAAGCAATCCACTGCCGTTCTTCTTCGAAATTTTTATGTGGGAATTACTACTTGGTATAGATTTGTGTTTGACACTATTACCGGAGGGAATTTCTTGATGTGTCCCACTTTGGATGCTTTCAATGCTATGGGAGATTTAGTGGGTTCACCCCCTATTGTTATTAATGAAACGACATTGACTTTGGAGCATGTTATGCAAAGGTTAGAAGCTATAGAAAATAAAATGCCTACTATTGAACATCTTGAAAATTTAGACAGAAAGGTCCACAATCATATTACTCAATTTGGTTCTAAGGTGGGAATTGCTTTGAAAACTTTAAAGGAAAAGGAACCGATAATTAACGAAAGGATAGAACAAAGCCCCGCTAGAATTGACAAGTTGGAAGAGATTATCAATAACTTAGGTTCTGCCTTTTCCTCCGCTAAAAGCATTGATAGGACTCCTCCAAATAAAAATTGCAAGTTTATATATGTTCCTAAGGTCAAGGGTGCTACCTCTGGTAAAGGGAGTGAGGATCTTAAAATGATCAGCGTGCACCCCAATTTCATTGATGTAGTTAAGGAACCAATCCATAAATGTAAAATTCTTGATTTTGTGCCTAGAAGTGTGATGATGAGAAACTCCTATGTTAAATCTACTAGAAAAAATGGATGTGTGATTGAGGAGTTGGAAACCAAGGATGACAACACTGGAAACTATGCATTATGCCTAACTAGGGGCATAAAACAATAGCGCTTCTTGGGAAGCAACCCAATGAATAAAATAAATTTTTGCTTTTACCTTCTATTTTTGAGTGTTTCATGATTATAGCCTCTGTTATGATTGTGTTTTTATGTTTTAATTAGTGTTTGTGCCAAGTAATGCCTTTGGGATGATTTGGAAGATAGTATGATAGATGCAGTTTGAAAACAGAAACTTTTGCATCCAGTGCTGGAATTTCTAATTTTCGCTGGAGTGTCATAACCTTCTTAATTTCTTACACAGTATTTATATATGAATTGCCCACGTTTTCCTAATTTTTCAGAATTTTTGGAGTTACATAAGTATGACCATAATTCAGATATTTACAGATTGTACTGTTTTGGAAAGATTCAGTTTTTGTTGCATAGTTTGCTTATTTTGATGAATCTATGGATCGTATCGGGGGGGTATGAGTCATGGAGAAGTTGGAGTACAGAAGCATTATGCCTATTAAATATGAATCAATTTACGACAATACCTATATTTAAAGATTTATTTGTTATACTAGTGGATCTTACGAGGTTTCTGTTGAGTTTTGTGTGCTGAAGTTTTCAAGTTTTGGGTGAGACTACGATGGATAAAGGAATAAGGAGCGGCAAGAGCCTAAGCTTGGGGATACCCAAGGCACCCCAAGGTAATATTCAAGGAAGACTCAAGCATCTAAGCTTGGGGATGCCCCGGAAGGCATCCCCTCTTTCGTCTACAATCTATCGGTAACTCACTTGGAGCTATATTTTTATTCATCACATGATATGTGTTTTACTTGGAGCGTCTTGTGATATAGTTTGTTTGCTTTTGTTTAATTTTTTGTTTGTCACAATCATCTTTGATGAACACACCTTTTTGAGAGGGACACACATTATTCATGATTTGTTAGAATACTCTATGTGCTTCACTTATATCTTTTGAGCTAGGCAGTTGCTCTAGTGCTTCACTTATATCTTTTAGAGCACGGCGATGGTTATATTTTAAAGAAATAGTTGCACTCTCATGCTTCACTTATATCTTTTTGAGAGTCTCATGATAGCAATGATAATATGCACGGGTTACGAATTTGGTCCTGATATGATAGGTATTCAAGAGGGATATAATAAAAACTTTCATGTAGATCACTGAATATGATAAATTTGATTCCTTGCAATAGTTTTGCGATTAATGATGGTAATATGTGGGAGGTATTAGTAGATAATTGTCGTTTAGTAATAATAATCGTGTTAAGGTTTGTGATTCCCGAAGCATGCACGTATAATCTGTCGTTATGCTAAGAAGTTGGAGCATGATTTATAATTGATTGTTTACCTTATAAGTTGCGGTCGGGGACGAGCGATGGACCTTGTCCTACCAATCTATCCCTCTAGGGGCATGCGTAGTAGTACTTTGCTTCGAGGGCTAATAAACTTTCGCAATAATTATGTGAGTTCTTTATGACTAATGTGAGTCCATGGATTATACGCACTCTCACCCTTCTGCAATTTGCTAGCCTCTTCGGCACCGTGCATTGCCCTTTCTCACATCGAGATTTGCTGCAAACTTCGTCGGTGCATCCAAACCCCGTGATATGATACGTTGTATCACACATAAGCCTCCTTATATCTTCCTCAAAACAGCCACCATACCTACCTATCATGGCATTTCCATAGCCATTCCGAGATATATTGCCATGCAACTTCCACCGTTCCGTTTTTATGACATACATCATCATTGTCATATTGCTTTGCATGATCATATAGCTGACATAGTATTTGTGGCTCAGCGACCATTCATCATTTTTATACATGTTACGCTAGCATCATTGCACATCCTGGTACACTGGCGGATGCATTCATATAGAGTCATAATTTTGTTCTAGTATCGAGTTGTAATGTTGAGTTGTAAGTAAATAGAGGTGTGATGATCATCATTATTAGAGCATTGTCCCAGTGAGGAAGGAATGGTGGAGACTAATGAGTCCTCGAAAAAGTGGGGATGAGGTCCATGAGACCGTTCTAAAAAAAAAGAGGCGAAAAAGAGCCATGAAAAAAAATGAGAGAAAAGGAGAGAAGGGTCAATGTTACTATCCTTTTCCACACTTGTGCTTCAGAGTAGCACCATGTTTTTCATATAGAGAGTCTCCTATTTTGTCACTTTCATATACTAGTGGGAATTTTTTATTATAGAACTTGGCTTGTATATTCCGATGACAGGCTTCCTCAAATGCCTGAGGTCTTCATGAGCAAGCAAGTTGGATCCACACCCACTTAGTTTTCATGTTGAGCTTTCATACACTTATAGCTCTTAGTGCATCCGTTGCATGGCAATCCCTACTCCTCGCATTGACATCAATTGATGGGCATCTCCATAGCCCGTTGATTAGCCTCGTCGATGTGAGACTATCTTCTTATTTTTGACTTCTCTTATTTACCTCTACCACCACACTCTATTCCACCCATAGTGCTATATCCATGGCTTGCGCTCATGTATTGAGTGGGAGTTGAAAAAGTTGAAGCACGTTAAAAAGTATGAACCAATTGCTCGGCTTGTCATCGGGGTAGTGCATGATAAATACTTTGTGTGAAGAAGATGGAGCATGAGAAGATTATATGATTTTGTAGGGATAACGTTCTGTAGCATTTTTATTTTGAAAGGCATGATTGTTTATTAGTATGCCTGAGTATTGATATCTTTATATCAAATTATAGACTATTGCTTTGACTCATTTGGATCTTATTATTCATACCGTAAAAAAAGAATTACATGATGAAACATGTTAGGTAGTATTCCACATCAAAAATTTTATTTTTATCATTTACCTACTCGAGGACGAGCAGGAATTAAGCCTGGGGATGCTTGATACGTCTCCAACGTATCTATAATTTTTGATAGTTCCATGCTATTATAGTATCAATCTTGGATGTTTTTATATGCAATTATATATCATTTTTGGGACTAACCTATTAACCTAGTGCCCAGTGCCAGCTGCTGTTTTTTGCTTGTTTTTGGCTTTTCAGAGAATCAGTACCAAACGAAGTCCAAATGCCACGAAACTTTTTGGAATTTTTTTTCTGGACAAAAGAGACCTTGGAAGCTTCGGGAGGAGGCCAGAAGCCTCACAGAGGCTTCACAAGGCAATAGGGAGCGGCCCAGGGGGGTGCGTCGTGTTGTCTTGTGGGGCCCATGTGACTCCGTTTGACCTAATTCCACTTCTATAAATTCTCAAATATTGGGAAACCAACAGAGAGACAGAAGAGAAAACCTTTCCACCGCCGCAAGCCTCTGTTCTTCCGTGATCCCATCTGGAGGCCTTTTCCGGTAATCTGCCGGAGGGGGAATCGATCACGGAGGGCTTCTACACCAACCTTGCCGCCCTTCCGATTATGTGTGAGTAGTTTACCACAGTCCTACGGGTCCATATCTAGTAGCTAGATGGCTTCTTCTCTCTCTTTGATCTTCAATACCATGTTCTCCTTGATGTTCTTGGAGTTCTATCCGATGTAATCTTCTTTTGCGGTGTGTTTGTTGGGATCCGATGAATTGTGAGTTTATGATCAGATTATTCATGAGAAATATTTGAGTCTTCTCTGAACTCTTTTATGCATGATTAAATATAGCTTTGTATTTCTCTCTGATCTATCGATTTGGTTTGGCCTACTAGATTGATTTATCTTGCAACGGGAGAGGTGCTTTGTGATGGGTTCAATCTTGCGGTGCTCAATCCTAGTGACAAAAGGGGACATGACACGTATTTGTATTGTTGCCATTAAGGATAAAAGATGGGGTTTATTCATACTGCTTGAATTTGCTTCTCTACATCATGTCATCTTGTTTAAGGCGTTACTCTGTTTTTAACTTAATACTCTAGATGCATGCTGAATAGCGGTTGATGAGTGGAGTAATAGTAGTAGATGCAGGCAGGAGCCGGTCTACTTGTCTCGGACATGAATCCGTCATAATTATTTGCTTTTCTATCAATTGCCCAACAGTAATTTGTTTACCCACCGTATGTTTCTGTGCTTGCGAGAGAAGCCTCTAGTGAAAACTATGGTCCCGGGGTCTATCTTTATCATATAAAAAAACCTAAAAATACCTTGCTGCAATTTATTTACTTTTATTTTTATTCGTATTTTAGTTTATCTATTTATCTCTATCAGACTTAATCCTTGCAAGTAACCGCTAAGAGGATTGACAACCCTCTTATTTGCGTTGGGTGCAAGTGTTTGCTTTTCTGTGTGTAGGTGCTGTTCACTGGATCTTGCTTGGTTCTCCTGCTGGATTGATAACCTTGGTTCTTAACTCAGGGAATACTTATCTCTACTGTACTGCATCATCCTCTCCTCTTCGGGGAAATACCAACGCAGACTACGAGTAGCAGCTACCACCTCGTCATAGGTTGTTGTGTTTTGGAGACCGGTAACATCTGCAAGAAAATTCATACATAGAACATAGCATATACGCACAAGTATTTATGCTCTTCTTGAGAGTTGCATCATCGAAGAACTCACTGAGTGTGTGTGCTACTTGTGAACTACTTTGGGATTTCCCCGAAGAGGAGAGGATGATGCAGTATAGTAGAGATAAGTATTTCCCTCAGTTAAGAACCAAGGTTATCAATCCAGTAGAAGAACCACACAGAACCTCGTTAGCAACACCTACACACACAAAAGCAAATACTTGCACCCAACGCAAACAAGAGGGTTGTCAATCCCCTTGGCGGTTACTTGCAAGGATTAATTCTGATACTGATAGATAGAAAAGGAAATTGCAAAATAAAGGAAAGGAAATAAAATTGCAGCCAGGTATTTTTGGATTTTAATATATGATGGATAAATGACCCGGGGGCCATAGTTTTCACTAGAGGCTTCTCTCTCGAACGCATAGCATACGGTGGGTAAACAAACTACTGTTGGGTAATTGATAGAAAAGCACATAGTTATGACGATATTCAAGGCAATGATCATGTATATAGGCATCACGTCTGAGACAAGTGGACCGACTCCTGCCTGCATCTACTACTACTACTCCACCCATTGACCGCTATCCAGCATGCATCTAGGGTATTAAGTTAATGAAAACAGAGTAACGCCTTAAGCAAGATGACAAGATGTAGACAAAGTAAACTCAAGCAATATGATTAAACCCCATATTTTTACCCTTAATGGCAACAATACAAATATGTGTCTTGGCCCTTTCTGTCACTGGGATATAGAACACCGTGCTACTTGTAGTCTGCGTTGGTATTTCCCCGAAGTGGAGAGGATGATGCAGTACAGTAGAGATAAGTATTTCCCTCAATTAAGAACCAAGGTTATCAATCCAGTAGGAGAACCAAGCAAAATTCCATTAAGCGCACCTGCACACACAAGAGCAAACACTTGCACCCGACGCAAATAAGAGGGTTGTCAATCCTCTTAGCGGTTATTTGCAAGGATTAAATCTTATCGAGGTAAATAGATAAACTAAAATACTAATTAAAATAAAAGTAAATAAGTTGCAGCAAGGTATTTTTAGGTTTTTAATATGATAAAGATAGACCCGGGGGCCATAGTTTTCACTAGAGGCTTCTCTCTCGAGCGCAGAAACATACGGTGGGTAAACAAATTACTGTTGGGCAACTGATAGAAAAACAAATAATTATGATCGATTCATGGCAATGATCATGTATATAGGCATCACGTCCGAGACAAGTAGACCGACTCCTGCCTGCATCTACTACTAGTACTCCACTCATCGACCGCTATCCAGCATGCATCTAGAGTATTAAGTTAATAAAAATAGAGTAACGCCTTAAGCAAGATGACATGATGTAGAGAAGCAAATTCAAGCAATATGAATAAACCCCATCTTTTTATTCTTAATGTTAACAATACAAATACGTGTCATGCCCCTTCTGTCACTGGGATTGAGCACCGCAGGATTGAACCCATCACAAAGCACCTCTCCCATTGCAAGATAAATCAATCTAGTAGGCCAAACCAAATCGATAGATCGGAGAGAAATACAAAGCTATATTTAATCATGCATAAAAGAGTTCAGAGAAGACTCAAATATTTCTCATGATTAATCTAATCATAAACTCACAATTCATCGGATCCCAACAAACACACCGCAAAAGAAGATTACATCGGATAGAACTCCAAGAACATCATGGAGAACATGGTATTGAAGATCAAATAGAGAGAAGAAGCCATCTATCTACAAGCTATGGACCCATAGGTCTGTGGTAAACTACTCACACATCATCAGAAGGGAAGCAAGGTGATGTCTACTACACAACTTATTCTTGTAGACTCGTGTTGGGCCTCCAAGCGCAGAGTTTTGTAGGATAGTAGCAATTTTCCCTCAAGTGGATGACCTAAGGTTTATCAATCCGTGGGAGGCGTAGGATGAAGATGGTCTCTCTCAAACAATCCTGCAACCAAATACAAGAAATCTCTTGTGTTCCCAACACACCCAATACAATGGAAAATTGTATAGGTGCACTAGTTCGGCGAAGAGATGGTGATACAAGTGTAGTATGGATAGTAGATATAGGTTTTTGTAATCTGAAAATAAAAAACAGCAAGGTAGAAAGTGATAAAACGGGGCACAAACGGTATTGCAATGCTTAGAAACAAGGCCTAGGGTTCATACTTTCACTAGTGCAATCTCTCAACAGTGCTAACATAGTTGAATCATATGACAATCCCTCAAAGTGCGATAAAGAATCACTCAAAAGTTCCTATTAGCGGAGAACATAAGAAAGAAATTGTTGTAGGGTACGAAACCACCTCAAAGTTATCCTTTCCGATCAATCTATTGAGCCATCCCTATATGTGTCACAAATAGCCCTAGAGTTCGTACTAAAATAACACCATATGATACACATCAACCAACTCTAATGTCACCTAGATACTCCAATGTGGCGCCCCCGACTTAATCGTGCGCTACTCATACACGCAAATGCACACGATCAAGCCTAGGGACTCACTTGAAGATATCACAACACAACTCTACACAAAATAAAATAATACAAGCTTTATATTACAAGCCTGGGGCCTCGAGGGCTCGAATACATAAGCTCGATGTCATACAAGCATTAGCGGAAGCCTTAGATATCCGAGTATAGACATAAAAGTTAAGCAGATAAGCCTTAAGAAGGCGGGGCAAAACAACGACACAGATCAAAAAGGCGCAGGCCTCTTGCCTGGGAGCCTCCTATCTACTCCTGGTCGTCGGCAGTCTCCACATAGTAGTAAGCTCCTCCAGAGGGGTAGTAGTAGTCGTCGACTGGGGCAGCTGGCTCTGGGGCTCCGTCATCTGGTCGCAACAATCAGGTATGGGGAAAAAGGGAAGAAAAGCAACCGTGAGTACTCATCCAAAGTACTCGCAAGACTTACATCAGAACTATTCTACTTATGCATCGGTATCAAAGAAGGGCTGTATCAGTGGACTGGACTGCAGAAATGCCAGAATAGAGAGAAAGGCCTAGCCTATCGAAGACTAGCATCTTCAGCGTCTTGCAGCATTAGAAGAGTGTAGATTAGTATCATAGCATAAAGAAACAAGCATGTAGTATCAAAGCCTAGAGATCCTTCCTCGACTCCCTGCGAGAAAGCGATCCCGGAGCTTCCAATTAATTAACATGTTTCCAGTTCAAGTTGTAGTAGATCGGGATACTTTACCGAGCGTGGTAGTAGTGTGTATAGGCCAGTGACCAACTCAGATCAAATACCCAAATCCGTTAATCGCATTGGGAGCTCGCGGAAATGAGCAGAGATCCACGAAACATGTGGCCCCGTCGCCCCATCTCGTGGACTTACGGCAAGGGCTCAGAATACCCGGCCGTGCCACGTAATCATCTCGTGGGTACCCTCATGGTCAACCCGACTACACATCTCTCGCGGGTACCCCTCAGGGTTGACCCGTCTTTATCCAGTATCTGTAGTAAAACCCAGGTAACCGTGTGTCCATAACATCAAGATGGAATCCGAGGAATCACCCTCTTTGGATTTCCCTCTCGGCGTATCCGTCAAGGTGAACTTGGAGGAATCACCCTCGATGGTATTCACACTTGCGGGGTTGCTCGACAGCAGCTTCGTCGGAGGTGGTGGAAGAGGAATCACCCTCGTAGCCCACAACCAACTAGCTGTACTACAGAGGCAGCAGCGGGAGTGATATAAGAGGTATCACCCTCGGCACTCGGTATTAGCTCTGCAGAGCCGAGCAACTTAGGGGGGGGTGTGTGGTGATGTGCTGGTCTCAGCCCAACGGTCACCTCGGTCGGGGCACTGGCAAAAGAGCGGGGCAACTTGGATAAGGAAGAGGGGCCATAGATGGTTTTCCAATCAACCTATACTAAGCATTTAGGATAGCAGGTAAGGTATCAATAACAGTTTACAAAATCAGGCTATGCATCAGCATAGGATCAATCAAAAGCAGTAGCAAATTCTAATGCAAGCAGGAGGGAGAAAGAATAGGTGATATAGGCATACGTCAAGGGGGTTTGCTTGCCTGGTTGCTCTGCGGCAAAGGAGGGGTCGTCGACGGAGTAGCAGTCCTGCGGGGCGGCGTCGGTCTCGGTGTCTAACGGAAGAGAAGAGGGGGAAGAAACAATAAATAAAAGCAAACAAGACAATACAGATGCATGTCATGGCAAAATGCAGTGTTAGAGGTGACCTAACGCAATGCTACATGTCGCAGACGAAGCGGGAAAATATCTGGGATATTTTCCCGGCATTTAGGCGGATTTTGGTATACTGAATCGGAGGGGAAGGTTCCATGTTCATATAGATAGGAGTGATGGTCAAGCATTTTGACCACGTATTCGGATTCGTCTCGTTTTTCTAATCAACTTTCATGTAGAAAGTTTTTCGATCCGAGCTACGGTTAATTTTCTATGATTTTTCAAAGATTTAAACTATTTTCTGAAATTTCTGGAATTATTTTAATTATTTAAATTCGAATTATCTGAAAGAGTAGCACATGACGTCATCATGATGCCAGAGTGACGTCAGCGAGTCAACTGAGCTGGCCAGGTCAAACCTGACCAGTGGGTCCCGCATGTCATAGACACAGTAACTAAACAGTGGTTAAATCTAACTAATTAAGTTAATTAGCTACTGGGCCCCACATATCAGTGACTATTTAGTTTAATAAATTTATTTATTTATTTTAAACGGTGATTAAACGGTGGGGCCCGCATGTCAGTGGCAGTAGCTGCCCAGTCAGCCGAGTTGACCAAGTCAACTCGGTCAACTGGGGCCCCTGGGCCCACTGTCAGTGACCCAGGGGGGGTCACACGTGGCGGCCACGTCGGCGGTGGCCGGCGGCTAGCCGCCGGTGACGTCCAAACGTGGCGGAGGCACGGGCGCGCGTCGGATTTCGGCCACAGAGGGCCAAATCGAGCGTGGTAAGGCGCGTTCGAACGCGGGGACGGAGCCGCATCGATCTACGGCGTCGGCGCGGTCTGGTGTGGCCTATCTCGACGGCGGCGAGCTCACGGGCAGCGCTGGAATCGGGCGAAGACAGCTACGGCGCTACTGGGCATGGCAAGAGCAACGGGCAGCGGCGTTAGGCTCGCACGAGCTCCAGGAGCTCGACCATGAGCTCGGGCGCGAGCCACGGTGACGATGGCCATGGCGGCGAGCTAATCGGCGGCGTGAGGTGCGGCCATGGCAAAAACGGCAGCTACGGGCACGAGGAGAGGCAGGGGAGAGAGGGGTCCAGTGCGGATGCTCACCGGGGAGGCTCACGGTGGCCCGGTGGGAGCTTAGTAGCTGCAGTGGCGCCGGAATCGACGGGGATGCACCGGTGACCCGAGGAAGGAGACGAGCTGGTGGCGCTCGATGCGGTGCTCCCTGGCTCCGGTTCGTTGCCGCAGACGGCGTAGCTGAGCACGGCGTAGCGAATGGACTTGGTGGCGCGGCTCAGCGACGACGGTGGCCGCGGGATCGACGACGAGCGGCGGCGGGCGCGTACGGGTGTGCTTGGGAGGGAGAGAGAGAGAGTGGTCGAGAGAGGGAGAGGAGTGGGCGAGGGCGTCGAGGAGGCGGAGGGGCTCGGCCTTATCCCCTCCCGGCGCCCTGTAGCACCGCGGTGTCGGCTGCTCGCCAGTGCGCTCGCGCGCGACCACGGCGACGGCGACACGGGGAGGAGGGAGACGACGCGGGGCTGCTGGGCTGGGCCTGCACACTGTGCACTAAGGCCCAGTGCGCAGTGGCCCCTTTTTCTTTTTTTCATTTCTTTTTTTCTGTTTTCAATTTCCAGTAGCTTTTGCATTTTCTTTTTGCACTAATTGCCTTTTGCAAAAATGTGTAGCTGGTGAAAACAAATACTAGGGACTGTGGTGCTCTGCCCCAAAAAGTTTGGTGGTTGTTTGAATTCATTTGAATTTTACTTAAATGAAAAAGGATTAAATGGTGCTGTCTTGGCACTGTTTTAAACAGGTTAGGGCCATTTAAATAATTCAATTAATGTTGATTTTATTTTTATAATTGCTTTGGGATCATTTGTAATATTATGAACATTTTTATTCGACTGTTTGAATAACTTTTAATTTTGACTTTATTTTAAATTTGAATTTGAAGTTGGATTATCCTCTAAATGCAATTTATTTAGGATGATCATGATGACATGGCAATTTAATTAGCTTAATGACAGGGTTAAGATCTGGGTATGTTACATCCAATGTCACCACAAGTATCCATGAGTTGATTATATGATATGCATCAAACAACTTTAGATTCATAATATTCAATCCAACACAAAGAACTTCAAAGAACCTAGCTTTCCAAAAGACAAATGTACACCGAGTGCGATCGTTTTCCTCCTGTAGCGAAACCTAGCCGCCGCCACAGGAGAGCCGCTCCTTCCGGCGCCGTCTTCCGGTGGCTCTCCTCCGCCGGCGACCTTTTGGTCGTCGGTGCTGAGGGGGGTCGCCGGACCCCGCGCGTCTGGATCGTTTTACCTTTAGGTTTTAGGGCCCAAGAAGTTTCGGGTTTTGGGTCATTCGACGTCTTGGCTTCGGCGGCGGCGGCGGCGATGCTGAATAAAAAAGCTCCGGATTCTTCTCCGGTGAGGCAATCGTCTCTATGGTCAGTGATGGATTTGGAAACCAGTCTGTTCAAGCGGGGATGTCATGGCGGCGGCGGCATCCTTGTGGTGGACATGTGTCATCGGGCTCTGCCGTTGCGACGGCATCTGCTCCAACGTTGGCGCGGAGCTTGGGAGGTAGTCGAGGAGCAGATGCAGATTGTGGTCTGCATCGACGACATCTGGAAGACGGAACGTGTGCTGGGTTCTTGTTCGTGGATGGCAGGTATGGTTTCCTCCCCCCGACATCTTAGTCATGTGGGGGTGCCATATCTGGAGTTCGATGGCGTGTCTGGGGTGTTGCCCCGGTCTGATTCGTTCAACGGTAATGGTTTCGCATTTGGAGAGCCACCTTGGAGGTCCGCAAAGCTGCATATCAGCGATGGATCCGCGTCGAGCTCGGGTGAGGAGGTGATCCGTCATTTTTTCTTTCGGTGGCTGCTATGGTGGTGCCGGAGGCAGGTGACTGTAGGATCGAAAGTATGTCTAGAGGGGGGGGGGTGATTAGACTACTTGACCAAATAAAACTTAACCTTTTCCCAGATTTTAGTTGTAGGCAGATTTTAGCAATAGTACATGTCAAGCATCACCCTACACATGCAATCCTAAGAGTATAGCAGCGGAATGTAAGCAATTGCATATGTATGTAAAGGAGGGATAGGAGATTTCAAACGCAATGAAGACAAGGTGGTTTTTGGCGTGGTTCCGATAGGTGGTGCTATCGTACGTCCACGTTGATGGAGACTTCAACCCACGAAGGGTAACGGCTGCGCGATTCCACGGAGGGCTCCACCCACGAAGGGTCCACGAAGAAGCAACCTTGTCTATTCCACCATGGCTTACGTCCACGAAGGACTAGCCTCACTCGGGGTAGATCTTCATGAAGTAGGTGATCTCCTTGCCCTTACAAACTTCTTGGTTCAACTCCACATCTGGTTGGAGGCTCCCAAGTGACACCTAACCAATCTAGGAGACACCACTCTCCAAAAGGTAATAGACGGTGTGTTGTTGATGAACTCCTTGCTCTTGTGCTTCAAATGATAGTCTTCCCAGCACTCAAACACTCCTCACATATTTGGCTATGGTGGATGAAGGATTTGAGTGGAAAGCAACTTGGGAGAGGCTAGAGATCAAGGTTCAAATGGTAGGAATGGAATATCTTGATCTCAACACATGAGTAGGTGGTTCTCTCTCAGAAAATGAATTGTGGAAGTGTAGGCACGTTCTGATGGCTCTCCTTACTGAGAAGGAGGGGGTGGAGGGGTATATATAGCCTCCACACAAAATCCAACCGTTACACACTTTTGACCCAACTCGGTGGCACCGAAACTATCATCTCGGTAGCACCGAACTGTGTAAAAGATATGAACTTTAGGAATCTCGGTGGGACCGATACAAACAACTCGGATGGACCGAAGTGCAATGGCTAGGGCAATCCTCATCTCGGTGGCACCGATTGCATCAACTCGGTAGGACCGAAGTGAAGCAATAAGGCAAGAGAGAGTTGGCAAGCCATCTCGGTGATACCGATATGCATAACTCGGTGAGACCGAAGTGAATGCAACCGATTACAGAGAGTTGGCAAGGCCATCTCGGTGGGACCAAGATCCGTTTCGGTGGATCCGATTTGTTAGGGTTTGGCAGTGGCTAAGTCTTGGATGAACTCGGTGGGGCCGGATTGGAAATTTCGGTGGGGCCGAGTTGGACTTTAGGTTTAGGACATATTTGGGTAGAGATAGTGGTTGAGGGTTTAGGAATACTGTCACTAAGCACTTGAGCAAAAGGGACCATTAAGCAACACCTCATCCCCTTTTAATAGTATTGGCTTTCCTATGGACTCAATGTGATCTTGGATCACTAAACCAAAAATGTAGAGTCTTGATCCTTTGCCAATCCTTGTCCTTAGCATTTTGAGGGGTCCACATCTCTAGTCCATGCCATGCCAATCATTGAACATCCTGAAATCTTAATCTTGAATGGACATTAGTTCAATGAGATATATGTTGTTATGAATTACCAAAACCACCAAGGGAGCAAATGTGCTTTCAATCTCCCCCTTTTTGGTAATTGATGACAACATATAGATCAAAGCTTCGACAGATGATTAAGTAAATGAGAAACATCATCGCTTTGAGAAGTATGTGATAAGCGAGAGCTCCCCCTAAATTTGTGCATTATTAAAAAATTGCATTTGAATGCAAATGCACAATTGATTAGGCTCATGGGTTACTCTCCCATGTCACATACATCTTGGTGGAGAGCGCAAAATGATAAGATTGGAATAATAGGCACGCATCACCAACATAAGTAATTGATCATACAAGATAATGAAAAGGATAAACATGGAACATCACAATAAGCATAATATGATCAATCAACATAGTATCTCACAAGCATAAACGACAGAATACTGTAGCAAGCGCACATAAAACGGAGTATCAACGAACAAGCAAACAAGTAGCAAATGAAACTCTCGAAGCAAATCAAAAACAAGAAACTCTCTCTCTCGAAGCCTATGATCTATACAAATTCTCCCCCTTTGGCAACAAGTACCAAAAAGTTCGAATCGTATAGCACTAGTCGGCTCTCTAGGCACGGTCCTCCGAAGCTCCTGAAGGCGACCTTCTGCTGGCTGCTCCGGTGTGCGTAGACGGCGTTGAGATGAGAGCATCCGCGAATGCTTCTGCTGATGACTGCTGGACTGGAGGAGTGGAGACCTGCTGTGGCACTGTGGCTGTGGCGGCTGGTGCAGATACTGTGGTCCGTGGATCCACAACTGGTATCGCAGCTGAAACTGCTCTGTGGTCGGTCTCTCATCTTCACTGTCATCTGATCTGGCTTGCTTGACAGCATCTACATCTCCTTGCAGCTGTTCCACTGAAGTCTGAATCTCAGTCACCTTGACATCCAAATCATGAAATTTGGTCTCAATGATCCGCTCAAAACTAGCCTGGGTCTGGGTGAGGTTGGCCAGACTTCGCTCAATCCTCAGAGTGGCTTCAAGCAGATATTATATTTGATCCTTTGGTGTCTTGAGATTCGCAATTGGAGCATTGGGAGCTGCTGCTTCCTGAGCTGCTTTAGCTTCTTGGGCTTTGCGGATTTCCTCTTGAGCTTGTGCAGACGTGGGATGCGAAGAATCCATCACTATGACGTTGTCCTCAAACTCTGGACGGAGTGGCAAATGCTCTCGATCAAGAAGATACGTGCTGGTTCCAACCTTGGAATTTATCAACAACTGAATATGTGGAGCATAACCACATGATCTCTTCTGATCCGCTGCTGTCCTCTTGATAGTCTCTACTATCAGGCTCATCACCTTGAATTTCTGAGGAGTATCAAATAAGTGCAACAAGTTGATGGAGTGGCCACGAATCATCTTATCATCGCCTGACTTGGGTAACAAGATGTACCGCAAGATTGTGTTTGAGGTGGCCAGACCTGGTAGCAAGTGCATCACTGATCCAAGCTTATGTGTTTCAAGATCCTTCTGAGGAATTGCAGTGTACATGTTGGCCATAGAGTTGTGATCCATCTTGAGCTTGTCATATATGTCAATGTCATCCTCCTCTTCCTTGGGTGCACCAAGAAGATTTGCCCACTCAAAGATGGTAGACTGGTATCTTATACTCTCAGTCATCCACACTATTCTGCCATCTGGATAGAAATGAGCAGTAGAGTAGAATTGCATGATCATCTCATCATTCCACTTGGTCAACTTCTTTCCAACAAATTCATCAACACCTGCAATCCTGAAGCTTTCATGGACGTGGGGGAAATAATCCTCGTTCTCATCGATGTATTCCCAATCCACCCAATTCATGTCACTGACTATGGGCTTCTTGTCAAGCAATACTGTCTCATAAAAGTCCTGTTGTTCACGGGTGTGAAAACGATAATCACAAGCAGTCCTTCTTCTGATAGCATAAGGATCTGACAATCTCCATTGACGCAGTCCTTTGTCCTTTCTCAACATCATGTTCTCAGCTACTGGGTGTGCGTTGTCATGGTCTGGTATCTTTGGCTTTAACTTTCTGAGCACTAGAGGCTCTTCATCAACATTTGATTCAGGCACTGGGGCCTTGTTCTTCTCTGCAGCTGATATGTTCCTGGTTGATCTCTTGGGTGCTGGTGCCTTAGGCTTTGACTTGGGAGGTGCAGCAGTCTTGATTGCATGAGACATGAGCTTCTGTGCTTTTGCAGGGGGTGCAGCAGCTGGCTCATCCTCCTCCTCTTTTTCCTCTTCAATCATCATAGTAGGTCTGCCAATCACACGGGCAAAAGATTTCCTTATCCTCTTCTTCTTAGTTCCTGCAGCTGTCTCTGTGTCACTGGGCTTCGGCATTGTCTGCTGAGGCACTTTCCTCACAACAGTTCTCTCTTTGACAGAGGTAGGCTTTGTGTTGTACTCCTTAGCAAGCACTACTCTCTTTTTCTTGGTTGCAGCTTCATTTGCAACAAAGTCCTCATCCTCACTGTCTGAGGTTTTCTTCTTCCGTGTTCTGGTTGCAGCTTTAGGAAGATCTGGAGAGCTTCTCTCTCCCTCATAGAAACTTTCATTATGGCTTGATCCTTCACTTTGTTCTTCATGCTGCCCTGACCTGTTTTGACTATCACTGACATCAGACATCTTGCTGAGCTGACCCTGTGAATAGATGGGTATAGGTAGAGTAGATGAGTCATCACAAAAAGCAGATAGTTTTTCAAAAAGTTGAGTTCAAACTTTAGTTCTAGGTTTTCACAGAATGCAGTTCGGATGGACCGAGTTGGTAATCTCGGTGACACCGAAGCACACTACAGAGACATGGCACGCCATTTCGGTCAGACCGAGATGGGTTTCGGTGGCTCCGAGATGCTAGGGTTTCACTGAGATTCACTTTCGGTCTTACCGATTCGCACAACTCGGTGGCACCGAGATGTACTAGTGCTATGGCCAGAGGCCAAATCGGTAGGACCGAAAATGTCGAATCGGTCGGTCCGAGATGCATTCGGCGGAAACCTAACCCTAAAATTTTTGCTCGAATTTCGTTCAAACGAACTAATCTGGTGGAAAGAGGATTGCATTCGTGGCAAGATTACAGGCAATCCAATCGTGCATTGAATCGGAAAAGGGAAGCACGAAAGGGATCGAAACTCACCCTAACTCGGTGGAGTTTCTCTATGGCGGCAACGGCGGTGGAGATTTCCGTTGACGGCGATGGAATCCTGCGGTGAGGGCGCGCTGGAGACGACGGTGATGATCCGAAGACCAACGGGGCGGCAGCAATGGGGCGCGGGCGCGTGACGGTTGAAGAAATTTTCAACCGCACGGTTCGCTGGGAATATATACCCATTCGCTGTCGGTGGCACCGAGTGGAACAAATCGGTAGCACCGAGACGTGCAACTGCTTGCAGTTACAGCAACTCGGTCCAACCGAGTTGGTCTAATCGGTAGCGCCGAGATGAAAGCCTAGATCAGTCTAAATGCTTTCGGTTCGACCGAGTTTGAGTAGGTTGGTCTGACCGAAATCAATTAGAAGGTTTTGGAGGTTCAGCCCTTTCAGATCGGTGGCTCCGAGTGCTCCTCACCCGGAGGGTCCGAAAATGACTTGTTCAATTTTTGTGATGCAGCAAGAATAGAATTTGAGACAAGAAAGCATAGATAGCTAGAGAATGTTCTTAGGCATTCTTGTACATCCACTTGGCCAGAAAAACCAAGACAATCAAAACAACAAATGGATGTCCTCGAATGATGAAAACATGCAAATCAACATGCTCACACAATAAGATAGCAAAAGAAATATGTGTCAAACATGCACAACCAATTCTAGCATCTATCAAGCAATGGCGATGACTAGGTCATCTATATATGAGTATATTGACTTAGGAGCCAAATGAGAACATTTGATCATAGGTCATACTCATCGTTTAAGCACAAGTGGGGTTACCACTTTTACATAAATCATTAATGTGTTCACACCATTAGAGTTGCTTTAGCTCAATTTTTAGAGCAAAGCTCCCCTAGATGCGATATCCCCCCTAAGAGGGTTGAACTAACCATGGGTTTTGTCGATGATGACTTCATGTAGATGTTGAAGCTATGGATGCTCAATGTTGATGTAGACCATCAAAAGTTGGGAGCAATCCTTTGGAGTTTTGTGCTTTCAATACCTACATGGGTTAGTCCCACACAAGGAACATACAAGGATATCCATAGACATAGAGTGAAATACACATGTGATGATGTCCATGAATGCATTGATTACCTTGTCCCTTGCCTTACCAACAAGAGGGTTTGTGACTCCATGAACTAGTGCAAAATGTGGAAGTTGGTTGCACAAGTCCTTGCCATAAAGAATATGAGTGAAGTTTCTTGGCGAAGTCACCCTCAAGAACTCTCTAGTTCTTCTTCTTTTGGATCCACATCAACTTGATGGGAATCCTTGGAGTTGTAGTAGCACTCGATGAAGTAGAACTTGATGAAGTCTTGGGAACCCACTTGACCATGGCTTGAGAAGCTTCTTCAAATGAATAAATTTCTTCTTGAAGCTTGTCCTTGCCTTTTAGCTTGTGGTCTTGTGGGGGAAGGTCTTCTTGAGCTTGTGTTCCCTTGAAGGAAGTAGGATCATACTTCTCTTGTTGAGGAACAAACTTCGTCTTGGGGTATTGACCTTCTTCCCACTCAACTCCATCGGCATTGAACTTTCGTTCAAAACCAACACCTTGGTTCTTCCGGTGCCTTCCTTGCTTGCGTACAATTTCCTCAAATTGTTTACTCCCGGCAAGACTCTTGTAGATACCTTTTTCTATAATTCCTTTCAATAGCATATTTTCTTGCTCAAGTGTAACTTGGCTAAGAGAATCATTAATGGAATCAATAGAACTACTAGAAGCAACAACATTGGATTTAGCATTGTTATTGTTACTACTAGAGGTAGAACCATTTTTACCCTTGTTGCTAGTTTGCTTAGGTTTAACTTGTGGCATAAAAGTAGACAAGAATAAACGTTTGGCAAGACATGAAGAACTCTTCTTTCGAAGATCGTCATTGATAGCTTTAAGAAACTCATGCTCTTGCTCTAAATTTAGCTTCTCGAAGCGTAGCTTCTCATGAGTTCTTAGAAGTTCTCTATGATCCTCTTGAGTTGTTTCATGAGCTAACTTAAGAGCATTTAGTTCTTTAGTTAGGCGCTCAATCTCCTTCATAGCATTGTCACTCGTTTCCTCTTGACTATCATGATTACTAGCATTTTCATCATAGCTCACATTACTAGCCCTATCAACAAGTAAATCATCATCACCAAGCAAATCATCTTCATCACTATTCAAATCAAGATACTCGGGGTGTGATACCTTGGGGCCTTTTGCCATGAAGTATCTTCCAATTCCTTCATTTGGTGAGTCAAATAGATCATAGGAGTTGGATGACACAAGTGCAAGTCTGGCAACACCTTCATCTTGACTATAGTCGTAGTTGGAGTGATAACTTCTCTCGGATTGGTTGTCGGAGTCGGAGCCGGAAACCCATTCACCAACATGAGCTTGATGTCTTCTTCTTGTGTAGCTCCTTGATGACTTGTCCTTCCTCTCCGAATCCTTACTTCTTCGAGAGTGTCTTCGTTCATAATAATCATCTCTACTCCTTCTCTCCTTACGAGGTGATTCATCTCTTCTATGTCTTCCTCTTGGTGATTCGTCTCTTCTCTTGTAGGGAGCCGTACACTCATTTGAGTAGTGTTCGGGCTTTCCACAATTGTAGCAATTACGGTCACGACTTGATGATCTTCTCTCATAGTGTCTTGAGCTAGAGTTTCTTTCTTTTCCTTTGTTCTTGTAGAACTTGTTGAACCTTTTCACCATTAGGCTAATCTCTTCATTGGATACTAGCTGGTCACTTGAAGTTGTTGGAGCATCGGTTGAGGCTTTGTAAGCACCACTTGACTTGTTGTGCAGCTCCTCTTTGTCCTTGAGTGACATTTCATGAGCGACAATCCTTCCAATGACTTCCGTGAGCTTGAGATCTTTGTAATTTGGCATCATTTGGATCAATGTGCAGACGGTATCATATTTTCCATCCAAAGCTCTAAGTATCTTTTTGATGATGAATTTGTCGGTCATCTCTTCACTTCCTAAGCCGGCAATCTCATTTGTGATGAGAGCGAGCCTAGAGTACATCTCTGCGACTCCTTCACCATCCTTCATCTTGAACTTATAAAGTTGACTTTGGAGCACATCCAACTTAGACTCCTTGACGGATTCGGTACCCTCATGCATATCAACCAAAGTATCCCAAATTTCCTTTGCATTCTCAAGGCGGCTGATTTTGTTGAATTCTTCGGGACATAGACCGTTGAATAGAATGTCACAAGCTTGAGCATTGTATTGCAACATCTTCAATTCTTCCGGGGTTGCTTCACGATCCGGTTCCTTGCCATTCTCAAAGAAGTCACCTTGCAAGCCAACACGAACAACAGCCCAAACGGCAGGGTTATGACCAAGAATATGCATTTGCATCTTATGTTTCCAACTAGCAAAGTTTGTACCATCAAAATATGGACCTCTACGGTGATAGTTACCCTCACTAGACGCCATACTCTCCTAGGTTGTGAAACCAAGGCTATGATCACCAAAGCTATGGAAATCAAGGCTTACGGAGACCAAAGCTCTGATACCACTTGTAGGATCGAAAGTATGTCTAGAGGGGGGGTGATTAGACTACTTGACCAAATAAAACTTAACCTTTTCCCAGATTTTAGTTGTAGGCAGATTTTAGCAATAGTACATGTCAAGCATCACCCTACACATGCAATCCTAAGAGTATAGCAGCGGAATGTAAGCAATTGCATATGTATGTAAAGGAGGGATAGGAGATTTCAAACGCAATGAAGACACGGTGGTTTTTGGCGTGGTTCCGATAGGTGGTGCTATCGTACGTCCACGTTGATGGAGACTTCAACCCACGAAGGGTAACGGCTGCGCGTGTCCACGGAGGGCTCCACCCACGAAGAAGCAACCTTGTCTATTCCACCATAGCTTACGTCCACGAAGGACTAGCCTCACTCGGGGTAGATCTTCACGAAGTAGGCGATCTCCTTGCCCTTACAAACTTCTTGGTTCAACTCCACATCTGGTTGGAGGCTCCCAAGTGACACCTAACCAATCTAGGAGACACCACTCTCCAAAAGGTAATAGACGGTGTGTTGTTGATGAACTCCTTGCTCTTGTGCTTCAAATGATAGTCTTCCCAGCACTCAAACACTCCTCACAGATTTGGCTATGGTGGATGAAGGATTTGAGTGGAAAGCAACTTGGGAGAGGCTAGAGATCAAGGTTCAAATGGTAGGAATGGAATATCTTGATCTCAACACATGAGTAGGTGGTTCTCTCTCAGAAAATGAATTGTGGAAGTGTAGGCACGTTCTGATGGCTCTCCTTACTGAGAAGGAGGGGGTGGAGGGGTATATATAGCCTCCACACAAAATCCAACCGTTACACACTTTTGACCCAACTCGGTGGCACCGAAACTATCATCTCGGTAGCACCGAACTGTGTAAAAGATATGAACTTTAGGAATCTCGGTGGGACCGATACAAACAACTCGGATGGACCGAAGTGCAATGGCTAGGGCAATCCTCATCTCGGTGGCACCGATTGCATCAACTCGGTAGGACCGAAGTGAAGCAATAAGGCAAGAGAGAGTTGGCAAGCCATCTCGGTGAGACCGATATGCATAACTCGGTGAGACCGAAGTGAATGCAACCGATTACAGAGAGTTGGCAAGGCCATCTCGGTGGGACCAAGATCCGTTTCGGTGGATCCGATTTGTTAGGGTTTGGCAGTGGCTAAGTCTTGGATGAACTCGGTGGGGCCGGATTGGAAATTTCGGTGGGGCCGAGTTGGACTTTAGGTTTAGGACATATTTGGGTAGAGATAGTGGTTGAGGGTTTAGGAATACTGTCACTAAGCACTTGAGCAAAAGGGACCATTAAGCAACACCTCATCCCCTTTTAATAGTATTGGCTTTCCTATGGACTCAATGTGATCTTGGATCACTAAACCAAAAATGTAGAGTCTTGATCCTTTGCCAATCCTTGTCCTTAGCATTTTGCGGGGTCCACATCTCTAGTCCATGCCATGCCAATCATTGAACATCCTGAAATCTTAATCTTGAATGGACATTAGTTCAATGAGATATATGTTGTTATGAATTACCAAAACCACCAAGGGAGCAAATGTGCTTTCAATGCGCTTTAGCAAGGGATGAGCGCGAAATCCGTTGCTTGTTCTTTCGGTAGCCTTCTTTCATTTCCGAATTTGCTTGCGAGCAGTCCTTGCATTAGTATGAGTTCGTTGACTGCGTAAGGGCGATCCATCTTGATGACGAATTCCACGATAACGAGAAATAGAAATTAATCGTTCGATGTCTGCTCGTTCTCCCCTCTTCAATTCCCAATGAACAACATGATCTTGAGCTATCATTTTTTCAATTTGGTCGATCTGATACTTAGTTAACTCATTCATCTTGATGTTCCCACTGATACCTAATCGATAACGAAGCTGAATGGCTTTTTTCGGTCCAATTCCATCCATTTTTGTTGAGGCAATTCTGACTTGTTCATCGGGAAGTGATCTAGCTCCTGAGATATATGACATTCTTTATCCTTATCTTTTCCTGGTCTTCTCGGCTGGAATCTACAATCTACACCTCTCCGAACACAAACACAATATCTTGAGTACCCGGAACCATGTTCAGTGCTGCAAAAGCGCAGCTGTAGCCCCCTAGAATCTTCGGCTCCTCATTTTTATTCAATTATGAAATGACTCATTTTGATGGAGATTTGTAGCATCATTCAAGTAAATACAAATTGAGATCGTAGAAACATGAGCTTGTGATATAGCTACACCTAATTCCAGACCGGTTAATGCTAGAACTATAAATAAGGGACCAAGATCTCCTATGAAATAGAAAATATTATCCAGAAATAGCATAGTCCAAGCAAGCCCACTTAAAATCTTTACTAAACTATGACCGGCCATCATATTAGCAAATAAACGTATTCCTAAGCTTAATGCACGAAAACAATAAGAGATTAGCTCAAGGAGTACTAAGAAAGGTGCTAACGGCAGTGGGACTCCCGCAGGTAATAAGAAGCTAAAAAAATGAAGCCCATGTCTTTGAAATCCAACGATCGTAATGCCTATAAAAATGGAAAATGAAAGAGCCAAAGTAATGAGAAAATGACTTGTCACTGTGAAGCTAAAGGGTATCATACCCTGGGGATTACGAAATAACGAAAAAGTAAAAGTGACCGAGATGCGAGGGAAAAACTTTTGTTTCACGTTTCCGGAAAGACCACCTATTTGTTCGTTTACCAGGTTCAGCACGAAATCATAAATAAGCTCGACCAAGGATTGCCATGCATTTGGCACTGACTTTCCACCTCCCTTTTTCGTAACAACAAAAAACAGAAAAATGACCAAAACGACAGTGAGCAGCATATACAAGGCTATATTTGTAAATGACAAATAATAGTTGCCCACATGAAGATCAATTATTGGGTAAATGGCAAATTGATCCAATGGGGTTGAAGGGTGGGCACCAGGCAGATTCCGGATAAAATTATCCATACCACCACCCGCCCGAATACCCTCTAATATGCCCTGCCAAGTTTCGCCATTTAGATGTCGGTCTCTCAATAATGTTCTAGCTAAATTGGCTGCTCCCTGTTCGGACTCATTTTGGCTCAAATACCTTCGTATTTGTAAAGCTATTATGACGCCGGCATCTCGCTCAAGCGTTGTTCGCATTACATGAAAGTTCTGAGAGATGTTGGTTTCGAAAAATTCATTTGGATCGGGAAGACGGGAACACTTACGAATTGGTTGATTCGTTGTAATAGCAGCAAATAGCATATTTCTATCCTTCATATCCGTAGAAATCAATCTCATCTCCAGGTAACTCCATCTTTTTCAGCTCTGCTCGCTCACTTTTGAAAGGAAAGGAGACTGATCTTGACGTCGGCGTTGGTTTTTCCAACGAAACGAATAAGTTTTGGATTGAGATTTCACATAAGCATTGCACAATGATCCGCATTAGGTGGGGAGCAGCAATGATACCGCCGGCCAGGAATAAGTACCTATCCCTCTTATACTTAAGAAAAGAGAATAGAAGTGGTTCCTTTTATTTCTATACGAAATACTTGATGCACTTATTGAATGGAAACTTGAATTGAGAGAAAAGGTGTGCTACGCTTCTTCATTCTCGTAACTCAATCAATATCAAGAACATAAAGAGTTTGTATAGAGATGGATTTCTCTTCAGTTCCAAGACTTTTTTTTGAATGGCTCGTGTTGCGCTAGTGACACGAGGGTAAAACGCTCGAGTTGGCTTGCTGACTCGAGGAGGGAAAGGCTCCATTTGCTTTAGTGAATGGAGGAAGAAACAACCATAGTAACTATCTATGAAATTGATTGATGGATATGAGAGTGGTGCAAGACCGGGACAGAGGAACCATAGGAATGTTATGTCAGGTTCCTTGCTCACTTCTCATGCCCAATATCATTCCTCCAACTCGGACTTTCATGCTATAATTAAGAACCCCCCTAAACAATGACAGCATACCGAGCGGGCCCTAAGTCTATCGGGGAGCTCAAATCCTCACTAGAATGAGGCACGTCTCGATCAATACATCTCGAATCTAAAGAGAGAATGTTATTGTTATGCTGTCCCCACTCTGGAGTATGATTGACCATATCATCCAGCGAGTGGTCTTAAGCGCTCAGTGCATCCATACTGAACTCGAATGTGCGTGCTTTGGAAGAGAAAGTAATGCGAACTACTAACTGTTATGCCGGCTTGGCCCGATCAAGACTTCTATCCCTCAGAAACTGTCTCGCGTCTTATCCATGTGCGCGGTTGAGGAAATTGGACTTCGTATTCTTCCTGGGTCTGGCTCGTGGGCCGACGTCATCTTGTGTTGTAATCGGGGCACGAGTATTCGAAGTAGAAGCGCTAACATTCCCCCTTCCTTGAGAAAGCGCTTGACCCCAAGCCGGTGCATAAGGAAAACGAGTCTTCAGGTCGATGAGGTCCTCCCAAGTATTGTCCAGTGCCATCGACTCGGACCAGCGAATCAAGCCTTGTTCTAGGACTTGATCTCCCTTTATTACTTATACCAATGACTCACCAAAACTTGCATAGGGACAGAGGGATTCTCAGTCTCAGATGGTAAACGAGAGGATACCTGAGACAGTGGGCGGGGGAACAACACGTCGAAGCTTAGAGACGTGAAAAATACAGGGTGCACTTGAAAAGTTGAAGGTAGCTCCCGGTGTTAATATGGAACAGCACCAACACGTGCTAGAATCTTGTAAGGCCCAAAGTATCGGAAGGAAGGGTTGTGACATTCTTCCCCTAAAAGGTGCACATCCATCGATTCCTTCATCTAGTGTAGTGCTCTGTTCAGAGACCAAGGAAGCTATTAGTTTGAGTTCCTGATTTCCTTGTTGCCGACTAGATTGCTTACCGACTTTCATGATGGAAGAAGATACCGACTTGAGGGAAGGCGGTACAGAGCAGCAGCCTAGGGATAAGCAGGAATTCAGGTTAGCTTTTCTGTTTTCCGAATCTTACCCACCTGAGAGTCCTAGTCTTGAAAGGGCGCCTTGGCCATCCAGCCTTATCGCAGAATTGATCCAAAAGTTGTGAGCCGATAGAAGTGGAAAGATAGTAGGTTTCAGAAAGGAAATATTCCAATGGTTAGATTACCTCCATCTCGGTCAACGATGGGGATTTGTGAAGGTATCAAACTTAAGCTATCTATATAATGACAATTTTTTATGTAGCTTCACGTCTACCTATACCAAAGGGTTTCTATAGTATGCCGAACTAGTGACAGTACCAAATGGTCAATGCCTACCTCAAAGGTTTGCATCTATAGAGTTACGAATTGCCTAATGTCACCTCGGACATTGATGTCAAGCTCAGAGACGTTCTGCTACCTTTTCAGTTTTGTCATGCCGGTCATTATGTGACTTGTACTTTAATCTTTATGATATGAATGAGACACATATCACCATGCCAAAAAAAAAAGAACTTCAAAGAGTGCCCCAAGATTTCTACCAGAGAAAATAGGACGAAAACGTGCATCAACCCCTATGCATAGATTACCCCAATGTCACCTCGGGAATCAGCGAGTTGAGTGCCAAAACATACATCAAGTGAATCAATATAATACCCCATTGTCACCACGGGTATTCATATGCAAGACATACATCAAGTGTTCTCAAATCCATAAAAGTATTCAATCCGATAATAGTGAAACCTCAAAGATAAAAACTCAATTCATCGCAACAAGATAGAGGGGGGAAAACATCATATGATCCAACTATATTGACAAGGCTCGCGGTACATCAAGATCGTGCCAAATCAAGAACACGATAGAGAGATCAAACACATAGCTACTGGTACATACCCTTAGCCCCGAGGGTGAACTACTCCTTCCTCGTCATGGAGACCGCCGGGATGATGAAGATGGCCTCCAGTGATGATTCCCCCCTCCGGCAGGGTGCCGGAAAAGGGTTGTAGATGAGATCGTGGAGGTACAGAGGCTTGCGGCGGCGTAGTCGAAGCTCTAGGGTTATTTCTGGAGGTTTCTGAATATATAGGAATTTTTGGCGTCGGAATCACGGAAAGAGGAGCCACAGGGGCCCCACGAGGCACCAGGGTGCGCCCCGGGGGGGTGGCGCGCCCAGGTGGCTTTTGGGGCCCCTGTGGGTCTTCTGCTGCTCTCCCGAAGCTTCCTGGGTTCCTTTCCTTCCAGAAAAAATCATCAAAAAGTTTCGCTGCATTTGGACTTCGTTTGATATGGATTTTCTGGAAAACCAAAAACAAGCAGAAAACAGCAACTGGCACTGGGCACTAGGTCAATATGTTAGTCCATGAAAATCATATAAAATCCATATAAAAGTGCACCAAAATCACACAAAACTATAATAAACATGGCATGAATACTTCATAAATTATAGATACGTTGGAGACGTATCACAAGGTTGATGTAGAAGCCCTCCGTGATCAATTCCCCCTCTGGCAGAGTACCTGAAAAGGCCTCCAGATGGGATCGCGGAAGAACAGAGGCTTGCGGCGGCAGAAATGTTTTTTCTTCTAGCTCTCTGATGGTTTACGAATATTTGTGAATTTATAGGAGTGGAATTAGGTCAAACAGAGCCACGTGGGCCCCACAAGGCATCAGGGCGCGCCCCCCTGGGACCGCGCCCTATTGCCTTGTGGAGGTTTCACGAACCTTCTGGCCTCCTCTCCAAGTCTCCAGAGTCTCTTTTGTCCAGAAAAAAATCTCCAAAAAGTTTCGTGGCATTTGGACTTCGTTTGGTACTGATTCTCTAAAAAGCCAAAAACAAGCAGAAAACAGCAACTAACACTGGGCACTAGGTTAATAGGTTAGTCCCAAAAAATGATATATAATTGCATATAAAAACATCCAAGATTGATACTATAATAGCATGGAACAATCAAAAATTATAGATACGTTGGAGATGTATCAAGCATCCCCAAGCTTAATTCATGCTCGTCCTCGAGTAGGTACATGATAAAACAATTTTTTTGATGTGGAATGCTACGTATCATGTTTCATCATGTAATCATTCTCTTACGGCATGAATATTAAGATCCGAATGATTCAAAGGAATAGTCTATAATTTGATATAAAGACATCAATACTCAGGCATACTAACAAACAATCTTGTCTTTCAAGATAAAAATGCTAAAGAAAGTTATCCCTACAAAATCATATAATCTTGTCATGCTCCATCTTCTTAACATAAAGTATTTATC
Organism: Elymus sibiricus; assembly: GCA_039707655.1. Classification (NCBI taxonomy): domain Eukaryota; kingdom Viridiplantae; phylum Streptophyta; class Magnoliopsida; order Poales; family Poaceae; genus Elymus; species Elymus sibiricus. The sequence continues at coordinate 434,474,687 of CM077666.1, forward strand.
ATGCACTACCCCGATGACAAACCGAGCAATTGGTTCATACTTTTTAACGCGCTTCAGCTTGTTCAACTCCCACTCAATATATGAGCGCAAGCCATGGATATAGCACTATGGGTGGAATAGAGTGTGGTGGTAGAGGTAAATAAGAGAAGTCAAAAATAAGAAGATAATCTCACATCGACGAGGCTAATCAACGGGCTATGGAGATGCCCATCAATTGATGTCAATGCAAGGAGTAGGGATTGCCATGCAACGGATGCACTAAGAGCTATAAGTGTATGAAAGCTCAACATGAAAACTAAGTGGGTGTGCATCCAACTTGCTTGCTCATGAAGACCTCGGGCATTTGAGGAAGCCCGTCATCAGAATATACAAGCCAAGTTCTATAATGAAAAATTCGCACTAGTATATGAAAGCGACAAAATAGGAGACTCTCTATATGAAAAACATGGTGCTACTCTGAAGCACAAGTGTGGAAAAAGGATAGTAACATTGCCCCTTCTCTATTTTTCTCTCATTCATTTTTTTTCATGGCTCTTTTTCACCTTTTTTTATATTTAAAACAGTCTCCTGGACCTCATCCCCACTTTTTCGAGGACTCATTAGTCTCCACCATTCTTTCCTCACTAGGACAATGCTCTAATAATGATGATCACCGCACTTCTATTTACTTACAACTCAACATTACAACTCGATACTAGAACAAAAATATGACTCTATATGAATGCCTCTGGAAGTGTACCAGGATGTGCAATGATGCTAGCGTAACATGTATAAAAATGATGAACGGTGGCTGAGCCACAAATACTATGTCAGCTATATGATCATGCAAAGCAATATGACAATGATGATGTATGTCAAAAAAACGGAATGGTGGAAGTTGCATGGCAATATATCTCGGAATGGCTATGGAAATGCCATGATAGGTAGGTATGGTGGCTGTTTTGAGGAAGATATAAGGAGGCTTATGTGTGATGGAGCGTATCATATCATGGGGTTTGGATGCACCGGCGAAGTTTGCACCAACTCTCGATGTGAGAAAGGGCAATGCACGGTACCGAAGAGGCTAGCAAATTGTGGAAGGGTGAGAGTGCGTATAATCCATGGACTCACATTAGTCATAAAGAACTCACATACTTATTGCGAAATTTTATTAGCCCTCGAAGCAAAGTACTACTACGCATGCCCCTAGAGGGACAGATTGGTAGGACAAGGTACATCGCTTGTCCCCGACCGCCACTCATAAAGTAGACAATCAATAATAAATCATGCTCCAACTTCTTAGCATAACGACACATGATACGTGCATGCTTCGGTAATCACAAACCTTAACAAAATTATTCTTACTAAACCACAATCATCTACTAGTACCTCCCCCATATTACCATCTTAATATTGCAAAACTATTGCAAGGAATCAAATTTATCATATTCAGTGATCGACATGAAAGTTTTTCTTATATCCCTCTTGTATACCTATCATATCAGGACCAAATTCATAACTCGTGCATATTACCATTGCTATAATGAGACTCTCAAAAAGATATAAGTGAAGCATGAGAGCGCAACTATTTCTTTAAAATATAACCACCGCCGTGCTCTAAAAGATATAAGTGAAGCACTAGAGCAACTGCCTAGCTCAAAAGATATAAGTGAAGCACATAGAGTATTCTAACAAATCACGAATAATGTGTGTCCCTCTCAAAAAGGTGTGTTCAGCAAATATAATTGTGAAAAATTAAAAAGCAAACAAAATCAAACAAACTATATCACAAGACGCTCCAAGTAGAACACATATCATGTGATGAATAAAAATATAGCTCCAAGTGAGTTACTGATAGATTGTAGACGAAAGAGGGGATGCCTTCCGGGGCATCCCCAAGCTTAGACGCTTGAGTCTTCCTTGAATATTACCTTGGGGTGCCTTGGGCATCCCCAAGCTTAGGCTCTTGCCACTCCTTATTCCTTTATCCATCGTAGTCTCACCCAAAACTTGAAAACTTCAGCACACAAAACTCAACAGAAACTTCGTGAGATCCGTTAGTATAAAAAATAAATCCTTAACTATAGGTACTGTTGTAAATTGATTCATATTTAATATTGGCATAATTCTACTGTACTCCAACTTCTCCATGACTCATACCCCCCGATACGATCCATAGATACATCAAAATAAGCGAACTATGCAACAAAAACAGAATCTGTCTAAAACTGAACAGTCTGTAAAGATCTGAATTATGGTCATACTTATGTAACTCCAAAAATTCTGAAAATTTAGGACAACGTGGGAAATTCATATATCAATGTTGTGTAAAAAATTCAGAAGGTTCTGGAATTCTAGAGAAAAGTAGAAATTCCAGCACTGGACGGAAAAGTTTCTGTTTTCAAACAGCATCAATCATACTATCTTCCAAATCATCCCAAAGGCATTACTTGGCACAAACACTAATTAAAACATAAAAATACAATCATAACAGAAGCTATAATTGTGTAAACACTCAAAAATAGAAGGTAAAAGCAAAAAATTATTTTATTCATTGGGTTGCCTCCCAACAAGCGCTATTGTTTTATGCCCTTAGCTAGGCATAATGCATAGTTTCAAGTGTTGTCCTCCTTGGTTTCCAACTCCTCAATCACACATCCATTTTTTCTAGTAGATTTAACATAGGAGTTTCTCATCATCACACTTTTAGGCACAAAATCAAGAATTTTACTTTTATGGATAGGTTCCTTAATTATATCAATGAAATTGGGGTGCACGCTAATCATTTTAAGATCCTCACTCCCTTTACCAGAGGTAGCACCCTTGACCTTAGGAACATATATAAATTTGCAATTTTTATTTGGGGGAGTCCTATCAATGTTTTTAGCGGAGGAAAAGGCGGAACCTAAGTTATTGATAATCTCTTCCAACTTGTCAATTCTAGCGGGGCTTTGTTCTATCCTTTCGTTAATTATCGGTTCCTTTTCCTTTAATTTTTTCAAAGCAATTCCCACCTTAGAACCAAATTGAGTAATATGATTGTGAACCTTTCTGTCTAAATTTTCAAGATGTTCAATAGTAGGCATTTTATTTTCTATAGCTTCTAACCTTTGCATAACATGCTCCAAAGTCAATGTCGTTTCATTAATAATGATAGGGGGTGAACCCACTAAATTTCCCATAGCATTGAAAGAATCCAAAGTGGGACACATCAAGAAATTTCCTCCGGTAATAGTGTCAAGCACAAATCTATAACAAGTAGTAATTCCCACATAAAAATTTCAAAGAAGAACGGTAGTGGATTGCTTACGAGTTGATCTATTTTGAGCATCACAAATCCTATACCAAGCATCTTTTAAATTCTCTCCTCCCCTTTGTTTAAAATTAAGTACTTCATTTTCAGGGGTAATAGTAACGAGCGAAGAACTAGCCATAATGGTGAAGCAAACTAGCAAACAAGCAAATAAAATATTTTTGTGTTTTTGTAAAAGAAAATTAGAAGTGGGGGAGATGAAAACGAGAGGCAAATGCAAATAAAAGGCAAATAAAGTAAATGCAAGTGAATGATAGTTTATGCGAAGGTACTTGGTAATTTTGATGATGTCTCCCCGGCAACGGTGCCAGAAATTCCTCTTGCTACTTGTACTCTGCGTTGGTATTTCCCCGAAGAAGAGAGGATGATGCAGCACAGTAGAGATAAGTATTTCCCTCAGTTAAGAACCAAGGTTATCAATCCAGTAGGAGAACCAAGCAAAATTCCGTTAAGCGCACCTTGACACACAAGAGCAAACACTTGCACCAAACGCAAATAAGAGGGTTGACAATCCTCTTAGCGGTTATTTATAAGGATTAAATCTTATCAAGGTAAATAGATAAACTAAAATACTAATTAAAATAAAAGTAAATAAATTGCAGCAAGGTATTTTTAGTTTTTTAATATGATAAAGATAGACCCGGGGGCCATAGTTTTCACTAGAGGCTTCTGTCTCGAGCGCAGAAACATACGGTGGGTAAACAAATTACTGTTGGGCAATTGATAGAAAAGCAAATAATTATGACGGATTCATGGCAATGATCATGTATATAGGCATCACGTCCGAGACAGGTAGACCGACTCCTGCCTGCATCTACTACTATTACTCCACTCATCGACCGCTATCCAGCATGCATCTAGAGTATTAAGTTAATAAAAACAGAGTAACACCTTAAGCAAGATGACATGATGTAGAGAAGCAAATTCAAGCAGTATGAATAAACCCCATCTTTTTATCCTTAATGGAAACAATACAAATACGTGTCATGTCCCCTTCTGTCACTGGGATTGAGCACCGCAAGATTGAACTCATCACAAAGCACCTCTCCCATTGCAAGATAAATCAATCTAGTAGGCCAAACCAAATCGATAGATCGGAGATAAATACAAAGCTATATTTAATCATGCATAAAAGAGTTCATAGAAGACTCAAATATTTCTCATGAATAATCTGATCATAAACTCACAATTCAACGGATCCCAACAAACACACCGCAAAAGAAGATTACATCGGATAGAACTGCAAGAACATCAAGGAGAACATGGTATTGAAGATCAAAGAGAGAGAAGAAGCCGTCTAGCTACTAGCTATGGACCCGTAGGTCTGTGGTAAACTACTCACACATCATCGGAAGGGCAGCAAGGTTGATGTAGAAGCCCTCCGTGATCGATTGCCCCTCCGGCAGAGTACCGGAAAAGGCCTCCAGATGGGATCGCGGAACAACAGAGGCTTGCGGTGGCATAAAGGTTTTTTCTTCTGGCTCTCTGATGGTTTCCAAATATTTGTAAATTTATAGGAGTGGAATTAGGTCAAACGGAGCCACATGGGCCCCACAAGGCATCATGGCGCCCCTCCCCCCCGGGGCCGCGCCCTGTTGCCTTGTGGAGGCTTCGCGAACCTTCTGGCCTCATCTCCAAGTTTCCAGGGTCTCTTTTGTCCAGAAAAAAATCTCCAAAAAGTTTCGTGGCATTTGGACTTCTTTTGGTACTGATTCTCTAAAAAGCCAAAAACAAGCAGAACACAGCAACTGGCACTGGGCACTAGGTTAATAGGCTAGTCCCAAAAAATGATATATAATTGCATATAAAAACATCCAAGATTGATACTATAATAGCATGGAACAATAAAAAATTATAGATACGCTGGAGACGTATCACACCGCAAGATTGAACCCATCACAAAGCACCTCTCCCATTGAAGATAAATCAATCTAGTTGGCCAAACCAAACGGATAGATCAGAGAGAAATACAAAGGTATAACAATCATGCATAAAAAAGTTCAGAAAAGACTCAAATATTTCTCATGAATAATCTGATCATAAACCCACAATTCATTGGATCCCAACAAACACACCACAAAACAAGATTACATCGAATAGAACTCCAAGGAGATCGAGGAGAACATTGTATTGAAGATCAAAGAGAGAGAAGAAGCCATCTAGCTACTAGCTATTTACCCGTAGGTCGGTGGTAAACTACTCACACATCATCGGAAGGGCAGCAAGGTTGATGTAGAAGCCCTCCGTGATTGATTCCCCCTCCGGTAGAGTATGAAAAAAGGCCTCCAGATGGGATCACGGAAGAACAGAGGCTTGCGGCGGTGGAAAAGTTTTCTCGTCTGTCTCTCTGGTATATTGGGAATATTTGGTAATTTATAGCGCTGGAATTAGGTCAAGATGTGCCACGAGGGGCCCACAAGCCTGGGGAAGCGCCCTCCAGGCTTGTCGCTCCCTCGTGACTCGTCTGGTCTTCTCCCAAAGCTTCTAGGGTCCCTTCTGGTCCAGAAAAAATTAATCCAAAGTTTTTTCTTCGTTTGGACTCCGTTTGATAATGATTTTCTGAAAAGGCAAAATTAGGCAAAAAAACAGCAACTGGCACTGGGCACTAGGTTAATAGGTTAGTCCCAAAAAATGATATATAATTGCATATAAAACATCCAAGATTGATACTATAATAGCATGGAACAATCAAAAATTATAAATACGTTGGAGACGTATCAAGCATCCCCAAGCTTAATTCCTGCACGTCCTTGAGTAGATAAATGATAAAAATAGAATTTTTGATGTGGAATGCTACCTAACATGTATCATCATGTAAATTTTTTTTACGGTATGAATATTAAGATCCGAATGATTCAAAGCAATAGTCTATAATTTGATATAAAGACATCAATACTCAAGCATACTAACAAACAGTCAAGTCTTTCAAAATAAAAATGCTAAAGAAAGTTATCCCTACAAAATCATATAATCTTCTCATGCTCCATCTTCTTAACAAAAAGTATTTATCATGCACTACCCCGATGACAAGCCTAGCAATTGGTTCATACTTTTTAACACGCTTCAGCTTTTTCAACCCCCACGCAATACATGAGCGCAAACCATGGATATAGCACTATGGGTGGAATAGAATATAATTGTAGAGATTAATAAGGGGAAGTCAAAAAGAAGAAGATAGTCTCACATCGATGTGTCAAATCAACGGGCTATGGGGATGCCCATCAATTGATGTCAATGCGAGGAATAGGGATTGCCATGCAATGGATGCACTAAGAGCTAAAAGTGTATGAAAGCTCAAAATAAAAACTAAGTGGGTGTGCATCCAACTTGCTTGCTCATGAAGACCTCGGGCATTTGAGGAAGCCCATCATCAGAATATACAAGCCAAGTTCTATAATGAAAAATTCCCACTAGTATATGAAAGTGACAACATAGGAGACTCTCTATATGAAAAACATGGTGGTACTTTGAAGCACAAGTATGGAAAAAGATAGTAACACTGCCCCTTCTCTCTTTTTCTCTCATTTTTTTTGTTGGGCTCTTTTTGGCCTCTTTTTTTTATTATCCTCACCGGGACAATGCTCTAATAATGATGATCATCACACTTCTATTTAATTACAACTCAAAAATTACAACTCGATACTAGAACAAATATGACTCTATATGAATGCCTCTGGCAGTGTACCAGGATGTGTAATGATACTAGCGTAACATGTATGAAAATGATGAACGGCGGCTGAGCCACAAATACTATGTCATCTATATTGATCATGCAAAGCAATATGGCAATGATGATGTGTGTCATATAAAAAGAACGGTGGAAGTTGCATGGCAATATATCTCGGAATGGCTATGGAAATGCCATAATAGGTAGGTATGGTGGCTGTTTTGAGGAAGATATAAGGAGGCTTATGTGTGATAGAGCGCATCATATCACAGGGTTTGGATGCACCGGCGAAGTTTGCACCGACTCTCTAGGTGAGAAAGGGCAATGCACAGTACCGAAGAGGCTAGCAAATTGCGGAAATGTGAGAGTGCGTATAATCCATGGACTCACATTAGTCCTAAAGAACTCACATACTTATTGCGAAAGTTTATTAGCCCTCGAAGAAAAGTACTACTACGCATGCCCCTAGGGGGATAGATTGGTAGGAAAAGATCATCGCTCGTCCCCGACCGCCACTCATAAGGTAGACAACCAATAATAAATCTTGCTCCAACTTCTTAGCATAACGACAGACCATACGTGCATGCTTCGGGAATCACAAACCTTAACACCAATATTCTTACTAAACCACAATTATCTACTAGCACCTGTCACATATTACCATCTTAATATCACAAAACTATTGCAAGGATTCAAACTTATCATATTCAGTGATCTACATGAAAGTTTTTATCATATCCCTCTTGAATACCTATCATATTAGGACCAAATTCATAACCCGTGCATATTACCATTGCTATTTATTAGACTCTAAAAAAGATATAAGTGAAGCATGAGAGTGCAACTATTTCTTTAAAATATAACCACCGCCATGCTCTAAAAGATATAAGTGAAGCACTAGAGCAATTGCCTAGCTCAAAAGATATAAGTGAAGCACATAGCGTATTCTAACAAATCACGAATAATGTGTGTCCGTCTCAAAAAGGTGTGTTCAGCAAAGATGATTGTGGCAAACTAAAAAGCAAACAAACTATAACACAAGACGCTCCAAGTAAAACACATATCATGTGATGAATAAAAGTATAGCTCCAAGTGATATACCGATAGATTGTAGACGAAAGAGGGGATGCCATCCGGGGCATCCCCAAGCTTAGACGCTTGAGTCTTCCTTGAATATTACCTTGGGGGTGCCTTGGGCATCCCCAAGCTTAGGCTCTTGCCGCTCCTTATTCCTTCATCCATCGTGGTCTCACCCAAAACTTGAAAACTTCAGCACACAAAACTCAACAGAAACCTCATGAGATCCGTTAGTATAACAAACAAATCTTTAACTTTAGGTACTGTTATAAATTGATTCATATTTAATATTGGCATAATGCTACTGTACTCCAACTTACCCATGGCTTATAGCCCCCGATACAATCCATAGATTCATCAAAATAAACAAACTATGCAACAAAAACAGAATTTGTCTAAAACAGAACAGTCTATAAAGATCTATTTAAAAGCCATACTTCTATAACTCCAAAAATTCTGAAAAATTAGGACAACGTAAACAATTCATATTCAATAATTTGTAAAAAATTCAGAATTTTATAACTCTCGAGTACAGAACCAAAAATCCAGCACTGAACTCAAAACTTTCTGTTTTCAAACAGCATCAATCATACTATCATCCAAATCATCCCAAAGGCATTACTTGGCACAAACACTAATTAAAAGATAAAAATCACAATCATAAGAGAAGCTATAATTGTGTAAATGCACAAAACAGAAGTAAAAAGCAAAAATTTAAGATACATTTTGGGTTGCCTCCCAACAAGAGCTATTGTTTTATGCCCCTAGCTAGGCATAATGCATAGTTTCAAGTATTGTCATCCTTAGTTTTTGAATCTTGGGGTGTGTTCTTATCAAGATGCTTTTCAAAAAAAAAGGGAAACACATCATCGATCAAGATTTTATCATTATTAAGGTAACTTTCATCAAATCCTTGTTGATTCCCCTTTACGATCCAAGAATATTTTTGATTAATACCATTGAAAACTTGTTGGATAATATGTAAAGGAGGGACTTCCTTTTTAGTATTTTCATCATAAGCATGATCATCACCAAATACATATCTCATCATATAATCTTCATCATATAAAATTTCATCTATCACAGGGTGTTCATGACTCATAATATAAAAATCAAAGATTTCTCTAGCTTCTCGAACTATGTAATCAAATTCATTCATAAGGATAAGAGTAGCTATCTTTTTAGCCTTAGGGTTATTTATAATGGGTAACTCATAGAACAATCTTTGCAAAGTGGGATGAGTTCGTACAAATCTTCTTTCAAGTTTAAGAACAAGTGCAGAAATAGCTTCGGCGTAACTATTGGTTCTTTTAAGAATGGGAATGTCATTGCAAACCAAAGTTCCCGTACAAGTAAAGAATTCTTGGATGATACTTTTTCCTATGATATTCCCACTTCCCGTCACAAAAATTTTAGTATCCAAATTTGAGGGAATTTCTATCTTAGGGATTTTACCATCCTCACCTTTTTCAATAACAAACTCAGACATGGTAGCAGTTTCAAGCAAGCAAACTAGAATATTTTTGTGGTTTTTGTAAAATTGTTTTAGAAGTGGGGGAGATGAAAACGAGAGGAAAATGCAAATAAAAAGGCAAATGAAAATAAGAGCAAGTAGATGATAGTTTATGCGAAGGTACTTGATAGGTTTTGGTGATGTCTCCCCGGCAACGGCGCCAGAAATTCTTCCTGCTACTTGTGAACTGCGTTGGGATTTCCCCGCAGAGGAGAGGATGATGTAATAAAGTAGAGATAAGTATTTCCCTCAGTTAAGAACCAAGGTTATCAATCCAGTAGGAGAACCACACAGAACCTCGTTAGCAGCACCTACACACACAAAAGCAAATACTTGCACCCAACGCAAACAAGAGGGTTGTCAATCCCCTTGGCGGTTACTTGCAAGGATTAATTCTGATAGTGATGGATAGAAAAGTAAATTGCAAAATAAAAGAAAGGAAATAAAATTGCAGCAAGGTATTTTTGGATTTTAATATATGATGGATAAATGACCCGGGAGCCATAGTTTTCACTAGAGGCTTCTCTCTCGAACGCATAGCATACGGTGGGTAAACAAATTACTGTTGGGCAATTGATAGAAAAGTGCATAGTTATGACGATATTCAAGGCAATGATCATGTATATAGCCATCACGTCCGAGACAAGTGGACCGACTCCTGCCTGCATCTACTACTACTACTACTCCACCCATCGACCGCTATCTAGCATGCATCTAGGGTATTAAGTTAATGAAAACAGAGTAACGCCTTAAGCAAGATGACATGATGTAGACAAAGTAAACTCAAGCAATATGATTAAACCCCATCTTTTTATCCTCAATGGCAACAATACAAATATGTGTCTTGTCCCTTTCTATCACTTGGATATAGAATACCGCAAGATTGAACCCATCACAAAGCACCTCTCCCATTGCAAGATTAATCAATCTAGTTCGCCAAACCAAACGGATAGATCAGAGAGAAATACAAAGCTATAACAATCATGCATAAATAAGTTTAGAAAGACTCAAATATTTCTCATGAATAATCTGATCATAAACCCACAATTCATCGGATCCCAACAAACATACCGCAAAAGAAGATTACATCGAATAGAACTCCAAGGAGATCGAGGAGAACATTGTATTGAAGATCAAAGAGAGAGAAGAAGCCATCTAGATACTAGCTATGGACCCGTAGGTCGGTGGTAAACTACTCACACATCATCAGAAGGGCAGCAAGGTTGATGTAGATGCCCTTCGTGATCGATTCACCCTCCGACAGAGTACCGGAAAAGGCCTCCAGATGGGATCGTGGAAGAACAGAGGCTTGCGGCGGCGGAAAAGTTTTCTCGTCTGTCTCTCTGGTATATTGGGAATATATGGGAATTTATAGCGCTGGAATTAGGTCAAGATGTGCCACGAGGGGCCCACAAGCCTAGGGGGCGCGCCTACCCCCCTGGGCACGCCCTCCGAGCTTGTCACTCCCTCGTGACTCATCTTGTCTTCTCCCGAAGCTTCTAGGGTCCCTTCTGGTCCAGAAAAAATTAATCCAAATTTTTTTCTTCGTTTGGACTCCGTTTGATAATGATTTTCTGAAAAGGCAAAAACAGGCAAAAAATAGCTACTGGCACTGGGCACTAGGTTAATAGGTTAGTTCCAAAAAATGATACATAATGGCATATAATTGCATGTAAAACATCCAAGATTGATACTATAATAGCACGGAACAATCAAAAATTATAGATATGTTGGAGACGTATCAAGCATCCCCAAGCTTAATTCCTGCTCGTCCTCGAGTAGGTAAATGATAAAAACAGAATTTTTGATGTGGAATGCTACCTAACATGTTTCATCATGTAATTCTTTTTTTAAGGTATGAATATTAAGATCCGAATGATTCAAAGGAATAGTCTATAATTTGATATAAAGACATCAATACTCAGGCATACTAACAAACAATCATGTCTTTCAAGATAAAAATGCTAAAGAAAGTTATCCCTACAAAATCATATAATCTTGTCATGCTCCATCTTCTTAACATAAAGTATTTATCATGCACTACCCCGATGACAAGCCGAGCAATTGCTTCATACTTTTTAATGCACTTCAGCTTTTTCAACCCCCACGCAATACATGAGCACAAGCCATGGATATAGCACTATGGGTGGAATAGAATATAGTTTGATATTTATATAATAAATGTTTTCTTACCATTTCTTTCAACCATGTATCTAGTGGCATTGTTGGCTTTTCTTTTGCATCCTTTTCTTCATTCTTCCACAGATCCTGCAAAAGGCTCATTTCTTTCGAGGTGGCTAACCTCTCTGGAATAGTCATGACTAAAGCATTATCGTGGAAATTATCGCAAGCAAGGTAAATAGGATACAATTTTCTATAAGCACTACCAAGCACTATATCATTTATCCATGCGTCTCCCATGTAATGTAAAATTTCTTCGACACCATAATAAAGTACCAACTGAAGAACTTCAATACTAGCATTGCATTTATCACTACTATTATAATTTGCTAGTATTGGATCAGCATTGTACTTACATTGATAAGCGTAGTGTCCTTCCATTTTACAATCTTGGCACGTTACAAAGTAGTCATCGCGTGTAATTGTTGCCCAGCCTTCCAGTAGTGCTATACATTCTTTTATCTTCTCATCGTTGATAGCCAAAGGTGGAATTTTGTCGCTCTTCTCCTCCATCGCAGATTCCTTCAATTCCTGAGTAGACATCTCAGAAGACATGATTAGTAGATTTTTGCAACAAACAAAAGTAAACTAAATGTGAATGAGAAAGTAATAGCCAAGCCCTATGCTCCTAGGCAATGGCGCCAAAAAAAGCTTGATGTCCTGCAAGTGCACAGGGCTATGTAGCAATTTCGTGATAAGTAAGGTTTGTCGATCCCACAGGGAACGAATAGGTTGGCACAAAAATCCCCGCAGCTGTGTTGTCACTAACACAACCACGCTCACACCCAAACCGGAGTTTGGAAATAGCTCACTTAAGTAAGTTGCAAGGGAAAGGTAAAAAAAAGAATAAACTAAACTAGAGAGAACGGGAAATAAATACTAAACTAAGCGGAAGAAATAAACTAAGAGAAGTATGTGATGTTCTAGATGAGATTGTTGGCATCTAGGTACGGCCTCGTTCGGTACCGGCGCAGAATGGAGTTAGGGTTTTATGACTATGTCACGTTGTGACTAAGTCAGTACCTGCACTATAGGATACGGTGGTCTACTTCTGGTGGGCGGTCCCTTACATGACATTATCTCTCAAGACGCGTTGTTGAGATAACTCATTCATCCTACTACGTGTCCCATACCAGAGGCGACTAACACAAAGACATTAAGGTCCTCGTGGTTTGAGGACCGGACGAAGGCATTAGGTTCTATGGACAACCGTGCTCCTAGAATAATTGTGTTCCCCTCAAGATATCTGCACCTGTCACATCGTAGGTCAATCGGTTTGCACAACCATCTATATACTTCATGGGTGGCCTGGGGAGTTCGATGTCTCCAACTACGCCAATGGATAGGACATCTCCCATCACTAAATTACCGAAGGTAAATAAGCAACACAAAGCAACACGCATAATTAGACAACACATATCAAATAACCACCTACTAACTGACCGACCCATAGCCAACAATTACTCAAATAACATCACATATAAGGGGGTTCAAGAGTTAATACAACCCATCATGGAGACCGTGATGGGGGGGGGGGAAGAAGGGGTGATGATGGTGATGGTGATGGAGGCGGCGCAGCGGCGGATGATGGTGGTGATGGCGCGGCGGCGGCGGCCCATGGCCGCGCCCCACCGGCGGCGGCTCCCTTCTGGTCTCCCTCTTGGTTGTCCCCTTGGTGTTCTTGATGTGGCGGCAGCTAGACTTGGAGATGAGATCTGTTGATGAAGATGATGATGAATGAATGGTGAATGAATCATGGAGGCGGCTAGGGTTGATGGTGTTTATACAAAAGCTCTCCCAATGCCTCCTCCCTTGATGTGGCTCCTCTCCTTTGATCCAAGGGCTCTAGATGAGCCCAATCCTCTTCCAAATCACCCCTTGAAGGCCAAGGAAGTCGTGGGAACAAACGGGGACGAAATCCACGAAGAATCCCGTCAAGAGAGGTAACTTTCGGTGCTGTCTGGAGTCCAAACGGGCGCTCAAACGACCGTACGCGGTCGCATGGAACTCCGTCTTTCATTCTGATTTCTGCTGCTGCATCCTTTCGGTAAAACGGTCCCATTTCTTCATACGAACTCGGAATTTGACATTCTTGGGCTCATTGGATTCGTATGAACGACGCCGATCCATTTCTGGTTTTAGATCTTGATTTGGAAAAATTTTGAAAAATGAATTTTTCCACCTTCGAAATGGCTAAGTCTGGGTCCTGGATGTTCACCGTTTGAACTCCTTTCATCGTGCTAAGTACTTGGGAAGTCCATCACACCTACAAGACACATAAAGACAAAGAAAACTAATAAAAACTAACAAAGAATAAAGATTATGCAATGCTCGCAGTGAAAAGGACAAAAACTGGAAATCATGCATATGGACATATAATTGGCTCAATGGAACATGATATGACTTGATATACGGAGATAATGTGCAACAAATGAGCTCTAGAAATGCGTAAAATATGGAGCCATCACACAACAAGAGTAACAAACCTTCCATCCAAAAGAGGCATATGTTGGATGGTGACTTCACCCAGCATCAAGAAGATTATTAACACAAACATATAAAGAGGATATCAAATATTATTATCAACAATCGTAAACATACTAGGGTTCCTCCATATCCTCGAGAACTAGGGAAACTACTCGCACTCGAGAGTACAAACGTCGCGGGATGAATCATGATGAACATGGTGATAGCGTCAAAGCAATACTAAAGTGAACCCACACCGGCTAATGTATTACAAAGAGATAGAGATGAAATGGTGATGATGGAGACGGATGGTGATGATGTCCTCTCGATATGGTGATGTTGCGTTGGAATCCACAAAGTACAATTGTCAACCAAGAGATTATAATGTGTTATTGAAAGATCGTGGATGTCGCCTAGAGGGGGGGGTGAATATGCGCTTTAAAATAATTACGGTTTAGGCTTGAACAAATCTGGAATAAACCTAGCGGTTAATTTGTCAAGCACAAAACCTACAACAACTAGGCTCACCTAAGTGCACCAACAACTTATGCTAAGCAAGATAAACAACTAAGAGATAGCAAGATATATAACATGAAACACTATGGCTATCACAAAGTAAAGTGCATAAGTAAAGGGCTCGGGTAAGAGAAAACCGAGGCACGCGGAGACAACGATGTATCCCGAAGTTCACACCCTTGCGGATGCTAATATCCTTTTGGAGCGGTGTGGAGGCACAATGCTCCCCAAGAAGCCACTAGGGCCACCGTAATCTCCTCACGCCCTCGCACAATGCAAGATGCCGTGATTCCACTAAGGGACCCTTGAGGGCGGTCACCGAACCCGTACAAATGGCAACCCTTGGGGGCGGTCACTGAACCCGTACACTTTGGCAACCCTTGGGGGCGGTCACCGGTACCCGTCAAATTGCTCGGGGCGATCTCCACAACCTAATTGGAGACCCCGACGCTTGCCCGGAGCTTTACACCACAATGATTGAGCTCCGACAACACCAACCGTCTAGGGCACCAAGGCACCCAAGAGGAACAAGCTCTAGGGTGTCCAAACACCCAAGAGTAACAAGCTTCTCAACTTCACTACCACGTATCACCGTGGAGAACTCAAACCGATGCACCAAATGCAATGGCAAGGGCACACGGAGTGCCCAAGTCCTTCTCTTCCAAATTCCACCAAAGCAACTAATGCTAGGGAGGAAAATGAGAGGAAGAACGAAGAAGAGAACACGAAGAACTCCAAGATCTAGATCCAAGGGGTTCCCCTCACATAGAGGAGAAAGTGATTGGTGGAAATGTGGATCTAGATCTCCTCTCTCTTTTCCCTCAAAAACTAGCAAGAATCCATGGAGGGATTGAGAGATAGCAAGCTCGAAGAAGGTCAACAATGGGGGAAGAACACGAGCTTAAGCTGAATAGTCCATTGGGGAAGAAGACCCCCTTTTATAGGACCCCACGAATCTGCCCGTTATGTTGCAGAATAACACGGGAGCGATGGACCGGTACAACCGCTTTTTGCGGGTTCCCCTGAAGCAGAGTACCAGGCGGTACAACCGGAGGTTGCACCGGCAGTACCGGTCGGCTGAAACCATCCGAGAACTAGCGGGCTACCACCGCCCTACTACCGCTCCAAAACAGTAGGGAGTCACCCCTGACCGGTAGTTGGAGCGGTACTAGGACCGGTACCACCGCCGGGACCAAGTACTTGTGGTGGCTAAGTCTGGAGTGGTACAACCGCTCCAGTCACCGGTAGTACCGGTACGCCTAAGCCATCCGCAAACTACCAGTTCACCACCGCCCAACTACCGCTCCACAACAGACGGGAGTCACCCCTTAGCGGTGGTTGGACGGTACTTGGTCGGTACAACCGCCGAGCAGTAGTCCTGGGGTTCGCCAAGCACCAGGCGGTACAACCGCCCGGAGACAGCGGTATCACCGCTTGGCAGACACCTGGAGATTGCAACCCTAGGGTATCACCCCTAGGGCGGTGGTTGTCCCGGAAGTACCGGTTGGCCGGTACAACCGTATACACCAGCGGTACAACCGCCGGTGAAGGAAAAACTAGAACTGCCAAAACTTCTGCAGACGAACTCTGAAACGAGCAAACTCAAGCTTGTTGGAAAGAAGACGATGAGTACTATCCAAATAGTGAGAAGAGGCAGTAGACAAAAGCCAATGATATAGAGATGTGAAACTTCTATGAATGAAGAACCGACAAACACTCCAACATCGAAAACATCATAGAAGATGCACATGAACTCCGTTTTCGATGAACTTGAGCTTGTCATGAAGAAGACCAAAAGCTCTAAAACTCACAAAGAGAAACACCAAACAAGAACCAATAAAGATGATGTGAGGATGCTATGGTTTGAGATCTCTACGAACGATACGATCAAGCTACTCACTTGAGAGCCCCCCTTGATAGTACGGCAATCAATCCTATAACCCGGTCTCCCAAATACCACCATGAGATCGGTAAAATAGAAAACCTATCAAGGGAAAACCTTTGCCTTGCACATAGTCCACTTGAGCTAGATGATGATGATCTTGACTCCCTCAAGTTGGACCACCTTTCTTGATTGCGTTGGCTCGATGAAGACTAGTTGATTGCTCCCTCATATTCCACTATGGGTGAGCCACTCTTCGGCACATCTTCGCAAGTCCATTGCCACCACAATGGACGGCAAGCTTCAAGCACTTGATCTCTTCGTGATGCACCTCTTGAACTTGCACACCGCAAACTTGATGACGATTGTAGGAGATATGCCCTAGAGGCAATAATAAATGTTATTATTTATCCCCATCTTCCTAATTAAGTTTATGTTCCATGCTATAACTGCAATGGTTCCCGAGCCCGTATATCCATAAAGGCTCTGAGGAAAACCCATGTGCATGTGTGGAATAATAAACGGTAAAATGTATTCCTAGTCAAGCCTCTATGACTAGCTCAAGTGTTGCATGATGATTACATTTTCCTAATCATGGGCATGTCTATGTTGGCAACTTTGAGGGCACAATGTTAGAAGAACATTTGTGTTGAATCGACCCGATTTGATGTTATGCTATGAGATACATTAGTCACAAGTTAATGGTTTTATAACACAGAGAAAGTTAACGTTTGCATAATTCCTTAGACCATGAGAGTATCGAGTTTCTTCATGCTTGCTTCATGAACTTTGGGGTTTGTTAAACGTCATCCGTAAATGGGTGGCTATTACGGCGGCTTACGGGTTCATGGAAAAGTATGACAAGGGACTTGATAGCTCAAGATTGGGATTTGCTCCTCCGGAGATGGAGAGATATTCTTTGGGCCCTCTCGGTATTACGGTATCCATCATCGTCTGGCCAGACACATTGTAATTTGATCACAGGGATGCCGGAACACGGGAACGAGAAAAGAGAACAAAACCGGTAACGAGGTAACTGGCATAGTGGACAAGTTGTTGATTCACGGGGATGCCGATAAATCTCACCTCGGGTTTTTTCTAACATATCGCGAAGCAACAGGAATAGCACACGGCAACTGGAGGTTCACTCGAATATTTATTCGTGTGGGTATAGGGGTCAATATGGGTGTCCACGGCTCCGATGTTGATCATTGATCGGAAAGTGTTCCGGTCATGTCTATACTTCACCGAACCTATAGGGTCACACGCTTAAGGGTCATCTATCTGCTGAATACTAGACACGGAGTCTGAGAGAAAGTCACCGGAAAAGTTTCGGAGACAAGGGAAGAGTTCCGGAGAGAGAAGACCGGAAGAGTTTCGGTAAAACTGAAAAGTTGTTTCGGAGTATACCATTAAGTCAAATTGGTTTCGGCACACGCCTGGAAATTCTTGGAGGGTGCCAGAATTGTTCTGGGAACTTCTAGGATTTTTCCGGGGAAAAAACCGGAAATGTTCCGGAGCTGCCGGAACCGCTTTGGTTGCTTTTCGCTGATGAAAATCATTGATCTGAAAATGTTTCGGAATGCGTCGAGAATTATTTTAGTGGGTACTGGAATTATTCTAAGACCCACAGAAATATTTTCGGATTTATCGGTCACGGAAAAATGGGTTCATGAATAGTGAAAAAGCACTTTATGGTTACTTTATGGAAAGCCACCTTTTTGGGCTTTGTCCCGAAATATCTTGGGGATGACATGGATGGATGAGAGCCACCCTACCCCTTGGGTTTTCCTATAAATAGAGGTGGAGAGGCACTCTCCACACTCACTCTTTCTCACATACAAATGCCATGCATGATCTGGCCTTCTCTCTCCCTCCCCGCGAAATAGTTTCGTAGAGCCAAAAGGCTGTCTGGGTTCCGTTGGGAACTAGTTCTGGATGGCGAAGCCCTACTGGATAGATGACACCGTATGTGTGCAACCCCGTAGAGAGGTCGTAGGTTTGATCTTTTTGCCTGAGAGGCTGTTCGAGGGTCCTCCCGAAGGGCTGTCGGAGTTACTGTCCGAGTTTCTAGGGTCCTCCCGAAGGGCTGTCCGTGACACCGTCCGGGGGAATGTTCGAACGCCTCCCGAAGGGCTGTCCGAGGGGCTGATGAGGGAGTACATCCTCGCGGTTGGGAGGTTGAAATCCAAGCTGCGGGGATCTGCACCGACGATCTACATCGACTCTACTTCCGCTATGCTACGAGTCGGCAACGATCAGATCCAAACCTTGTATGCATCTCCATAGTGATCCTAGGCGTGCTCGCTGTACCGAATTTTTTTCTTTTCTGTTGCGTTCCCCTACAGTGGTATAATGAGCCGTGCTATGCGTATATGCAGGTTACGATCTAGAATACATAGAGATGTATGGGTGTTGCACAATATAATTTGTAATAGATGAGTTCTATTATTGAAAATTATTTGTGCGGGTAGCAGATGAAATCTATTACCCGATGTTCTTGTTGCTTTCCTGAAATTTGTGTATTTCTGATCTTAATAACGGCATGGTGGAGTTTCAAAGTTCTAGCAATCCGTGATTCTGATTGATCAACGAAGTGCTAACAGTTCGTTGAATTCCACCATAGTTAAAAGAAAGATGAAATTTTGCATACAAAAGGGCAATGCAGATATGATCTGCATGGGGGTCATGCGTATGACAAAGTTTAGTATGGGGCTCGAGATTTTATTATCTCGTGTTTCATACACCCCGCAAAGTTAATCTAGCAACTTGAATAATCATACTTGATGATAAAACGTTGGTAGCTGCGGTTTGGTTGAAACCTTAGAAGCCATGTAAAATAATTTTTTGCATAAACCGATTAGGGGCGTCTAACTTGGTTTTGCAGGATGACATGAGATGTACATGAGATGTGGTATAGTCTTCATCATATTTAATTTGATTATGTATGAGATGACTATATAATGTAAATTAACATGACCTGCGTGTCATGATTCAGCATGATGGCTGGAGCCATATGATTGTCACTTAAATGACCTGCGTGTCAAGCTTAAGTAATGCACTTATTTTATTAGCTATAGAGATAGCAATATTATCTGGTGCATCGACAAGGTGGTGGCAAACTTTGCGAAGGTGAACACCGACGCGAATGCCGAAGACGAAGAAATACAAGACTTCTCCATCAGAAAGGGCTATACCATATCATGCTATTATGAATTGCCTGAGATGTTTATCCCTCTTGATGCACCCTTTTGATTGCGCGGTAGTCGCTTTTTATGAGGGTGATCTCTCACTTAAAATATCAAGTAGTTAGTGTTCTCCCAAGTGTATCACCGTCCCGGCACCTATCTCTTCGGGGCATCACATGATCTCCATGGGTGCGAACGATTAGAGAAGTGTGAGGTGGGTGAGTTGAGACCTCGCAGCAAGATCACTTGGTTGACTTGACGTTCAGGCAGGACAGTCCTAAGCTCGGAACACACGCATCGAAAGATGAACAAGAATCACATAGAGATGTGATCGGCAAGTTTGCCTACCGATTGAAGTTCACGCCATTTGTGTTCATCTCGAACCGTGGCGTTGAATGGAAATGCGGGTCTTGAATCACTCATAATCAATTTTGAGAGATATTGATTTGAGTGGGAGCGCACTGTAGAATTAACTTGTTTAATTCTCAGTGCAATTAATTATGAACTTTGTCTAATTGAAAATTGCATAATAGTTGTAGAATAATGGCTCGCGTTTCCACCTTCCCTATTAAAATTGAATAAGCTGTTACTTATCTAGTTAAAACTTTACGGTTGGGAACGTAATGTGAGGATTGTCCTCTAGAGTGCCGAGAAGGACTTTGTCCTATCGCGTGCTTTCGGTATTCTCCCGTTAATGCTATGGATGATGTGACTCTCGTCCTTCGATCCAAAAGCTAGAATTCTGTTATGGTCAAAGTGCAATATGTTTGCTTCCATAAGACCCAAACTTCAAAGGTTTGGGATAGTTATGTGATATTCATGGAACTGAAAATTATTTTCAGATACAAACAAAGGCTAAAAGATATGAAATATCCAAAGCAATGTTTGTTTGCAAACTATTAGTAAAAGTGTTTACTATGCATTAGACTAATACAAGAGGGATCCAGAAGAACGCCTGTCATGAAATGAAGGTGAATAAAACAACAACTTAAAGAGAAAGGAAGTGTCAGAAGGGTGTTAGTGAAACTTACACGCCTAGGAAGTCCAAGGCTAACGCCACTCTCAAAGTTGGGTGCTTCTTCTGAGAGTGGGAGAAACATTGGAAGTAAAACTATTAGAAGTATAAAGGCAAAAAGAGATAAGACTGGAATATCCAGCTCATGTATGAAAGTCATACAAGCTATTGATGTATAGAAGGCTGGTCAAAGAAATAGTTCTTGGGAATTATGATTAAAGATGTTAATCACTAATTCTTGGGTATTGTGAGTTGATCACAGAGATACCCGCTCGATTGCATTCTGTTGCGACTCGATGCAAGAACTACTATGGCCTAACAGACTTGCCGGAAATGAGGTTTAGATACGCGCTGGGAACATAGTAAATGTTACTATACCTTCCATTGGTGTATTACCTATGTATTTAATTTCATAATTCATTTTTGGAGTTTCATACACTCTAGCCCATTGCATAAGGTATCTTGCAAGGAGGTTGTTCATAAGAGAACTTTTGATGTTCGGTGTTATGAATAACATAAGGGCCATACTTTCATTATGAATGAGATGTATGTTATGAATATTGATAATAATACATTACCTCTGTATTTACTTTCATAATTCATTTTAGAGTTTTATACACTCTAGCCCATTTGCATAATGTTTGTTGCAAGAGTGTTGTTCACAAAAGAACAATTGTTGTTCAGTATTATGAATAACATAAAGGGCCATGCTTCCATCAAGGATGGGATGTATATTATGAATATTGATGGTAATACGATACATCCATAACACTGACACTAAATGTCGCAAGACTAAAAGAATACCACACATGTGTGGCACTGCATTTGGTCACATTGGAGAAACCCGCATGGAGAAATTCCATAATGATGGATTTTGAAGTCGTTTGATTATGAATCATTTGACACTTGCAACTTTCCTCCGAAAAGTGAAGTGACTGAAATACCGTTCACAGGCCATAAGGAATGAGCAACGAACTTATTGGTGATCATACATCATGATGTGTGTAGTCCGATAAAGGTTATTGCTAGGAGTGGATTTATCTATCTTCAGAAATGACTCAAGTAGATATATGGATATTTACTTGATGAGACGTAAGTCTGGATCTTTTGAAATCATTCAAAAGGTTTTCAAAATGAAGAAGAAATTATTGTAACAAGAAAATTATGTTTCTGCAATTGGATTGCGGAAAGAAATTTTGAGTTACAAGTTTAGCGAATGTCTGATGAGTTGTGAAAAGAGTTTCATAACTTACACCTCCCGGAGCACCACTGTGAGTGGAATGTCCGTAAAGATGTAATCAAACCATTTATGACATGGTAAGATCAAAGATGACATAAATCAATTTGCCATTATCCCTTTTAAAGTAATGCTTTAGAGACTGCGGCTTTTACACTGAAAAGAGCGCCATCGGATCTGTTGAAATGACGCCATGGTATGGTAACCCCAACCATGTTATGTCTTTTCTTAACATTTGGAATATGGGGATTGTGTAAAATATTTACAAACCTATTCCAAATCAGACAAGTGCTACTTTGTAGGTTATCCCAAATTATTGGGTATTCCTCCCTCACTATACCGAGGCAAAAGTTTGCCACAAAGAACGGTATGATTTTGAAAGAAAATGTTTCTTGCAAAAAGGTGAGTGGGAGTACAGTGCAACTCGACGAGATAACAGTATCTTCGTTATCATGACAAAGGAAAGAAACCATGGAAGCAATTCCAGAGTTTCCTCGTGCGACTGATACGGAAGCCTCTACAATAAAATGTATGGACTTCGGTCGAACTTGCAGCTGAACCACGTAGGCAAAACTCGTGCAAACCTCTCAGGTGCGCAAACGAGATATTGTTGTTAGACAACAGTATACCTACGATACACAAGGAAGCATTGATGGGCCCCGACTCCGGAATTGGCTAAATGCCAATATGATCCGAGATAGTTTCCATATAAATGATTCAAGATTAAATCTTGATACCCCTTTCGGAAGACTTAGAGTCTAACGAATATTTATGGAACTATGAACTGATACGGATAAAAATGTTTTATCCATAAAGCTCGACTTGTTGCTTATAACAAATTCAAGGAATTAACTACGGCGAGATTGTCTCTCCGTAGCGATGCTTAAAGTCGGTTCGGGTTAAACTAGCAATTAATACATATTTCAATCATGAGATATGTTACATGGATGCCAAAAGGATTTCCATGAGATGGAAATACAACCTAGGACTTGCATGTGATACAGTCCAAGGTATTTTGTCAATCCAGAGGATGCTAGTGAGTGTGCAAACTTCAAAGTTCCTGCAATGGACAGAAGAAAGCAAAACGGAGTTGGAATCTTCGTTTTGATGAAATAGTCAAAAGAGTTTGATTTCATCAATGGATAGCGAAGATGCTTGTGGTTACAAGAAAGTAAGTGGGAGCATAATAATATTTCTAAAAACTTGTGTGCTTGACACATTGTTGATTGGAAATAATATAAATTTCTTGACACGAATTAGCACTTCATTGAAAAATAGTTTCTTCAATGAAGAGCTTGGGCTAAATAGCCTTGTTATTAGGCATAATTATCTATGGAGATAAAATTGCCTAATAGGGCTAAGACAAAATACATATTGACAAGATGCTAAAACAGTTTAGCATAAAACATCAAGGAGTGATTCTTGCCGAAGTCACATGGAAAGGCTTTTGCAAGACTCGGTGTCCTAAACCACTGATGATCAAAATACATGATGGAATTTCCACACACTTTTGTGTTTGGATTAATAATGTATTTCATGGTATGTAAAACAACCAGATATGTCTGATACTCCCAAGCAGTTGCGAGTATAGATACCAAAGTGATCAAAGTACAGATCATGGGACAACAGTGAAAAATGTCATTGAGTACTAAAGTAGCACTGATGACATGTTTTCTCGCAAGCAGAGATTATGAAGTGCTCGTTGTAAGTAATTACATCGATACGGTCTTCATCAATGCTCCATGCGATTTTTGATTTAAGTTAAGGGTTTTGTGTAATACACGATATGGTGACACAGTAAGTTGGAATTGTTCCAAACAGGTTACTGTGGAGAATTCTATAACAAAGGCTAAGTATGTTGATGCTTTAGAAAGCGACAAAGAAGATGTTGAATCATATAGTTCATTCATGAACTTAGTATGGTTCCAAGATGGCTTTGGTCAATGGGACACTATTGTAGATAGTTGCTCCATAGCTCAGTCTGAGGAATCAAGGTTCGACCAGTGATTCACATATATACTAAGCCAAGTCCACACAAAATATGAATTTTGTGAAAGCATGAAAACACGAGGATATGCAAAGATACACACGGAGCTGAAGTTGTCAGATCCGTTGGACATCAGGCTATACCACAAGCGAAGCATATTTTACACCAGTATGCCATAGGTGTAAAGTGCATTAGCATTGACTAGATTATTGACTCTAGTGCAAGTGGGAGTCTGTAGGAGATATGCCCTAGAGGCAATAATAAATGTTATTATTTATCCCCATGTTCCTAATTAAGTTTATGTTCCATGCTATAACTGCTATGGTTCCCGAGCCCGTATATCCATAAAGGCTCTGAGGAAAACCCATGTGCACGTGTGGAATAATAAACGGTAAAATGTATTCCTAGTCAAGCCTCTAAGACTAGCTCAAGTGTTGCATGATGATTGCGTTTTCCTAATCATGGGCATGTCTATGCCGCAACTTTGAGGGCACAATGTTAGAAGAACATTTGTGTTGAATCGACCCGATTTGATGTTATGCTATGAGATACATTCGTCAGAAGTTAATGGTTTTATAACACTGAGAAAGTTAACGTTTGCATAATTCCTTAGACTATGAGAGTATCAAGTTTCTTCATGCTTGCTTCATGAACTTTGGGGTTTGTTAAACGTCATCCGTAAATGGGTGGCTATTACGGCGGCTTATGGGTTCATGGAAAAGTATGACAAGGGACTTGATAGCTCAAGATTAGGATTTGCTCCTCCGGCGATGGAGAGATATTCTTTGGGCCCTCTCGGTGTTACGGTATCCATCATCGTCTGGCCAGACACATTGTGATTTGATCACAGGGATGCCGGAACACGGGAACGAGAAAAGAGAACAAAACCGGTAACGAGATAACTGGCATAGTGGACAAGTTGTTGATTCACGGGGATGCCGATAAATCTCACCTCAGGTTTTTTGTAACATATCACGAAGCAACAGGAATAGCACACGGCAGATGGAGGTTCACTCGAATATTTATTCGTGTGGGTATAGGGGTCAATATGGGTGTCCACGGCTCCGATGTTGATCATTGATCGGAAAGTGTTCCGGTCATGTCTATACTTCACCGAACCTATAGGGTCACACGCTTAAGGCATATCTATCTGCTGAATACTAGACAGGGAGTCTGAGAGAAAGTCACTGGAAAAGTTTCGGAGACAAAGGAAGAGTTCCGGAGAGAGTACACCGGAAGAGTTTCGGTAAAACTAAAAAGTTGTTTCGGAGTATACCATTAAGTCAAATTGGTTTCGGCACACGCCTGAAAATTCTTGGAGGGTGCCAGAATTGTTCTGGGAACTTCTGGGATTTTTCGGGGAAAAAACCGGAAATGTTCCGGAGCTGCCGGAACCGCTTTGGTTGCTTTTCGCTGATGAAAATCATTGATCTGAAAATGTTTCGGAACGCGTCGAGAATTAGTTTAGTGGTACTGGAATTATTCTAAGACCCACAGAAATATTTTCGGATTTATCGGTCACGGAAAAATGGGTTCATGAATAGTGAAAAAGCACTTTATGGTTACTTTATGGATAGCCACCTTTTTGGGCTTTGTCCCAAAATATCTTGGGGATGACATGGATGGATGAGAGCCACCCTACCCCTTGGGTTTTCCTATAAATAGAGGTGGAGAGGCACTCTCCACACTCACTCTTTCTCACATACAAATGCCATGCATGATCTGGCCTTCTCTCTCCCTCCCCGCGAAATAGTTTCGTAGAGCCGAAAGGCTGTCTGGGTTCCGGTGGGAACTAGTTCTGGACAGCGAAGCCCTGCTGGATAGATGACACCGGATGTGTGCAACCCCGTTGAGAGGTCGTAGGTTCGATCTTTTTGCCCGAGGGGCTGTTCGAGGGTCCTCCCGAAGGGCTGTCTGAGTTACTGTCCGAGTTTCAAGGGTCCTCCCGAAGGGCTGTCCGTGACACCGTCCGGGGGATTGTTCGACCGCCTCCCGAAGGGCTGACGAGGGAGTACATCCTCGTGGTTGGGAGGTTGTAAATCCTAGCTGTGGGGATCTGCACCGACGATCTACATCGACTCTACTTCCGTTGCGCTACGAGTTGGTGACGATCAAATCCAAACCTTGTATGCATCTCCATAGTGATCCTGGGCGTGCTCGCTGTACCGAATTTTTTTGTTTTCGGTCGCGTTCCCCTACAACGATCACCACTTGATGTCATCCTCCATGGGTTGTATGAGATCTTCCTCTTGATGCAAACCCATGGAAACATACCTAACCCCATATAGAACTCTCACGTAGACCATGGGTTAGTACACAAAGCGTAATGGACAATGCTTACCATACCATGGGATCACTTGATCCCTCTCGGTACATCTTTTACGCTTTGTGTGTTGATCAACTTGATTCACTCTTTGACTTAGTCTTGATCAACCTCTCACATGACCAATCTTTAGATAATTCCTTGAATAGCACACCTTGGTCAACACATACTCTCATTGAAATCAACAAATGGACTTTAAGAAAAGCCTACGGACAAACCCTTCAAATATAACTCAAGGCAACCATTAGTCCATAGGAATTGTCATCAATTACCAAAACCAAACATGGGGGCACCGCATGTTCTTTCAGTCTACGAGCCAGGTCCCTCGCTTTATATAGGTATCTGGGGTTCCTAAGGTGTACGAATCCTAGTTGGTTACGTACAAGGAGGTAGATTCCTCCACGAATCCAGCGTCTTTAAGTATACGCTAAGTCTTCTAGCACTACTAGGGAAAACCCTAGCAGTAGCGCGGGTAAAAGGCCTAGCAGTAGCACTGGGGCCTGCGCTACTGCTACGGCGCTACAGCTAAGTCTTAGCAGTAGCGTGTGTTTTCCAACGCTACTGCTACCCAACCTAGCAGTAGCGTGGGTTAAGCCAGCGCTACTGATAACTACCTGTAGCGCGGCTATTTAGCCAGCGCTGCTGATAAGCCCGCGCTGCTGCTAGTAGTTAACCCACGCTACTGCTAAAATTTCCTTTTTTTCTGCATATTTATGCCGTATTTGTACAGGTTTTATACACTAATCTCATCATATCATACACAAATTTTTATACAGTGGCAATGAAGAGGTTGTGGAAGAAAGACGAATTAGATTAAAGTGGATGGATCCAAGTGACCAAGTTGAATATGTAGGAAGATATGATGTTGGGATGACACACAAGTGTCAATCGACACTTGTGTGTCATCCCAACATCATATCTTCCTACATATTCAACTTGGTCACTTGGATTGACACTTGTGTGTCATCCCAACATCATATCTTCCTACATATTCAACTTGGTCACTTGGATACATCCACTTTAATCTAATATGTGTTTCTTCCACCCCAATGATATACAACTCATATCATCATCATAATGATATATATATAACAACTCATCATCATCGTAGTCATACAACTCATCTTGATCATAGTGATATAACAATCTCACCATTATGATCATCATAAGTTAACCACTACTTGGTAAGTGCTAGTGATATAACAATCTCACCATTATGATCATCATAAGTTAACCACTACTAGGTAAGTGCTAGTGATATAACAATCTCACCATAATGATCATCATAAGTTAACCACTACTAGGTAAGTGTTATCATCCTACATGACAAGTACTAGCAGGACCAACTACTCTCTCTCGGGTAGCATAGCATAAAACAGAAAAAAACCCTCCTTCTCCGTTATGGAGCATAGAGATCCAACTGTCTCCATTTTGTGGCCTTCGCTCAGCCACTATTTTTCTCCAAGCCTTGATTTTGAGGCCTCCATCTGTTTTAGAAGTCGAGTATGCATATTTAACACCCTCCGACCATGGTCGTACGCAAACAACTGTCATCTCACCTTCGACAACCATAAACGGAGGCACAACCACATCCGGGAGCTTCTGTTGAAGAACATAATAGTAACATATATATTTAGCAATGTAGTTTATTTCAGAAGAATGTATGAAAAAGATGGACTAAATAGTGACACAATAGTAAAAATCTTACC
Organism: Elymus sibiricus; assembly: GCA_039707655.1. Lineage (NCBI taxonomy): Eukaryota > Viridiplantae > Streptophyta > Magnoliopsida > Poales > Poaceae > Elymus > Elymus sibiricus. The sequence goes on from CM077666.1 coordinate 434,502,740, forward strand.
ATGATACTTGCACGAATGTTAGCATCGCACAACTCGTGGACTAGTGGCATGTATCTACTATAATTTTTGCCAACTCCAAGGAGGATCTTAAATTTCAGAACATCATTAACAAAGGAGATAAGATAATTCTTCTCCTCCCAAGTTAGCTCTGAGCCATGACTGTAGTAGGTGTCGTCTATTATCTTTTGTGTTTCTTTGGAAGAGAGAAAATAAGCTGTCAATTATAAAAAAACAAGTTCAGCAGGTATGAATAACAAGTATTTTAGATAAGAAATATAGATCATTTAACAAATTTGTTTAACAAACTCACACGGAGGCAGAATCGGAATCATGTTCGGATCCAGCCAAATGTTTTCATCTTCAGGATTGCCAATATCGAATGTTATTTTCATATCCTCCTCAAATCCATAGGCCTTGCATAATCCTTCCCAATTTGAACATCCAAAATGAGTGTGACCTACTTCATTTATGATCTTAACCTCGAAATCGAAACCATGTTTCGTTTTAAGGTGAGCTATCTTCGTGTCCACCTTGTACATCTCTTCGAAAGATAGCTTCTCAAGGACATATGGTCTTGCATAGCAGGGTATGCACTAGTCGAATTATAAAAAATGGAAATTACACGTTAAAGCAAAAATCTTACGCCATGCTTAATTAAGAAGAAACACGTGCCACTGAAGTTACATACCGTAAAAACTTCGAAGCCCTCCTTAAGCGTGAGGGAGAAGCATGTACCGTTATCTAGGTGCGGTCTGTCGCACATACCCCCGTCGTCGGTGCAGTCATCGCACTCGGGGATCCTATCGTCGTCAGACATTTCCTAAGTTCATAATTCAAAGAGTAAAAATTAGGGCATGACCTTTGCTAAAATAGGACATATCGAGCGCCTGAAATTTGCCGGAATGGAAATGAATCAACATTCCGGCAAAACATAGGCCACTCGGAGGTGTTCCCTGCAAAATCATACACATGTCCAAAGGGACAACCAATACATGTACAAATATCATCATACACATGTCCGAGGAGAAAACAAGGAGGAGGTGGACTTTTAGCTCACCGACTAGGCTGTAGAGGAAGTAGAGGAAGCTCCGACGACGATCACGACGCGACACTACAAAGCTTGCATATTCCACCGACTGAAAATTTTAGATCACCAAATGTCATATAGCATTCTTTGATGACAAAGTGATAATGACATAAAAATAATTAAATTGTCAAATACTTTTCTTTATTAAAAAAATAACTACTAATTTTTTTTATTCAATACCTAAAACATTTTATTCAATACCTAAAACATTTTTATATTCAAAAAACCTATGCGATTACTAGTTTTCTATTCTATTCAAAAGACCATTCTACCTATGACATAAATAACCTATGCAAATCCACACTACTACCTACTACCATTCTAACTATTTATTCTATTTAAAAAACCTATGTTCTACCTATATTTTCTCTTCTATTGTATTCAAAATACCTACATTCTATTCAGGAAACCTAGATTTTCTATTCTATTCAAAAAACCTACATTCTACAAGAACAGAGGGAGGAGGGAGGGAAGGAGGGAGGAGGAGGAGCAAGGGAGGGAGGGAGGTGGAGGGAGGAGGGAGGGAAGGAGGGAGAGAGGAGCAAGGGAGGGAGGGAGGTGGAGGGAGCTCGGAGGAGGGAGGGAGGAGGGAGGGAAGGAGGGAGGTTGGAGGAAGGGAGGGAGGGAGGGGGAGGGAGCTCGGAGGAGGGAGGGAGGTGGAGGGAGGAGAGATGGAAAGAGGGAGGAGGGAAGAGCTACCTCGGTGGAGGAGGAGCGGGAGCGTCGGCGGCGGCGTGCTACGGCGGCGAGGAGCGGAGAGACCGCGAGAGAGTGATGAGAGAGAGAGGAAACCGACGGCTCCATCGGAGGGGATAAGATAAGCTTAGTAGTAGCGCGGGGTAGAGGGACAGCGCTACTGCTAAGTGGGCCACAAGGCCACCCCCGGGTCTAGCATTAGTAGCAGCGTGGGCTTCGGGCCCAGCGCTACAGCTACCCGGGTCTAGCATTAGTAGCAGCGTGGGCTTCGGGCCCAGCGCTACAGCTAATATTTTAGCTGTAGCGCTGGGCCCGAAGCCCACGCTGCTACTAATGCTAGACCCGGGGGTGGCCTTGTGGCCCACTTAGCAGCAGCGCGGCCTAGGTGTCACACGCTACTGCTACGACCTTACTTGAAGCGTTGGGGAAGCCCCAACGCTACTGCTAATTAGCAGTAGCGTTGGCCCGTTACCCATCGCTACTGCTAAGATTCTACCTATAAGGTATTTCCTAGTAGTGTAGAATCTTCTGGTTATATGCCATGGACCGCCCGATGTGGCCCAGGTCAGAATCGACAAGGGTCCTCAGTCTGGCCCATCAGACCGCGAGTCGACATGGTAAGAGACCCCTTAGCCAGGACGCCGTCAAAATGATCGACCAATCATCAGCTCGCTGCTCAGGGAGCATATATGTTTCACCTTTAGCGAGACGACATAGCACTTGCGCATGCGCCAGCTCCTCATGGTCGGTTAATATACTGCTGAGTTTTTTCATTCATTGGCACTCTTTTTTTGGCGGGGCATTCATCGGCACTCTTCATACCTAGACTATATCTTTACCTAATAATAACGGAGTGTTTTTGTCGGCTCACCGTCGTCGTCCCTTTTTGCGAAAAAGTCCTTATGTTTTTTGTTTATTGAACCCGCAGTACACGTTTAAGTCGCGGCCGAACCGTTATTTTGCATTTTCTCAGAAAACCCCCTGACATTTCAGGTAATCAACCCGCCGTCCATATTTAAGTCAGCCGAATCGTTTTTTTTGTTTTAACAGAAAACCCCCTGACTTTTCGGTTAATCAATCCGCAGTTTATCTAAAACAAAATTATCCATATCTTTTAAACCGTAACTCCGATTTTAACATGTATATATGAAATTTGATTAGAAAAATGTGTAGAATCTAAATATGATGTTATTTTTAACTGTTAAATATTTTTAAAATATTATTTTTGGTGCACACTTAATCTATAGTGCACGGTTCATTGTTCTTTCGTACCGGCAGTGATCCGAATTGCAAATAAACACCCATTAAAACCAGATTGAGAGGAAAGAAAACATCGATAACCACGCATGCACAACTCTGAAAAACCTCGCGGGGAAAAACAACATATTTCTCTTCTTATTCCAAGCGAGTGTGCGTGCCCGCGCGCGAGATAGAGATGCCTTAGGACTGACCACATTCAAACGCGTTTTCGTTATGTGAGCACTGAGGCCACTGTCGGCAACACAAATGTGATGCCATGTGAAAATAAAGGACGTGGACCTATTAGGGTCTTGAGTCATGGTTATTCGGTTAAGAGCGTGTGTTATTTTCTCTCCCGTTGCAACGCACGGGCTCTTTTGCTAGTGTACATACAATTCTCTAGATTTATTTAACTTTTTTTTATTTTCCTATTTTTATTTTTTTGAAATATTCTAAAAATATATATTGCGTAAAGTATTTTTATTTTATTAATCTATAGAAAATCGTCACCATGTATTTAGAAAAATTCATCAGTATTAAAAAAATGGTCACCAAGTGGCCTGCTTGGTAAGTTATCAAGAAAAAATTGCAAGCAATGATCAATGATGCCTATTCTCAAAAAACAAAATGGTCATTACGTAATGAAAATTTGTTCACCATTTATTTTAAAAAAAATCGGCCATATACTTCATATTGTTATACATATTTTAAAAGATACTCACTATTTATTTAGAAAAATGTTCATCATATGTTTACGAATGATCTCATGTATTAAAAATCATGATGTATTTAAAATAATTGAAGCGTATTAAAAATATTTAGGTTTATTTAGAAAATTTAAAATGTGTATCTTACAAAATCAACACATTTAAGATTTAATGTTCACTATGTATTTAGGAAAATATTCGACATGTGTTTAAAAAATGATCAGTGTGTCTTTAAATAATATTCACAGTGTGTTAAAAAAATGTTTGCCCTATATATGAAAAATGTTCAACGTGTATATGAAAAATGTTAAATGTGTATTCATAAAAAATCTCACATATTTGAACAGATATAAAGAACAAAATGGAATAAAGAAAAAATGAACGGGAGTACATGAAAAATATAAAATGAAAAGATGGAAGGAAACCGATAAAAACTGATAGAAAAACTACAGGGAAAAAAAAGATAAGAAACCGGATGGAACCTTATGAAAACTGCACGGAAGGTTCACGAAATTGCTCATGGAAGAAGGTTCCTATCGGCCAGCCCACTTTATGCTAGGCGAGACCACAATAAGCGAGAGTGCGAGACATAACACTGGTGTGCTGCTTGGGTGCGTCTATATTATCGCTTTAAGCGATCCAGACGCTTTAAGCGATCCAGACGCACGTCATAACACTGGTGGGCTGCTTGGTTACGTCAGATATCGGTTAGGCCACATCTAAAAAAATGTTCATGCAGTTTAATCAAAGTGTCCACGTATTTGTAAATATTTTATGTACCTAGTAAAAATTTATTTGATAAAAGATGTTCACATTTTGTAGAGGAGTTGTTCATGTTTTCAAACGGAAAATGTTCCCGGAGTTACGAAAATTGTTCATGTGCTTTTAAGAAAAACATCACGATGTTAAAGAGTGTCCATGCTTTTAAAAATATATTTGCTTAAGTTAAATCAATGTGCACCTACTTCAGAAAAATGATCACGTTGTTAAAAAAGGCGTGTGTGTTTCTAATAACTAGATGATACCCCACGCGTTGCTGCGGGAATCAGTTGCAATACATTTCAATGAGATTTTATTGTATGGAATATAACTATTTAGACTAATAACACATGAACAAAAATGAAAAATACATATGACTTATTATATTTGATTATGTACAGTTGTAAAATATCTATTGAATATAAGTAGAATATAATAGAATGAAAAATATTTTTTCATGCATGATTGCATGTGGTGGTGGGTCTTTTCGCATGCATTGCATGTTGAGGTGGGTCTTATCCCATCCATAATTATATGATGACATGGAATTCTTGCATGTTGAGATAAATAAGTTAGTGGGGATCACTCTCTTAGGTATATATAGAATATGTTCACGCCATTAAAACAATGTTCACACTATTAAAAAAATGTTCACGCTATTAAAGAAGTTGTTCATGCACTTTTGAAAAGATGTTCATGTACTTTAGAAAATGTTCACCTGTCTAAAACAATCATTCATGTAGTTCTGAAAAATAAGAAGAAGAAACAAATAAAATAAATAAAAATATGAAAACCAAAAGAGTGAAATAAAGTAAAAAAAGAAACAAAAAATAAAATATATAAAAGAAAAGTACATAAAATAAAAAATCTATATTATCATAACCATTGATAACATAGAAAACCGAACTAAAATACACCATAAAAACACAGGAAAATCACTCCCCAGAAAAAATACACAAAAACGGAGAAAACCTCCTCCGGGCACCGTTACTGGGCCTAGCCCAGTCGGAAACGCGTGGCTAGGTGCTTGCTCCTGAAATTCAAAAAGATATGGCAAAGTGTTGCGCAAAAGAGGTCACCAATGTGATCATGAGATAGATGGGGGATAAGAAATTCTCTATGCTTATTGACGAGTCACACGATATATATTTATCAAAGAGGAAATGGCGGTAATGTTGAGGTTATTAGTGGTTAATTATTATATTTACCTATCACTTCATAGTTGTTTCATACTTTTATTTAACCTTGTTACAATTGTTCTGTTGTAGGTATGTTAATGATAAAGTGAAGGTTCTGGAACGTTTTCTCTCTGTATATCATGTAAGCGAGACTACATCAGAGGCACTAAATTTAGCTCTCGTTGCCATTCTTGATCATTACAAGTTATCCATTCATAGGCCACGGGGGCAAGCGTACGATGAAGCTTCAAATATGATTGGTGAGTTCAATGGTTTGCAAAAGAAAAAATATTGATGAGAACCCTTATGCCTTCCACGTACATTGCTTTGCCCGGCGATTACAATTGATGGTCGTCTCAGTTGCTAGTTGTTGCTCCTCTATTTATGATTTGTTTGAGTATGTCTCCCTGATTGTGACCGCAACAAGTGCACCTTGCAAGAGAAGGGATTCATTGAGGGAGGAACATTATCAAATCTAGACTCGGCGGATCTATCTTTGGTGGATTTGCTCGGATCTCGTCGTTGTTCTTCTACGTTCGTGTGTCTTTGGGTTGGATCCTTCCGATCTACGTTATTCTTCATCGGCGGCGGTTGCTGTTCTGGTGCGCTGGTCCTATGGGGCCTTAGCACGACGACTTCCCGACTGTCTACTACAACAAGTTGTACCCGACTCCGGCGATGGAGGGGCGATGATGGCGGCACGCCTTCGGCTCGCTTCAGTACTTGTAGTCGTCGTCAGGTGGTCTATGAATCTGGATGTAATTTTTATTATTTCTTGTGTTCGTTGTACTGTCATGATTGAAGATGAATAGATCGGAAGTTTTCTCGCAAAAAAAAAAATCTAGACTCGGCCAAATCTAGATCAGCTTGAGAGTAGGTCAAAGCCAACCCGCAATAAAGATGAAAATTACCTCTGGTCATCATGTGGAACTACTCGTTAAAATTGTTGTTAAATCAAACAAATCACAACCTTGGTTATGTGTAATTACTTGTTCATGTTTATTTCTAGACCTAGCGGGCAAGCAAGTTTGGCGTTTGTCGTTCAAGCACTATATATGCACCAAACTGCATGCAACCCAATGGCAGTTTAGAGCATTGCCAAATACAGAGCCTTGTATCCGTTAACTTGTACTAGTACTATTTTTTATAGAAAGAGGCAGAAGTAGGAACCGTCTTTCATATCGATGTAAGGATGTAAGGAAAGAGTTAACGTAGCGGAAACACAAGGAAAAGGCCGTAAACCAAAACCGGAAAGAAATTTGATGGATTGATCGGCAACGTAGCGCGGCTCCAGGAACCTTCCTATCCATGTTGATACGGCATGCAATCTCATGTGATCTCCTACTATAGAAAGAGGCGACGCCATCCCTTGCGTGCTCCGCGATTCCCCGACCGCAATGTCCATCCCTCCCTCGCTTTCCACGCAGAGATCGATCGACATGCCTCGAACGAAGCAGGTAATGAAGCTGGTCGAGAACGGCAAGAAGCCCGAGCTGACGTACAAGAGCCGCCTGGGCAGCCTCGTCAAAAAGGCCTCGCAGCTCTCCACGCTGTGCGGCATCGACGTCTTCTTCGTCTGCGTCAAGCCCGGCGGCGGCGAGATCACGGCCTGGCCGGAGGACCGCGACGCCCTGCAGGAGCTGGTCGCGCGGTTCCGCGAGACCCCCCCGGAGAGGGTCAAGGAGAACCTGAACGCCGCCACGTACCTCCAGGGCGAGCTGGCCAAGGGGCAGCGCAAGCTGGTCAAGGCCAGGCACTGCCGGCTCGACGACGTGCTCACGCAGTGGGACCGCCACCTCGACGACCTCTCCATCGACGACCTCAACGAGCTGTACCGGACACTAGGCGAGACGCTGCAGAGGGCGCAGCGGCGGATCGCCGAGCTCGGCGTGACATCGTCCGCGCTCGCGGTGACCGCGCCCGAGCAGCATGGCCCGCCGTTCCCGGGCAACGCCTTCAACTTCGGCTTCGGCTTGTCGGGCGCCAGCTCCTCCGTGGCCGTGGGAGAGCAGGACTACCACTACCTTCCCCGAGACATCCCGCCGCCGCAGCCGCCGTACCTCGGCTTCCACATGCTGCCGTCGGGCATCGCCTTCGGGTCCCCCCCGCTGCCCCTTCAGATGTCGGCGCCGTCGGGTTTCAGTTTTACCAGCGCAGGCATGGGCATGACGGACCGCCTGCATTACGATGTTAACGCCGTCGTCAATGGGGGCGCGGCGGCAACTGGTGCGGCGTTTTATGATGATTTTGGCAGCAGGCAGGAGCAGGGTTTTGGTACTGGTGCGGCGTACCACCAGGATCTACTCAAGTATGGCTTTGACGCCGGCTACGATATTGAGCCCCGGACTGCCGGGGTTTGGCCGCTGGGTACTCCGAATAATAATCAAGTGGTGGACGCTGCCGCCTACCAGCTGCAGAATGATCCAGCGTTATGGTCTGATAATGGCGTCGGTCACCTTGCCCTCGGCGGACAAGAAGAGCGGGGTCGGCTGCGGCGGTTTCACCGGAGGGTGTAGCATCAGCCTGAACATGCATGATGTGTTCAAGGCTATGTGTCTATCCACAAGACTACACAAATTAGATAATGTTAGTAAAATGTTTTTCTTTGTTGCACCGGATGTGGGGTCATGTGTTATACTATAATATAATCAAATATTAGTCTCTTTAAAGCATGCCATCATTATTTAATAGAGATAGATGCCTTTCTTATCAGTGTACATGCGCTTATTAGCATAACCTATCTTCAATAGATGCATTTCTTCTCAGTATAATATGCCCTTAGTTAGCAACTTAGCATTTGAACTTGGTACAATATCTAACTTAATGCAAATATTTCGTAAAGTTTAGTTTATAAAAGTTTTGAGTTCCTACTTGATCTGCACAGAAAAGTCTCAAGACACAAAATGCACCTTCTTTTGTAAGTATGATCCCATACAAGTCTTCTTAGCGTATTATCACAATAGATGATGCAGCACTCAAAATACCCAGTTTTAGTCTCATCAGAATAAATTCATATGACCAAGGAGTGAACTCCCAAATGGGAGTCGCAAGCCGACATAACATTATCACAAGCTTTTCGAATACAGAGACGCGCCAGCGCCATTAAGCGAGCCAATCGAATGGAATTTCAATCAAGCAGAGTTCGGACGATCTATGAAATACCATGGTGTTATAATTAGTGGCAAGGTAGACAAAAAAATGAGTGAGTGAGTGAGTGTGGTGGTGGTGGGGGGAGGGGGCTAAAAAGAAATTCCAACCTAAGGGCAACTCTAACGCTGACCAATAAACGGACACCGCAAATGTCCGTTTTTATGTTCGAACTCATCCGCGGACATGATGCGGGTGGGAGCCATCTAACGTTATTCACAAATTAATCCGGTTGGGAGGAGAGAGAGTAGAGGGGGATCATCCATGTGGAGGGATATTGTGGTGTGGTGTCCGGTTGGGAGGAGAGAGGGAGAAGAGGGGGATCATGCATGTGAAGATATAGAAAAGAGAGGAGGACCACGTGGGGGCTTTTTTTTTTATCAGTTGCATGTCCGGACTCCTGCATAGCTCCCACAGTTTAGTTCTGATTTGCGGGGAAACGGACGTCTGGACCACTTTGCATTGGATGTCAAAAGTTGACACAAGTAGCCGGACACCACAATCCAGACATATACCGGAACTTTGAGGGTCTCCTTTGGATATGCACTAAGCTCGTGTTTGCTAATGCCCAGGGTGGGGGCAACGGCCTCCTCTGGTCCTCCCCCCCAACCAAGCCATAGCTCCACCGGTGGTTACGAAGAAATATTTAAACCTTATTATACGTTGGGATGCACTTTGAGGAACGTTTTTTTTTTCCACTTTGAGGAACGTTTTTTTGAGGAACATTAGAAATGTAGGGAAAGAAACAAATTGCTCCCTCCCCTTTCCCCACATGTAGGGCTGCTGCAGTGCGGCGCCATATACAGTGTCAGCCCATACTTACAGTACAGCTCCCTGGAGACAAATTGGGGACCTCCTATATGCCGCTCATTGCGGCAAGTAGGCACGCAACGCAAACAGGCGAACCTGACTGGACCGACCCATTCCATTTTTTTAGATTTTTTATTTGATTTTTTTATTAACACGAACATTTTTTATAGTCCTGAAGATTTTTTTTAACACGTGAACATTTTTTGAATTTGAGATCACATTTTGAACTGTTAACTTTTTCAAAATTCTAAACGATTTTCGGAAAACATGCACATTTTTTGAAAATCACGAACATTTTTTTAGTTTATAATGAACAAATAAAACAAGAACATTTTTTGAAATTCTAAACAATTTCGAATAACACAATGTTTATTGAAAAATTACCGAACATTTTTGAATTTATTAAAAAAATTGGAAAGCAGGAACATTTTTTGTAATTTTGAACAATTTATGGAAAATAGGAATAGTTTTGAAAAATAAAAAATAAAAAATAAAAGGAAATAAAAAGATACAGAAAAAGGGAAATGATGACCAGCGAACGTCAGATTTTTAGGCCTCCCAGCGGACGCCCTTAAAGCTGTTTGATCACGATCGGATGAACGACAATTTTTGTGCGAAATGTGTCAATTTGTTCTGATTTTTTTTGCGCTACATGGTAATTTTCGCCTCCGATCATTGCAAATCCTACAAAGTTGCCATAACAACATTAGTTGGTTTGGCATGGCAAGTTCGGCGTTCGCTGGGGAAAATGCTCATAGGGAACGTTCCCCAAACTTTGTGGTCCAAAAAAAACAACAAAAAAGAATGAAAACGAAAAAAGAAAAATATAAAACCATAAGTGGGCCGGTTCATCTTCCGCGCTTGAGTTACATCCCTATGCGAAGCCCCAACTATGTGGTGCATTGAGCGTAACATAGGATTTCCCGACAAATTGGCCGAATCCAGCAATGAAACTAGTTTTCTCAAATAAATATCTCAAGTAAAATCTGAATAATAAAATATCATAAAATATACAAAAATTAAACAAAAAAAAATTCGTGAACTACTCTTATGCACCGTATTGTACTACTACCGCTTTAACAAAAAAAAGAACTATGCGTGTTAGTAGCATGTCAGTAGAACTACAGAAGTAACATACGTGTGCATTAGGCCCAATTTCAGGCATGCAAGAATGTATGTGACTTGTGCTCACGACATTCCTTACTTCCACCGTTGTTCAAAGGACGGGTTTCACACAAGAAGAAGAAGAAGAAGAAGTATGTTTTTAGTGATTTTCATGGCTTTTTTAGCGTAGAGTCTCAATCAATCATATGAGGTCATAGTGCAACCATCCGTCGAATCCCAGCCTCGCAGGAGGCGAGACGCTCAGTGGCAAAGACTTTTGCACCAGACGAGTACGGTACGGGTACCGATTGAAAATCTTGCGTGCATACAGAAGCTGCCTTCTTCACGCAGGCCGTACGACGGCCGGTGGTACATTCAAACTTTGTGGGGTGCTTTCACGGCAGCAGCGAGACTTTCATCATCAGGAGTTAAAAAGTTTGATGTGGTCGGCCGGGCAAATCGAAACGAGTTTGCCACTGCGCGGTCAGCAGTCGTCGTTCACCCACCACCATGCAATGCAATGCATACCCGCCGCATGCTCTGCGCGCCGAGGTTGGTCCACCACACACGTACTACTACAGAAGTAGTACAGGGTGAGGAGGCAGTTGGCCCCTGGAGGATCCGAAAGAGTGTGAAAAGGCCGCGACATCAGCTCATAAATGGCATTAGGTGACCCGAAAACGACGCCGTCGATCGCCGTCATCATCAATGCGTATATGGTCGTCGCCCCATCAATGCCCCTTCGCTCACCCTTGATCGGCAACACGTACGCGTGCACATCATCAGCTCCGTTGTCATCTCTCAAGCAAAGCAAGTGGACCGAGGCTCGGTTCAATTCAATTCAAACTTGAAACCTTTCAATTACTAGTGCGGTCTGATCCGCGGCCAGCTCGCCCTACGCGTGTCGGCCGGGCAGAAGGGTCCGCCACCGGCCGGTCCCGTCCGGCCCTCTTGCGAGTAACTCGCGCCGTCGTCGTCTCCGGCGATGACGAGATTGATCCGCTCATCAATGCGGTTGGGCGGAGGGAGGAGCCGGCTGAACGGGCCATTGAATGCGGGAGCGAGACGTGTACTGCGGCACACGTTACATCGTCGTCATCCTAGCTAGCTATAGCTAGCGTGATCTGATCGGTGGAGCGCGACCGCGAGATCGGCCAGGGTTAAATGTGGCGTTGGCCTTGCACGCCGAAAGGCAAAGGCACGGCCCTGCTTCGGGCCGGGCGGCGCCGGCAGCCGAGCGACCGTACGCGCCGATAGCTTCCTGTGCGCCTGATGAGTCGATCGCAGCATCACGTACGTCCACCGCTAAATCGTCGGTAGTCAGTGCTGCTGCTGACTTGCGCACACGCGTACAAACAAAATCCACGGGCGATGTGTCGATGCATCTCTAGACGAGCGATCCAAGACGGCATCGCGAGGAGATAGCATCTAATCATCGGCCATCATCTATGGGAGCACTGTAGCAGCAACCATGAGAGCAAAGCTAATAGAATAGCCTGCTGCCGGCTCTATACTAGTACCACGTCAGCTATATACCAACGCATATAATAAACTGGCTATAGGTTAGCTATATATAGGCTTTAATGCTTGCATGGAGAGAGATTGTCGGGGGATGATCCCCGGGTAGGCCACGGAGCCCGGATACCCCTTCTTTTCAAAACATCGAGGCGGGGCAAGCCCCTCAATCCGGCTGGACTGCGCAGCGGCTCCCCAGCGCGAGCCGGCCCGGCATGGCGACCCGGCCTGGCCGGCTGGCTGCTAGGGGGCAAGCCCTCACGACAAGACAGGCATGGCGACAGCACTCCCGCCTTTACCCCGGCCCCGGCGGGCGTGGCGACAGCATTCCCTACACCCCCGCCCGGGGCGGGCAGTGTCCGGGCGGCACGATCCTGTTGCTAGGCGGCGCCGACCGACCTATGACGAACGACAAGACATGCCATAGTGCCGCGCTGCCGACCGAACCCGTGCCCGGCGGACCCGGCGCACCCGGCGTACCCGGCGTACCCGGCGCACCCGGCGACCCGACGGCCCCCACCGCCGGCTCCTAGACGATGACACCAGGGCCCCGCGCCCGTGCATCTTTACTCATGTAACCCTGGGGGTCGGCCTATAAGACCCCCCAGGAGGCTTCCATGCAGGGGGGTTCGTGTTGGGAAACGTAGTAATAATTCAAAATTTTCCTACGTGTCACCAAGATCAATCTAGGAGATGCTAGCAACGAGAGAGAGGGAGTGCATCTTCATACCCTTGAAGATCGCTAAGCGGAAGCGTTACAAAGAACGCGGTTGATGGAGTCGTACTCGCGGCGATTCAAATCGCGGAAGATCCGATCCAAGCGCCGAACGGACGGCGCCTCCGCATTCAACACACGTACAGCCCGGGGACGTCTCCTCCTTCTTGATCCAGCAAGGGGGGAAGGAGAAGTTGAGGGAGAGCTCCGGCAGCACGACGGCGTGGTGGCGGTGGAGCTCGTTGTTCTCCGGCAGAGCTTCGCTAAGCGCTACGGAGGAGGAGGAGGTGTAGGAAGGGGGAAGGGCTGCGCCAGGGGAAGGGTGTACGGCTGCCCTCCCACCCCCCACTATTTATAGGGGGAAGGGGAGAGGGGGCCGGCCCCCCTAGATCCATCTAGAGGGGGGGGGGGCGGCGGCCCCCCTAGGGTTTCCAACCCTAGGCGCCTTGGGCCCTTGGGGGGCGGCGGCCCCCCTAGGGTTTCCAACCCTAGGCGCCTTGGGCCCTTGGGGGGGCGCACCAGCCCACTAAGGGGCTGGTTCCCACCCAACTACAACCCATTAGGTCCTCCGGGGCAGGTGGACCCTCCCGGTGGACCCCCGGAACCCCTTCGATGGTCCCGGTACAATACCGATAAACCCCGAAACCTTTCCGGTGACTGAAATTGGACTTTCCATATATAAATCTTCACCTCCGGACCATTCCGGAACTCCTCGTGACGTCCGGGATCTCATCCGGGACTCCGAACAACTTTCGGTAACCACATAAAATTCCCATTACAACTCTAGCGTCACCGAACCTTAAGTGTGTAGACCCTACGGGTTCGGGAACCATGAAGTCATGACCGAGACACCTCTCCGGCCAATAACCAATAGCGGGATCTGGATACCCATATTGGCTCCCACATGTTCCACGATGATCTCATCGGATGAACCACGATGTCGGGGATTCAATTAATCCCGTATACAATTCCCTTTGTCCATCGGTATTTTACTTGCCCGAGATTCGATCGTCGGTATCCCTATACCTTGTTCAATCTCGTTACCGGCAAGTCTCTTTACTCGTTCCGTAACACATGATCCCGTGACTAACTCCTTAGTCACATTGAGCTCATTATGATGATGTATTACCGAGTGGGCCCAGAGATACCTCTCCGTCACACGGAGTGACAAATCCCAGTCTCGATTCGTGCCAACCCAACAGACACTTTCGGAGATACCTGTAGTGCACCTTTATAGTCACCCAGTTACGTTGTGACGTTTGATACACCCAAAGCATTCTTACGGTATCCGGGAGTTGCACAATCTCATGGTCTAAGGAAATGATACTTGACATTAGAAAAGCTCTAGCAGACGAACTACACGATCTTGTGCTATGCTTAGGATTGTGTCTTGTCCATCACATCATTCTCCTAATGATGTGATCCCGTTATCAACGACATCCAATGTCCATGGTCAGGAAACCATGACCATCTATTGATCAACGAGCTAGTCAACTAGAGGCTCACTAGGGACATGGTGTGGTCTATGTATTCACACATGTATTACGGTTTCCGGTTAATACAATTATAGCATGAACAATAGACAATTATCATGAACAAGGGAATATAATAATAACCATTTTATTATTGCCTCTAGGGCATATTTCCAACAGTGTCCCACTTGCACTAGAGTCAATAATCTAGTTCACATCACCATGTGATTTACATTGTTATGAATCTAACACCCAATGAGTTCTGGGGTTCGATCATGCTTTGCATGTGAGAGAGGTCTTTACTCAACGGTCTGCAATATTCAGATCCGTGTGTTCTTTGCAAATCTATATGTCATACTGCAGATGCTACCTCGCTCCACTTGGAGCTATTCCAAATGGCTGCTCCACTATACGTATCCGGATTGCTACTTAGAGTCATCCAGATAGGTGTTAAAGCTTGCATCGACGTAACCCTTTACGACGAACTCTTTATCACCTCCATAATCGAGAAATATTTCCTTAGTCCTCTAGTTACTAAGGATAACTTTGACCGCTGTCCAGTGATCCACTCCTGGACCACTCTTGTACCCCTTGACAGACTCATGGCAAGGCACACACAGGTGCGGTACACAGCATGGCATACTTTATAGAGCCTATGGCTAAGGCATAGGGGACGACCTTCGTCCTTTCTCTTTCTTCTGCCGTGGTCGAGCTTTGAGTCTCACTCAACTCCACACCTTACAAATGAGGCAAGAACTCTTTCTTTGACTGATCCATTTTGAACTCTTTCAAAAACTTGTCAAGGTATGTACTCATTGAAAGTCTTATCAGACGTCTTGATCTATCTATAGATCTTGATGCCCAATATTTAAGTAGCTACATTCCAGGTTTTCCTTTAAAAAACTCCTTTCAAACAACCCTTTATGCTTTCCAGAAATTCTACATCATTTCCGATCAATAATATGTCAACCACATATACTTATCAGAAATTCTATAGTGCTCCCACTCACTTTATTGTAAATACAAGTTTCTCATAAACTTTGTATAGACTCAAAAACTTTGATCACCTTATCAAAGCGTATATTCCAACTCCGAGATGATTGCTCCAGTCCATAGAAGGATCGCTGGAGTTTGCATACATTTTAGCATCCTAGGACTGACAAAACCTTCCGGTTGTATCACATACAACCTTTCCTCACGGATACCGTTAAGGAAACGATGTTTTGACATCCATCTGCCAGATTTCATAATCAAAAAATGCAGCAACTGCTAACATAATTCCAACAGACTTTAGCATCGCTACGGGTGAGAAAGTCTCATCGTAGTCAACTCCTTGAACTTGTGAAAACCCTTTGCCACAAGTCGAGCTTTATAGACGGTGACATTACCGTCCGCGTCCGTCTTCCTTTTAAAGATCCATTTGTTTTGAACGGTCTATCGCCCTTCAGGTAATACTTCCAAAGCCCATACTTTGTTTTCATACATGGATCCCATCTCGGATTTCATGGCCTCTAACCATTTCTTGGAATCCGGGCCCATTATCGCTTCTCCATAGCTCGTAGGTTCATCATTGTCCAACAACATGACCTCTAAGACAGGGTTGCCATACCACTCTGGAGCAGTACGCGTCCTTGTCGACCTACGAGGTTTGATAGCAACTTGATCCAAAGCTTCATGATCATCATCATTAACTTCCTCTTCAACTAATGTAGGCTCCATAGAACAACTTTCTGCGCTGCGCTATTCTCTGGTTGAAACAAAGTTTCAATAACCTCATCAAGTTCTATCTTCCTCCCACTCAATTCTTTCGAGAGAAACTCTTTCTCGAGAAAGGACCCGTTTTAGCAACAAACACTTTGTGCTTGGATCTGAGATAGAAGGTGTACCCAACTGTAACGTTAGGGTATTCTATGAAGATGCATTTGTCCGCTTTGGGTTCGAGCTCATCGGGTTGAAAACCTTTTTCACATAAGCGTCGCAGCCCCAAACATTAAGAAATGATAGCTTAGGTTTCTGTCAAACCAAAATTCATACGGTGTCATCTCAACGGACTTAGATGGTGCCCTATTTAAAGTGAATTTAGTTGTCTCTAATGCATAACCCCAAAACAATAGTGGCAAATCGATAAGAGACATCATAGTTTGCACCATATCCAATAGAGCACGACTACGACGTTCGGACACACCATCACACTATGGTGTTCCAGGTGGCGTGAGTTGTGAAATAACTTCCACATTGTCTTAAGTTGTATACCAAACTCGTAACTCAGATATTCACCTCCACGATCATATCGTAGACATTTTAGCTTCTTGTCACGATGATCTCAAACTTCACTCTGATTTTGTTTGAACTTTTCAAATGTTACAGACTTGTGTTTCATTAAGTAAATATCCCCATATCTACTCAAATCATCAGTGAAGGTAGGAAAATAACAATATCCACCGCACGCTACAACACTCATTGGACCGAATACATCAACATGTATTATTTCCAATAAGTTACTTGCCCGCTCCATCATACCGGAAAACGGGGTCTTAGTCATCTTGCCCATGAGGCATGGTCCGCATGTCTCAACCGATTCGAAATCGAATGAGTTCAAAGATCCATCAGCATGGAGTTTCTTCATGCGTTTTACACCAATTTGACATTTAGCGGCAGTGCCACAAGTATGTGGTACTATCATTATCTAACTTTGTATCTTTTGGCATCAATATTATGAACATGTGTATCACTATGATCAAGATTCAATAAACCATTCTCATTGGGTGCATGACCATTGAAGGTATTATTCATGTAAACAGAATAACCATTATTCTCTAATTTAAATGAGTAACCGTATTGCAATAAACATGATCTAATCACATTCATGCTCAACGCAAACACCAAATAACACTTATTTAGGTTCATCACTAATCCCGAAGGTATAGAGAGCGTGCGATGGTGATCACATCAACCTTGGAAACACTTCCAACACGCATCGTCACCTCACCCTTAGCTAGCCTCCGTTTATTCCGTAGTTTTTATTTCGAGTTACTAACGTTTAGCAACCGAACCGGTATCTAATACCCAGGTGCTACTAGGAGTATTAGTAAGGTACATATCAATAACACGTATATCAAATATACTTCTGTCGACGTTGCCAGCCTTCTTATCTACCAAGTATCTAGGGCAGTTCCGCTTCAGCGACCGTTCTCCTCATAATAGAAGCACTCAGTCTCGGGTTTGGGTTCAACCTTGGGTTTCTTTACTGGAGCAGCAACTGGCTTGCCATCAATGAAGTATCCCTCCTTGCCCTTGCCCTTCTCGAAACTAGTGGTTTTACTAACCATCAACACTTGATGCTCCTTCTTGATTTCTACCTTCGCGGTGTCAAACATCGCGAATAGCTCGGGGATCATTATTTCCATCCCTGGCATTATATAGTTCATCACGAAGCTCTAGTAGCTTAGTGACAGTGACTTGGAGAACTATATCAATCACTATCTTATCTGGAAGATCAACTCCCACTCGATTCAAGCGATTGTAGCACCCAGACAATCTGAGCACATGCTCACCGATTGAGCTATTCTCCTTCATCTTGCAGGCAAAGAATCTTGTTGGAGGTCTCATACCTCTCAACACGGGCACGAGCCTGAGATCCCAATTTCAGCTCTTAGAACATCTCATATGTTCCGTGACGTTCGAAACGTTTTGGAGCCTCAATTCTAAGCCGTAATGCATGACGCACTGAACTATCAAGTAGTCATCAGAACGTGCCTTTCAGATGTTCACAACATCTACAGACGACGCTTGAGGGGGTGGCGCTCCGAGCGGTGCATTAAGGACATAAGCCTTCTGTGCAGCAATGAGGACAATCCTCAGATCACGGACCCAGTCCGCATTATTGCTACCATCATCTTTCAACTCTATTTCTCTAGGAACATATAAAAATTCAAAGGAGCTACAGCGCGAGCTAGTAATCTACAACATAATTTGCAAAGACATTTTGACTATGTTCATGATAATGAGTTTAGTTAATCATATTAAAAAACTCCCACTCAAATAGACATCCCTCTAGTCATCTAAGTGATACATGATCCATATCGACTAGGCCGTGTCCGATCATCACGTGAGACGGACTAGTCATCAATGGTGAACATCTCCATGTTGATCGCATCTACTATACGATTCATGTTCGACCTTTCGGTCTCTCGTGTTCCGAGGCGATGTCTGTACATGCTAGGCTCGTCAAGACAACCTAAGTGTTTCGCGTGTGTAAATCTGGCTTACACCCGTTGTATGCGAACGATAGAATCTATCACACCCGATCATCACGTGGTGCTTCGAAACAACGATCCTTCGCAACGATGCACACTTAGGGGGAACACATTTCTTGAAATTCTAGTGAGGGATCATCTTATTTATGCTACCGTCGTTCTAAGCAAATAAGATGTAAAAACATGATAAACATCACATGCAAATCATAAAGTGACATGATATGGCCAATATCATCTTGCGCCTTTGATCTCCATCTTCGGGTCTTCATGAAGTTGTCTCGCCAACTATTACTTCTACTACTATGGCTAACGGTTAGCAATAAAGTAAAGTAATTACATGGCGTTTTTGATTGACGCGCAGGTCATACAATAAATTAAGACAACTCCTATGGCTCCTGCCAGTTGTCATACTCATCGACATGCAAGTCGTGATTCCTATTACAAGAACATGATCAATCTCATACATCACATATATTTCATCACATCCTTTTGGCCATATCACATCACATAGCATACCCTGCAAAAACAAGTTAGACGTCCTCTAATTGTTGTTGCAAGTTTTACGTGGCTGCTATGGGTTTCTAGCAAGAACGTTTCTTACCTACGCAAAAGCCACAACGGTGATATGCCAATTGCTATTTACCCTTCATAAGGACCCTCTTCATCGAATCCGATCCGACTAAAGTGGGAGAGACAGACACCCGCTAGCCACCTTATGCAACAAGTGCATGTCAGGCGGTGGAACCAGTCTCACGTAAGCGTACGTGTAAAGTCGGTCCGGGCCGCTTCATCCCACAATGCCGCCGAATCAAGATAGGACTAGTAACGGCAAGCAAATTGACCAAATCATCGCCCACAACTACTTGTGTTCTACTCGTGCATAGAATCTACGCATAGAACTAGCTCTGATACCACTGTTGGGGAACGTAGTAATAATTCAAAATTTTCCTACGTGTCAACAAGATCAATCTAGGAGATGCTAGCAACGAGAGAGAGGGAGTGCATCTTCATACCCTTGAAGATCGCTAAGCGGAAGCGTTACAAAGAACGCGGTTGATGGAGTCGTACTCGCGGCGATTCAAATCGCGGAAGATCCGATCCAAGCGCCGAACGGACGACGCATCCGCATTCAACACACGTACAGCCCGGGGACGTCTCCTCCTTCTTGATCCAGCTAGGGGGGAAGGAGAAGTTGAGGGAGAGCTCCGGCAGCACGATGGCGTGGTGGCGGTGGAGCTCGTGGTTCTCCGGCAGAGCTTCGCTAAGCGCTATGGAGGAGGAGGAGGTGTAGGAAGGGGGAAGGGCTGCGCTAGGGGAAGGGTGTACGGCTGCCCTCCCACCCCCCACTATTTATAGGGGGAAGGGGAGAGGGGGCCGGCCCCCCTAGATCCATCTAGAGGGGGGGGGGGGGCGGCGGCCCCCCGGGGGGCGGCGCCCCCCTAGGGTTTCCAACCCTAGGCGCCTTGGGCCCTTGGGGGGCGGTGGCCCCCTGGGGGGGGGGGGGCGGCGCCCCCCCTAGGGTTTCCAACCCTAGGCGCCTTGGGCCCTTGGGGGGGCGCACCAGCCCACTAAGGGGCTGGTTCCCACCCAACTACAGCCCATTAGGTCCTCCGGGGCAGGTGGACCCTCCCGGTGGACCCCCAGAACCCCTTCGATGGTCCCGGTACAATACCGATAAACCCCGAAACCTTTCCGGTGACTGAAATTGGACTTCCCATATATAAATCTTCACCTCCGAACCATTCCGGAACTCCTCGTGACGTCCGGGATCTCATCTGGGACTCCGAACAACTTACGGTAACCACATACAATTCCCATTACAACTCTAGCGTCACCGAACCTTAAGTGTGTAGACCCTACGGGTTCGGGAACCATGCAGTCATGACCGAGACACCTCTCCGGCCAATAACCAATAGCGGGATCTGGATACCCATATTGGCTCCCACATGTTCCACGATGATCTCATCGGATGAACCACGATGTCGGGGATTCAATTAATCCCGTATACAATTCCCTTTGTCCATCGGTATGTTACTTGCCCGAGATTCGATCGTCGGTATCCCTATACCTTGTTCAATCTCGTTACCGGCAAGTCTCTTTACTCGTTCCGTAACACATGATCCCGTGACTAACTCCTTAGTCACATTGAGCTCATTATGATGATGTATTACCGAGTGGGCCCAGAGATACCTCTCCGTCACACGGAGTGACAAATCCCAGTCTCGATTCGTGCCAACCCAACAGACACTTTCGGAGATACCTGTAGTGCACCTTTATAGTCACCCAGTTACGTTGTGACGTTTGATACACCCAAAGCATTCTTACGGTATCCGGGAGTTGCACAATCTCATGGTCTAAGGAAATGATACTTGACATTAGAAAAGCTCTAGCAGACGAACTACACTATCTTGTGCTATGCTTAGGATTGGGTCTTGTCCATCACATCATTCTCCTAATGATGTGATCCCGTTATCAACGACATCCAATGTCCATGGTCAGGAAACCATGACCATCTATTGATCAACGAGCTAGTCAACTAGAGGCTCACTAGGGACATGGTGTGGTCTATGTATTCACACATGTATTACGGTTTCCAGTTAATACAATTATAGCATGAACAATAGACAATTATCATGAACAAGGGAATATAATAATAACCATTTTATTATTGCCTATAGGGCATATTTCCAACAGTTCGCTCTCTCTTAGCCTGGGATCTGGATTGATCTCAGTACACAACACACACACACACTCACAGGAGAGGAGGAATGGAGGTCTAGCCCCTTCCCCCTCCTCCGCTCAAACAGCTCCAGGAGCAACCTTGTAGCCCTTGCGCTTTCCATACACCATTCGGCAGGACTAGGGGTGTTACCTCTCCGGAGGGCCCCGAACCTGGGTACGCCTCGTGTCCCGCACTTGCGCGCGCCAACCTCGCCTCCGGGATCCACCGGCGTCCTCTCGTAACCCCACCTTTTTAGCCATCTTATGGCATCTGCCGTGAGAACACCACGATAGTTGGCACCCACCGTGGGGAAAGCTGCTGCTGGAATCGCGGTCCGGGCAGGACCTTCTTCGTCACCACCACCGTGACACCGCCGCCGTCCCAGGGCGGCGTGCTCACGTACCTCCGTGCGCTGCTCCGCCTGCGGCCGCCCGTCCGCTCTCCACCGCGCTCGCTGGTCAGCCTCGACCCCGCGCGAGCACCCAAGCCTCGTCTCGAGCCGCTGGCCTCGCCCCGCCACTTCTCCGCGAGCCCTGCTTCCCGAGGCAGACGCTTGCTGGCTCGACCTTCCTCGCCTGCACGATCTGCAGCACGCCTCCCGGGCGCCCACGCCTCGCCAGCTCAGGCCTCGTCCGCGCCTCCTTCGCGCTCCTCCAGGCGCTGTTGCTGGTCACGCCCGTCGCCCGCGTTCTTCCCGCCGGCCACGCGCGCCCGCTGGCCCGGCGACTGCTCCGCCCCGCGACACCCGCTTGCCGCGCGCCTCCCTCTCCGTGGCCTCCCATCGCCGAGCGCCTCCGGCCCTGCCTCCTGCTCGAGCTGCCGAAGTAGCAGTCGCTCGAGGAGCGCCCCATGCTCGCGGCCTCGCCTGGCCGTCTGCTCCTCCCGCGCCTACGCCTCCGCGTGCGCGCCCCTGTGCCGCCTCCGACCGTGGCCGCACCAACCGGCTCCGAGCCCCCGCCGCGTCGCCCCCACCCGCGGTCGCGCCAGCCGGCTCCGAGCCCCGGCCGGGCTGCCCCCGCCCACGGCCGGCGCCGGCTACGCCCCGCCTGGCCGTTTGCTCCTCCCTCGCCTGCGCTTCCGCGTGCGCGACCCCGTGCCTCTCCGGCCCGCGGCGCCGCGTATCCGTCCCACCGACCCCACCCCGCCGGCTCCGCCTGTGCTGCGCCGGCTCCGCGCGCCCCCGCGCCGCCCGCGAGCCAGCTGCCGGCTCGCCGTTACCCACGCCCTGCCTGTCGTCCTCGCAAGCCGGCGCTGCGGGTCACCGCGCCCGCGCTCGGCCGCCTCCTGCGCCCCCGCGTCGCCGGCTCCAGCCCCGCCCGGGCTCGCCTCGCCCTGCGCCGCCCGCGCATGGCCTCTCCTCCGCCTCGCGCTCGCACCTCCGCGGTCGCCTCCACCCGTGGCCGATTGCTTTGCACCCGCCGGGTCCGTCGCGACGCACACCTCGCCTCCGCTCCGGCCGGCTCCGCTCCGCCAGGCCACCCAGCACGCCGGTCCCGCTCCGCCCTCGCGACCTTGCGTCCACGCTGCTGCAGGCTGCCGCTCCGCCCGCGCCACTCCGGCCCCCGGCTGCTCGTCTCCACCTCGCACGCCGCCGGCTCACCGCTGCAGCCGGTCCCTGCCGCGTCCGTGCGCGCCGGCTCCGCTGCATCGCAGCGCCTGCCAGCCGGCTTCCTGCCGCCCCGACAGGCGCCCTCGTGGGCTGGCTGGAGAAAGGAACAGAGAAGATAAAAGAAAAGTCAAGGGCCGGCTCAAAAAAAGGGGGCCGCCAGCTGTGCCCGCTTCGACGCCCGGCCGGCTGCGGAGCCGGCCTGACCGCCCGTCCGCCTCGACGCTGCTTGCGCCCGCTTCGACGCCCGGTCGCCCGTCCGCTTCGACGCCTGGTCGGTCGGACCCGACCGGCTGGGGCGCCCCTCGACAGCCCGGAGGCTTGGGCCGCCTGCCGGAGGTCACCTCCGACCCGTCCGCATCAAAATGCAATGTGAGCTCCCCATTCGCATACCTTTGCACCGTGCACACAGATGGATAACCCCGAGCGACCCTCGGGGGCCACCTCCGCTCTTTTTCAGTTGCATTGCTATTCCCCCCCCCCCCCGACGCCAGCTAGTCTTGGCCCGGAGGCTTGCCGTTTGGCCCCATTCGTTTTCCCCGCAGACGGCTTAGTAGCGTGTACGGTATCAAAGGCCCACTCTTCGTCTCAGCTACAGACCGCACCGCGGCTGTCCGGCTAGCGAGAGCAAAAGCTGGAGGTCAGCCCACGCGAAAGACGTCCGGGGAGAAAACGGCCTGGGCGACCCGGTTGTTTACTTTATTAGTATCTGCTCGGTCGAATCTGCTCCCAGAGTCCGAGTACTATACGCTCCACTCCGCGGCCCACTCTTCGCCTCAGCTACAGACCGGCTCCCGGCTGTCCGACTGGCAAGAGCAAAAACCAAAGGGCAGAGGGGACACGAAAAAGACTGAAGGGGGCTCGGACGAAACCGAGTCGGCACCCTCTGCATAAAACTTGCGCCGCCAACGCTAAATATTTGATATATCTGCACTGACTAACTTTGTCTTTCACATGATCATTTCCGTGGGGAACCCCCCTCCTCGCATGGAGGCTCGGAGGCTACACCCGGTGGGTGCGCCGGCGCGCCCCGCTGGAAAAACGCCATGCCGATTGCAGGCCCGCCGCGTCAGCTGCCACCGGCACCCTCGACACCACCGTCTGACACGACGACAGCAAAAACCCTCTGCCCGACTCTTCGAGTCGCCCGGAGGCTCGGAGGCTACACCCAGTGGGTGCGCTGGCGCGCCCCCACTGGAAGCAAGCCGCGCCGGCTGCAGCCCGTAGCCGGCTGTCATCGACGACATCTGCTACATCAACGCCCGTGAAAACCCTCCGCCCGACTTGCCAAGTCGCCCGGAGGCTCGGAGGCTACTGTCGGGGGGATGACCCCTGGGTAGTCCCAAGACGGCGAAACGACACTTCAAAAACTTTGCCAGGGGAGCGTCCCCTGGCATGCTGGCGACCCGTCCGGCTCGCCGGCCCGCGTCCCGTCCGGCTCGCCACCTCGCGACCCGGTGACCTGCCTGGCTGGCTAGAACCTGGCATTGTTCACCCTGGCCGGGTGGAGCCATCCGGGTGGAGCCCGTCCGGCCGGAGCCCGTCCGGGTGGAGCCATCCGGGTGGAGCCATCCGGATAGAGCCATCCGAGTGGAGCCATCTGGGTAGAGCCGTCCGGGTGGAGCCCGTCCGGGTGGAGCCATCCGGGTGGAGCCCGTCCGGCTGGAGCCCGTCCGGCTGGAGCCATCCGGGTGGAGCCGTCCGGGTGGAGCCCGTCCGGCTGGAGCCCGTCCGGGTGAAGCCATCCGGGTGGAGCCGTTCGGCTGGAGCCCGTCCGGGTGGAGCCGTCCGGGTGGAGCCCGTCCGGGTGGAGCCGTGCGGGTGGAGCCCGTCCGGCTACAATCCGGGTGGACCTGCGCAGACGAGACAGCCACGCTCTACAGAAGAGCACTGTAGATGAGCGGCTGGCACTGTAGACAGACAGCTGGCACTGTTCACCCGTCTGGTGTTCCCCCAACAGCGTAGTTAGGCCACGCGGACCCCTCTTGTCCCCTGGGCACTCCTATATAAAGTGACCCAGGGAGCTCTCTCATGCGAGGCACACACGAGCAAGCCTCTGACTCCCACGCCACACACTCACACACACGAGGGCAGGGGCAGTGCGCTCTCAGCCACCTGCTCCCTCCTCTAAATACAGCTTCAGGAGCGACTCTGTACAACCATATACACAGCATATACACCAGACATGCAGGAGTAGGGGTATTACCTCCCCGCGAGGGCCCCGAACCTGGGTAAACCACCGTGTCCAGTTGCCCAAACCCGTCCCGGATCTCCACTGCAGCCTTGCCCTCACCTCAAGCCATCCCATGGCATCTGCCGTGAATCGTGCACCCCCCGCGAGAATACCACGACAGTTGGCGCCCACCGTGGGGCTGCTCGCGGCGCCGGCCGGAGTCAAGTTCCGGACGAGGCCCTTCACCAGCTCCGGCGAGCGCATCGCGCACGGCTTGGCCCGTACGCCTCGCACGGCCAACCCGGCCAGCTGTGACGCTGCGCTGGGCGCGGACGCTGCCTGCTCCGCTCGCCGGAGCTGGTGAATGGCCTCGTCCGGAACTTGACTCCGGCCGACGCCGCGAGCAGCCCCACGGTGGGCGCCAACTGTCGTGGTGTTCTCACGGCAGATGCCATAAGATGGCTAAAAAGGTAGGGTTACGAGAGGACGCCGGTGGATCCCGGAGGCGAGGTTGGCACGCGCAAGTGCGAGACACGAGGCGTACCCAGGTTCGGGGCCCTCCGGAGAGGTAACACCCCTAGTCCTGCCGAATGGTGTATGGAAAGCGCAAGGGCTACAAGGTTGCTCCTAGAGCTGTTTGAGCGGAGGAGGGGGAAGGGGCTAGACCTCCATTCCTCCTCTCCTGTGAGTGTGTGTGTGTGCTGTGTACTGAGATCAATCCAGATCCCAGGCTAAGAGAGAGCGAACCCCCCCGCATGGAAGCCTCCTAGGGGGTCTTATAGGCCGACCCCCAGGGTTACATGAGTAAAGATGCACGGGCGCGGGGCCCTGGTGTCATCGTCTAGGAGCCGGCGGTGAGGGCCGCCGGGTCGCCGGGTCTGCCGGGTGCGCCGGGTATGCCGGGTCCGCCGGGTGCGCCGGGTCCGCCGGGCACGGGTTCGGTCGGCAGCGCGGCACTGTGGCAGGTCTTGTCGTTCGTCATAGGTCGGTCAGCGCCGCTTAGCAACAGGATCGTGCCGCCCGGACACCGCCCGCCCCGGGCGGGGGTGCAGGGAATGCTGTCACCGCGCCCGCCGGGGCCGTGGTAAAGGCGGGAATGTTGTCGCCATGCCTGTCTTATCGTGAGGGCTTGCCCCCTAGCGGCCAGCCGGCGTGGGCCAGCCGGCCAGGCTGGGTCGCCATGCCGGGCCGGCTCGCGCTGGGGAGCCGCTGCGCAGTCCAGCCGGATTGAGGGGCTTGCCCCGCCCCGATGTTTTGAAAAGAAGGGGGATCCGGGCTCCGTGGCCTACCCGGGGATCACCCCCCCGACAGTAGTCCCCAAAGCCGTGAAGGTTCGCCGGCTTCAGGCAGGGGGGCCTTCGCAGCTTACCCTCCTGAGGAGTCGATTTGCTGGTGACGCGCGGGAGTCCGGCCGCGCGGCACCGCCCGGCCGCATGCCGGCCACGCGACAGCAGACGCCGGGAACACCCGCTGGGGGCCGGCTTCCGGAAGCCAGGTCGCGGCACCCCGACCCGGGCGGGAAACGGAAACGTCCGCTAGACGAGTCTTGCCTTGCACGGCGAGTCGCGCCCGCCGCAGCTTGACGGACCGCCACGTGCTGCCTCGCGGCGGGCGAGGCCTGCCAGCCCACGCGCGCAGTGGGACGTGACTGTGGACCGGGCCCGCCACGACGCGCCCTCGGCCCGCGCGCGAGGGATTAACTGCGGCGACCCTTGGCGGTTGTGCTTCCCCGTGCAGTAAATGTGCATGGGGAACGTGCGCGCACAGTGCGGGGGAGTGGGGATCGTGGGCGCAAACGATCCCGCTCCCCCACGATCTCTCGCGGTTATAAATGAGGAAAAGGGGAGAGTGCGGCGGAAACGCTCCCGCGCACAGCCCCGCCCCTCGCTTCTCCTCTGCTTCTGCTTCTTCTCCGCCGCGCCCGAGTGAAGTGCTGCCGCCGCCGCACACCTTGCCCACGCCCGCTGCTGCGCGTCGCAACCCGAGGCCCGCAGCGCGCAGCTCTCTCTCTCCCTCCTCTTCTCCTTCGCCGCATCTTCTCGCCCGTAGAAAACCCTCCCCACTGGCGCTGCCGAAAGGCTCTTGGGAGGGCTCTATCACGACCGAGACGAACATCCGCTACCTTCGCCGCACGAAGCGGCTGCCTCCGGCGGAGGCGCTGGTCGCGCGCGCGCCCGGCTCGGAGAGGGTGCCGCAGCCGCGGGCGGGCGAGCATGTTGTCTTCTATTCTCATTTCGAGCGCGGGCTCGGCCTTCCCGCGAGTCTTTTCTTCCGCGCTTTCCTCGATTTCTTCGGGCTGCAGCCGCATCACCTCGGCGCCAACGCCGTGCTGCAGGTCGCCGGCTTCGCCACGCTCTGCGAGGGCTACCTCGGCATGCTACCGAATGTGGAGCTGTGAGGGAAAATGTTCTTCCTCAAGCAGCAGGGGCGTCGGCCGGCGTCATGTCGGACTGCGGAGCCGCGGTGGTCACCGGCCGGCCGAACGGGCCGTTTCCCAAGATGCCGCTTGAGGACTCGGCCAAAAAGTGGCAGACGACGTTCTTCTACGTCCGGAACGCCGACCCGGCGGTGGAAGTCATCAACCTTCCGCCTTTCGTCGACACGCCGCCGCTCGAGAAGCTGAACTGGGGCTACCTCCCCAAGAAGCCGCCGCAGGAGCTCCTGAACATCTGCCGCCGGGTCGGGGAGATGACGGACCGCGAGGGGCTGAAGCCGGCCGACCTCATCGCGGCCTTCATCGCCCGCCGGGTGCTGCCGCTGCAGCGCGAGCACACCGGATCTGCGACATGAGCGGCCGGCACGACCCGACCCAGATGTCGACCATGGAGCTGACGCCGGCCGGGATCGCCCAGCGGGTGAACCACATCTCCAAGGCCGGGCTGAAGGAGGACGGGTGGAGCTTCAGGAAGGAGCCCTATCACTGAGGGAACCCGGCGCCGGCGGTAAGTCCCTGGTCTTTATTTTTTGCCGCTTCGACGTTATTCTTGTGTCCTGACGCCGCGGGAGGGCCGCAGCTATTTACCAGCCAGCGGAACCACGATGGGCCGAATCCCCAGATCCTGTTGACCGATCTGCCCGACTCAGACGTGGAGGACGCCGGCACCGAGGCAGAGGAGGGGGCGGTCGAAGCGCGCTTGGCCGATGCCGCGGCCGGCGGGTCGCGGAATGTGGGTAAGTCTCCGCCCCCAGATCTACTGCGAGACTGGCCGGATGACGACGAGGAGGCCCTGACCAGTGCCCGCGGTGCAGCGCCCTCGGCCGGGGAGGACGGCAGCGTTGACCCCCCAAGACGGCTGCGGAAGGCGGCCGGCGCCGGGCCGGCCCGTGCGGCGGCGTCCGTCAGCCGTCCACATGGGAAGGAGGCGGTTGAGACCAGGCCGGCCGCGAAGCGCCCGGCGGCAGCGGATCCGGCGCGCGAGAGGGCCGTCGTGAAGAAGCGCCGGCTCGCCCCGTCCGTGGGGCCGAGGCGGGAGGTCCCGACGGTCATTGGGTAAGTGTCTCTTGTCTTTTTTCTGATTTCTTGCTTGTTTCTTGCTTGTGCCTTCGCGGTGATAAACTTGCTGTGCACAGGTCCGCCCTTGACTTGGCGGTAGTGGCAGCGGAGGCCGCGGCGGGCGAGGCCGTCTGGAGGAAGACCCGGAGCAGCGCCGTCGACCGCGAGCCGGGTCGGACCGTGGAGGAGGAACTCGAGGCTCGTCTGTCCGGCCAGGACCCCGACGCGGCGGTGCGCGCCGCCTGGCGGGATCGGGCGGAGGCCGAGAAGGCGATGGCAGAGGCCTCGGCCCGGGCATGGGAGAGGGCCTCCGCGAAGCGGGCCAGGACCACCGCGGACCCGGCCTGGCCGGAGATGGAGAGGGGCTCGACGCCGGCGGTGACGATCATTGAGCCGCAGCCGGAGGGAGCGGGCGAGCCGGAGGGGTGGACGGAGCTGGCCGACGGTGAGTCGGACGCCGATGAGAACATCGTCGTGGACACGCCGCCCCGGGCCGACCCGGTGGGAGGAGGCGAGGGCGGCGGAGAGAGGCACGAGGCAGACTCCGCGCCATCCGGCCAAGCGCAGCCGACACCGGCCTCGGAGGCTGCGACCGGGGACGCCGGTACCATGGTGGTCGTGCCGCCCCAAGCCGCCACGAACTCCGAGCGGCCGGGTGGGAGCAAATTCGGCGTCGGGACCGTGATCCAGCAGCCGTGGGAGAGCTCCGGCGAGGTTGTGGTCGGGCCGCGAACCCGGGAGGATGACGCGGCGGATGCCTTGCGCTTGCAGCTTCGTGGTCGGAGCGAGCACCTGCAGGCCTTCGTCCGGGAAGAGCAGGAGGCGGCGCGGAAGCTGGAGCAGGCGATTGCGGTGAGTTTTCTCTTCTCTGCTTGTCTTGGTTGCTGACTCAGTGGGGGCGCGCCAGCGCACCCACTGGGTGTACCCCCGAGGTTCGGCCGGGCTGCGGAGCAGCCGGGTCGAATCTTATAGCTTGTCTTTGGCATTCTTCTAATCTTCTGTCTGCGCGCAGCATCTGTACGACCTCCGGGCCAGCGCGTACAACCGGCTCCGGGAGCGGTACCGCGAGGCCAAAACCCAGCTCGCCGCCAAGGAAGAGGAGCTACGCCGGGTTCAAGGTACGCCTTGCTTGCCTTCAGTGGGGGCGCGCCAGCGCACCCACTGGGTGTAGCCCCCGAGATTCGGGCCGGACTGCGGAGTAGCCGGGTCGAATCTTATAGCTCTGTCTTTTTCTTCTAATCTTTGCTTCCGGCATCTGACCGGGAACCCTGTCGCGCAGCCGATGCGGCCGAGGTGCTAGGCCTCCGAGGTCGGCTTGCCGAAGCCGGCGAGCAGCGCGATCGCGCCGTCGCCGACCGTGACCGGCTTCAGGCCGAGGTGGACCGGCTAGTGGCCGAGAAGGCCAAGACGGAGGATGCCCACCAGGCGGAACTGGGACGGTTGGCGGAGGGGCGCAGCAAGGTGGCCGAGGAGCGCGGCAAGGCGGCCGAGGAGCTGGCGGATGCCGGCAGAAGGATCGCCCAGCTCGAGAAGGATCTCGAGGCCTAGGCTCACGCGTCGGCCATACGGGAGAACGGGATGCTGGGCGAGGCGCAGCACCTCTACGAGACCTTCACCCGTAAGTGCTATCTTTTCTTTGGTCCGGCTGGCGTAGCCGGCAAGTTGCTTTCTTTGACTGATTTGCTTCCTTCGTTTGCCAGGAGTCTTCCCGTAGACGCAGGATGCGGCCGATGCAGTCGTGTATACCCACCGGGCGGACCTGCGCGCGACAGGGGCGGAGATTGACGTTTACGCCGCCTGGAGCCTCTCGGAGATCGTCCTTGCCTGCGAGGCCCGTCTTCGATCCGTGGAGGGGCACATGCACCGCCTGTTCGAGGCCGGGATGGGCATGGCGGGCAGCCACTGGCCGGGTGCGGTGGTGCCGAACAGCGTCACCCGGCTGGCGCGATGGCTGGAGGCCGGGGTAGAGCGACTCGGCGCGTGGAGGGTCTCCGCGGCCCGCGCCGGTGCGGAGACGGCGCTGCGCTTCGTCGTGTCATGGTATCCGGGCGTGGACCTCAACCGCTTGGCGACGCAGCGGGCCGGCGCAGAAGAGGACTTGGCGGCGCGGGCGCAGCGGATCGCCGGGCGCGCCAGCTACCTGGCCTCGTTCGCCCCACACGACGAGTTCGTCCTGGAGCGGACGGAAGACGGCGAGGAGCTCCCTACCGACGAGTTCGGCTTGCTGCTCAATGACCCGGACGGCAGCTCGGCCGAGACGGGGGGTTTATGCTGACGACGGGGCCGACCCGGACGACGACGCCACGACCGAGAGGCCGGAGAGCGCTGGGCCCGACCCGGCGGCCGCGTCCACCTCGGCTGAGCCGACGCCGGCCAGAGACGACGCGGGTGCCGCTTAGGATTTTTTCTTTTTATCTTCAACCTTCCTATACTTGAAATCGGTTAGGTAGCAGGTCCACCCACTGGGGGTGTAGTTACATGTAATGAACTTGTGGCCAAAGGCCCTTGTTGTATATAAATTTTGCATGCGATTTCACTTCTTGCTGTTCGGCCTTGGGCCTTTTCATGTCTGTCTTTTCTCTGGACTTCCTTCCCGCTAGCCGGACAGCCGGGTGGCGGCTGTGGCTAGGACGGGGATTCGGTTTTGAGAGCGGACGTACAATACTTAGGCTTTTCCAGACGTTGAGCGTGAGCGAAACACCCACTGGGCCGGCTGGCGGCAGGCGGCGAAGCCGCCTGGCGCGCAGCCGGTCGTGCGGCGAATTAGTGAGAGAAGGCGGGTTGTGCCGGCTTGGCCGAGCCGGGCCCTCCTCCTTAGCAGTTCTCGCGTGACGATGCCTCCGGCCTTTAGCTCTTGCTGACCAGGCGGCCGGTAGCCGGCTGTGGCAGGCGAAGAGAGGGCGTTGGCAGTTCGTACGCTTCGGAATGGACTTAAGGAAAAATGGCGAGGCGCAGACAAGCCGGCTAGCCCCCGAGCCCCCGAGCCGGCTGCGCCGACTCGGCGGAAGAATCGACAACGGGGAAGTGTATAGACACAGAGCTTAGTAAAAACGGAAAAGGAAGTCCCCGAGCCCCCGAGCCGGCTGCGCCGACTCGGCGGGAGAAACGAAAACGGGGGGGCTTGCTGCTTTCATTAAACCCAAAAGGTGATGATACATACATGCATGAGTTCAACTGTAAAACCGACGGAGGAGCTCCGCGTTCCAGGGCCGGCTGGACTCCTCGCTGGCTGCATCTCTCCTGCGCTTGTTCGGCTTCTACGCGTCGATGAGGTAGTACGCGTTCCGGTCGTAGAGAGCCTTGCTGACGATGAAGGGGGCCTCCCAGGGGGAGGCCAGTTTGTGCTGGCCGGCTGTCCGTTGGACGAGCCGGAGCACAAGGTCACCCTCGCGGAACGCGAGGGGCTTGATTTTCTTGCTGTGGCAGTGGCGCAGGCCTTGTTGGTAGATGGCTGACCGGCTGAGGGCCAGAAGGCGCGCCTCCTCCAGTAGGTCGACGCCGTCTTCGCGTGCCTTCTTTGCCTCGGCTTCTGTGTACATGGTCACCCGGGGCGAGTCGAACTCGACGTCGGTCGGAATGATTGCTTCGGCTCCGTAGACGAGGAAGAATGGGGTGAACCCGGTGGAGCGGTTGGGCGTCCTCCGGAGACTCCAGAGGACGGCCGGCAGCTCATCGAGCCAGCTGCCGGGTGAGCGCACGAGCGGCTCGACGAGTCGCGGCTTGATGCTGTGGACCTGGAACGCGGCATCTACTTGCCCGCTCGACCTGGCCGTTCGACTGCGGATGTGCGACGGAGGCCAAGTCGAGCCGGATGCCAGATGCAGAGCAGTAGTGGGCCAGCACACCCTTGGCGAAGTTGGTGCCGTTGTCCGTGATGATGCTGTGGGGAACACCGTAGCGAATTGCGATATCCTTGATGAACCGGACGGCCGTGGGCCCGTCGAGCTTCTTGATCGGTCTGGCCTCGATCCATTTGGTGAACTTGTCGACGGCGACCAGCAGATGCGTCATGCCGCCTCGGGCGGTCTTGAAGGGCCCCACCATGTCGAGCCCCCAGATGGCAAAGGGCCATGTGATTGGGATGGTTTGGAGGGCTGAAGCCGGCTGGTGGCTGCGTTTGCTGAAGCGTTGGCAGCTCGCACACTTGAGGACCAGCTCTTCGGCGTCTTGCAGGGCCGTGGGCCAGTAGAAGTTGTGGCGGAAAGCCTTGGCCACCAGGGACCTCGAGGCGGCGTGGTGCCCGCACTCGCCCTGGTGGATGTCGAGGAGGATCTCGATCCCTTTGTCCTGCTCGACGCAGCGCTGGAAAACGCCAGTCGTGCTGCGTTTGACGAGCTCGCGGTTGATGATGCTGTAGGCGGAGGCTCGCCGCTGCACTTGCCGGGCTTCGGTCTCGTCGCTGGGGAGGTCGCCGTCTTCCAAGAAGGCAAGGATCGGCTGAGCCCAGGACGGCACTGTCACCATCGTGAGGACGGCCGCCGGGATGGGATCCGGGACGGCAGCCTCCGAGCCGGAGCCGGCAGTCCCCGAGCTTGGGCCGGCAGCCCCCGGAGCCGGCAGCCCCGGGGCCGGAGCCGGCAGCCCCCGAGCCAGAGCCGGCAGCCCCCGAGCTTGGGTCGGGAACTCCAGGGTCGGGTGGGGGCGCGTCGGGGTCGTCCGGGACGAAGATGGATTCCGACTCGGGAGACGGCTTGATGGACGGCTTCCGGAGGTGCTCGAGGGAGACGTCGGATGGGATGGCTTGCCGGGTGGAGCCCACTTTGGCCAAGGCGTCAGCTGCTTTGTTGGCCGCGCGTGGGACGTGGAGGAACTCGCAACCGTCGAACCCGCCGGAGAGTTGCTGGACCAGGAAGCGGTAGCTGGCCATGTTGGTGTCTTTGGCGTCCCAGTCGCCGGAAACTTGCTGCACCACCAGGTCCGAGTCGCCGTAGCAGAGGATGCGCCGAATGCCGATCTCCCTGGCCAGTCGGAGACCGTGCACGAGGGCTTCGTACTCGGCAACGTTGTTGGAGGCGGCGAAATGGATCTGCAGGACGTACCGTAGCCGGTCGTTATTGGGGGAGGACAGCACGATGCCGGCTCCCAAGCCGTTGCGCATCTTGGAGCCGTCGAAATGCATGCGCCAGTGAGTCAACTCGGGCGCCGGTGGCAGGTACTGGGTCTCGGTCCAGTCGACGAGGAAGTCGGCCAGCGCTTGGGACTTGATGGTGGTGCGGGGCTCGTAGAGGATCGTGTGGCCAGCTAGCTCAATGGCCCACTTGGCCACCCGGCCAGAGGCATCCCGGCAGCCCATGATCTCGCCGATGGGGGCCGTGCTCACCACGGTGATGGTATGTTCCTGGAAGTACTGCCTCAGCTTCTTGGCGGCAAGGTACACGCCGTAGCACATCTTTTGGTAGTGGGGGTAGTTCTGTTTGGAGGCAGAAAGCACCTCGCTCAGGAAGTATACCGGGCGCTGGACCGGTTGCACCTTGCCCTCCTCAGGGCGCTCGACCACCAGCACCGTGCTGACCGCGCGGGAGGTGGCGGCGATGTACAGCAAAAGTGGCTCTTTCTCAGCCGGCGCGGCCAGGATGGGTGTGGTGGACATCATGCGCTTGAGGTCGCGGAAAGCTTCGTCCGCTTGGTCGCTCCACTCGAACGCCGTCGTCTTCTTCATCAGCTGATACAGGGGCAGGGCTCTCTCCCCCAGCCGGCTGACGAACCGGCTGAGAGAGGCCAAGCAGCCGGTGAACTTCTGGACATCGCGCAGCCGGGTCGGCTTGCGCATGCGCTCGATCGCCTTGATCTTTTTTGGGTTGGCCTCGATGCTGCGCTCCGAGACGAGGAAGCCGAGGAGTTGGCCAGCAGGCACGCCGAAGACGCATTTCTCCGGGTTGAGCTTGATCTGGAACCGGCGCAGGTTGGCGAAGGTCTCCTTGAGGTCGGCTAGGAGCGTGAGGTGCTGCTTGGTCTTCACCACGATATCGTCGACGTATACGTGCACATTTCTGCCGAGTTGGGGCAGTAGGCATTTCTGCATGCAGCGCTGGAAGGTGGCGCCGGCATTCTTCAAGCCGAACGACATGGTGATGTATCAAAACGCCCCAAAGGGCGTGATGAAGGACGTCTTGAGGGTGTCGGCCGGGTCCAGCTTGATCTGGTGGTAGCCGGAGTAGGCGTCCAGAAAGGACAGGAGCTCGCAGCCGGTTGTGGAGTCGATGACTTGGTCGATCCGGGGCAGAGCGAACGGGTCTTTGGGGCATGCCTTGTTCAGGCTGGTGTAGTCGATGCACATGCGCCAGGTGCCATTTTTCTTCAGGACGAGGACTGGGTTGGCCAGCCACTCCGGGTGGAAAACTTCCATGATGAAGCCGGCTGCGAGCAGCCGGGCGATTTCTTCACCGATGGTTCTTCGCTTCTCCTCGGAGAAGCGGCGCAGCGGCTGTCGGACAGGCTTGGCGTCCTTGCGGACGTGAAGTTTGTGCTCGGCTAATTCCCTCGGGACACCCGGCATGTCTTTGGGAGACCATGCGAAGATGTCCCAATTCTCACGGAGGAAATCGACGAGCTCGCCTTCCTATTTGCTGTCGAGGCCGGTGCCCACGACGGCGTATTTGCTGGAGCCGGGGTCGGCCGGGTTGAGCGGAACCCGCTTCGTGTCCTTGGCCGGCTTGAAGAAGGCCTCATCGGCGGCCGGCTGCGCGCTAGCCAGCGCCACGATCCGGTCGAGCTGGCGCCTCTCCTCGGTGATGACCAGCGACTCGGCCAGTTGGGAGCCGGCTTTGGCGCACTCGAGGGACTTCTTGTAGTCGCCGACGATGGTGATGAGGCCCTTGGGGCCCGGCATCTTCAACTTTAGGTAGACGTAGTAGGGGACCGCCATGAATTTGGCCATCGCGGGCCGGCCCAGCAACGCGTGGTAGGGGCTGGCCAGGTCGACCACCTCGAACCAGATCGGCTCGCGACGGAAATGGCTGCTGGAGCCGAACAGGACGTCAAGCCAGATTCGGCCGATCGGAGAGCAGGAGAGACCCGACACGATGCCGTGGAAAACCGTCCGGGTTGGCTCCAGCTGTCGCGCCTCGATGCCGAGCTTGGTCATGGTGTCACGGTACAGGATGTTGATGCTGCTGCCGCCGTCGATGAGCACCCGCGAAAAGCGGCAGGTGCGCTTCTCGGAGACGAAGGTGGGGTCGAGCACAAGGGCGTAGCCACCCGGCGTGGGCATGACGGCCGGGTGGTCCTCCCGGGTCCAGCTCACCGGCCGGTCGGACCAGTGCATGTACTGGGGAACCGGAGGGACGACGGCGTTCACCTCGGCCGCGTGCTTGCGCTTGGTGTGCTTGTCATCCCCTTCGCTGGTGAAGACGACGTAGGACGCGTCCGGGCGCGGGAAAGGGTTGTCGGCGAGGGGGGCGGGTGGCGGCGGGGGCGGGGGAAGCGGCGGCTGCTGCGGGCCGGCTCCGGGTGGCGGGGGCGGAAGGTTGCCCTTCAACAGGCGCTGGGTGAAGCTGCACTGCCGAAGCGTGTGCGTCGACGGCTAAGCGCCGCTGTGGTTTTTGCAGGGGGCGTCGAGCATCTGCTCGAAGGACAGCTTGGGCTGCCAAGCGGCCTTGCCGGTGCGCGGGCGCTGGCTGGAGCCTTGCTCAGCCGGCTGT
Source organism: Elymus sibiricus (assembly GCA_039707655.1). Lineage (NCBI taxonomy): Eukaryota > Viridiplantae > Streptophyta > Magnoliopsida > Poales > Poaceae > Elymus > Elymus sibiricus. The sequence continues at coordinate 434,539,059 of CM077666.1, forward strand.
TCCCCTTCCACCGCGGCGACCTGCCGGTTGTCGTAGCGGGGCACCTGCTGGTCGTTCCTGCGCTTGCCGTTGCGGTTGTTGTTGTTGTCTTGCCGGCGCTGATTGTTGTCGCCAGCCGGCTTGGTGCGAGCCGGCTGGGCCGGGAGGAGCTTGCCGTCTGCGTCGATCGTGATCTTCACATTCATCGCGGAGTCGGCCATAGCGTACTTGTCCGCCACAGCCATGAGCTCTGCCAGGGTCTCCGGCTCGTCGCACACCAGCCGGTGCTTGACCAAAGTGCCTTCTAGGCATCCGTCGATGAAGTACTGGATGGCTTGGACCTCGTGGACGCCCTCGCAGGAGTTGCGGAGCTCCGTCCACCGCGTGAGGAAATCGCGCATGGGCTCGCCTGGCTTCTGGACGCACATGGAGAGCTGGCGAGGCTTGCCGGGACGCTTGTAGGTGCTGGTGAAGTTGCGAATGAACGCATCTTCGAAATCCAGCCAGGAATTCACGCTGCCGGCTCGGAGGCTGTTAAGCCACGTCCGGGCCGAGCCGAGCAGCATGAGGGGGACGTATCGCACGGCCACGCGCCGGTTGCCGCCGGCTATGCCGACAGCCGTGGTGTAGTCAGTCAGCCAGTCCTCCGGCTTGGTGACGCCGTTGTACTTGGGGGAGTCGCGGGGCAACGAGAAACCTTTGGGGAAGGGCTCCTCGCGAATGCGGGGGCCAAAGCACGCCGGGCCGACAGAGCTCTCCTCCTCCAGGGCCGTGGAGCGCGCGAGCCGGTCGATGCGATGACAGGCGTCGCTTTCGTCGTAAGGCTCGCGGGGGCCGAGCCGGTCCGCCACGGGACCGCAGGGTGCCGGAGCTTCTGGGGCCGGCTCGGGCCGCCGAGCCGGACGCACGGGGGGCTCCGACGGCTGAACCCGGCTGTCGCCAGCTGTCTCGCCAGCGATGCCGTCTCCCGCGGTCGTGGCACGGTTGTGCCGGCTCCGATCGGACCGGTGCCGGCCAGAGCGGCTCGTGCTAGTGGCGTGGGAGGACGTCTGCCGCGCGTCCCAGAGGGCCTTCTCCGGGTCTTCGGTTTTTCCTGAGGCGGAGGCGGATGGCTGGGCCGGGTCGAAGTGCTTCTGCTGCTCATTCGGCGCGGTGATCAGGTCGCGGAGGCGCTGCTGCTGCTGCTGCAGTAGCTCCTCGCCCTCCAGGAATTCGAGATCCGCCATGGCCGCCTCCGCCGCGCGCATGTTCTTGACGAGGGTGTCGTAGACGGGCCGGCCTGCACCCAGCGCACGGCCGATTGCGCCCCCACGGGTCCGCACCTCCGCGAACCGGCTGGGCTCGACAGCGGCCGGCATGAAGCCATGGGCGCTGTCGTACTCTCGCTGGGCGGACTCCAGCCGGCGCCGAGTTGCCACGAGCTCCGTGGCCTCGACCAGCAGATGCTGGCGGTCCTCGTTGAGCTGCGCCACTGCAGCAGCCATGTCGGCGTCGGGCGTGATGGGGGCTTGTAGACTCTGGATCGTCTCGTGGAGCGGGTCGGCCCGGCGTGGCGGGGCCGCAGCCGCGGCGGCCTTCTCCTTGCCGTGCGGGGAGCCGGCGCTAGTGCCGATGGTTAGCACCTCCGCGCGGGCGCAGAGAGCCGCGACGTCGTCGGAGATGGCACAGCCAACGCGGACGGGGGAGTCGGTGAAGCAGTGTACCTCGCCGGGGTACTCGTCGGGGATGAGCGCGACAAAGACGCGCAGCGCGCCGAAAGGGACGACGAGGCAGCCTGCGGAGCAGGCGGCGTCCGCGCCCAGCGCAGCGTCGCAGCCGGCCGGGTTGGCCGTGCGAGGCGTACGGGCCAAGCCATGCGCGATGCGCTCGCCGGAGCTGGTGAAGGGCCTCGTCCGGAACTTGACTCCGGCCGGCGCCGCGAGCAACCCCACGGTGGGCGCCAACTGTCGTGGTATTCTCGCGGGGGGTGCGCGATTCACGGCAGATGCCATGGGATGGCTTGAGGTGAGGGCAAGGCTGCAGTGGAGATCCGGGAAGGGTTTGGGCAACTGGACACGGTGGTTTACCTAGGTTCGGGGCCCTCGCGGGGAGGTAATACCCCTACTCCTGCATGTCTGGTGTATATGCTGTGTATATGGTTGTACAGAGTCGCTCCTGGAGTTGTATTTAGAGGAGGGAGCAGGTGGCTGAGAGCGCACTGCCCCTACCCTCGTGTGTGTGAGTGTGTGGCGTGGGAGCCAGAGGCTTGCTCGTGTGTGCTTCACATGAGAGATCTCCCTGGGTCACTTTATATAGGAGTGCCCAGGGGACAAGAGGGGTCCGCGTGGCCTAACTACGCTGTTGGGGGAACACCAGACGGGTGAACAGTGCCAGCTGTCTGTCTACAGTGCCAGCCGCTCATCTACAGTGCTCTTCTGTAGAGCGTGGCCGTCTCGTCTGCGTAGGTCCGACGGGACGTCTGAGGTTGACTTGGCCGGATTGTAGCCGGACGGGCTCCACCCGGACGGCTCCACCCGGATGGCTTCACCCGGACGGGCTCCACCCGGACGGGCTCTACCCGGACGGCTCCACCCGGATGGCTCCAGCCGGAAGGGCTCCACCCGGACGGCTCTACCCGGATGGCTCCACCCGGATGGCTCCAGCAGGATGGCTCCACCCGGACGGGCTCCACCCGGATGGCTCCACCCGGCCAGGGTGAACAGTGCTAGGTTCCAGCCAGCCAGGCAGGTCGCCGGGTCGCGAGGTGGCGAGCCGGACGGGACGCGGGGCGGCGAGCCGGACGGTTCGCCAGCATGCCAGGGGACGCTCCCATGGCAAAGTTTTTGAAGTGTCGTTTCGCCGTCTTGGGACTACCCGGGGGTCATCCCCCCGACAGAGATGCAAGGAAAGAAAGCGTGATTGGCTGGCTGCATGCTCTGCACTGCTCGCCGGCTGCATGCATGCTCAATTTTCTCATAGCTTGTGTTATTGCCCGGCGATAGATGAAGCGCCAGCTCTCTTCTCTCTCCCACTTTCTCTCTCCTCTAGATAAGTTTTTGCTAATGTGAAACATCTTATAGCCAGCTGACTAGGACCTATTATACTTGCTCTACCTATTATGCTTGCTCTGATGTATGATGCCATGGCTCATGGAGTAGAAGTATGTGTTGGTGCGGGCGCGCGTAATAAATCGCGGAGCGACCACGGAGGATTCAACCGCGCACATCGCCCCATAAATATTCCCCGGCCCGTCTGACCTGGCCCGAACAGGAACAGGAGCAAGAGACTTCTCACACGTTTTGCTCGAAGACCCGACTCATCAACCACACACTGTTCATACGGATCGGTGGATCCATCGTCTGTCTGCTCGTCTTTCCCGAGTGGAACAGCTACCGGCCGGGGCTGATCAGCACGCTTGTTTTCCTCGACAAATCGTGTTGGCCGATGCCATGATCAAGAGGAATGGAAACGGGACTAATAAACGGAAAAAACTAAAACAAATTGAGATAGGTCCGATAAACTAGAAATGAGAGAGCATTGGAACAAGACATGTATACACATCCAAGCTCGTCACGAAAAGGCGTCTCTTAGTATGCGCTAAACGTTTGAAATGAGAAGATTTGGAGCACACAGGGCCGTGCATGCACTTTGTGGAACACAAATCTGCGAAATGAATCGGAAACTTGGTTCCGCACATCTTCGGGTCGGCCCTAAGTTATGTAAGTTTTGTATCGCGGGACTTACAACGTTAAGTACCAACTTGAAAAAAATTCGGTGTACAAAACATAGAAACTTAAAGTGAACACAAAGTTGGTGTGGAGCCGAGTTTCCGAATCAGGTCACAGATGTGCGGCCCACAAACTGCGTGTCTCAACCTTTGAACCTTAAACATTATGTTCTTTTAAGACCAAGGTAAAATATTATTATTAAGAACACTATTGTTTGTAATTAGATATAAACCTGGATTGGAAACCGAAATTACAACACTCTCCCAAAGCCAACCATTATTGGTCATATTGATAAAGCATGTTCTAGGAAACTGAAGAAGGGGGAGAAGCAGCAGTTTGGGCCATGGATCAGAACTTTCATTCCGCGTCGTAATGGGGAGTCTAGAGGCAGATGGATGGAGCCTAGAGCAAATAACAGTGGTCGTTCCTTTGGAAGTTGGAGGGAGAGTGCTCGCTTTGGCAAAATCACGCTCTGCAAGTGATGCGCCGTCGTGGAGGAAAGAGAAGAAGAGCTGGGGGGATTTGGCGGATGAGGAAGGAAAGGGACAGGAGGTTAAGACCCCTCTGAAATTGGGTGCTGGAGAGGTTACTCGGAATGGTGGCGGCCGTGGTGCTAATAAACAATTGACTTATCCGATGGAGTCAGTGGCTAACAGTGCAAGGAGTGCTGGTGGGAAGAGGAAAGATGGTCTGACAAACCCGGTGGTGGATAGGACTGAAATTGTGGCTGTGCAACCCCATGCAATGCAGATTGATAAAATAAATAAGGGGTCTATGGGAGCTGCTAATGTTGATGGGACTTATGGGGGATCCAGTGTTCAGCATACTAGTGTACAAAGCATGTTGATTATTGAAAGCAAGAGGGTGGCCAGTGCTGGGAGAGTGGACGGAAAGAGTGGGCCGTGCATGGACACTGAACCCGAGGCCATGCAGTGTCTACCCAAAGGCGACGTGAACAGTACCAAGCTGGGTGATGCAGTGGAGACAGGGCATGGGGATCAAACTGTGCAGGAGAATAATAAGGGGCAGAGAACCGCTGGGCGTTATAAGAAAATTAAGCATCGTGAGCAGAAGGGCAGGGGGAAGGGAGAGGTGCCAGAGGTTTGTGATGGCATAGGTAGTGGCAGCAAGAGGGGACTGGATGATGTGCCGATGGTGGAGGGGGGGTGGAAAGAAGCTAAAGGTGGACATGGGTGATGGGGAGGAAGGATCTACCCGATGAGGCGGGGCTGCCGATGCAGCCCGGCGGGCCCCAATGAAGATAATTGCTTGGAACTGCCGGGGACTGGGGAATAGGCTGGCAGTTCGTGGTCTTTTGGAGCTCCAAAAGAAGGAGGACCCCGACATCCTGTTTTTGTCTGAGACCAGGCTTGATGAGAGGAGGATGGGTAGGTTTCGTGATATGTTAGGTCTTCACCATATGAAGGTGCAGAATAATAATGGCAAGAGTGGTGGTTTAGCGCTATTCTGGCGGCGGGGATTAAATGTGTCAGTTAGGTGGTCTGGGAGGATGCATATTGATGCGATCGTGGAAGAAGAGGATGGTTTTAAGTGGCGTTTGACGGGCATGTATGGTGAATCCCATGCAGACAGGAAGGTGGAAACATGGCGACTACTGCGTACACTCCATCATCAGATCCAGCTACCTTGGGTTTGCCTCGGCGATTTCAATGAAATCTTGTTTAGTCACGAGAAACAAGGTGGTGTTCCTAGGGCGCATAGGTGTATGCAGAACTTCCGTGATGCTCTTGATTATTGTAATTTGCATGACCTCGGTTTTGAGGGTGATGTTTTTACCTGGAGAAATAAAAATTATCGAGTTGATGGTTATATTCGTGAGAGGTTGGACCGAGTGGTGGCCACACCTGATTGGTGTTCCCGTTTCCTAGCATATAAAAGTGTTAATGGCGACCCTCAAAAGTCCGACCATAGACCAGTGATTCTTATGAGGGATGGTAACCCACGGGTGCAGTTTTCGGGTTCTGGAGAACGGCTGGTGCGTTTTGAGGCCAGGTGGCTCCTGGAGGAGAGCTGCGACAGCCTCGTGAAGGAGGCCTGGGAGGAGGCGAGTGGTACAGGTGTGAGTCCGAAACTGGCAGAAGTGTTGGGTAACCTGAATGCATGGAGCCGTGATGTTCTTGGTGATCTCCGCAAGCGGATTAAAATGCTTAAATCGGAATTAGAGGTGGTTAGGAAGGAGCCAATATTTGATGGTCAAGTAAGAAAGGAGCAAACTATTTGTTTCAAACTGGAAAGGTTGGAGGAACAAGAGGACTTGGTATGGCGACAAAGAGCTCATGTGAACTGGTTGATCAATGGAGACCGGAATACCAAGTATTTCCAAGCCTATGCATCTGAAAGGAAAAAGAAGAATATGATACATAAGTTGAAGCGGGAGGATGGGGTGGAGGTGGTTGGGGAGGAGGCCTTGAAGGACCTCGTTACTAACTACTTTTCTTCTCTTTTCACTTCTGTGGCAGGTGAGGATGTAAGTGAAATTCTGAACCATATTGCCCCGAAGGTGACGCCCCAAATGAATGACTTCCTTACGGCTGAGTTCACGGCTGAAGAGGTAAAGCAGGCCCTTGATAGCACGGGTGATCTTAAGGCGCCGGGGATGGATGGGCTACCGGCGATTTTCTATAAGCACTACTGGCACCTAGTTGGAGATACCGTGGTACAGGAGGTTTTACATGTGTTGCGAGGCGGCAGAATGCCGGAGGGATGGAACGACACTCTTGTGGTGCTTATCCCGAAGGTGCAGAACCCTGAAACTCTAAAGGATCTACGCCCTATTAGCCTTTGCAACGTGGTGTACAAACTTGTGTCCAAGGTCTTGGCGAACCGTCTCAAGTATATCTTGGGTGAGGTTATTTCTCCGAACCAGAGTGCCTTTGTACCGGGGAGGTTGATCTTGGACAATATCATCCTTGCTTATGAGATGACCCATTTTTTGAAGAGGAAGAGAACGGGAAGTACATGTTATGCAGCACTGAAATTGGATATGAGTAAAGCCTACGACCGTGTCGAGTGGGTTTTCTTGGAAAAAGTGATGAGGCAGTTGGGTTTTGCGGAGGCTTTTGTGCAACTGATTAGTAAGTGTATAAGGATGGTGAGGTTTCGTTTCAAGGTGAATGGGTCTTGTACCAATGATGTTATTCCAGGCCGTGGTTTCCGTCAAGGGGATCCGATATCGCCGTACCTCTTTCTTCTATGTGCTGAGGGCCTGTCTGCACTTCTACACCATGCCGAGGCATCGGGTCAGCTTAAAGGTATCCAGGTTGCCCCCAATGTACCTACTGTGAGTCATCTCTTGTTTGCGGACGACTCATTACTTCTCATGAAGGCGACACCGGAAAGTATTGCTGTTATAAATAACATTCTGATGGTTTATGAGATGGGCTCGGGCCAGGTGATCAATAGGGCGAAATCTGCAGTTTTGTTCAGTAGGAATATGTCCAACCATAAGAAGAAGAATCTTCTTGGGCTCCTCGGTCTCCAGGCTGAATGCTTGCAAGGGAAATACCTAGGGCTGCCAAGTTATGTGGGTCGATCACGCCAAAAATGCTTCGAGTACTTGAGGGAGAGAATCTGGGAGATATTAAAAGGGTGGAAAATTAAGTTGCTATCCAAGGCTGCAAAAGAGGTTCTCATTAAAGCAGTCATCCAGGCCGTTCCCACGTATGCGATGGCCTGCTTTGATCTCACAAAGGCGTTGTGTGAAAGTATCAGTAAGATGGTCTGCAGATTTTGGTGGGCATACCAGGAGGATGAGCATAAGCACCATTGGATAAGTTGGGAAAAGATCATGTTGCCAAAAGACCAAGGAGGTGTTGGGTTCAGAGATCCACATGTCTTTAATATTGCTATGCTAGCACGACAGGTGTGGAGACTGGTTCAGGCGCCGGAGTCCTTGTGTGCTCGTGTCCTGCAAGCCAAATATTATCCCGGTGGAGATGTGCTGGAGGCTACTGCACAGCCGGGTATGAGCTATGTGTGGCGTAGTATTCTACAGGGAGTGGAAGTGGTTAAAGCTGGCATGATTTGGCGAGTTGGTTCGGGACATAACATCAAAATCTGGGAGGATCCGTGGATCCCATCCGATGATACTAGACGCCCTAGTACGCTCCAAGGAAATCATTTACTGACCACCGTGAATGAGCTCATTGACCCGGAGAGGAATGTGTGGGATGCCCAACTTGTTCGCCAAACCTTTTCACCGAATGATGCCACTGCAATCTTGACGATCCCTATTTGCGAGCAGTATGATGACTTTGTGGCCTGGCACTTTGATAGTAAGGGAAGATTTTCAGTAAAGTCTGCATATCGAGTCTATGTGAAAATCCTTGAGCGCCAGAGGTACAGGCAGCGGGGAGAGAGCTCTAACATCCGTTCAGAGGATCTGAACGTATGGCAAGAGCTTTGGAAAGTCAAGTGTCCTCCGAGAGTTCACCATTTCCTGTGGCGTTTCGCACATAACAGCTACCCTCTGCTTAGAAATGTTGAGCGGATCAGTGTGGAGCTCGATAACAAGTGTGTGATTTGTCAGCGGCTACCGGAGGACGGCGCTCATCTCTTTCTGCGGTGTAAGGAGGTCAAGAAAGTCTGGAGGAGTTGTTCCCTCGAGAATACTAGGCTTAACCTGTTGGGCTGCGAATCAGCGATTGACCTACTGAAGGCTGTGTTCCGGCTGCCTGAAGTGGTTAAGCTGCGAACAATCTGTCTCCTTTGGGCTTGGTGGACTGAACGTAACAAAGCAAATCACAAGCAACAACGGCTGTCAGTGGATGCATTTGAAGCTAAGGTCGGCCATACTACTGCTGAGTGGCTAGAGTTCCTAGGCCCCAAAAGTGCTCCTAAACCAGCGGTGCTGCAGAAATGGACTTGCCCTCCTCCAGATTTTATTAAGCTAAATTTTGATGCTGCTTTCGATGCTAATTCACATAGGGGTGGGTGGGGAATCATCGCAAGAGATGCTGATGGAGATGTTGAAATGGCTGCCTCAGGGGCTCTGAATCAACTGGGATCTGCACTTCAGGCTGAAGCCCAAGCGCATTTACATGCAATCCGTCTAGCAGAGCAACATGGTATGGGCTGCGTTATTTTTTAGACTGATTGCTTGGCTCTGCAGCAGGCTATAACCTCCGACGCTGCTGATCGTGGACCTCTTGGTGTGCTGTTCCGGGAAGCAAAGTTCCAGCTAAATACTGGCTTCATAGATCATCGTTTTGTGTACTCCCCTAGGGCATGTAACTCACCGGCGCATGTGCTGGCCTCTCTTGGTTCAAAGGGTCCTACCGACGGCCAACTTGTTTGGTACTCGGATATCCCTGTCGATGTAATTCGTGCGGTGACCGCCGATTTGGTCGGTCCGAAGTAATTTGGAATGCCAGGTGTTCCAGATCAAAAAAAAACTCCGCACGCCCCACCAAGGTTGCACCTATATGGATATACAGAAAGACATCAATTTCTTCCCTCCCCTTCCTTGAGAGCCATCGGCGTCATGTCTTGCCCCGCTCCCCTCCCCTCCTCCTCGAAGTTGGGGTTGTTGGAGAGACCGGGGCGCAACTGTATATGGTAGTAGTAGTAGTAGAAGGACGAGGACATTGTAGCCTGGACTTGCCGCCAGGGCAACCAGCGATATTGCCATTGGGGAGCTAGGGTCTGGTGCAGGCGAGATGCGGCTGGATCTCGACAGTGGCACTCTTTCTGGCCGTGGTGTTCCGTCAGTGGGAGCTAGATGTGGTGGGAGGCGCCATTAGAAGGGATGGCAAGTGGTGTACAAGGTCTTAGAATTTGGGATGAAGCTCATTCGCTTCGGTGATGGAGGTCAAGCTACGGCTCCTTGGCTATCGGTTGCCGGTCTTCCATGTGTCGTCGCAGTAATTTCTAGTCGAAGGACGAGCTGCTACAACATCAGCAACTATTGATCGACGCCGGCTCCGTCTTACCCCGATCTTGAGCTTGAAGGGGATGCATGAGTGCAACCTGTGGGCAATGCCCATGGTTCTTCAGCTGGTTTCTTCTAGAGCTTGGGGAGGAGCGGTGACGAGCCAGTCATCCCAAGTGGTTCATTCCCGTGCAGTGATGAGCTCGTAGCCAATCGGAGGTTGTTGTTGGACCTAATTGCAACCTTCTATCTCATTCTAGGGATGTTTTTGCTAAGATTAGGGATTGTGCTTCGTATTTTTCGTTTCTTTGGAGTTCTGTCTCAAGCTTTGTAACCCTGTCGCTTGATTATTATTGAGAAGCTCAGGCACCCGTCGTGGAAACACTAGAAGACCCATGCCAGGCTCAGACACCCGCATCGAGGGTAACGCAGCTCTGACTCTGATGAAGAGCTCCGAAGAACTATGCACGGCTGGCGCCGTGGAAGGCCACCGAACAGACCATCTGCTGCCTGCCATCATTCTAGAGATACTACTCATTTTTTAACTGCACACACGTGCATAAACAAGGGTGGTAACTATCCGCAAAAAAAAGAAACAAGGTTGATACGTATGCTCTAAAACACACACACACTCTCTCTGTGTACCACATAATCAGTCATAAACTCATAATCCCACGGAAGCACGGGTGTACTGGAAAGAAAAACATGGGCATGTATAACCACGAAAGCACGGATATACATATAATTTTCAGGACTAGTCTAATATTACATCCGTCTCAAATTAATTACTAGTTGTCTTAGATTTGTATAGATACGGATGTACCTAAGGTACATCCGTATCTACACAAATATAAAACAACCAATTCGGGACGGAGGGATTACATTGTTAATACTCCTCATAATAATCAGCGTATACCAAAAGTAAACATGCATATAACCAAGCACGACTAGACATAATTTCTACGACTAGTCTAATCCATGGCTAATGCTCTGTGTTGTCTTCCTCAATACTCCCCATAATAATCCAAAACCCGCGCAGGTGGCAAGGCTAATTAATCACACCTCCTGTAGCAGCACTCAAGCGGCCAGTGCGTCTCAGTGCTGTTCATCCGCCACCATCAGCACTCAGCAAGCGAAATCAACGGCGTCCCGGAGACACAACCTCGCCTGATTAGCCCCCACGGGCTCCCGTCCAACTCCGAATTAAATCAAAACCCAAAAGGTTGGGTGCACGCCGCTGTCGCGAGTAAATACGCAGGCGTGCCATGCCATGCCAATTGCCCAATGCGATTGGATTAATTGGCTCAAATGACTTTGCACATGCAAGCATCAATCCAGTCCAGTGGCAGCGGCAGCGGGTGGGCGATGAATCCTGTGTACATGGCTTTAATTGTGCTACATATCTTTGATTAGTTTGACCGGCCGGTTGCGATTAAAGCGTCGCAATTACTCGTTGCCGCGATTAATTGCCCCGCTAATACCACGCCCGTACGTGGATTAGGATTCATGCGTCGGTGTCCGCGTGGGTTAATGCGCATTAACTGACCCACCGGCAACAAACAGCTACAGGGACAGAGAGACAACTCGGTACGGCTATGCCAAACCCTCTCTGTTCCGTGAAAGAGCATTTGTGCTTCGTCAGTCCCAAGTTTCCAAGGTTTTTCATTTAGTTTCGGAGTACTGCTACTTCCTCCGTACCGGTGCATAAGTCATCTTATGAAAATCAAATAATCCCAAAACACTTAGGCGCGGTGCATTAACTCCCATCTCGTTTTTTATTTCTTGACATGAAGGAATCAACCAATAAAAAACGTGGGGCGTGCATGTTTTTAATGACTTGAGACTACCTAGCACAGCATGCAGTGGTCAGTTCATTGCATGCAATGGTATTAATTAGCAAATAAACATTAAGTTCTTTCGTTTTCTCCTCTGCCTTGGTCGTGGTGCACAACGTAAGATGACTTATATACCGGTATCGAGGCAGTAGATTTTTTATCGAAATTGCTCTGCGTACGACTTTAAATGTACGATTCAGTCCGACCCAGTGATCCCACGATTGCCGCTGATGCAGAGATTTGATCGGAGGGTGACTGAGCAGTGTCGTACAAAGCCGTACAAGTATTCATCGTACGCCTAGCACTGCTCATTTTTTATGAACGCAGTGCAGACGGAGGCGCTCATACATACGCACATACATTTATTATGAATGCATGCACGCATACCCTACTTTTATGAGCATCTTCGAGAGACTGATCCGTACTAATAGATGATGCTGGTAGATTAGGTCCGCGTGCACCAGCGTAATTTTACTTGGAGATAAAATTCCGCCACTCATTCGCCTCGTTCAAAATGTATAAGAATTTATACAAATTTGCGTGAAACCAATTCTCTAAACCGAGATTATTTCCTTCGCCTTAACTAAGTGTTCCTCGGAATCCGGTAATAAGAACCCGACACATCGCCTACAGTAGAGTTCCGTCCTCACTACAGTAGTCACTGAGAAATTCTCGTGGACTTTCCAGCAGCATGATTTGATTTTACGTAGTATAATAGGTCCTGCAGCTATAGGTTACTCCCTCCGTCCGGTGAAAACTGTACATATAGAAATTTTAGGACAAATTATAGAGTGGAGTAAAAAATGCATTGGAAAGATGCAAACCATCATCTCTCTCCTCTTTAATTACCCAACCCCCAATGAGCTAAGTGCCTCACTACAGGAATCAGGTCCTTTGCCGTCTGCCATAGCAGACGGCAAAGGACCCGACCACGGACGGCAAACATCTTTGCCGTCTGCTGGCTGACGGCACAACTTTCAGCACTGAAAGTCACGGTAATCAGCGTCTTTGCCGTCTGCAGAAGCGCCGCGGACGGCAAAGACTTTTACCGTCCGCCTTCCTGGCACAGCTGACGGCAAAGGTCCTGAACGGCAAAGTGTAGTTGTTAGCCCCGTCAGGTGGCTAACGGCAGACTTTCCCGTCTGCCTGCGGACGGCAAACAAACACTTGCCTTTGCCGTCTGCCGAGTGACGTCAGCAGGCCTGTGGCTGCACGTCAGTCCTACTTTGTCTTTGCCGTCTGCCAGTGTGGTCTTTGCCGTCTGCCAGCTGACGGCAGAATGACCAAATGGGTCAGGCATGGTGCTCCCAGGTTGCACAGGTTGCTGCCACGTGGCACCTTTGCCGTCAGCCTACTGACGGCAAAGGGATTTGCCGTCCGCTGGCAGACGGCAAAGTGCTTGTATTACCACTTTTTTATCTGTTTTCTGTTATTTCCCTGCATTTTCACAACACATATATGATATATATAGTTTCAAGCTGAAGCATAGGCCATGTATTCCAACAAATAGTATGTACTATCCAACATCATCGTGAAATATTGAACAAGAGAACACATAGGCTATTAAAAGAACCAATACATACATAGTTTCACACTGTTCATCCATATATACATACATAGTTTCACATTGTTCATCAATACAAATCAAAACAAAAACTAAACACTAGCAGTCCATCAATGCCAGCTTCCATGAAGTGAATCAAATCTGCAAAATGGGAATAAGAAAGTTAGAGGAAGAAGAAGAAGAAGAAGAAGAAGAAGAAGACTAGAATAAGAAGAAGAAGAAGAAGAAGAAGAAGAAGAAAGAGAAGAAAAATAATAAGAAGAAAGAAAGAAGAAGAAGAAAGAAGAAGAATAAGAATAAGAAGGAGTAGAAGATGGAGAAAAAGAAAGAAGAGAAAAAGGAAGAATAAGAATATATTTTCTTCTTCTTCTCTCTTCTATCTTTTTATCCTTATCCTTCACATTCTTCTTCTTTTATTCTTTCTTTTTCTTCTCTTTCTTCTTCTATTCTTTCTTTTTCTCCTCTTCCTTGTTTTTTTTCTTCTTATTCCTTATTTGTGTCATTTTAGAGCTAACTTAGGTAATTATGCCATTTTAGAGCTAAGTAAACATATTATGTCATTTTGGAGGAAAATAAGGTAAGTATAGGTCATTATTGAGCTAACTTAGGTAATTATGCCATTTTTGAGCTAACTAAGCTTATTATGTCAATTTGGAGGAAAATAAGGTAAGTATAGGTCATTATTGAGCTAACATAGGTAATTATGCCATTTTGGAGCTAACTAAGCTTAATATGTCATTTTGGAGGAAAATAAGGTAAGTATAGGTCATTATTGAGCTAACTTAGGTAATTATGCCATTTTTGAGCTAACTAAGCTTATTATGTCATTTTGGAGGAAAAGAAGTTAAGTATAGGTCATTATTGAGCTAACTTAGGTAATTATGTCATTTTGGAGCTAACTAAGCTTATTATGTCATTTTGGAGGAATATACGATAAGTATAGGTCATTACTGAGCTAACCTAGGTAATTATGCCATTTTTGAGCTAACTAAGCTTATTATGTCATTTTGGAGGAAACAAAGCTAAGTATAGGTCATTATTGAGCTAACTTAGGTAAGTATAGGTCATTATTGAGTTAACTTAGCTTATTATGTCATTTTGGAGGAAAATAAGCTAAGTATATGACATTTATGAGCTAACCAAGGTTATTATGCTATTTTTGACCTAACTAAGCTAATTATGTCATAAATGAACTAAATAAGCTAATTATGTCATTTTGGAGGATAATTAGCTAAGTATGTCTTTTTGGGGAAAATAAGCTAAGTATGTGGCATATTAGGGCTAACTAGCATGTACGAAGCTAAGTATGCATTTGTTAAGCAAAACACTAGAGAAAACTTACCGTCGTCGTCATCACGGAGGTCAAGCACCGGGGTTTCTCGGGCCGGTTTCACCTGGAGAAGGTTGCCCTTCAGAAGGGTTGTGCGATGCGGCTCGGGAGTTATGCTGCACCAAAGATCATTTGAAATGTCTCGTTAGCATGATGACACTCAAATGTTAAGACTAGTAACTAATGACCATTCAAATGAAACTCACTGTTCCCACCGGAGTAATGACTGGCATCGGCGGAGGGGTCTGACCGGTCTTCTCGCACATAGACTGCACATTTGGTTTTGACGAGTCAGTCATATTAGTTAGTAATGAAACGAACATTACGTGCATGATTTGGCTAATATGCAGAAGAAACTTATCACGAGGAGCTCGTACATGGCCTGGTGAGCCGCCTCATTCCATGCCCTCTCCTCCTCCAACAACCTAGCCGTCTTCTCCTCCAAAAGCAGTTCCTTCTCCGCCGCCACAAGGTCCCTCTCCTCCAGAAGCGCCTGGGTTGTCGCTCTCTCTTTCTGAAGAGCAGCCTGCAACACCACTCCTCGTTAGCATTGTAATCATCGATGGACGCACACACAATGTGATGGAGGAAAGATATCTGAGTCCGTATAACTAACCTCGATGGCGAGATCGACTGGTCGTGGACGAGTCCTTATCTCAGGCGAGGAGCTCGTTTGGCGTGCCTTGATCTCCGGGAGAGTGAGAGGACAACGTATCAGTCCATCTCCAATGGCTATCGAGCCATGGGGCCTCCCGCGACCAGCTATCATCACCAGCTCTGGATCAATAGGATTCTGGCTCGGGTTATAGTCCTCCCCTTTCCTCGCCTTCGCCTCCTTGTTGTACATCACGAGCTTGTGGTGGGAGGAGATGTTGGTGAACTTTTCTGGATGATCGAGGTCAGACTCAGAGAATGCCTTGGCCTTCTTGTACGAGGCAGTATGGGCCATGGCATAGAGGTCGTACACCTCTGGCACCTCCGTCTTATTGTGTTGCGCCTAAAAGAGAGGAACAAAGTATTAGTAAAGGGCTCAAGCTAGCATGCAGAATGAATTGCATGAATCATGAAGCAAACCACATACCCAGTTCCGCCCGTACTGAAATAAGTTGGCGCTGCCTTGATGGTGTGGCACACCAACCATTTGGGCACGCCGGTCCTTGGCATTGTTGTGGACGGCTCGCCAGTGGTCTGTGCACCACTCATCCACCAACGCCTCCCAACAATCCATCTTATCCGCACACCATCTCGGGGGCACCTAAGTTAGTAAAGAGAAATTTGAGCGCTACGCCTACGAATCAAATCAAGGAGACTAAGTACAAGGCCTTAAGACTTCATGTACTGATGCTTCTTCAGAAACTTTTCACGGCACGACGGCTTGTCCTTCTTAATACCACGCGTGGCGTAGTAGTCTCGAACAGCCTGCGGCCGAGCCTCGTGCCGTAAGTTTTGTAATAGGCGCTTGCACTCGGTATCGATAACCTTTACCGCGTCCTCCTCGTATCCCTCCTCACACCTATAGAAGGTCTGCAATCAAACGAGACAACACTGATTAGTACAATAACTAGCTATTGTTAATTTTTAATTGTGTAAAGGAGAAATTACCCAAAAGCTTCTGATCACCATCTCGGCCCTCGTGTGGCACAAGACACCGTCGATCATCTCCTCCGGCGGGGCCTGGGCAGCCAAGTAGTGCTCCCAGCTCAATCCTAGCTGTGGAAGCTGACCCTCACCGGGCAACGTGACAAACCCCGGGAAATTTTGCCGGCAAAGCACACCAAGGACGCTGTTGGGCCTGCGGACTCCACTGGCGTGTACCCAACCCCTGCAGTATGTCAAGGCCAACGCATTAGATATTTGAAGAAACATGAAGGCAAAAGGTACAAAAAGAGTAAATGCACTTACTTCTCCCCATCAGGCCTAATCACCGGCCTCTGCTCGCGGGTCGCCGGCAGGGGCGGGAGCCGTGTACTACCACGCTGGTACACGGTGACCCCCTCAACCACCTCGCCCTCACTATCAGTAAACTGATCCCCGCCGCCATCAGCATGGCCACTCGGCCCCTGAGACGGATCCGGCCAGGTACCCCATCCGGACGTCTCCTGGGACGTAGCCCGATCCCCGTCCTGGTCCGGAGTCTCGTGGGCCGAAGTCTCGTGGGCCGAAGCCTCTGGGACTGGAGTCTCGTGGGCCAAAGGCCCGTCGACCGGAGGCTCGTGGTCCGAAGTCCCCGTAGCCTCCACCTCAGACGGGTCCACCCTAGCAGTCATGTGCTCGGGTGAATGAGCTGGGGGTGGCGGCGAGGAAGGCGTAGCAGTCTGCCTACCTCTCCCGCGGCCACGTCCTCGACCTCTCTTCTTCCCTCCCCGACCTTCTCTCCCGGTGGGCAACGACGCCGATGAAGAAGCGCCCGCCGGTGTCCCCATACTCTCTATCAACGCTCTCCGGAGAGGTAGGGGTGGAATGGAAGTAGCCCTCCCGCGGGCCACCGCGAAGAAGTACCCGCGGAGCGCTCTCGACCCGCGCCCACCATCTTTCAACACCTGCCATGACAAAGAGTAAACGAAATTAGTACAACATAAAAAAATTGAATACCTGACATGAATAATAATATGTATATAATTTAAGTTGGGATGCATACAAACTAATAATAGTCTGGATCGTCTGGATCAATAAATGCATCACTATCACGCGTGTCGTCATGAATGACGTGCTCATCGGGTTCAGCGGCATCAACATGTGGAAGGCCTTTCTGTAATCGGCCAAGCATTGACAGGTCATCCGCAGCAGTAACCTCTTCTTGTTCCGGCTCTTCTTGTTCCGGCTCAGGGGTGAAGCCGGATTCACTGTCGCTGTCTACTTCCATGTTCTGGGGTGAAGTAGAGCGGTTCTTGAAACGTTTTTTGGAAAGACGTGTTTCTTGGAAGAATTCTGCTTCATATGTGTCTGGGTTAATGTGAGGTTCATAATCCTCTTCATTGGGGGGAGGTGGTCTAGCACATGGCGGCACTTCATAAACGACATCCCAACCATTCATATTTGTATTAGTTTGGCAGGCCCATGGTAGATAGAAAACTTGGGTCGCCTGTTGAGCCGTAATATAGACATCGGGAACATCTAAATGGGTGCTTTGTTTGATTTCGACTAGCCCTATATGTTCATGAGTCCTTCTAGTCTCCTTCGGCTGGAACCAATAACATTTGAAGACTATGACGTTCGGTGGGTTTTCACCATAGAATAGAAGTTCATAAATTGCTTCAACTCTTCCATAATACTCGGTACCTCCTTCGCCGATAGCAGAGACACCACAATTTGTAGATTTTTGGTCGGCCATAGATAGCTCTTTGCCAAAGGTACGAAAGCGATACCTGTTGATGTTGTATTTCTCAAATGAACGGACCTTATAGTCAAAACCATTAGCGGCTTGTCTCAATTCGGCGTCCATAGACTCTGAATTAGCCTACAAGTTTAATACGAAAGGATTGTTGCATTAGCCGCAAATTAGACGAAGAAATGAAATGGTCTATTAATGGTAATTACGGTTTGTTTGAACCAAGAGATGAAACCGGGATAGCCGCCTCCATGCTTTGCCAGAAGCTCATACTCTTCGATGGAATCCTTTTGGATCACCGCTCCATCCAAGAATTTGGCGACGTATCGACTGTATCAAATATCCGGGAATAAGAGCAGCTCAAAGGAATTAGAAGTTGTGAAACAATGTACCGAGAACTTACTCGATGTACGGCCGCACTTCTGTTAGGTTGTTGAAGATATACAACGAAATGGTCCGCCATTCTTCGACATCCAACGGTATTGGTTTCGAAGCACCGGCTGGTGCGAGTTTCCCATTGAAAAGGCTGAGGTTGGATCCACCTTTTTAGGGTCGCCATCATTGTACCGAGGCTTCAGATTATGCAAATGACGATTTTTGGCTTCGTAGTGTGCTGTCACGAAGTTTGCCGCCTCCTCAGTAATGAATGCCTCGTCCATCGATGCTTCAATTCTACGTTTATTTTTACATTTTGCTCGAAGCGTCTTCTGCATCCTCTCAGTTGCATAGCACCAACGATTTTGCACGAGCCCCCCCAATCTTGCCTCGGTCGAGAGATGTAAAATCAAATGCTGCATTGGATTAAAGAAGCCCGGTGGAAAGATCTTCTCTAACTTGCAGAGCAACTCCGGCGCCAACTTTTCCATGTCATCTAGCACGCCACGCGATAGTTCTTTCGCACAAAGAACACGGAAGAAATAGCTCAGCTCTGCCAGTACTAGCCATTCATCCTCAGGGATAAAGCCACGCAACATCACCGGCATGTCCCGCTCAAGCCATATGTGCCAATCATGACTCTTGAGACCAAATATTTTCATTTTTTCAAGACTCGCTCCCCTCTTTAGATTCGCTGCATACCCATCGGGGAACATCAACTGCATTTTCACCCACAAGATAATTTCCCTCATAGCTCCCCTTCCAAGATTGAACCAGGCCTTTGGCTTCGACCAGTTCTTCTTTCCTTTCGGTTGTCGCTTGTTTTGTAACGGTCTATCACATAGAGTCTGCTGATTGACTCTAGCCTTAGGATTATCCTTTGACTTCCCCTCTATGCCGAACAATGTACCAAAAAGAGCCTCGCCGATATTCTTTTCAGTGTGCATCACGTCGATGTTGTGTGGAAGAAGGAGGTCTTTGAAGTAAGGCAGATCCCACAAGCATGTCTTGTGAGTCCAGGCGTGTTCCGAATTATACCCCTTGAAATACCCTGGACGCTCTGGATCAGGCTCGAGAACGTTTAACTGATCCAGGATCTGTTGGCCTGTCAACGCAGGTGGTGCAGAGTTTTTGACAACTCTACCTTTGATGAAGTTCTTCTTGTCTTTTCTGAACTTATGGCGAGGATCCAGGAACGGTCTATGCAAGTCGAAGCAAGAATACTTGCGACCCGCCTCCAGCCAACGAAACTGAAGAGCTGCCTTGCATGTGGGGCACGGGAACCTTCCATGCACACACCAGCCAACGAATAGCGCATACGCCGGCAAGTCATGCATCGAGTAATTGTACCAGACATGCATTGTGAAGTTTTGTTTTCTAGCGGCGTCGTATGTCTTGAACCCATTATCCCAAGCTTCTTGCAATTCATCCTTAAGCGGCTGCATGTACACATTCATATTCTTCCCCGGATAGTTGGGCCCTGGAATTATCAACGTCAGGAAAATGTTCTTTCTTTGCATAATCTGTCCGGGGGGGAGATTGAGTGGAATGACAAATACAGGCCAACAACTGTATTGGGTTGCCGTCATACCAAACGGATTGAACCCATCCGTGCCGATGCAGACTCGAGGATGCCTTGGATCTGCCGCTTTATCCTTACGTAATGCATCGAAGTGCTTCCACGCAAAAGCATCTGATGTGTGTACCAACATCTGATTCCCATCTGCATCTAGTTCGGTTCTTTTGCCCAATTTGTGCCATGTCATCTGTCTGGCCGTCTCTTCGACCATGAAAAGACGTTGAAGTCTTGGTACGATTGGCAGATACCGAAGAACATTAACGGGGATTTTGGTCTGCCTCTTCTCACCCATACCGTTGTCTACCACAACATACCTGGAAGACTTGCAAATGGGACAATAGTTCAAGCCCGCATACTCAAGCCTAAATAAGGAACATCCTTTCTCACAGGCATCTATCTTCTCATAGGGCATCTTAAGTACACGGAGGATTTTGTCCGACTGGTACAGGTTTGCAGGCATTACATGGCCTTTGGGTAGAAAGCGTCCAAATAGTGTCATCATCGCATCATAGCATTCTCTGCCCAAGTTGAATTGAGCCTTCAGAGCCATTACTTGTGCGATGGCATCCAGCTGACAAAGCTCAGTGTGCTCATGGAGAGGACATTTTGAAGACTCCAACATTTCATTGAAGGCCTTTGCAGATTCCTCCATCTCATCGTTCGAATCCCAAGCTTCATCAAAGTCTTGCACCATGTCTTCGATCCCGGTACCATGCTCGTCGGTGCGACGACGAACCACCTCAGCTCTGATACGTTGGGCAGACTCACCATGAAATGTCCACACCGTATAATCAGGCGTAAAACCCCACTTCTGTAGGTGTTTACCCATTTCACCCTCTGTCCTTTGTGAAAAGTTGTCGCACCTAACACAGGGGCACCAGGTTTTTCTCTGGCCATTTGCAAATGCTGTAGGAGATATGCCCTAGAGGCAGTAATAACAGTTATTTTGTATCTCCGAGTTTGTAATGAATGTTTATGTTCCATGCTATAACTGCAATGATTCTCGAGATTACAATAACCACGAGGCTCGGAGGGAAACTCATGTGCACGTGTGGTATAATAAACGGTAAAATGTATTCCTAGTCTTGCCTCTAAGACTGGCTCAAGTATTGCATGATGATCCTGTTTTCCTGATCATGGGCATGTCTATGCCGGCAATTTTGAGGGCACAATGTTAGTAGAACACTTGTGTTGAATCGACCCGAATTGATGTTATGCTATGAGATTCATTCGTCACAAGTTAATGGTTAATAACACAGAGATAGTTAATGTTTGCATAATTCCTTAGACCATGAGAGTATCGAGTTCCTTCGTACTTGCTTCGTGAACTTTGGGGTTTGTTAAACGTCATCCGTAAATGGGTGGCTATTACGGCGGCTTACGGGTTCACGGAAAAGTATGACAAGAAACGAGATAGCTCAAGATTGGGATTTGCTCCTCCGACGATGGAGAGATATTCTCGGGCCCTCTCGGTGTTACGGTATCCATCATCGTCTGGCCAGACACAATGTGATTTAATCACTGGGATACCAAAACACGGAAACGAGTAAAGAGAACAAAACCGGTAACGAGGTAACTTGCATAGTGGACAAGTTGTTGATCCACGGGGATGCAATAAATCTCACCTCGGGTATTTGTAATATATCATGAAGCAACAGGAATAGCACACGGCAACTGGAGGTTCACTCGAATATTCATTCGTGTGGGTATAGGGGTCAATATGGGTGTCCACGGCTCCGATGTTGATCATTGATCGAAAAGTGTTCCGGGTCATGTCTATATTTCACCGAACCTATAGGGTCACACGCTTAAGGGTCATCTATCTGCTGAATACTAGACGGGGAGTCTGAGAGAAAATCACCGAAAAAGTTTCGGACGAAACGGAAACGTTCCGGAGAGAACACCGGAATAGTTCCGGTGAAACTGAAAAGTTGTTTCAGGGTATTCCATTAAGTCAAATTGGTTCTGGAACACGCCTGTAAATTCTTGGAGGATGCCAGAAGTGTTTTGGAAACTTCTGGGAATTTTCCGGGACAAAAACCGGAAATGTTCCGGAGCAGCCGGAACCGCTTTGGTTGCTTTTCGCTGAAGAAACATTGTTCTGAAATTGTTTCGGAATGCGTTCAAAATTATTTTGGTGGGTACTGGAATTATTCTAGGCACACAGAAATAATTTGGGATTTAACGGACGCAGAAAAATGACTTTGTGAATAGTGAAAGTGCTTTTTGGATATTTTTTGGAAAGCCCCTTTTGGGATATTTCCCAAAAGGTTTCTAGAAGGACTTGGGAGCCAAGGCACCCCCATGTGGGGGGGGGGGGGCTCAAGGTGGCCAGCCAAGGTGGTGCTCCTTCATGGAGCTCCACATGGCACCCCTTTTCCCTTTTATTCTTTTATGTATGACATAAAGTGGGGGCACTTTTGGTATTTTTGAATACCATCTTTACCCCTTGGTTATCCTATAAATAGAGGTGAGGGGGCTGCCCCAAAACTCATCCATGCTCTCATACACATGCCATGCTCGTCTGGCTCTCTCTCTCTCCCTCACAGCGAAATAGTTTCGTAGAGCCGAAAGGCTGTCTGGGTTCCGGCAGGAACTAGCTCTGGACGGCGAAGCCCTGCCGGATAGCTAACACCGTATGTGTGCAACCCCGTAGAGAGATTGTAGTTTCGATCTTTTACCCGAGGGGTTGTTCGAGTGTCCTCCCGAAGGGCTGTCCGAGTTACCGTTCGGGTTTCGGGTGTCCTCCCGAAGGGCTGTCCGAGTTACCGTTCGGGTTTCGGGTGTCCTCCCGAAGGGCTGTCCGAGTTACCGTTCGGGTTTCGAGGGTCCTCCCGAAGGGCTGTCCACGACATCGTCCGAGGGACTGTCCGACCGCCTCCCGAAGGGCTGTCCGGCGAGGGAGTACATCCTTGCGGTTGGGAGGTTGTAAATCCTAGCTGCAGGGATCTGCACCGACGATCTACACCGACTCTTCTTCCGCTGCGCTTCGAGTCGGTACGGATCAGATCAAACCTTGTATGCAGTCTCGATAGTGATCCTGGGCGTGCTCGCTGTACCGAATTTTTTTGTTTTCTATCGTGTTCCCCTATAGTGGCATCAAGAGCCGTGCTATGCGTAGATGCAGGTTACAATCTAGAATACATGGAGATGTATGGGTATTGCATAATATAATTTTGGAGTAGATGAGATCTATTGCTGAAAATTATTTATGCGGGTGACAGATGAAATCGGTTACCCGATGTTCTTGTTGCTTCCCTAGAATTTGCGTATTTCTGATCTCGAGATAGCATGGTGGAATTTCACAAAGTTCTGGCAATCCGTGATCCTGGTTGCTCAACGAAGTGCTAACAGTTCTTTGGGTTCCGCCATAGTCAAAAGAAAGATGAAATTCGCAGATGAAAGGGCAATGCAGATATGATCTGCACGGGGGTCATGCGTATGACGAAGTTTAGTATGGGGCTCGAGATTTAATTATCTCATGTTTCATACACCCCGAGATGTTAATCTAGCGACTTGAATAATCATACTTGATGATAAAACGTTGGTAGCTGCGGTTTAAGTCAAAACCTTAGAAGCCACGTAAAATAAAATTTTGCATAAACCGATTAGAGGCGTCTAACTTGGTTTTGCAGGATGTGCATGTGATGTGGTATAGCAAATGCTCATATTAATTCGATTATGTATGAGATGACTATATGATGTAAATTCAGTAACATGACCTGCGTGTCATGATTCGGCATGATGGCTGGAGCCATATGATTGTCACTTTAATGACCTGCGTGTCAACCTTAAGTAATGCACTTATTTTATTAGCTATAGAGATAGCAATATTATCTGGTGCATCGACAAGGTGGTGGCAATTTTCGCGACGGTGAACTCCGACGCAAATGCCAAAGACGAAGAAATACTTGACTTCTCCGTCAGAAAGGGCTATACCATATCATGCTATTATGAATTGCCTGAGATGTTTATCCCTTATGATGCACCCTTCTTGATTGTGCGGTAGTCGTTTTTTATTAGGGTGATCTCTCACTTAAAAATATCAAAGTAGTTAGTGTTCACCCAAGTGTAGCACCGTCTGAAATTCGTATCTTTTCGGGGTGCACCATGTACACATGGGTACGAACGAATTGAGAGGAATGAGGTGGGTGAGGTCAGACCTCGCAGCAAGATCACTTGGTTGTCTTTGACGTTCAGGCAGGATAGTCCTGAGCTCGGAACACACCCATCGAAAGATGAACAAAAGTCACATAGAGATGTGATCGGCAAGTTTGCCTACCGATTGAAATTCTTGTCATCAGTGATGTCCACATCAATGGCATTGAATTTAAATGTGGATTTTGAATCACTCATAATCAATTTTGAGAGATATTGATTTGAGTGGGAGCGCACTTTAGAATAAAATTGTTTATTCACTAGTGCCAAAATCATTATAAACAAAGTCTAAGTGAAACTTGTGTTTTCCGTTGTAGATCAAATGGCTCGCAACACCGCGTTCAACTTAGGCCCGATGTTAGAGAAAGAAAAGTTAGCTGCGACTGGAAGCAACTATGCGGACTAGGTCCGTAACCTGAGGATTGTCCTCAGGAGCGCTAGGAAAATGCATGTGCTTGAAACTGCTCTTCCAGCTAAACCGGCGGCAGCTGCCCCGGAAGAGTAACAAAATGTCTGGGCCACTAAGGATGATGATCATAACTTAGCGCAGTGCCTCATGCTAGCTTGCATGAGTGCAGGGCTTCAAAAACGTTTTGAATTCCATAAACCCCGCGATATGATCCGGGATTTGGATGCCCTGTACAAGGAAACCGCAAGGTCTGAACGATTTGATATCATGAAGACCTTGATGGAATGCAAGATGGCTGAGGGCAGTTCAGTTGGCGAACACGTAGTCAAAATGATTGGCTATGCTGAAAGGCCTAAAACCCTGGAATTTGCACTTCCACCTGACCATATGATGGACATGATGCTTTCTTCACTCCCCCCGTCTTACGACGGTTTTATCATGAACTACAACATGAGTGGGATGGAGAAGACACCGGAAGAGGTGCTCGCCATGCTGAAATTTGCGGAAGGAGGACTGCGGAAAAATCGCAAGCAAGTGTTGCTTGTGAATAAAACCGCCAGTTTCAAAAAGAAAGGCAAGCCAAAGAAGGGCAAGGGCGCCGGTAAGACCGGCTCCCAAAGCAACTCTAAGGGTGGAGCCAAGAATGAAACTAAGTGCTTCTACTGCAAGGGCACAGGACACTGGAAGAGAAACTGCAAGAAGTATCTGGAAGATAAGAAGTCCGGGAAAACCGGAAAAGGTATAATTGTTATACAAGTTAATGTCATTGACGTTTTGCTTGCTAGCGAAAATTCTAAGTCTTGGGTATTTGATACCGGATCGGTTGCTCACATTTGCAACTCGATACAGGGACTTCAGAAGGTGCGCAAACTAGCAAAGAATGAAGTCGTGATGCGCGTCGGGAACGGCGCTGGGATCGCCGCTCAAGCCGTCGGCATTATGCCTCTACGTCTCCCTTCAGGATTTATTTTAGAACTAAATAACTGTTATTTTGTTCCACTATTGTGTAGAAACATTATCTCCGGATCATGTTTAGTACACGATGGGTATTCGTACAAGTCTGAGAACAATGGTTGTTCACTTTATTGTAAGGATATGTTTTATGGATTTGCACCCATTGTTGGGGGCCTTTTCATTCTAAATCTTGAATGTGGAAATGATGTCTTTAACGTGAATGCTAAACGCCTTAAGAAGGCTGATACCACCACCACTTTCATGTGGCACTGTCGCCTTGGCCACATCGGAAAGAAACGCATGCAAAGACTCCATAAAGATGGAGTTTTACCGTCCTTTGGTTTTGAATCATTTGACACATGTGAAGCTTGCTTGATGGGGAAAATGACCAAGACGCCGTTCACGGGTCATCCTGAACGGGCGGGTGAATTATTGGAAACAATACATAGTGATGTATGTGGTCCAATGAGCACAATCGCACAGGGTGGGTATTTCAACTTCGTGACTTTTACGGATGATTTGAGTAGGTATGGATATATCTACTTAATGATGCATAAGTCGGAAACCCTTGAAAAGTTCAAAGAATTTCAGAATGAGGTAGAAAATCATCATAACAAAAGGATTAAGTTTCTGCGGTCTGATCGCGGGGGCGAATACCTTAGTCATGAGTTTGGCCAACATCTGAGTGATCGTGGAATCGTTTCACAGCTTACGCCTCCCGGAACTCCACAGCGAAATGGAGTGTCGGAAAGACGTAACCGAACCCTGTTAGACATGGTAAGGTCGATGATGTCTCTTACAGATCTACCGATATCTTTTTGGGGTCACGCACTACTCACTGCCGCTCACACATTAAACAGAGCACCGTCTAAGTCTGTTGAGACGACACCATACGAGTTATGGCATGGGAAGAAACCCAATTTGTCACATCTCAAAATCTGGGGTTGTGAAGCTTATGTAAAACGTTTACAACCAAGCAAACTCGATCCTAGATCAGACAAATGTTACTTTGTAGGTTATCCCAAGGAAACAGTTGGGTATTCCTTCTACCAACCCTCCGAGTGCAAAGTGTTTGTCGCAAAAAATGGAGTCTTTCTTGAGAAAGAGTTTCTTGCTAAAGAAGTGAGTGGGAGGACAGTACAACTTGATGAGATTATTGAATCTTCGGCAACCGTTATATGGCTAAGGAACCGGAAGAAATTCCGCTAATTATCCCTACAACCGAGCCGGAAGTTGTCGCATGTGATGCGGAAACTTCAGACAATGTTGTAACTGAACCGCGCAGATCAGGTAGGGCTATCCAGCCACCTGAATGGTTTCATAATGAAATCTTCATTCTTGAAGACGATGAACCTGCGCACTACAAGGAAGCGATGGCGGGGCCCAGCTCAAAGGAATGGCACAAAGCCATGAAATCTGAAATGGAATCCATGTACGAAAACCAAGTTTGGAACTTGGAAGAACTTCCAGAAGGCGTAAAACCCATTGGTTGTAAATGGATTTTCAAAAGAAAGACGGACGCGGATGGTAACATACTATCCACAAAGCTAGACTTGTCGCGAAAGGGTGCACGCAAGTTCCAGGAGTGGACTATGACGAGACTTTCTCGCCCGTAGCTATGCTTAGGTCTGTTCGGATATTACTAGCAATTGCTGCTTATTTTGATTATGAAATATGGCAGATGGACGTCAAAACGGCTTTCCTAAATGGAAACCTCAAAGAGGATGTATACATGATACAACCAGAAGGTTTTGTCGTTCATAAGGATGCTGGGAAGGTATGCAAACTTCAGAAAGCCATTTATGGTCTGAAGCAAGCGTCAAGGAGCTGGAACATTCGTTTTGATGAAGTAGTCAAACAATTTGGCTTCATCAGGAATGACGAAGAATCTTGTGTTTACAAGAAGTTTAGTGGGAGCGCAAAAGCATTTCTAATCTTGTATGTGGATGACATATTGTTGATTGGAAATGACGTGAATTTTCTTAACGAAATAAAAGACTCATTGAAAAAGAGTTTTTCAATGAAAGACTTAGGCGAAGCGGCATATGTATTGGGCATCAGAATCTATAGAGATAGATCAAGACGCCTAATAGCGCTTAGCCAAAGCACGTACATTGACAAGGTGTTGAAAAGGTTCAACATGGAGAACTCCAAGAAAGGGCTACTCCCCATGTCACCTGGCACAGTGCTTTGCAAGAATCAGTGTCCTCGGACTCTCGATGAGCGAGTACAAATGAATGATGTTCCATATGCCTCGGCAGTTGGTTCTATTATGTATGCCATGCTATGTACAAGACTGGACGTTTCCTATGCGCTAAGTGTTAGCAGCCGGTACCAAAGTGATCCAGGATTGGAACACTGGGCCGCAGTCAAGGGTATTCTTAAGTACCTCAGAAGGACCAAGGATTTACTCCTTGTGTACGGAGGTGATGAAGAGCTCATTGTAAATGGTTACACTGATGCAGGCTTCATGACTGACCCAGATGACTTCAAATCTCAATCAGGCTATCTTTTCATATTGAACGGTGGTGCAGTTGATTGGAAAAGTTCCAAACAAAAGACTGTGGCGGATTCTACGACGGAGGCGGAATATGTTGCTGCTTCAGAAGCCTCCAAGGAGGCGGTATGGATCAAGCAATTTCTTGAAGACCTTGGTGCGGTTCCAAGTGCTCTGGACCCGGTGGAGATCTATTGTGACAATAGTGGCGCCGTGGCTCAGGCAAGGGAGCCAAGTTCGCACCATAAGACAAGACATATTGAACGCAAATATAAACTCATTCGACATCATGTCGAAGCGGGTTTAGTGAAAGTACGCAAAGTTCACACGGATCTGAACGTGTCAGACCCGATGACAAAGCATCTACCATGAGCAAAGCATGAGCAGCACCGGATTTCCATTGGTGTTAGGGAAGCCATGTAACTGGATTATGACTCTAGTGCAAGTGGGAGTCTGTAGGAGATATGCCCTAGAGGCAGTAATAACCGTTAATTTTGTATCTCCGAGTTTGTAATGAATGTTTATGTTCCATGCTATAACTGCAATGATTCTCGAGTCTACAATAACCACGAGGCTCGGAGGAAACTGATGTGCACGTGTGGTATAATAAACGGTAAAATGTATTCCTAGTCTTGCCTCTAAGACTGGCTCAAGTATTGCATGATGATCCTGTTTTCCTGATCATGGGCATGTCTATGCCGGCAATTTTGAGGGCACAATGTTAGTAGAACACTTGTGTTGAATCGACCCGAATTGATGTTATGCTATGAGATTCATTCGTCACAAGTTAATGGTTAATAACACAGAGATAGTTAATGTTTGCATAATTCCTTAGACCATGAGAGTATCGAGTTCCTTCGTACTTGCTTCGTGAACTTTGGGGTTTGTTAAACGTCATCCGTAAATGGGTGGCTATTACGGCGGCTTACGGGTTCACGGAAAAGTATGACAAGAAACGAGATAGCTCAAGATTGGGATTTGCTCCTCCGACGATGGAGAGATATTCTCGGGCCCTCTCGGTGTTACGGTATCCATCATCGTCTGGCCAGACACAATGTGATTTAATCACTGGGATGCCAAAACACGGAAACGAGTAAAGAGAACAAAACCGGTAACGAGGTAACTTGCATAGTGGACAAGTTGTTGATCCACGGGGATGCAATAAATCTCACCTCGGGTATTTGTAATATATCGTGAAGCAACAGGAATAGCACACGGCAACTGGAGGTTCACTCGAATATTCATTCGTGTGGGTATAGGGGTCAATATGGGTGTCCACGGCTCCGATGTTGATCATTGATCGGAAAGTGTTCCGGGTCATGTCTATATTTCACCGAACCTATAGGGTCACACGCTTAAGGGTCATCTATCTGCTGAATACTAGACAGGGAGTCTGAGAGAAAATCACCGAAAAAGTTTCGGACGAAACGGAAACGTTTCGGAGAGAACACCGGAATAGTTCCGGTGAAACTGAAAAGTTGTTTCAGGGTATTCCATTAAGTCAAATTGGTTCTGGCACACGCCTGTAAATTCTTGGAGGATGCCAGAAGTGTTTTGGAAACTTCTGGGAATTTTCCGGGACAAAAACCGGAAATGTTCCGGAGCAGCCGGAACCGCTTTGGTTGCTTTTCGCTGAAGAAACATTGTTCTGAAATTGTTTCGGAATGCGTTCAAAATTATTTTGGTGGGTACTGGAATTATTCTAGGCACACAGAAATAATTTGGGATTTAACGGACGCAGAAAAATGACTTTGTGAATAGTGAAAGTGCTTTTTGGATATTTTTTGGAAAGCACCTTTTGGGATATTTCCCAAAAGGTTTCTAGAAGGACTTGGGAGCCAAGGCACCCCCATGTGGGGGGGGGGGGCTCAAGGTGGCCGGCCAAGGTGGTGCTCCTTCATGGAGCTCCACATGGCACCCCTTTTCCCTTTTATTCTTTTATGTATGACATAAAGTGGGGGCACTTTTGGTATTTTTGAATACCATCTTTACCCCTTGGTTATCCTATAAATAGAGGTGAGGGGGCTGCCCCAAAACTCATCCATGCTCTCATACACATGCCATGCTCGTCTGGCTCTCTCTCTCTCTCCCTCACAGCGAAATAGTTTCGTAGAGCCGAAAGGCTATCTGGGTTCCGGCAGGAACTAGCTCTGGACGGCAAAGCCCTGCCGGATAGCTGACACCGTATGTGTGCAACCCCGTAGAGAGATTGTAGTTTCGATCTTTTACCCGAGGGGCTGTTCGAGTGTCCTCCCGAAGGGCTGTCCGAGTTACCGTTCGGGTTTCGGGTGTCCTCCCGAAGGGCTGTCCGAGTTACCGTTCGGGTTTCGGGTGTCCTCCCGAAGGGCTGTCCGAGTTACCGTTCGGGTTTCGAGGGTCCTCCCGAAGGGCTGTCCGCGACATCGTCCGAGGGACTGTCCGACCGCCTCCCGAAGGGCTGTCCGGCGAGGGAGTACATCCTTGCGGTTGGGAGGTTGTAAATCCTAGCTGCAGGGATCTGCACCGACGATCTACACCGACTCTTCTTCCGCTGCGCTTCGAGTCGGTACGGATCAGATCAAACCTTGTATGCAGTCTCCATAGTGATCCTGGGCGTGCTCGCTGTACCGATTTTTTTTGTTTTCTGTCGTGTTCCCCTACAAATGCGGCTTTCACAAACCCCTTGGTTTTTGTTAACCATCCATTGGTCGTGTCTTTCTGACTAGTGTGACCGGTGTACATCCACGCACGATCACTCATTTTGCCTACCTACTAAACACACAAGAAATATATATATAATTCAGCATATATATTCATCAGTTAATCAAGTTTGTCAATTTTATTACGTCCATGCAACCTACACGCTAATAGGTAAAGATAGGTCCTAATCCCACCCGAGTATGTGTAGATTGGGTTCGTTTTCCCATGCTCTGCTCCGGATCCGATGCAAAATTTCGGCAGCACCTCCCCGCTGTTCTCCTGATACACATCTTGGCAATCAACAGAGAGGATGTGTACCCGAAGAACACCAGGGAGGCACTGACGAAATTCTGCATCGGATCCGGAGCAGCTCATGGGAAAACGAACCCAATCTACACATACTCGGGCTGTCCATGGATAA
The DNA here is from genome assembly GCA_039707655.1 of Elymus sibiricus. Lineage (NCBI taxonomy): Eukaryota > Viridiplantae > Streptophyta > Magnoliopsida > Poales > Poaceae > Elymus > Elymus sibiricus. Next base: position 434,569,764 of record CM077666.1, read on the forward strand.
CGTTGGACAATTCGAAAGAATCACTGTTATAAATATGCAAATGCATGCATATTTATAACTGTAACCCTTTCGAACGGGAGACGCATACTGGTCACGCATACTGATGATTGAATCTACCTATAGCTAGCAAGTATCATCGGCACGAAGACCGGAACAGAGCAAATGAAGGGGGGGAGGAGATGTCATTTGTGCTCACCCACGAACGCAGGGGAGCTCGTCGAACGCACGGGGAGGTCGTCGAACACCAGACCCTCGCAGCGACGAAACAACTGCACATTTAAATCCACCCGATCAACACGAATATTCAATCCTGATAAAAAATCTCTATATATAAAAAATCTCTCTCTATATAAAAAATCTCTATTTCTTCTTCTTCTTCTTCTTCTTCTTCTTCTTCTTCTCCTCTTTTTCTTCTCCTCTTCTTCTTCTCCTGTTTTTCCTCTTCTTCTCCTCTTCTCCTCTTTTTCTTCTTCTTCTTCTTCTTCTTCTTCTTCTTCTTCTTCTTCTTCTTCTTCTTCTTCTTCTTCCTTCTTTTCCTTTTTCCTCTTCTTCTCCTCTTCTTCTTCTCCTCTTTTTCTTCTTCTTCTTCTTCTTCTTCTTCTTCTTCTTCTTCTTCTTCTTCTTCTTCTTCTTCTTCTTCTTCTTCTTCTTCTTCTTCTTCTTCTTCTTTTCTTCTCCTCCTCCTCTTCTTCTTCTTCTTCTTTTTCTTCTTCTTCTTCCTTCTTTTCCTTTTTCCTCTTCTTCTACTTATTCTTCTTTTCTTCTTTTTTTTTTCATCATCATCATCTTCTTCTTCTAATTTTGACTAACCTAAAATATGACTAACCTAAAATCTTCTTCTCCTAGTTCTTTTCTAACCTAACCTAGCACTAACCTAACTAAATATGAGTAATATAGCACTAACAGTAGCAATTAAAATGAAAAAAAGAAAAAAAAACAGAGAATAAGGGGAGGACTCACCGGAGGGGGGCGTCGGGGGTGAGTGGCGTCAGGGGCGGCGGAGCCGCGGACGGCGTGCCGGCGGGGCGGCGGTGGCAGAGTGGAGCGGCGGGGCGGCGGGGTGGCGGCCGCGGACGGTGGGGCGGCGGGGCGGTGGATCTGCACCAGGGCGCGGTGGGGCGGCGGGGCGTCGGGTCGTCGGCAGCGACGGGCGCGGTGGGGCGGTGGGTCGGCGGCGGCGACGGGCGCGGCGGGGCGGTGGGTCATCGGCGCCGACGGGCGCGGCGGGGTGGTGGGTCGTCGGCGGCGACGGGCGCGGCGGCGAGAGAGAGAGAGAGATAGAGAGAGGGGAGTGGAGGGGCGCGGCGAGAGAGAGAGAGAGAGAGGGGGGCGCGCGGCGGCCGTTACAAATGTTAGTGAAATTTTTCTTTGCCGTCTGCTTTTTGATGATCTTTGCCGTCTGCTGCTCTTTGCCGTCCGCTAGCGGACAGCATCTAGGCCGTCCGTTTGACCTAACCAGCGCCGCGCTCCAGTGGGGCCCAGATGGGCTCTTTGCCGTCTGCGATTTTGCTAGTTGCCGTCCGCCTGCCTTTGCCGTCCGCTAGCCGACGACAAAGAATGGACTGACGGCAAAAGCCATCTTTGCCATGAGGCATTTCTTTGCCGTCTGCTTTATGGAAGCGGACGGCAAAGACCATCTGTGCCGTCCGCTAGCAGACGGCAATGAGTGGACTGATGGCAAATTCTGTCATTCCTGTAGTGCATGTAGAAATTAAGGAGACCATGTGTAGAATGTTATTGGTCTTGATTACCGTGTGATGAGAGAGGAGTACTTTTTTCTACTTTAAAGTGCATTGGAAAGATAGAAGTACATTTTTTTGTGGACAAATTTTAAAGCCAAACGTACACTCTCCACTAGACGGAGGGAGTAACTACTAGTAGGCGGGTAGATTGATTTTCCCACTTTGCAATCGCCAGTTAATTACGGCGTGACCGTGAAGCTGCATTCGATTCATTCACTTCCTAATTTGCCGCCACGTACAGGTATAGCGTCGTGCTGAGCTCCTATCGTTTGCTACACTCATCCACTTATTAATGCCGCTCATGGTACGTGTGCATACGACGACTTCGTCCGATTGAGATGTTGCACCACGATCATTATGCAAAATCTTCACCAACAGGCTGAATTGTTTAATTTTTCGTTTCATCAATCCACCAGGTGTGATATGATCTCTAAATCCACTGAAGTAACTGATCTAGAAAATTTTGAATCAAAGGGCTCGACATCATCCCCGCAAAAAAAGGTGCTCGACGTTGTTAAAATCTAGAAGAAGGGAAGACATTCTATCACGGGGGAGAACACGAGGTCTATTTGCGACAAATTGCCTTTTGTCCTTTAAGAATGATATGCAAAAGGTGCTCGACATAAGGTGTCAAGTGGACAAGCATGCACCTTATATATAACGCTCACACATGGCTTGCTCCCAACGGACATACTTTTGTCCTTTTGCAGTGATACCGTAATATTTCGGAAACGAAAAAGTGAATGAAAGATTCCAACTCGTTAGATGCAACTGATTTAGCCATAAATTTGTAGTTATATAAAAGACACGATTATGCTCCCTAGATGAATGAGGGACACAACAAAATCTTCAAGAAGAGAAGAAAACTCTAACAGTAGGCGGGGAACAAGATAAATGTTAGAGGGGTGGAGGGGCGTGGGGGGCTAAATGGTCGATCACCACTACTTTGCAGAGCATTCAAACACCCTTTACATACACCAACAAGAATTTTGCCTTATTGAATCATTGATAATTCATTTATCACGGGGATAATCATTGATAATTCTAAAGGATTAGGAAAAGTATCTTAGGGTGATGACTAACTCTTTTCTAGGGTTTTAGATTACTAAGAAATGTATATTTTGATTTGTCGCAAAAGGCTTTGGTCATCGATTACCTCATTAATATCTGAAGTACCACAACGTGATTAAAACAAGATCAGAAAATCATCTAATAAAAATCTACTGTGACCAGAGGGGGGGGGGGGGGGGGGGGGTATGAATGGGAGATTCATCTTTGAAGAAAATTAGAGTATGCAGAATAATAACAGAACGTAATAGAGGTAAAACTAAACTGACCTGAAAGTACTAACTTAGAAGAATAATGAGCTAGAAAGAAGTAAATCTAAGCAGCGATACGCACAAAACTAAACATGGCATATGCAGCAGAAATGTAAAGAATTCAGAAATGTCTTCAAAGCAATTACAAAGAAAGGAATTAATTGTGCTATCTTTGATTAGTTTGACCGGCCATTTGCGATTAAAGCGTCGCAATTACTCGTTGCCGCGATTAATTGCCCCGCCAATCCCACGCCCGTACGTGGATTAGGATTCATGCGCCGGTGTCCGCGTGGGTTAATGCGCATTAACTGAGCCACCGGCAACAAACAGCTACAGAGACTGATAGACAACTCGGTACGGCTATGCCAAACCCTCTCTGTTCCGTGAAAGAACATTTGGGCTTCGTCAGTCCGAAGTGTCCAAGGTTTTTCATTCAGTTTCTGCTAGATTTTTTATGAACACAGTGCAGACGAAGACACTCATACATACATGTGCCCTATTCTTGTGAGCACCTTCGAGAGACTGAGCCGTACTACTAGATGATGCTGGTAGATTAGGTCCGCTGCACCAGCGTAATTTTAATTGGAGATAAAATTCCGCCACTCATTCGCCTCGTTCAAAATTTATAAGAATTTATACAAATTTGCGTGAAATCAATCCTCTAAGCCTTCCTTCGCCCTAACTAAATGTTCCTCGGAATCCGGAAATAAGAACCCTGACACGTCGCCTACCTATACTCCAGTAGAGTTCCATCCTCATTACAGTAGTCACTGAGAAATTCGTGTGGATTTTCAAGCAGCATGATTTGATTTTACGTGTAATAGCTCCTGCAGCTATAGGTTAACTAGGCGGGTAGATGGATTGCTCCACTTCGCAATCGCCAGTTAATTACGGCGTGATCGTGAAGCTGCATTCGATTCATTCACTTCCTAATTTGCCGCCACGTACACGTATAGCGTCGTGCTGAGCTCCTATCGTTTGGTTCACTCATCCAGTTATTAATGCCGGTCATGATACGTGTGCATACGACGAGCTCGTCGGATCGAGATGTTGCACCACGACCATTATGCAAAATCTTCACCCACAGGCTGAGTTGTTTAACTTTTGGTTTCATCCAACCTACCACGTATGATATGATCTCCTCTAAATCCACTGAAGCAACTGATCTAGAAAATTTTGAATCAAAGGGCTCGACATCATCCCCGCAAAAAAAAGTGCTCGACGTTGTTAAAATCTAGAAGAAGGGAAGACATTCTAGCACGGGTGGAGAACACGAGGTCTATTTGCGACAGACTGCCTTTTGTTCTTTGAGAATGATATGCAAAAGGTGCTCGACATAATGTGTCGAGTGGACAAGCATGCACCTTATATATAACGCTCACATAGGGCTTGCTCCCGACGGACATACTTTTTGTCCTTTTGCAGTGATACTGTAATATTTTGGAAACGAGAAAGTGTATGAAAGATTCCAACTCGTTACATGCAACTGATTTAGCCATAAATTCGTAGTTATATAACAGACACGAGTATGCTCCCTAGATGAATAAGGGACACAACAAAATCTTCAAGAAGAGAAGAAAACTCTAACAGTAGGCGGGGAACAAGATAAATGTTAGAGGGGTCGGGCGGGCGGGCGGGGGGGGGGGGGGGGGGGGGGGGGGGGATTTAACTCAGAAGACCAAGTCTTAACCCGATTCTCCCTGAGCTAAAGTTTCTCAGACTTCTCCCAATCGTTCATGGTAGATCTTCAAGGTGATCTTCGGGACCTTTACAGACATGTTTTCCGGCATTCCACAATTACTTTTCGATGCTCCGAACATACACCTACTGTCTAGTGGATGCACAGTCCACAAGAGTGACAAGTTAAGTTAAACTTCAACTAGTTATCCATTGATGCTCCATCACTTAGCATTTTTGGCTCTGGTTTTTTTTCCCTCATAGGATTCTCACAATCTCTTCAGGAGGATATGTTGCTCAAACAAACTCTTGTCAATTCTCTCACTGAGCAGACAACCATCTAAGGTTGACGTGGAGTGACTATTTATAGCAGGGAGCAATCCCGAGGGCTGATTTTACCATTGCAGGTATACTGGCCAACTAACATACAAATGACACATGGAGAAACAGTCGGATTTCAAACGCATCCAACAGACTAATTTGCGGAACAAGTCATCTGACTCCTCTGCGAGGAATTTCACCTCCAGTGTCCCGAAGAACATCATCTCGGACACCGAAGAGAAATGAACCGCATCAAAGAGACTTCCAAGTCTTCACTCAAAAAAATATGTATGGATTGAGCACACACCGAAGACCTAAATCTCAACTTTCACTTAGACCCCCCTTAATAGTATGAATTTCCCTCTGACTCAAAAGAAGAAAATGAAACTACAAAATCAAAGTCTTCACTACAACTTGATTTTACGCACAGCGAGTTGATTGTTCCTCGATCATGCATTCCGAAGATATTCATTGTCACCATAAATTTTAGGGGTCATACTCTCATGTTAAACCAAATCCTTAGGGACTTACACGTGAGTACACTCACAAACACATTAGTCCCTTAACTGTTTTGTCATTAATCATCCAAAACCCTCTAGGGGACACTAAATGCACTCACAATCTCCCGCCTTTCTGATGATTGATGACTATACAAGTTAAAGCTTGAAGAGAGGATAAATTATTTAAAAGTAAAAACATGAGAAGTTTAAATTCGAAGATATAAAGATAGCTCGCCCTAGAGATTGACATATAGAAGAATTTAATTTTGAATGCAAATGCACATGGCAGGTTTGAATTGTTGAGATCTCCTTCATATCTTGGAATTCGAGGGCATGCATTCTATATATAAGATAATTTGCGGGGAACAATACAATCAACTAAATAGTGATGTCTGAGAAATAACCACATGCAACAATGATCCTCTAAATGTAGTGAAAAAATTGATCTAGAACTTTTTTAATCAAAGGTGCTAGACATCATGTGTCATAGTGGACAAGTTCTAAATCCTTGCATATTTCTCCTTCACAGCTCTCCATCAAAATCGAAGTTGCGTTGTCTCGGCGCGGATGGCTGAGTGGTTTGCATAGATCTTCATGTGGCTTTGCACGACATCTATGGAGTGGGCTGAACTGATGGTCGCCTGCGGCGAAGTTGAAGTCGCTTGCTCAAGGAGAAGTGATGGTGATGACACTTGATTGGGGAGAAGTGACTATGACACCAATTTGCTACATTGATGAGTTTGCCTTCGCGATGGTGTGTGCGAGGTATCTTGTGTGTGCCGAGTAGCGGATTGTGACACTTTTAGCCCGGTTTTCTATTATTTAACCGGGCAACTCTTTTCTTCTTAATTAATGAATGTGGAAAATATATTGCCTCCACTTCAAAAAAATATATAGTGGACAAGCACACCTTATATATAACACCAACACGAGGTCTGTTCTGGATGGACCGACTTGTCCTTTAACAATGATACCTCAAGGTGTGCTCGACATCAGGTGTCAAGCGGAGAAGCATTCACTTTGTATATAATACTCACACGGGGATTGGTCCTGGTGGAATGATTTTTGTCCTTTAACGATGATAGTGTAATATTGGAAGTGGAGAAATGCATAAAAGTTTTCAACTGCTTAAATGGAACTAATTTATCCATAAATTCATAGTTATATAATGGACACAATGAAATTTTCCCGAATGAGTGAGGGACACAACAAAATCTCGAAGAAGGGAAGAATATTCCAACAATAGGCGGAGAACACGAGGTATGTTCTTGACTGGCCGACTTTTATCCTTTCTCGACATCAAGGGTCGAGTGGACAAGGATGCACCTTATATATAACATCCACGCGGAGCTTGTTCCCGACGGACCGACAGACTACTGTAATATCGAAAAACAAAATATGTAAAAGATTTAGCCATACATTTACATCAATATAACGGATGCAATTATAAGCCGAAGATGAGGGAAGGACATAATAAAATCTTGAAGAAGGGAAGAACATTCTAGCACGGGCGGAGAACACGAGGTATGTTCGTGACAGACTGACTTTTGTCCTTTAGGATGATATGCAAAAGCTGCTCGGCATAAAGTGTCGAGTTGACAAGCAAGTACCTTATATATAACGTTCACACGGAGCTGGCTCTGGCCGGAGATAATTTTGTCCTCTTATAATGATATTGTAATATTGGAAACAGAAAATGTATGAAAGATTCAACTCCTTAGATATAACTAATTTAGCCATGAATTTGTAGTTATGAAAGATTCAACTCCTTAGATATAACTAATTTAGCCATGAATTAATAGGTATATAACAGACACGGTTATACTCTCTAGATGAGTGAGGGACGCGACAAAATCTTCAAGAAGAGAAGAAAGCTCTAACAATAAGCGGGGAACAAGATGAATGCCATAGGGTCGGAGGGGGGAGGGGGAGTGGCGTAAATGGTTGATCACCACTACTTCATCGAGGGTTCAGACACCATTTACATATGCCAACAAGAATTTTGCCTTATTGATTCATTGATAATTCATTTATCGCGGGGATAATCGTCAATAATTATGAAGGAGTGGATCTTAGGGTGATTACTAACTCTTTTCTAGGGTTTTTCACGATACTAAGGAATACATATTTTGAGTTGTCACAAAAGGCTTTGACTATAGATTACCTCATTAATATATGATACTTCCTCCGTCCTTAAAAGAATGTACTTCCAACTTTGTTGAAAAATCAAACTTTTTTATGTTTGACCGTATTTAGACAATAATACATCAATATTTATGCCATCAAATTAGTAGTATTAGATTCATGATAAAATATATTTTCATCATATACCTATTTGGTTTCACAAACATTGATATATTTTTGCACAAACTCGGTCAAATTTTGAGATAGTTTGACCCTCCAACAAAGTTGGAAGTACACTCTTTCAAGGATGGAGGGAGTATACTACTGCGTGATTAAAAACAAAATCAGAAAATCATCTAGTAATAAAAATCTATTGACATGAATTTTATGCCATGTAAATTACTACTTGTATTCCCCGCAAAAAAAGACTAGTACTAGTAGTATTTTGGGACGCAAAGTGTATCAAGGAATTTTCCAAATGGCACCCATCAAGTGGCTCTCAACATATTCCTGAATGCAATCTGCCTATTACGATGCGAAGTTTTACATGGTAGAGTAAATTTCTACTATCCACAGAAAAGACTAATCACCCAATACGGTCAGTCGCAGTCCATGGATTTGGATTCGGCGTCAGTCTATCGGGTTTTTGTCCAATAGGGCACCCCATATCGCCCTCCAGTTGATAAGGTTCGATCGATAAGACCACGTACATACGTATTGTGATTTTTCTACGTCGTGGATACTACACTTGCGATACTGTATTTGGATTTGTACCACGCTTGCGTATTTGCTACGGTATAAAATACCACGGTACTCATACGGACGTATTGTTGTTGAGAAAATACAAAAGCAACGTAGACTACTATCGTGGATTTACACGGTTGTGTACAGAAAACTGCATTAATTTTGCAAAGAAGATCCAGCTCAGTTGCCATACCAATTGTGTTATTAATTGCGACGCCTCTTGAAAAAGGAATTTTTTTGGAATTTGTTAGGGTAAAAAAAAGGTTATTCCCATTGCTAATTGGCGAGAGAATGAACAGAAGACATGAACCAAGAAAAACTAGTTTGCACAGCTAAGAATTGAAGAAAAAACTAAATAAATTAACAAAGTCCAACTTGAATATCTGATTTGACCCTATGATAATAATTTTCTGAACATGTAACTGTTTCTGATGATATATTCTAAGAAGTATATAACAAACTAATGGCTGGAAAAAACTTTTCCAGAAAGAAAAAAATTCCAATTGTCTATCATCTTTTCCCGTTCACTCGGTCTCATCGGCGGCGGCATTCAGGTCAATCTTCGGCTTCTTCCCGCTGCTGTGGGCGGCGGGGTTGGTGGGGAGAGGCGGCACCTTGGACGCGCACCGCGGGCACCGGGGGTCGGCTTCGGCGATGAGCACGTACGTGAGGCAGGACGGGCACGCGGCCGCGCGCATGGCCGGGTTCGCGGGGGGCGACGCCGTGCTTGAAGGCGGCGAGCGGCTGCGCTTTCCCAGGGAGGGGCACGACGAGGAGGTGGATGCAGACGAGGAGGACGAAGTGTCCGGCGAGCGGGCTGACCGCGCGGCGGCGGCGCGCTGTAGGGCGTCGCGGACCATGTCGAGGGTGCAGACTGCGGCGCATGTGGTGACGGCGACGGCGGGAGCGGTGGTCGCCGTGGGAGGCAGGTTGAGGTCCTGGTGGCCGTCCTGGGCAGCCTGGTGGCGATGAGGGGTCAGGAACGTCTTGCCGGACTGCACAAAAACAAGAAACTCAATCTGTTAAATTTTGAAACAAGATCAAAGACGGGTATGAACATGAAGAACAAAAACTCTGTAATTCAATCCAACAGAACCAAATTTTTTGATCATCATGCTCTTAAACCGATCGAAGAAGATATGCGGACATAATCTAACCAAGCAAATTATATGATTCTAAGGAATTTCATCTCGGACAGGAACCACACGGGCGCGAATTGATTAAGCACCAACCATGCACGCACGCACGTGTAACTAAAATTGTTCATACATAGACGAACAAACCATCTTCAGATCGCAAGAACAGGGGAGGAGAAACGAACGGGCGAAACGACAGGAGTACTCACCAGCAGATCAAGCCGTCGCTCCCAGCCGGCGGGCACCTTGACCTCGAGGTCGACGACCTCGTCCTCCCCGCCGGCGTCGCCGCGGCACCCGCCGAGCAGATCCATGGTCACCATCTCCGGCGCCTTCCCCGCGCCGGCCCTACCCCCCTTCCCCGCCTCCCCGCGGAGTATCCTGGCGATGGAGCTCACCTCCGCCGCCATTCTCCTCTTCCCTTTCTCGGCCGTCCTCTGCTTCCTCTTTTCTGTGTTTGTTTGTCGTTCTGCCGAGGGAGAGAGAACGGAGATCGGTGGGGTGTTTGGCAGAGCGTGGTGGGGCGGCCGCTATATATACCGGGAGGCCGCCGGCGCGACCGACACGCGGGGCCCACGTGCCAGCGAGCGTGGAGGGTAGGGAGGGCCATTAAGGATCATATATTAATTGCCGTCGTTGGGAAATGGTTGGAAGATTATTAATGCCAATTAACTGCCCGAAACAAATTTGGGGTCGCTGACGTGTTTAATTCACTCGAATCGAAGAGCCGGGATTTGAATTTGTTTCCGTTTAAAGTAGTCATTTACTCCTCGCATTAGCACATGAATGGGCTGGATTTAAATCGTGGAAGAACCCTTGGGCTGCCGCTGCAATATCATGCTGGATTTATGTGCATTGATCCATTCCATTTATTCGTTTGCCGTTTTATTGTTCATCTAGAAAACAGATGCAACCACTAAATTCATTAGTACCATATTCAATAGTATCCGCCCATCCATATTTTAGTTCACAATTGCGTATTGCCGCGTGGTATAATACGTATATAATTAATAAAAAAGATTTTTTTGGAGAAAAATTAATTGATATATTTATATTGGATTATATCGCAACGATTAATGTCTAATCGATACTGGAGTACTATATGACGCGGTGCAAAAAAGAGTAGTATATATTTATATTGGATTAAATCGTAACGATTAATGTCTAATCGATTCTGGAGTACTATATTACGTCGTGCAAAAAAAAGGCAAACTCGAGGATACAGCATCCGGAGTACTATATATTTATATTGGATTAAATCGCAATGATTAATGTCTAATCGATTCTGGAGTACTATATGACGTGGTGCAAAAAAAAAAAAACTCGGGGATACTAGCATCCCGGAGTCGACATTTAAAAAAAATGAGAGTCACGGGCGAGTCTCATGCTTCGAACCCAGGCGGGCAAGGCGTAGACAGGCGCTGCTAGCCACTCGAGCTTTGCTCTGTTCTCGTGGTGATGCAAAAATATCTAGAGTTTTTTTATCCCCCTAGGTGACGGTGAGATGGTTCTTGCCATGAAAAGTGTAAGCTGGAATTGCCATGGTCTTGGCACGGATGTGGAAATTCCTTTGCTCTTGGATGTTCAATAGCAATTGAAGTCTGAACTAACCTTTATGACTAAGATGTGCCTCAATTAAGATTTCCCTTATGTAATCCATCTGTATTAGGATTTAATTTCATTTTTCGAGGGTAGTGATGGTTCTAGCGCCAATCTTCTGTTAATGTGGAACATCAATGGTAGTTATTTTGTAGTATATTGGCAAATTTTATGGATGTTATTATTGGTGATGATAATGATTCGACTTGGCGATTCACTAGGTTCTATGGTGACCCATGATGGGATTGTAGGGATTGGCCGCAAGAATATACAACTTCATCTCGATCTTGTTTTTCACTTGTTATGGGAGGTTTTTAACAAAATTCTATATGGGCACGAGAAGGAAGGCAATATTGGGCTGGCAGTTGTAATGCAAGCATTCAGAGATTGCTTGAGATTATGGTCTTCATCACATGTGTTACATTGGTGATCATTTATGTGGAGAACATGAGAGATCCCAAGAAAGGCTAGAGATTGAGCGTTTGGGTCCCATCTATTCTAGTCGATTCCAGAAAGAGTGAGTGCCATGTCGTTTCTTCTCTTGATATTCACCTGGGTATGGCACTTAGTCAGACTTGACACATAGGACTCACAACCTGTCCTCTGCATTTGTTCACGGGCGTCCTCTGCTCTGGCTCCTGCCAAATTTGGAATGGCTGCATGGCGTATTTTTCCCCTCCTTGGGGTGTCTGTGAGATGGTTATCTCCATGAAAACTGTAAGCTCGAAGTGTCGTGGTTATAGCATGGATGTGGAAATTCTTTGCTCTTGGATGTTTGATATCAATTGAGGCCTACTGACGTGATCTTTATGTCTAAGATGTGCCTCAATAAAGGTTGGGCATATGTAATCCATCCGAATTAGGATGGAAATTCATGTTCACCGCTGATATTGATGATTGTAGCGTCGGTCTTGTGTTAATGCGGGGCATCAATGATAGTTACTTGTAGCATATGGTAAAAAATTATAGATGTTATTGTTGGCAATGTTAATGATTAACTTAGCTTGGAGGTTCATGGGATTCTATGGTAAGCAAAAATGGGATTGTAGAGATTGGTCATGGGAATAAACTAGACAACTTCATCTTGAGCTTCATTTGTCATGGCTTATTATGAGAGGCAACAATAGATTAACGATTATAATACAAGCATTCGAAGATTGCTTATAAGATTGTGGCCTTCATCAAATGGGTTACATTGGTGATCCATTAATGTCAAGAAGAGGAGAGACACAAGAAATGGTAGACATGTCGGTGCACAACAGAGTTACTGCTCCCATCGGTGAAGAAAAAATGTGTTTTCGAATATTTGGTTTAGAAAGTATGCCAAAGAACTAATGGATGGAAAGAAAATAAAATTTATCCATAGAAGAAAAAGAGGTGCTTATAAAATCGGTGACTCAAGTGATCCTACTATAAACTTTATCGATCTTCAAAATTCCTAACTTTCTAGACGACAACCTTCGACAACTTAATTAAAAAAGGTGCATCATTTACAATGTAAAGCATAATGGTTGGAGTATAATGTTTCAAAGATAGGTGCATTTGAAGGGTTGGGAATGGAAATAGTATGCAGATATGGGATGATCCATGGATACATAATAGTCTTCCATGGTATATTTTTACAAGGATAGGTACATAATATGCTTGTTTCTTTTCTAAAGAAGGCTTTCATTCGAAAATAATAGAGTTTTGAGTACAATCTACATGAATTAGCCACTAAATGTGGGGTGGAAAAAAAGTCCCACTGCATCTCCACCCCATCCACTCTAGTTAGCTTAGCGATTTCATGAGCGAACACATTGCCATCTCTCTCCATTTTCATAAACTTGTATACCATTCCACCCAAATACTCTATAATCTCTTTGTACACATTGTGCCATCTAGAACGATTATACCTTAGGCCAATAGCCCGCGCCACCATAGAGTAATCATTTTCTAATATGACTCTGCCAGAGATGAGCTTCATAGCAAGCCTTACTCATTCCAGACACGCCCCGACTTCTGCCTCTTATGCAGCGCAACACCGGTCGAGTAAAACACCCATCTCGGCAACACCTTTTCCCTCGTGCGTACGGGCGATAATACTGTCATACGAGCGGCCATCCTCCTTTAGGAATGATGCGTCAATTTCTATGTTCAACCAATCCACCTCTGCCTATGCCAAGAGGTTAATCTTCAGGTAATATGCTTGTTTCAATTGTGAATGAACTAGTTGATTCAACCATGGGTCGTTAAGATGGGTAGCTTATATGTGATCTGTTATGGCTTATTGATGTTGAATGTATTGTTTAGATTCCTATAATCCAAAGCTTTCAAGATTTTGTTGTATGTTTACATACTAAGTTAGGCGTATTTTTAGTCAGATCAGCTTGTCACTGAATGGGAATACCAACACAAAGAAAATTAAGACGAATGATGTGCAGAGGGATGACAATGCTTAATCCTCATAAGAGTAAACTTCAGGTGGTTCTAGCTTCGGAAAGTTATATTTTGGTATTTAAATTTCTTCATGGAATTTTGTCATGCTAGACAATTTTGGCTAATAGACAAATCAACATGCAAGCCTAGTGCATGTTTGCTCGAATGTGCTGAAGATATCTAGCATGCACTCTTAAAATGTGATCGAGCAGCAGTTGTTTGGAGAACTCTAGGTTTGAAAAAACTAATCCATGAAACTATGTCTTGTTATAAAAAGAAGTCTCCAACCTTGGGGTATGGAGGACTGCAGGGAATTCTAGTAGTAACATTGTGGCATATTCGGCGGGAACATCGTCTATTTATCAATGAAGATCATCGAAGTTGTTGTAATTGTCATGAACTATGAGATTAAAATGTTGAAGAAAATAAAAATCAAATGACATAGTCGAGAGCGCTCGCCCAAGAAACATGACCAAGATCAATGTTGATGTATCTTTCAATGCAGAGTAATTGTCATGAGCCACACGTGCGCTGGCTAGGGTGACATGAGTATGTTTATCACCGTTGCAAATAAGTTGTTGCTTCAGGTTTATGATGTTGGCACATTGGGCGCTTACACAATGGTGTGTGTCATTTACCTCACTCAACATTTGGTTTGCAATTGAGTCATCTTCAACTCGGATTGTCTCGACATGACCAACACTATGAATAATGATGGTCATACCTTTGGTCTGGCTGCTAATATGGACGTCGAAGCCTCGCGAGTAATCTAGAACTAGTAACTTTATTGTCCTAGAGAAGCAAACATGGTTGAAGATGAGCTTGCTAACTGTGCTTGATCATAATAAACTTGCTGCTTACAAGATGAACCACTTGAAGTTCTCAAGCCACAATGAGTGGATGATGCAACTATTTTACTTAAAAAAATCTTGGTTTTAGAAACCATGGCACCACACTACATCTTGTTTCTTCCATTGTCGTCCTTTTATCTCAGTATCTTTTATTTTTTATTCTTCACAACCACCATTGCACCACACCTTGACCCCTCTGCATTCGCCAGTTGCACAACATATATATGTTGGTATTGGTATGGTCCTATTGCCGAGCCATACCTTTTCTCACCATCATCCCCCAACCCATTCCTACACTAGTTAGTCGTATCATCATCATTCACTAATAGCAAACAAGCATGTGTACACCATCGACATCATTTCCCATTTTCCCTCAACATCTAGGTTGTCAATGAACCCCTCACGAACCCTAAGTGGACTTAATCTAACTATAACCCTAACACCAATTCATGTCAATATTTGTGTCGTGTAATCTTGTCGTTTTTAAATTGAAGCAACAACTAATTTTACTACTCTTGTCAGAAACTACTAAATATTCATGAGAAATCATTTTCCACACATATCCTAGAACACATCCAATCGGTTCCAAAATAGATGACTTCAACTTGTTAAGTTTTTTCCATATTACTTGTCCTTCTGGTATGTTTGGATGTAATTTTAGCCATCTTGTTTAGAAATTGTCCCGTCATATATGTCATCAAGTAATTAACTCTCCATGATGGTTGAAATTTTCAAATTTACTCGTATGTTGAGTGGTAAAACCCCCATAAATATGAGATATTTCGGTGAGGAAAATAGTTTTTTTCTTTTGCAAAAGTTGAGGGAAATAGATGGACATGAAAATAGTCGAAAAGCAGTACTAACATTTTACGCATACTTTTAATTATTGTGTCTATCCGTAGAGAGCTCAAGAGTGGAACGTTTTCACATGACATTGATATGGTGCCGAAGTTAGACGATGATAATCTGCAAGTTTTTAGGAACAACTTTAGTACATGAGATATTTATAGGAAACGCCATCCAATTCAATGGCGGCAGCTCCTCTAGCTTGGAATTTATGAGGGGAAAAGAAACGCAATTGGCCACGGCGCATCTTCTGTTTTAAGGGCTCTCCTCAAAATTGCATTGCAATCATAACTCACGCGCATCGATCTAATCACGATCGAATTTAAGGCGGGAGATTGTTTTCCATAACCACCGAATAGAAAGCTTTTAATAACGGGCCGGGGCAACAACCTGTGAGACGAACTTAATTCGCACGCGATCTGGATCGATCCACCCCATCCATCATGAAAACCTTCCACCTAAAAGCCCAGGATTTTTCCTCCGTTTAGTTCTGGATTTTCTCTCTTAATTAAATGATTCTCCGTAAGCTCGTGCATGCAGTATTAAACACGTTTTGGAAGTTGCTGTTTGGCAGTTTGGGCTAGCTTTTGAATCAACGTACACTTTGATGATGATTAAGTGGCCAGTAGCAGTGGTTAGCTGTACTCAACATGCAGATGAAGAATTCTTTCGTCCAATTAATCAGTCCCAACAACCTCAAAAATAATGTACTTGCAAACGCCCCAGTTTCTTTCATGGTCTATTTCAAATTTATAAGACGAGAGGGTTAATTCTAATACACCGTTATCTTGTTTAAAAAACACAGTTACTCCCTCCATCCATATATATAGGTCTTAATGCATTTTTTGAGACCGCCTTTGACTATTGATAAGATTAATAATATATGAGATTAAAATGTGAAAATTATATCATTGGAAGCTCCTTTCACATACGAATTTGAGGGTATGCTTTGTGTAACTTGCATGTCATATATTATTGCTCTAACATGTGGTCAAAGTTAGCCTCGAAAAACGCATTAGGCCCTACATATATGGATAGAGGGAGTATAATTTTTTCGTCTGGCCCGCTCTCGCGAGCAGGGGGCGAACCCTAGCGAGTGCTGCCTCCCTACCTCCTCCTAGCCTCCACCCCCCCCCCCCCTCGTTGCCGCCGGCGCGCTGCCCAGTCGACATAGGCGGCGGGGGGGCTCTCTTCCTCCCCGTCGGGTCGCATGCAACACGGTATGCGGCATTCATTCGGGGCCACAGTGGCAGCGACGACGACGGCCGTGTTGGCGACGCGGGTGGAAGTTGGAGTTGCGGCGGCAGCGCAGGCTTGGCTAGGAGGAAGTTAGCTGTATTCAACGTGCATCATGGTGGCAGTGGTTAGCTGTACTCAACATGCATCAAGGTGACAGTGGTGGCTATGTCTCTTGGTCATGTGGGTGGCGAGGGGTGTAGCGGCGGGCGGCTCGGGTTCGTTCTTGGTCGTTGGCAGAGCCGGATCTAGAGGTCTATGCTCGTCGCAGTTATCCTAGATACCTCGCTAGCATGGGTGAGCTGCCTAGACAAAGCTATGCTCTTGAGGATGTCGTTGTGGTTCTCCTCTCTGTATCTGGGTTCCAGGCGATGACCCTTGCCCGCTTCGGACTCGACAACGGCGACACTTTGCACCGTTTCCCCACCTCAGGGCGTTCTCGTGGAGGTTAGGTGTCCTAAGATGTGTCATGGTGTTGTCTTGGAACTTCCTGTCTTCTTTTTCGACAACGTAGTCGCATGAGTTTTATGTTGTTCAATTATGACTTAACAAATAAAATTCCAGCATTACACATGAGAACTGTATTCTTTTTGCGGGGCATGTCCACATGTCTCACACGTGTCGATCGCACTCGTCCGCACCATTGTGGATCTATCGCTGTGCTAGCACAATATGCTCACTCGCAAAACATAATAATCAGATAGGCTCCATCTGCTCCAAGCTTTTTCGGATCTATCCTTGTGAGCAGTTTCTGCTCCGGTTGCACATGCATTTGGATGAACAGTAAATCTACAAAAAAAATGAATTTTGTTGTAACACTTAATGTTCTACTCCCATGCAAAAAATTCATTCAGAACTAACATTCGATGTGCTCATACAAAAAGAACAAAATCGCCACTCTGAAAAAGCTCCTTTTTTATGCATTTTGGGGTGCCTGTGTTTGTTTTTCTTACCCAAAGCATCATGAATGTGATCACTACATGAAAATTTATACATAAGGAAAACATTCAAGAATGTTTGTCTACAAAAAAATTCCGATTTTTTATTATCTTATTTGCTATTTTTTGAATTTACTGCCCACACATTTGCACCTGGGAGCAGAATGGCACCTTCGCTTGTGATCTCCTATCTCTCTCCAATACTGTTTCGGTCAGAAAGAAGAAAAGAAATCCATTTATTAACACCAATGACTGAATTCTCAGTACACCTATATCTTCACAGTCAAGAGTTTACCACCCATCCTCTCAAAAAGGACGTTGTATCAACCATTGAATGGTATCACCCTCTTGATCTTTGGACTGCACTTACTAATGAACGGATTGTTAGGGCCCTTTAGTTATCTACCCATTAATGGCGAGGTATAGTTGCTATCGTGGATTCTCTGTGCGGATACACATGTGCCGACCTATAGCCACTAGTAGAAACAGGGCATTAGTCCCGGTTCCTAAGGGCCTTTAGTCCTGGTTCTGCAACCGGGACTACGCAATCGGGACTAAAGGCCCCCACTTTTAGTCCCGGTTGTGTTACGAACCGGGACTAAAAGAGCTTCACGTGGCCGCTGTGGGGCGCCCAGGCAGGAGGACCTTTAGTCCAGGTTGGTAACACCGACCGGGACTAAAAGGCAGCGCTGGGGTTTTTGTTTTTTTTTTGAAATGAGGGGTTTAGGGTTTTGGAGGGTTTAGGGGTTTCATATTGTGTTTCCCCCTTTTCTTTTTGTGTTTACCATTCAATTCTTTTACATTTAGGATTTTCGTTTTTATTTTACGTTTTCCATTCAACTCGACGCTAGCTACTACATATAGCAATTAAGGAACCATTACACAAATCGTCATGAATATAGAGAGAAGTGACCTCTCTTTCTCCGTACTTGGTCGAACAAAAAGTTTTCGTATATCTATTCGACGCTACTACGTATAGTACACGTTCATGCATATATACAATGTAACATCTCTTACGATCCCTAATATCTAATTACCAACATTCACATCCAATTCTCGATGGTATACTCCGGTTTTAGCTATGATCTCTTAAAGGAAGAATCCCGCCAATTCCTCTTGAATTGCTCGTATGCGAGCCTTTGGTACGAGATCGTCCCGCATCCGTTGGATCTAATTTAAAGAAGGGGGTCAATATATATGAATGAAACTCAACACAATTGATGGTAATAAAATAAAATTGTGAATATTGTTTACGTACTTCAAGTTGTTGTAAATTTCTGCCAGTCTCACTGGTCGTCATGTGAATGAACTCGCAAACGATGTATCCACATAAATTAGTCCCCCTTTCCTGCCTCAAGCACTTTACGAGAGTAGAGTTCAATCAAAATAATAATCAAGCATGATAATGGTATTGAAATTAACTAGAATCAAAGAGATGCGCGGACCTAGCTAGTACTACTTACAGTGAGTTGTCGAAATTGCAGCTCCTCTTTCCATTCACCCCTAGCCTTCTTGGTGAACCGTTTCCAAACCCTGCCCGACAAAGAAAATAAATAAAGTAGTTATTAATTACTTGATATCACGAAATGAACGAAAGTTGCCGATATAGTGCGATAATGATTGAAATTACCTCTGGAGCATATCACGCAGGTCCGCCCACATCTGAGGGTCTTTACGTAGTGAGTCCATGACAAGTACGCTTCCTAAGTCAACCCGAATGACTAGGAGAATAAAGTGGAACCTGCGCACGCAACATAACTCATCAATTACACTTAACATCGAGTAAGCGAAACAGAATGATGTGTACAAGACAGTATAACACTCACTGGAAGTTGTAAGGAAATAGTATTTCCCTTTTGGTTCGTTGTTGAATTAACGCCCTTAGCAAGATCTTTTCTGTATCCTTGGCATTCCATTTTACCGTACCTTCATGAATAGTATTTGGGTTAATGAACCCAATGTCATAGATTTGTCCTCTTTTGCATTCGAGGATCTTCTTTCTGCATAATATATATAGTGAGGATAATTATACATGCAATGAACGAGCTGAGCTAGAGACTTAATTACAGAAATGATACTTACAAACAATAGCAACTGACGATAGATTTGTCGATGGCGTCTTGATTGTATAACTGAAATAATTCTTCAAATTCAATGAAAATCTGTTCGTCTCCATTGAAGTAATGCTCATCTTTAATTCCCGCAATGATATAGTTGCTCCCTTGCTTTGAGGCTTCCAAGTACCAGTCATGCAATCTTCGCATCATCGTTGGTAGATGTTGGAGCTCCTCAGGTCTGACGAGAGGCTTCCCGTACTCGAATTTAAAGGCTAACTCAGCCATTTCGAACTGTACCTCATCGCCTAAGTAATCAGCAAGAGTGAAACCAGGATCAGCGGCCGCTACCCCCGGATCATTAGCGATATCGGTAAACACCTTGAGCGGGGGGCACGATTGGTTTTTCTGTTCGCCGAGCTGGGGAATTGTTTTCCCCCTTGCACTACTGCTACTTCCCGACCGCTGCTCTGGATCTCTATATGACTTTATAATAGAGCGGTCATAGTTTGATAGCAGCGGAGGCGGCGGTGGTTTTGTAAGGTTTTCCAGCAAGCGCCTCGCTTTTACCGGATCTATGTTCTCCGTTGGATCTGGACGGGTCTGTGCAAGCTGGTGTTTCACGTCGGCAGCCACGGTCTCCTTGGTTTCCTCCTCAGTCATGTCGTATGGTAACTTGGCAGGAGCCTTCTTGACGCTACCTGCTCTGGATTTCTTCGCTGTTGTACTACTAGCCGCCGGAGCGGCGGCGGATCTCTTCCGCCGGTGCTGAGGCGACGGAGGAGGCGGAGTCAGCTGACGCGGCGGATTCTGCTAAGGGGCCTCCTCCGGCGGAGTCCGCTGACGCGGTGGAGACAGCTGAGGCGACGGAGTGTGCTGACGCGGCGGAGACGGCTGAGGCAGCGGAGATAGAGCTGGACTGTGAGGAGTCTGCTGAGGGGCCTCCTCCGGCTGAATCTGCTGACGCGGCGTCCAGTATGGAAGCACGATGTGTTCCTTTCTCCATAGAATGGTAGTCCTTATGGCATCTCCCAGATGAGTCTCCCCTTCACCTGTAGGGTACTCAAGCTCCAGCTGCTCAAATCCGTTGGTAACTTCATCCACCCCGACAACAGCATAGCCATCTGGAATCGGAGAGCAATGGTAAGTTCCATCAGGTACACGAGGTAAGGCATAGCCGACCGCCACCTTCAAGGTTATGTTCATGCATTTCGCATGTAGATCACAATGTTCCCTCTCCGTGATATCATCCACGGGGTAGCGATCAGGAGCCGTGATATCATCTATGGGCGGCCGAACGAGCTGCGTGGAAGCCACGCTGCTTTTCCGCTGAGATGGTGGGGTAGCTCCGTGGGAAGTATCAAATAAAGGATCTTCGTGCCGCTGAGATGATGGGCCGGTAGCTCGCTGGCTGTTAAGTGCGTCTATCAACGCATACTTTCTTCTACCTTCTGCAGCCGGTCTGCATCCTCTTTCTTCTTTCTCCCTCGGCTTCAATAAGTGTCTCTGCTTTCGGGAAACCCATCCTTCCACGGAACGGAGCCTAATGTGCCTCGTGTTCGTCCAGGGTGTTCAGGATTCCTGAGGGCGCGTGACAGCTCGTCCTTCTCTCTGTCGGGATGGAACTTCCCTTCCTGCACGGCCTGGATTGCATACTGAATGTTTTTGACGGGTGTTGCAAGTTGATCTTTCGTATAAACACACTTCCCTGTTTCTGGGTGCAAAGTTCCCCCATGCCCGAAGAACCAAGTCCTTGCCCGTTTGGGCCAGTTCAATGTCTCTGGATGGATCCCTTTATCAAGCAGGTCGTTCTCAGCTTTGTCCCACGTAGGCCGGGCAACCTTGTAGCCACCTGACCCCGTAACATGGTGATATTCCTTCTTTGCAGCATTTTGCTTATTTATCAGTGACCTTTTCTTACGTTTCTCCGATGTCTTGTACGCCACAAATGCGGGCCAGTGATCTTTCATCTTCTCATATTGACCGGTGAATGTTGGAGTCTTCTCTTTCAGGACAAACTTTTCGTGCAATCTTTTCTTCCAGTTCTTGAATTGTTCGGCCATCTTCTTAAGAGCCCACGCCTTGACTTTTCGCTCTACAACATTGCTATTTGGATCCACCTCTGGCGGTAGGCTGAAATTTGTCATGAGCGTATTCCAAAGCTTATCTTTGGATCTATCGTCGACATAAGAAACTCCATCGTCCGCCTTTGGCTTATTCCATTCTTGAATGCTGATCGGGATGCTGTCCCTAACAACAACTCCGCACTGACTTATAAATCGGTCTGCGGTCCGCTTGGGAGCAGTCGGTTTGCCATCTGCAGCGATTTCTTCGATCGTGAACCTTTCATTCTCGCCCAACCTTTTCTTCGGGCCTCGTCTCTTTACAGAAGGTTGGCTCGATCCGGATGGCTAAAAGAAGAAAGAAGCGTTAATATATGTACATACAAATCAATTAATGCATCTAGTCAGCAGGCTTAATTAATATACCTCGCCGGACTTTGCAACGGTTAAGGCTCCAACATCGTCGGAGTCATCATCTTCTCCCTCCATTCGATCACCGGAGCCGTCATCCTCTCTTCCCTCACCATCGGAGTCGTTGAGAAACTGTGAGGTGATATCATCACCTCCGTCGCGGATTATATCCCCCAACATCTCTTCTTGTTCTAAGTCTCTGTCGTGTTCCATAGTTTCTGCAAATATTACAACATGGCAATATACAACCATGAGAGATAAGCTGTTTTTCAGACTTAATGAAATCTGGGAATGCAAAACAGTAACATTATGATGACAACTTGAGAGCAAGATTGAGTCATGCTACAGCAACTTTACATGGCAACCAAGGGCATGGCATCAAAGTACACATTACATAGACCAAATCGCAAGAAGGAATCATATGCATATGAGCAATGGATTAGTGGCAAACATCATGCAAAGTTGACAAGTTTTATAACAGTCAGTTACACATCTCGAATAATCCAGTTAATGCAACAATAATATCACATAATATCACTAAACATCTCGCCCAATCAAACTGGACGTCGACTCCTGGTTCCTGAACCGCGGGCGGTGAACACCCAAAGAGAAGGAACCATCACATGATCATAGCTCGGGTGAGATCCCTGAAGAAACTGCCAGGTATTGGAGAAGCTGTCGTCCAACGCAACCATGTAGCGACGGACGTGCTCGTCCTCCTCCCTGACATGGCGACGTACCACCCTCTCGGGGGCCGGCTCCCTCTGCACCGATAGTGGCCCACGCGACCGCCACCAAAGAAGCTCCGGGTCGATGACGAGACCCCGATTCCACACCAAGCTGCGCGCCCCGGAAGGTAGCACCTCCCAGTGCCAGCCCGGCGGAGCCCTGTCCCGGATATGGCGCCTCTCAAACTGGTTGTCGCCGCCGAGTCGACGACGAGGATGCGGGCCGGGCATCGTCGCCGAGAACAAATTCCTATGAAAACAAATCAGGTCTATTTCTCGTTCATTGTGAGACGTTGCTCCGGCTCGCCTTTATTTCATTGTTTGCATCAGATTTCTTTAATTTTTACCCCTAGATGAGGATGATACCGTAGAGGAGGATGATAGTCGAGCTCACCCCTAGATGACCGTAGAGGAGGTAGTGGATGGCAACGGCAACGGGACCGACGGTGCTCCTAGAGGTGAAAAGATCGATCCCTGCACATCAAAAGCACCAGCACAACCAACATCAGCATTCGTGGAAAATTTAAACAGAAACAAAGATAAGCATTCGGGGACTCCTCACTGGCGATCGTCGGGGACTCCTCACCGGCGACCGTCGGGGACTCCTCCGGCGACCGTCAGGGACTCCTCCGGCCACCGTCGGGGCCTCCTCACCGGCGATCATCGGGGACTCCTCCGGCGATCGTCGGGGACTCCTCACCGGCGATCGTCGGGGACTCCTCCGGCGATCGTCCGGGACTCCTCACGGGCGATCGTCGGGGACTCCTCCGGCGATCGTCGGGGACTCCTCACCGGCGATCGTCGGGGACTCCTCCGGCGATCGTCGCGGCCTCCTCACCGGCGATCGTCGGGGACTCCTTCGGCGATCCTCGCGGCCTCCTCACCGGCGATCGTCGGGGACTCCTCCGACGATCGTCACGGCCTCCTCACCGGCGATCATCGGGGCTCGCCTTTATTTCATTGTTTGCATCATATTTCTTATATTTTTCTTTTTTTCTCTCACCACATGTCTATATTTTTTATACACCTATCAAATACACGATTCACATTTTTTATAATATATGTTTTTTATACCAAATTTTATTCATACACATTGTACATTTTTGTATACATGCATCTAAAACATTTTTTACACATCCAATTTCATTCATACACATTGTACATTTTTGTATACATCCATTTTTGTATACATGCAGAAGGAAAAAGGGGCCGGCGCCGGAGCTCACCGCGGGGAGGGGGCTCGGTCGTCGGGGAGGGGGGCCGGGCGTGGAGGAGCGCCGGTGTCGGGGATGGGCTCGTCGGGGAGGGGGGCCGGGCGTGGAGGAACGCCGGCATCGGGATGGGCCTGTCGGGGCGTGGAGGAGCTTGGGGCGTCGGCGTGTGGTGGAGCGGCGCGGGCTCGGGCGGCGCCGGCAGGGGCGCGCAGGGGCACGACGTCGTGGCGGGCGCATGGAGGAGAGCGGCGCCGGCAGGGGCACGACGTCGAGGAGCGGATGCGCCGAGGCAGCCTGGCGGCGTCGGAGAGGGAAAATGGAGGAGGAAGATTGGGGGGGAAAGAAGGGTGTTAAATAGCAAGAGGCCTTTAGTCCCGGTTCGAGCCACCAACGGGGACTAAAGGGTCTTTAGTCCCGGTTGGTGGCTCGAACCGGGACTAAAAGCACATTTTCGGCAGCTAAAAGGGCGCGAAGTTTGGGCCTTTAGTCCCGGTTGGTGGCTCCAACCGGGACTAAAGGTAGGCCTTTAGTCCCGATTTGTTCCACCAACCGGGACAAACCTGGATATTTCAAGCTTTTAAATGATGTTTTAATCAAAAACAGATTATGTTTAGCTCTTTTAGTTTTATACCTTTTTCCTTTGTTTTAATTATTTTAGTTTATGTTTTCTTGTTATTCTTTTGCCAAATTATATTATGTTTCGGTTAGTCAACATGAGGATATTTTAAATAGGTGTTTTAAAATTATTTTAATATTTTAAACAGATTCAAAAATAGTAGCATACATGCCTAGTTTTGATTTAATTCTTTTTGCTATTAAAGTTTTTAACAAAAAATACTTTATGAAAATTTTAGTTGGATAAATTTTATATAATTTTAAGTTAATATTATTTTGATCATAACTAGAGTTTTATAAAAGCGTTTTAGTTGATTCTTTTTGCTATTGAAGAATATTATAAAATACTTTTTGTTAACCTAATAATGTTATATTTTCTTTTCTGTTAAGTTATTAGTTTAGTAATTTTCTTTGCTGCTAAGTTTTATTTAGGACAAAAACTATTTTTGTTATTTGTAATTAAGTCCTACAGTTCCCTTAGGAGTTTCTATTTGGATTTCCTTGAAGTTTTGTTTTGCTTTTTATTTGCTTTTTCTTATTGTTTTCTTTATTGCTTTATTCATTGATTGGATTTTGATTGCTAGAATGCTTGCTAGAGTGAATGCTTATATGAATGCAATGTTTGATGATATAGATTTTCATCAGATAGTGACAAATAGTTCTATCAAGTTATTTTTCAAAGGTACCATTGCCGCAACATTTCGCATTGAAGGGCCAGCATCAGGTTTTTCAATATGTTTTTGAAAATATGACACAAGGCGATCAATGCTGTCAAAATCTTTCTTCCGGAATCTAAAGCCCTTTGAGTATAACCCAACATACTCATGATGTGGGTTTGTACTCCTGATGTAAGATAATATAAAGGTGCCTGGATATTCATGAGATATGCCAAAACAATAGACTATTCTCGAGAATGGCCATCTGATATGTTGTCCTCAGTTTCACCAGAAAGCAACGAGAGAACTCCTCATCTGGACCTCAACTTTATGTCATACAACGTTTCTCTCTTATCATCTCCGATGCTTCTGCTGTATTCATCTATGTCAAGATGTTTAAGCCATGTCTATATTAACCTTGTTATTTTATATGGAGCCACCAACCGGGACTAACCGCGTATGATCAACCTTGCAAAACTTGGGACTGAAATCACTACAACTGGTGAGGGTGTGTATGGCCTATGCCTGTCAACCTCAAGCGACTTATCTGGAATGCTCAGAAGACATTCATATTTTGTTTGGACATAATTGCATTGATTAACTCCTCTGTATAATTAAAATACTAAAAGGATAGGAATAATTGAAATTTCATAACTTAAAAAATAATTACTCTAAAATCATGTTTGAAATGCCAAAATGCCCTAGCTAGCTCTTACATAGATTCCCTCCGGTTTGTCCGAAGTGGCACTTTCCAGCTAAAACTTTTTCTTCGCGTGTGTCCCTTGCTTATTGCGCCGTAACCATGGATAATCTTCATCATTTAACAGGATGCTTGGGTCAGTCTTCACTGTGAAGGGAGGAATTTCATGAAACTTTTCATAATCTTCTGACATGTCTGTCTTGTCCGCCACTCCCACAATGTTTCTTTTCCCTGAAATAACTATGTGGCGCTTTGGCTCATCGTATGATGTATTCGCTTCCTTATCTTATCTTTTTCTCGGTTTGGTAGACATGTCCTTCACATAGAAAACCTACGCCACATCATTGGCTAGGACGAATGGTTCGTCTGTGTACCCAAGATTGTTGAGATCCACTGTTGTCATTCCGTACTGCGGGTCTACCTGTACCCCGCCTCCTGTGAGATTGACCCATTTGCACCGAAACAAAGGGACCTTAAAATCACGTCCATAGTCAAGTTCCCATATCTCCTCTATGTAACCATAATATGTGTCCTTTGCCCTATTGGTGTTTGCTGCATCAAAACGGACACCACTGTTTTGGTTGGTGCTCTTTTTATCTTGAGCGATCGTGTAAAATGTATTCCCATTTATCTCGTACCCTTGAAAAGTCAATACAGTCGAAGATGGTGTCCTGGCCAACAAGTACAGCTCATCTCCAACAGTGTTGTTACTCATGAGATGTGTTTGCAACCAACCGCCGAAAGTCGACATGTGTGCACATGTAATCCAGTCGTCAGACTGCCCCGGGTGTTGGGAGCGTACAATATTCTTGTGTTCATTGATATACGGGGCCACCAAGGTAGAATTTTGTAGAACTGTGTAGTGTGCTTGCGCCCAAGAATGCCCGTCCCTAAATTTCGGTGCTAGCGTGCCTTTTCCACTCAGTCTCCCCTCATGCCGCGATTGAGGAATACCAATCGACTTAAGGTCAGGAATAAAGTCAACACAAAACTCAATAACCTCCTCTGTTTCATGGCCCTTGGAGATGCTTCCTTCTGGCCTGGCACGGTTATGAACATATTTATTTAAGACTCCCATGAACCTCTCAAAGGGGAACATATTGTGTAGAAATACAGGACCCAGAATAGCAATCTCGTCGAGTAGGTGAACTAGGACGTGCGTCATAATATTGAAGAAGGATGCAGGGAACACCAACTCGAAACTGACAAGACATTGGCCAAATCATTCTGTAACCTTGGTAGGATTTCTGGATCGATTACCTTCTGAGAAATTGTATTGAGGAATGCACATAGCTTCACAATGGCTAATCGAACATTTTCTGGTAGAAGCCCCCTCAATGCAACCGGAAGCAATTGCGTCATAATCACGTGGCAGTCATGAGACTTTAGGTTCTGAAATTTTTTCTCTGCCATATTTATTATTCCCTTTATATTCGACGAGAAGCCAGACGGGAGCTTGATACTGAGCAGGCATTCAAAAAAGATTTCGTTCTCTGCTTTGGTAAGAGCGTAGCTGGCAGGACCTTGATACTGCTTTGGAGGCATGCCGTCTTTTTCGTTCATATGTTGCTGGTCTTCCCGTGCCTCCGGTGTATCTTTTGTCTTCCCATACACGCCCAAAAAGCCTAGCAGGTTCACGCAAAGATTCTTCGTCACGTGCATCACATCGATTGCAGAGCAGACCTCTAGGACTTTCCAATAGGGTAGCTCCCAAAATATAGATTTCTTCTTCCACATGGGTGCGTGTCCGTCAGCGTCATTCGGAACAGATTGTCCGCCAGGACCCTTTCCAAAGATTGCTTTTAAATCCTTGACCATATCAAATATATCATCACCAGTACGGGGGACAGGCTTCTTCCGGTGATCTGCCTCACCTTTGAAATGCTTGCCTTTCTTTCTTAAGGCATGCTTGGTCGGAAGAAATCGATGATGTCCCAGGTACACATTCTTCTTACATTTGTCCAAATATATACTTTCAGCCTCATCTAAACAGTGTGTGCATGCATTGTATCCCTTGTTTGTCTGTCCTGAAAGGTTACTAAGAGCAGGCCAATCATTGATGGTTACAAACAGCAACGCTCGTAGGTCAAATTCCTGCTGTTTGTGCTCATCCCACACACGTACACCTTTTATATTCCACAGCTGTAAAAGTTCTTCAACTAATGGCCTTAGGTACACATCAATGTCGTTGCCGAGTTGCTTAGGGCCTTGGATGAGCACTGGCATCATAATGAACTTCCACTTCATGCACAACCAAGGAGGAAGGTTATAGATACATAGAGTCACATGCCAGGTGCTATGATTGCTGCTTTGCTCCCCAAAAGGATTAATGCCATCTGCACTTATACCAAACCATAAGTTTCTTGCGTCATCTGCAAACTCCGACCACTTTCTCTCGATTTTTCTCCACTGCGACCCATCAGCGGGTACTCTCAACATCCCGTCTTTCTTACGGTCTTCTTTGTGCCATCGCAACAACTTGGCATGCTCTTTGTTTTTGAACAGACGATTCAACCGTGGTATTATAGGAGCATACCACATCACCTTGGCAGGAACCCTCTTCCTGGGGCGCACGCCCTCAACATCATCAGGGTCATCTCGTCTGATCTTATACCGCAATGCACCGCATACCGGGCATGCATTCAAATTCTCGTACTCCTCACCGCGATAGAGGATGCAGTCATTAGGGCATGCATGTATCTTCTGCACCTCTAATCCTAGAGGGCAGAGAACCTTCTTTGCTTCGTACGTACTGTCAGGCAATTCATTATCCTTTGGAAGCTTCTTCTTCATTATTTTCAGTAACTTCTCAAATCCCTTGTCAGATAAACCATTCTCTGCCTTCCATTGCAGCAATTCCAGTGTGGTACCGAGCTTTGTGTTACCATCTTCACAATTTGGGTACAACCGTTTTTTGTGATCCTCTAACATGCGATCGAACTTCAACTTCTCCCTTTCACCTTCGCATTCTTTCTGTGCATCAACAATGACCCGGCGAAGATCATCAGCAGGCACATCTGGTGCCTCTTGATCTTCAGCTTCCCCCGTTGCAGTATCACCGTATTCAGGGAACATAGGATAGTTGTCATCATCCTCTTCTTCTTCATTGTCTTCCATCATAACCCTTCTTTCTCCGTGCTTGGTCCAACGATTATAGTGGGGCATGAAACCCTTCTTAAGCAGGTGGAAGTGAAGGGTTTTCGAGGAAGAGTAATCCTTCGTATTCTCACAGACAACACATGGACAGTACATAAAACCATTCTGCTTGTTTGCCTCAGCCACATCGATAAAATTATGCAGGCCCGTAATGTACTCGGAAGTGCGTCGGTCACCGTACATCCATTGCCGGTTCATCTGCATTATATAATTAAGTATATCAAAAACCATTACAGAACATCATGAATAGAGAAATGACCAAATTAATACAAGTTCATCATCACATTAAAACCAAAGTACAGTAGTGATCAAATGTTATTACTGCAAAAATAAATACATAAAGTTCATACATAGTTCTCATAAAACAACATACAACTATGTAAAACATTTAAATGCAACAACAAATGCGATCAAAATCGCAACTAAGGTAACAATTGATCCAATAGCATAATGATACCAAGCCTCTTTATCAATGGCATATTTTCTAATCTTTCTAATCTTCAAGCGCATTGCATCCATCTGGATCTTGTGTAGATCAACGACATCGGCAACATGCAACTCCAATTTCATCTTCTCTTCTTCAATTCTTTTCATTTTTTCTTTCAAATAATTGTTTTCTTTTTCAACTAAATTTAACCTCTCGACAAGAGGGTCGGTTGGAATTTCCAGTTCACATACCTCCTAGATAAAAACATCTATGTCAAGTTGGTCGGCATAATTGTCATAAACACTAAATGAAACAAATAGTTATAAAAGATAATATACCACATCCGAATCATAGACCGGACGAGAGCCGACGGGGGCGGATACCAAAACCATGGCACTATATAATAACAAACAATAATACAAGTAAGAAAATTATACAAGTAGCTATCTAAATCATACAAGTAAGAATTTGTTCTTTTAAAAAAAAAGATAAGAACAAGAGGCTCACCACGGTGGTGCCGACGACGAGATCGGCGCGGGCGATCGACGGCGGTGAGGACAGGGACGGGGACGGGACGGCACCCTACACATGTGCAAACTAAGAAGTTAATTTGAGCTCAAATTGTGCATCTAAATCAAATAAACTCCCACATACACTCCTCCACTAAAACCCACAAACCACTCTATTTCTAGAGCATATGAAATGAGCTACACTAGCAGTGAGAGATGAAAGGATGAAGTTGCTAACCTTTTAGAACACTTGGATAGTTGGTGCACCGCCAAATCTAGACAAATCTTGGGGAAAATTGAGCTTGGAGGTCGAGCTTGGAGGAAGAACAGAGGAGAAAGCTTAAGTGTGGCTCGGGCATTTCATCGAACACCTCATGTGCATAAGAAGTGAGAACAGAGTAGCGCACACCCCCGCCCCACCTTCTACGGCCAAAAAATAGAGGAGAGGGCGGGCAGGGGCGAGGATATATATAGGCATCTTTTTAGTCCCGGTTGGTGTCTAGAACCGGGACTGAAGACAGACCTTTTAGTCCCGGTTGGAGACACCAACCGGGAGTAAAGGGTGGCAGCCCCTTTAGTCCCGGTTGGTGTCACCAACCGGGACTAAAGGCCCCATTCGAACCGGGACTGATGCCTGCCGAGGCCCGGCCGGCATCCTAGCCGCTCGAACCGGGACTGATGCTCACATTAGTCCCGGTTCGTAACATGACCGGGACTATTGGTCTGATCTGGCCAGAACCAAAGCCCTGTTTTCTACTAGTGAGCTGGGGAAATTGTCTTCTTTTATACTAGTACTCCTTCCCTTCCGGTTTATAGAGCTTATCTTAAAAAAATTGTTTAACGCAAGGATTAAGAGAAAACTCATCAATGTGCATAAAAGTTCTTGATTATTTATTGGTCATGCATGCATGCATTGTGATTAATACTATGGAAAACGAGCTCATTAATTGAGTGATTTCGCAAACTACGAAAATTATCTCACCACTCACCATCTAACTTGGTTGATGAGATTTTTAAATTGAGACCTACTGCCTCCGTCCATGAATAAGTGTACATATATAAATTTTAGAACATATTAGGGAATGGGGTAAAATATGCATTGGGAAGGTGCAAGCCACCATCTCTCTCCTCTTTAATTATCCCACCATCAATGAGCTATGTGCATGTAGAAAGTGGGGAGACCATGCATTGAATCTTATTGGTCTTGATTACCGTGTGATGGAAGAGAAGCATTTTTTTTCTACTTTAAAGTGTATTGGGAAGATAGAAGTACACTCTTTTGTGGGCAATTTTTAAATGTCAAACGTACACTTATTCATGGACGGAGGAAGCATAGGCTTCGCATATTGGGAGTATTATAGCTAGTACTCCGTATCATGCAAGCCAACTAGTAGACAATTTTGATGATGTGATGAGCGAACCAACCTGTGGTTGGATGGTTAGGAAGACAGTGATATCCCCAGCCCACCAGGGTTCAAGTCCTGGTGCTCGCATTTATCCTGGATTTATTTCAGGATTTTCGGCCATGCGTGTTTAGTAGGAGGAGACGTTCCCGTCGACAACGAGGTGCCTATGGTGACTTCGTAAAATCTCAAGATGATATGCCGGCTCAGTCTCTCGGAGGTGCTCATAGGAGTAGGGTGTGCGTGTGTGCGTTCATAAGGGTGAGTGTATGCGCATATATATAAGCGCTTGCGTCTGTAATGTGTTTAAATAAAAGGTGACATAGAATTAAATTAAGAAAGAGAGGGTTGAGTATCATAGCATGATACCGTATCATAATAAAAGCTATGCGACTATATCTAATGCACGGAAATAAATAAAGTCATTTAAGTATATGATGTACTGTGCATTATGCAGGTAGTATGATATGCATAATACTTGTTGGAAATATGTCCTAGAGGCAATAATAAATTGGTTATTATCATATTTCCTTGTTCATGATAAATGTTTATTATTCATGCAAGAATTGTATTGACCGGAAACATAGATACATGTGTGAATACATAAACAACACCGTGTCCCTAGTAGGCCTCTACTAGACTAGCTCGTTGATCAAAGATGATTAAGGTTTCCTAACCATATACATGAGTTGTCATTTGATAACGGGATCACATCATTAGGAGAATGATGTGACGGACAGACCCAACCGTAAGCTTAGCATAAGATCGTATTACTTAGTTATTTGCTATAGCTTTCTTCATGTCAAGTATCAGTTCCTCAGACCATGAGATCATGCCACTCCCAGATACCTGAGGAATACTTTGTCTGCTATCAAACGTCACTTCATAACTGGGTGATCATAAAGGTGCTCTACAGGTATCTCCGAAGGTGTCTGTTGGGTTGCATGGATCGAGACTAGGATTTGTAGCTCAGTGTGACGGAGAGATATCTCTGGGCCCTCTTGGTAATACAAGATCACAAGAAGCTTCATGTGACTAATGAGTTTAGTCACGGGATCTTGTATTACGGAATGAGTAAAGAGACTTGCCGGCAACGAGATTGAACTAGGTATGGTGATACCGACGATCGAATCTCGGGCAAGTAACATATCGCCGGACAAAGGCAATTGCATACGGGATTATCTGAATCCTCGACATCGTGGTTCAACCGATAAAGATCTTCGTGGAATATGTAGGAATCAATATGGGCATCCAGGTCCCACTATTGGTTATTGACCGGAGAGGCGTCTCGGTCATGTCTACATGATTCCCGAACCCATAGGGTCGCACGCTTAACGTTCGGTAGCGCTAGGGTAATGTTGAGATATTAATAGTGTAAAGTACGAAAATAGTTCGGAGTCTCGGATGGGATCCAGGACATCATGAGCTCCAGAATGGTCATATTCAGGGTTCCGAAAAAGTTCAGGAATTTTCGGTAGAGTACCGGGAAGGTTCTAGAAGGTTCCGGGGGTTCCACTGTGGGGCCCAATGACCTGGGAAGGGCCCGCATGGACCGAGGGGTGGGGCTACAGCCCACATGGGCTGACTGCACCATTCCCCAAGGCACATGTCGTTTAAATCTAGAGATAAGGTCTTATCTCTAAATTTAAAGGGTTGAATCTTGAGATAAGATGTTATCTCCAAGTTTAAAGGGATTTCTCCCATGTGGCCGGCCCTAGGAGGGTTTCGGACGCCCTTCCCTGCCCCCTAGCCTATATATGGGGCAGGCGCATGGGGGCAGCCACCCCCTTCACCCTTACCCATTGCCTCTCCCAACTCCTCCCACGTTTCTCTGGTACGCGCTTGGCGAAGCCCTGCCGGAATTCCGCTGCCACCACCTCCACCATACCGCCGTGCTGGTTCCGATCTCATCCACCTCCTCTCCCTTGCTTGCTGGATCAAGAAGGAGAGGACGCCATCGAGCTGACGTGTGCTAATCTCGGAGGTGTCGTCCGTTCGGCACTAGATCGGATTGGATCGTGAAGAGTACGAGTACATCAATCGCGTTTTATACGCTTACGCTTTCGTTCTACAAGGGTATATAGACACACTTCCCTCTCGTTGTCATGCATCTCCTAGATTAGATCTTGGGTGTTCGTAGATTTTTTTTTTGATTTTCATGCTTCGTTCCCCATCAATACTAACTTATAATACTACCCATTACGAGCTGCATAAACTGGAAGGGAGGGAGTATAGTACTGTAATCAGTACTCTGACAGTACTGGTTGCGAGAATTTTTCATATCAACTATGGAGAACTTGGATCCGTCAGAATCGTTCCCTATGTAATCAGTACTCTGTGGGAGTACTGGTTGGTTTGGTCGTTTAGAGTAGCCCAATTTGTCTGGAATGCACTTTTGTGGGCCTAGTTCTATGAAAATCTCAACAAAAGTTCAAATTCTTTTTTGTTGAGAGCTCAGATGTACTCTCTTTATCCTCCTCTACTCCGTCTGCTACCACCCTACAAAATCGGACATTTTGAAATTCTATAGTAATCCATAGTTCATTAAATCAGTCCCTCAATCAAATTCATGTGTTTTTTTCTCTTGTGACCATCAAAATCTTTTGTGCAGAAACTCTTGCGTTTTGAGCCCCTGCAGGAAACCAATAGTACACGCCATTCGGAT
This sequence comes from Elymus sibiricus, assembly GCA_039707655.1. NCBI lineage: Eukaryota > Viridiplantae > Streptophyta > Magnoliopsida > Poales > Poaceae > Elymus > Elymus sibiricus. The sequence continues at coordinate 434,603,816 of CM077666.1, forward strand.
TCTTTGTTTTCCATATTTGTATGTTCAAAGAGTCTTTTGCGAGTATTTTAACATGAGTATTATTTTTTTCCGAATCATTTTAACACGACTTAAAACGTATACATGTTTTCTTCTGCAAACTCCAAGGCATTCACTACACTCTATCTCTTTATTTCTCTGAAATTCTCACGTGTTCTCTCCTATGCACCATCCAAAGCCATCATCTTCATTTTAAGACCATTTCAAAATCCATCCCAATCATGTTTTTTTCTGCTCATGCGCTTAGGATAGTGCTATCCAAAGCGGCATTTTTTTGGATGCTGGCATGCTTCTACGCCCCGTAAACAATGATGCATTGCCTCTTTCCGGTCTATTTGCATACTAGAATGTTTGTCCCCCACTCGGCATCTGCCTTGGGGCATCTCCAACGGCAACCCGCAAATTTTCTCCTGCATCCGTCTGCAGACAGGGGACCAGTCCGCGGACATGGATGCGGGAGGCCGCCATCCAACGCTAGCCGCATACATCCGGCCAACAATTCGAACCAACCGGACAAAATTTGATCAAACCGGCCGATATTCATCAAAGTTCTAATAGAAAATAGCACAAATCATCCATACATAGCACGCAAATTAAGTCTAGTACAACAATGTCTCAAATTTGTCTAGATTAACCGGATGTCCAACAAGTTTTTCATCAACGGATCAGGGCATCCCACATATACTCCCCCTTCAGCTTCATCCAACAGTGTGTGCACGTAAATGACCGTCCCTCTATCCCGTGGTACACCACAGCAGCGCGTGCGGGATACATTAATGTGTGGACCAACATTGAGTGAATGAATCAATCGACAAGTGTGGAAGCAAAACTTACGATCTCGTCCTCTGCCGCATGCAATGGCCACCTTGCCTCCAGCTGACGAACCACGTCACAAAACTTGGTGACGCTGGTCTGGATTGCGTACCAGTGATACGACAACGACCTCACGTTGCGTTGTTGAATGATGTACATGTCGTTGGGCACAATGTGCTTTCGTGCGTGAAATGTTTTATGCACTTGCTCCCAGAAGGCCTCCCCTTTGCTCCTGCCTACAAAATCCACGGATACGGCCAACCACGCATCGCACAACAACTCATCCTCCATGCTCAAGTATCTCACCATCCTTCGTACTCTAAAAAACGACATAGCATTTGAAATTAAGCTCAATGGCATTTGACCGAACACCTGCCGGGTGTGGTGTCCGTCATGGAGAACGTCGACAGGGGGGCGGATTGTACCTGGGTACAAACGGCTCCAGTGTGGACAGCTCCGTCGTAGAGGCGAGCGGGCGCGTCGGTGCTGGTTGTGGACGTCCGACAATGCCTCTGTGGCAGCCGGACACGTACATCAGCGGTGACGGAGGTGGAGGGTGCGGATGTAAAGCAAGGGGTGGAAGGGGTGGAGTGGAAGCAAATGGGACTGGGAGGGGGGATTGGGTGGGCCGGGGGTGTCGGAGTCCTACGTGTATGGTGTCTGGACTCCCACAAACCTCTCCCCCCCACTTTGTCTCCAATTTGCGGGAGAAAACACATCCGGACCGCGCCGCGGACCGATAAAGGACCGTGTTGGATGGCTTCCGCGGTCCGGACAGCGCTGTCCGGACGGTTGCGGGAGGTTTGCGGGTCCACGTTGGAGATGCCCTTAGTTGTTGAGATTTTTGAGAAATGCCAAACAAATTGGAAAGGAGGGAGTAGTTGATTAGGTTGCTCATAATATAATTTGAACTAGAGAACAAGAATAAATAAATAAATCTATGCTTAGATAAACTTTTGACGAAGAGTTTATCCTGTTTTCTTTCTTTTTTTTGGAATTTTTTTCGATCTATTCATCTTCAATCATGGTAATACAACAAACACCAAAAATAATAAAAAATACATCGAGATCCGTAGACCATCTAGCGACGACTACAAGCACTGAAGCGAGCCGCCGTCATCGCCCCTCACTCACCGGAGCCAGGCAAAACATGTTGTAGTAGACAGTCAGGAAGTCCTCGTGCTAAGGCACCATAGGACCAGCACACCAAAACAGCAACCGCCGCCGATGAAGAGTATGGTAGATCGGAAGGATCCAACATGAAAACACACGAATGTAGACGAACGACGACCAGATCCGAGCAAATCCACCAAAGACAGATCCGCCGGACACACACCTCCACACGCCCACCGACGATGCTAGACGAATCACCGGGACGGGGGCTAGGCGGGGAGAACCTTATTCCATCTTTAGGGAGCCGCCACTATCTCGCCTTCCTGAGTAAGACACAAACTCTAACAAAACTCGAAGAAATATCCAAAAACGAAGCCCTCCTACCGGCAAGAGCCGGGATCCACCGCGCCCCCATTGCCACAAGGCCACAGGAGAGGCGGACCGGCGCCGGCGCCGGCAGGAGACAGAGAAACCCTAAGTTTTTTTTTTTAAGAGGCGGCTGCGTATGTGGGAGAACAAGTGGTCGTCTGATATATGAATGAAACTAGCAGGCCATAATGACACGTGGATCATAATATCATATACACATTTAAATTTTGTGACGGTTCATGGACTGTATATCGATGTTATAAAAAAAGAAGGAAACTGAATTGGGTCCGTCTACACCTAAGTTGACTGATTTTTTTTTAAATCAAAGTTAATGGTGCTAGCAGTCTGCTCCAATCGTAAGTTTCTCTACCCTTATGTAAATCTTAAGATGGAGACATTAGTCGTTCCAGGAAGTTGCTTTAGATAGAAGAAAAATCATAGGCTACTTACTTGGATTAGCACAACTTCTGGTGTCATTCGACATGACAAAATTGTGTAAACCACTGGTAAATTTTTTGATATACATGAAACTGTTCATACACTTGGAACTTGAACTGATTGACATCACAGGATCGTAGGGGTCGTCTAGCACCGCCACTTGTACGTGCCGTGTCACAAAGTACATGCCATGTCACAAATGGTGCAAAATCAGGTTTGCCTGTGACTTGTTTGCATGGTTGGAGACCAACACTCAACTTCGAGAGGGCGAATCACATGTAGATGTAGTACGTACAAGCTGCTTGTTACACGTGCGCTTGGAAGAGCACGCGATCGATCGAGAGCGCTACCATTCAAAAGGAAAGGAGGTACTCCCTCCGTCCTACGGTGTACTTTCAACTTTGTTGGGAATTCAAACTTTTTTATGTTTAATCGTATTTATACAACAATGCACCAACATTTATATCATCAAACTAGTAGCATTAGATTCATGATAAAATATATTTTTATCATATACCTATTTAATTTCACCAACATTGATATATTTTTGCATAAATTCGGTCAAACTTTAAGAGAGTTTGATCATCCAATAAAGTTGAAAGTACACTCTTTGAAAGACGGAGGGAGTACACCGTACACGTCCAGTCGTTTGGTTGACCGTGTGCCTCGCTTTCATCATGGAATTTACGGCCAGATCCGCGAAATGAACCCTTGGGCCCGATCGATCGGTCGGGCACGTACGCCTCGTTTGTTTGACCGTCGGTCTACCATATACGCGTACAGCATACACCTACTACTGCGTCCAGCGAAGCCAGGTGACGTCGTGGTACGTAGGCAACGCCCGGCCCAGCTGGCTGGCTGATGGCCAGGAGTGAAATGTCAAAGCTGATGCAGCATGCGTGCCTGCGTGGCGCGTTATTCTTGTGGTCAGAGCGGTCGACCGGCGAAGCGTTCTTTTCCTCTCGACTGGAACCCTAGCCGCCGGGAGAGGCCAGCCTTCCAGCGCCGCCCTCCGACGGCTCTCCTCCGCCGACGACCTCGGTCGTCGGTGCTGAGGGAGGTCACCGGATCCACGCGTGTGGATAGTTTTAGGCTAAAGTAGATTAGTTTTTTAAGGCTGTTCATCGTCTTGGTTTCGGCGGCGCCGCTGAATAAAGTTTCTTCAGATCCTACTCCGACAAGGCGATCGTTCCTATGGTCGGGGATGGATCTGGAATCCAGTCTGTTCAAGCAAGGATGGTGCGGCGGCGGCGACATCCTCGTGATGGACATGTGTCCTCGGGCTCCGTCGTTGCGACGACGTTTGCTCCAGCGCCGGCGCAGAGCTTGGGAGGTAGTCCAGAAGCGGATGCAGATTGTGGTCTGCATCAGCGGCATCTGAAAGATGGTGGATCGTGTGCTGGGTTCGTGGTTCGTGGATGGCAGGTATGGTTTCCTCCTCCGACGTCTTAGTCATGTGGGGGTGCCAGATCTGGAATTCGATGACGTGTCCGGTGTGTTGCCCCTGTCTGATTCGTTCAACGGTAATGGTTTCACCTTTGGCGAGCCATCTTGGAGGTCCGCAAAGCTGAATATCAGCGATGGAACCGCGTCGAGCTCGGGTGTGAAGGTGATCCGTCATTTTTTTCTTTGGTGGCTGCTGTGGTGGTGCCAGAGGCAGGCGACGGGCGTTGGTGTCAAGCTCAGAGGTTTCTTCAGTCTTGTTTGTAATTTTACTTCTTGGTTGGTGTTTCTTTGTGCAAAGGCTAGCGTTCTGCTATATTTTTGGTTTTGCCAAGTCGGTGTGTACGTAGCTTGTACTATGATCCTTATGATATAAATGAGACATGTATTACCATGAAAAAAGACTGCTACTAGTAAGTATATGGGGCGATGGTTTGATTAACAAACTGGCCAGAGGACTAGCAGCAAGAAGAAGAATAAAAGTACTAGTAGGATACATGATGATGTTTGATGTCGACAGTCAATGTTAATGGAATAATGGGGCATGGCGTTCATATTTCTTAAGTCGGATTCGGTTAACATACCGACTGGAGCAACATAGTCCTCATGTGCGGCTCATCAGATAAGAAAAAGGAAAATGTATCCCGTGTGCATGAGTGCATGACGATTCATGAGATCACTAAACTATTAGAGCATCTACAGCCTAACCCCTCATATCCCCTTATACTTTCACCGCTCATAAAAATATGACCCAATCGAACCCCTCGAACCGACCCTATATATATGTCTGGGCTGTCTGTCACTTCCATATCTAGCCCATATCTAATGTTGGTATGGAAAGGCCTAGACATGCCTGGACGCGTCCGCAAGTCGGACCAAAACGGTCGGGATCCACGTGAAAACACGCAGAAACCCATCAGTCCAATGTGAGCTCACCGGTCCGCATTCATGTCGCTCGAGGGCCAGACTCGGCTATTTAAGCCGGACAGTGAGTCTCAACCCTAGCCGCCCCCATTTCCTCCCTCTTCCCCACACCGCCGCCGCCACCGCGACCCCGTCAGCACCCTATTCCGCTCCGACCTCGCCGTTCGCCGGTAGCCATGGTTCGCTGTAGGATTACCTACTACAAGATGTTGACCCCCCAACCCCTGGCGAAGATTCAGACATGACACGTCGCTCGAATTGCAGCCGCTTGCCTCCGAACTCTTCGGAGGAGGAGACAGAGGAGCAGGAGGCGCCGGGCGCTGAGATGGAGGAGGTGGAGCCGTGGGATGAAGAGGATGAGGATGGCGAGGCGGATTGGACATCAAAGTAGGCCGTATTCGGCATGAAGAACGCGCTGGTGGATTCCGAGGTCGTCCAAGCGGAGGAGGTGGTGGAGCTGCATGCCATTCTCGAGTCCATCTAGTCCGAGGTGGAGGGGGTGATGAATCGCCACTTCCTCCAAGAGCTGGAACCAGAGCGTGAGCAGCTCTTCGCGGACGAGGAGGATGAGGAGGACGTGCCAGAGTTTCGCCCCTCCACCAATGACCACGAGGCCGGCGGCTCCGGCACGGACGTCATCGACATTTCCGATGACAGGTAGATTGTTTCCTCATTTTTAGCTATGTACGTAGATAAATTTCACGTTGCATGTAGTAGTATGAATACGAGGATCAAGAAATGAGAACTATGATCACAATGTCTATGAAATGAAGGATGATCGGTCACTGACGCGTCCGAGGACGTGTAGAGGCCCGAATTTACGAAGTCCGGCCCCGGTCAATGGCAGGGTGAGTAGGAAAACAAAATGCTCCATGCATGATCACGATAGTCTGACTCTTCCGGCCCAGGCCAGTTGAGAAATAAATAGAGGAACACAAGTTGCATGAGTGGCCTCCCATGCTCAGCTAAACTTGAAATGTCAGCGTGGAGAACACGAGCACTCATGCACGCATCCATACACTACACGCACACATAGAGATATGGTCCATTATTTTCTCGGGATAGTTAAGGCAGCAATGAATGAACAGTGCGTACATCGCCTGGACTTTCTTCTGCTCTTCTCTCTGCACCCAACAACTTGTCCATTCATGGGTCAGCAGTCTATAAAGTCCGATCGACGTAGGAGTAACTCGACGGTGGCACGTACGTACTCCTACTCTCCATACTGTACCAAATCTTCAAGGTACAAAAGCTACTGTAGCCGCTGCACCATGTTTGCAAGGGCAGAGCAGTTGGCACCAAATGAGAAGTTCAGACCAAAAGCAAGTTAGCACTAATGGTTACCACTGCACACACTTGCATCTCTGTATCTGTATGTGACAGTGGTAGTAAGTACGTGTTGCGACCTGCCTGCAGTGGTTAAGCACAAGAAAAGTCATTTCTTCGATAAAGAAGCACAAGAAAGTTATGAGCTGCACAGCGGCCCAACAAGGGAATTCTCTGCAGACAATCACCACACAATTCTTCTCGTAAACTTGTGCGCTCTGCCAACCGCCGATCTGTCGACTAAACCCTCTCGAAGCTGGCTACCATGCATGCACCTGTGTCCTGTCCTGTGGTGTCTCGCCGCAAATTGACAGGACCTGCACTGTGCGTGGATAGGTAAGGCAGGGTTGAGGATTATCACTCCAGGAGCAGAAGAGAAGGGAAGAGCAGGTCGGGCAGAGGAAAAAGCGCGATGGAGTCTTCAGAAACAAGCCCCGCGCAATCAATGGTTCTCCGTGAATCAATGCAGGGTTGGTTCCCGGTTGACATTTAAGCTCAAGACGTGGAAGTGGATTCAATTCAGCGAGGGGACGTACTCCACGACTACTTGCAGTTGAAGGATTGGAGCATCGAACAAAAGACCTTGCACGTTTATCTGTTTGTCCAATGCGACTGGTTCCATCGTTGGTCTATCTGTACTACTGCGTGTAGTAGCGTGTGTCATCTTGCTGGGTTGGGTGCAACTGCTCGGAATGAATGTGCGCTAGCCTTCAATGGCCGTGCCTGTCGACGATCTTTTATACTACACTAGATGACCCGGTTGCGCCGATGGCGCAAGAAGCCAGTTAGAAGTGATGTTAGTAGTGAGTAGGTATATGTGGTTCAGATATGCTGATCGAGGGTGACAGGGCTATTCCCCTGGCGCAAGACACGAACGGAGAGAAGATCTATTTGAGTATTAATCACCATACATTTGTAGAAGCAGTAAAGAAAAACAGAAAGCAAGTTTGCGTGAGAAGGTAAAGATAAGTATGGTACATAAGCACTTGGTTTGCCAGCACATATATGCTCGCCCAGTACAGAACAAACAATAGCAGATTGTTGGTACAATGAAATCCTAACATCGCCTAAGTGTGAACTTGAAAATATAAACATAACAACTAATTTTACAATTTACAATAGAAGTTGACCACCTGTATAATATCACAAGCTTGTGAGGTCCACCAGCTTCTGTTTCAAAATGCAAGTGGAAATAAAACATGATTCTACATAGCGGCACTAATATACATGAATAAGAATACAAGTGTCTTACATGATCAGGTTAGCATGCAGCTAGGGCTACAGCCTAGACGAAAGACATGGGTAGACAGGGCAAAACGATGCTGGCTAGATATTTGTTACATAACTATGTTTGATTGGATAAGTAGCACCAAAGAACAGTGGTACACTCACTATTGTCATATTGCTGACTAATTACATATAGATGAAATACACTGCCAATGGTACATGGCCGTGGTGGAACTGGATAGTGGGCATGGTGGACAAACCCATGTGTTAATGTGATCTATATAGGTACTCACAATCATCAGTGCACCACCCATCACTGTCATAGATGATCTCATCATCAAGGCAGCTTCTCATGTACAGTGGGAACAAAGTCTTAATTATATTCCAACCATCATGGTGATGTAACCAAGAAATTAGTATAGAAGTCTGAACCTGGTTTGCTATAAAACTCATTTTTCTATCGGTAATGTTCCGATCTTCCAAGTAAAAAAACTTCCGACTCAGCAAATAGTAACACAAGAAAACTGAAAAAACTAATAGGCAACTACACCTGAAAACCACACTTGTCTAACCCACTGTCAAAAAAAGTATGTGCTTAACCCATATATCCTGATAGTAATGCTGCAGCATGCAGGTTCATTAGAGCATTGATCATCATTCTTACTCCGGTATTCAACATCGACAATGAGTCTGCGTCTACACCTTGGCATACCCCTGCAAGCAATCAAACCTTAGCCAACGCAACAGAGCCATAGCTCCATGAGCAAATAAAGCACTGAAACTGCAAGAGCTTACAAACCAAGTAAGTACAATTTAAATATAAAAATGAAATGGTGTTGTGGAAATTAACAAAGTGAGCTGCCTATGTTTCTTAAGTTCCTCTAGATTAGCACTCATATGATCTTTCTTAAGTTGCTACTATAAAATCTGAGATTTCATATAAACGAAGCACTTCTTGTTTGAACCTATAAAAGGAAATAATAAAGGAAAAAAATGTCTAAATTGTGGCCAAACATATAGAGAACCTCTTGTGCAAATTTCAGTTCATCAGTTCACTGCACCAGTATGAACAGCTTACCTGTTTTTAGCTTTGCTCTTCCGCCTTCCTTCCCAGCGCACATGCCTTGATGAATGACAACTTCCTTTCCATCTCCACTTTCTCAAAGTAAGCATATATTGCATATCCAGATGCAACAACAGCAAGGAAAGAGAAAGTGGGGGAATGCTGATTTTGATTCTTTATCAGGTGATTCAAGAGATTCCTAAAGAATCAATACCAAATAGTTTTAAACCAACAAAAAATATAAGATGAGTACAAAAGACAAACAGAAGGTACCTCTTGTGGCAGTGTCTTGGCATGTCATCGATTGATGAAGGTGGCACTGGAGTCCGAACAATTCCATCTCTCTGCATAATTGCAATACATCCTTTTAGCTGAACTGAGCATGTTTCAGAAGCCCAGGATGCTGCCACCAAGAGCATCCTTTTGCAGTTCACATCATCGACGAAATATCATATCCCTTTCTCTTTCAATTGTATCATCAGGTAACCTATCTTTTCATTGATCTTATTTCCCCAAATTAAGATTGTCTGACTGCCTTGCTATCGCCTACTAAAGGTATTGTTCTGTGGATTTAAACAAACTGCCTGCAGTACATAAAAGTTATATCAACTTACATACAAAAAAGGTTTAATCTCTATTTCATGAATACATTAATATTTCCCTCAAGCAAAAACCTAAATAACCAGTTCTAAGTTTAGCTGAAACTTCGACTGAGTTACTGAGTCGCTCATTGTTCTGTTCATAGCTTTTGAACCGCTTAACCGATTTCAGCAAATAAACTATTCTCAGATACCTACAGAGAATTCCCTACAACTTTATTTAAGGTGACTGGGACTAAAACTGTCTCTAACTTGGTTGAACACAGGTAAATAGATCTTCTTACAGCCTCGCTATTACTAAACAGTAGCACCGTTTCTGGCTTAACTCCTAAAACAAGAGCTACAACTGTTGTTTTAGGAGTACATTGAAATTCCGCACAAATTATGCCCAGAATTTGAAAGAAACTTAGTGCTAAAATATACTACCTAGCAGCTACGAATCTGAATATAATTCAGCCTTATCTCAGCACCTGCCTGTGTTTGGTACAGGAGAAAAGGAACAAAATACGGATAGCATCTGCAGCTTGCTGCGAGCATATGCCAACTCCAACGGGGCTGAACCTGGGCGTCATCCTCCTCCTCACTGGTCTGTGATGCAAGCTTACCTACTTGCCAGGCTACTTGTTCTTGGTTGTCAGATTAGGAAGGCTTAGTTACCACTTACCAGGATAAAAGGAGTACCTAATAGCCACAAATTTCAGAACTGCATAGTTCCCAGATTAGAACCGTTCTAAGTACTTAGTTACCAGGTTAGGAAAAAGTGTAGTTGCCACTTACCAGTATATAGAGTACCTAGCTTCCCTCGATTGGTTTCCAGATTAAAACCAGATTAGAACTACGTAATTGAAGCATGGACAGATCAAAATCGAGATCGAGCGGCTGCTCAAGCCAATCCAAGAGAGAGGCAAGAAAGTGAAAAACAGACGACAGAACAAATAAACGGGGAAAAAAAGAGAAAAACAGCAACGAACCTTAAACCAGGCCCTCCATGGCAGCAGCACCGGCGCATGAATGGCGGCGACGCGAGCCTCTTGCCTGCCTCCCGAGCTGTCGCCTCCTCGTCCATAGCGAGGTTACCGGCGCAGGCTGCCGCGTGCGCTCCGTGCAGGAGCTCCAACAGCGAGCAGAGCCGCCGTTCCCTGCGCCTCCCGAGTTTCACCGCAGGCCGCGTGCGCTCCGTGCAGGAGCTCAAGCAGCGAGCGGAGCCATCGGCTGCTGTTCCTCTGCTCTGGATCTCGCTGCTGTGCGTCGCTGCTGGATCTCGCTGCTGTTCCTCTTCCTCGTGCTAGCCGGGTGCGGAGGCAGGGGAGGAGGAGGTGGTGGAGGCGGAGGTGGAGGAGACGAGGCGGCCAAGAGGGAGGGGGAAGTGGTGGCGGCGGCATGGGGAAGAGGAGGGGGATGGCAAGAGACGAGGGAGAGAGATCTTTTCCCGGGAGAGAGAGAGGGCTGACGAGGGAGATATTTCCATCCCGATCGGTCTTCGTCGCTAATCCAATCGCACCGAAACGAGGCGAAACCCACCTCGTTCTTTCGATGCAACGGCTAACGAGGTCCACCCGCCATCCACTCTGGAAGCAGCCACAAACGTAAAAAAAAAAACCGACGGCTGACCAGACGCCAGCAGCCAAAAAAAAACACTGTTGCACTCGAGTTACTCTATCCTGCGGCCGAAAATCACAGCGCGAAAGCAGAGCCCTCCAGAACGGCGGGTTGGCCAGGACCTTTTACTAGTTAGATTTTCTTCGCTCAGGAAAGAAAGAAGAAAGGACGGGAGAAGCTATAGCCGGGAGGAGCAGTGAGTGTATTTGATGAACGTGATCATGGATGTAGATACGGTTGCACGTAGCTGTTCCCGGGTGAATACGCGTACGCATCGTTGGTTATCCTGCAGCTACGCATTACTTACACCCGTCGCCATCGCATCAACTGTTTTCCCATTTTTTTTAGATATATACTCATTTTATAAGGAAACTTCTGTGTCTAGCAGAAAACAACGTATTTCTACAATTTCTTAATTTGTTTCTTTAATATTGAGAAAGAAAAAACTTGTATTTTGACGAAAATGTAAATGATAAGTTTATTTGCGTGAAACTTATCATTGTACTTACGCGCAAAACAAACTTATCATTTTCTTTGATAAGTTTTTTTCTTTTGCGTGAAAATACAAGCTTTTTTCTTTTGTGTGAAGAACTTACCAATATCGACCCACCGATCCCTCATAGAAAACAACACAAAACATGAAACCACTAACTCCTAGATCTTGACAGGCCCATTTCCCTGGCCCAACACCGACATGACTCAACACGGCTCAACCTCCCGGCCCAACCCAAGTCTATGTATGCTACCCTCTCCTCCCGCGTCGGAGGCGTTGCCACTGACTCCCCTCCTCCCGTCCTCACTCGAGCACACTCCGCCGCCGCCAACCCCGAGCTTCTTCAGGCTCGACGCAGACACCCCTCTCCTCTCTCGAAAGCTCCACCTCGTCTTCCCCAACTCTGGAGTACCGCCCGTCGGCGCGTTGTTGCCAATCATATTCGATCTGAGCTCGAGTTTTGGTGCAGCCACGCTGAGAATCCAATCCACAAACGTAGCCACTTCATCCTGCAAAATAGGATTTGATGGTTGAATAGACAAGCACATGTTAATACGAAGGTGCGGGCCTACTATAGAATTCCAGAGAGGTGAATTCGTAACCGCAATATTGACCACCCGAGTTCGTGTGCCACCCTTGATGACTGGTAAAATGTGTCTAAGATCACCGTCAAGCACAACCATTTCCACCGAGGATAAACTCACCGGTTGGGCTCCCTAGTGTAGGAGTTTGCAGTATGCATCAAATTTTCCTCAACGAGAAATCAAGGTATAATTTTCGTGGAGGTACTGGTATCCTGCAATAGTTGAATGTTGTGCAACACAAATAAAACTTCACTTGTTTCCTAATACTTCTAACAGGGGTGTCAACCTTGCTAGTCTTGCTAGTTGGAAAGCTAATAAAAGATAATATGTGATAAATATTATTGGTATTTTTGGAATAAAACAAAACTGAAAATAAAACAATGTGTAAAAGTTGTTGAAAGGTGATTCTTATCCTCAAAAATGGACCGGGGTTCATAGGGTCAGCAAGTGGAACTCTCCAAAGCATAAAAGTGCGATAAGTAACATTATCATGTGAAAAACTACACAATGAAATATCTCTAGCTCATGCCAAGTTAATGAATGTGTAAGATCATATATATATTGGCAGTACGTTCAAATACTATTAAACCAATATCCTCTCTGCACCCAGTAGCTAAATAACCCGTCGATAGATCAAGACCCTCTTTGCACATCTGGACATTAAGTGTAAATACGAGTAATTGCATTTAGCAAGATGACATAATGTTATGAATAGGGAACTATTAATCCTCTAGTAAACCTTAACCCTTAGTGACAACAATTCAGTACAATCAGTTGCATATTCTGTCACTGCAGTATATTACTTGCAAGATTAAACCCAACTAATGCACATCACTTCTACTATTGATTACCGATCTAAACTGGCTAAGAGTGGACAAGTAATTGGAAAGAAATATGCATCTATATGTCAAACATATGGCATAGACAACTCTAAACAGAAAGAGATAATTCATCACATGATCAACATCACCGCTACGAATACATCAGATAAAACATAACTGGTAATCTGGAAATGCACAAAGTACAATTGTAGCCTTTTCAAAGTAAGAGTATCGATCCCACAGGGAGCACATGAAATGATCTTTGCATCTTGTAGAGGTTTACATGGTGCGCCTCTGTCTAGTCAAACACACACACACTATTTTTGCTAGACCAAGGCGAAGAACTTGCTCTCAAATACTCAAATGTAGGGTTGTTAAAGAAGACGATGCCCACGATGTTACACAAACGAACAAAAAAACACATAATCCATGAAAACATTCAGAAACCAATACTCTCAAGCTCCTGGCAATGGCGAGACAAAAGGCCACCTACCAGTGAGAGACGAGAATTCTCTCCCCTACACCTACGATTCCAAAGCTCTGGAGAGGAGAGCAGCGACTACATATCAAGGGTGGTGTCTAGGGTTAAGGACGTAAGAGCAACTCTAGCAGATCCCTTGTCCTAAAAGTTCAAACGTAACAGTTATCTCATTTTCTTAATTTTTAGGGAATTAAGCGTTTCTTCTAGAAGATCCTCTAAACTTAATACCTCAAAATAATTCAAATAAAAAAATTTGTACACAAAATCATTTGAAACACACATTCAAACTAGTTCATTACATAATGCAATTTATGCACCACGTTAACATCGTACATAGCATAATTGAACAGCTCAGTGCTTACTATATTAACACTACATCGACATCAAACTAGGTCAAGCATTAAGATAAAACATATAAAAAAAATTACATTCTAGATAACTCAGTTCGTCGTCGCCAAAAGTAAGAATATCATCAGTGCAATGACTTCCATAAAAAGAATTGTTACTGCTGATCCAGGGAGTATGAAATAAATGATTACAACAACTCGAAGTGCAAGGTAAAGCTTCTTAAATTTCCTTCTTTGGGATTGCTTCTCGACGATTTGGGCTTGCATCTCGTTGATTTGGACTTGCTTCCCGTGTGCATCTATAAACGCATCATCTACTTCTCTCTCAGTAATCGATGGTAGTAGCCTATCATTTGTTTTACATAAAACTTTTTTTTGAACACAGTACAGACGCAAGCGCTCATACATACGTGCATACACTCACCCCTATGAACGCACACACGCACACCCTACCCCTATGAGCACCTCCGAGAGACTGAGCCGACACATCATCTTGAGATTTACGAAGTCACCGTAGGTGCCTCGTCGTCGACGGGAACGTCTCCTCCCACTGAGGGCGCATCGCCGGAAATCCTGAAATAAATCCAGGAATAATGCGAGCAACAGGACTTGAACCCTGGTGGTCTAGGGATACCACTGTCCCTCTAACCATCCAACCATAGGTTGGTTCTGTTTTACATAAAACTTGACAAGACCAACCCATATATATATATATATGTGTGTGTTGCAAACAAATCCTCTCTGCGTGTGTGTAATGTTGTGAGCAACGGGATCTGTCGGTGTAAAAACCGGCTGACCTTGGGGTAGGGGGTACCGAGCTGCGGATCTAGGATCGATGGTAACAGAGACAATAGAGACGATGTTTTACCCAGGTTCGGGCCCTCTTAATGGAGGTAAAACCCTACGTCCTGCTTCTGTTATATTGATGAAGATGTATCGAGTACAGAGTTGATCTACCTCGAGATCGTAATATGAATCTAACTTCTATGACTAGGTAAGCAATGTTGCGTTGATGTCCCCCCTACGGGCTAAACCCTATGGCTTATATACACGCCAGGGAGGGTACCTAGGGTTACAATGGCGGTATCTGGGAATAAGGCGGCTGGACAAATCTTGAAGTGTACTGCAAGTCTTTGGCAGAGACAGCGTTGATCACACCTCCCACGTACAGGCTCCGGAGTCCATCTTGGTCACGTACGGGGGTACATCGGCCCAACCGAGGAGACGGGTCGGCCCGGTCAGCACCCCCTAATCCAGGACACCGTCAGTAGCCCCCGAACTAGTCTTCTACGCCGAGGACGATGGTCGACAGATATCACTTCGGATCCGGAGTCTTTGGCTTGACAGACGAGTTCCACTTTACATTTCAGATTCTTTTTGACAGGACATCGATATCCGTGGTCCAACCGAGCTGGTACCCTGCCCGAGGGGTGTAAGTATCTTAGCCTCGAAGGCTGGTCGTACATGTATGAACAATCCAATCCTGCCTGACAACTTTAACGGAGAGGCTCGCTCCATGATGGGTCGAGCAGTTACTGCCTCATCCTCAAATCGCGGTTCGAGGCAACTTGTTTACTGGCACGTCCCTTCAAAATAGAGATCGTGCCCGCTTTCTCATGGATATCATCAAGATTTTGTTTTCCCCCCATATGCTTCAACGGCATTTTTGATAGCGGCCGCGAATTTATCGGCGCAGCAGGGGACTCTTGGCCTTTTATAGGTCTATAAAAACCAAAGGGAGAACAGCACAACGACGCACGCTCCCATTCCTTCCCTACTGCAACGCCGTCTAGCTCCAACGCCCAGATCCAACCAGCACGCCCATCTTTTTCGCGAGCTCAGTCTTCTCAACCAGCCATGGCCGACACACTCCAGGGGCACTGGGGCGGCTCCACGGTGACAGCGGCGACTATCGCCGAGCTGCGCGATGCGGGGTACCTAGCCCCCACCATCGCTGCCCGCGCTCCATCGGCCGATCAACTGGTGCCCGCTCCCAACGCCGGGGAGCGGGTAGTCTTCGTCCCCCACCTCATCTGAGGCCTGGGGTTCCCGCTGCACCCCTTCGTGCGCGGGGTAATGTTCTACTACGGGTTAGACTTCCACCACATGGCCCCCAACTCTATTCTCCACCTCGCCGCTTTCATCACAGTTTGTGAGGCTTTCCTCCTCTCCGAGCCACACTTCGGCCTGTGGCTGAAGCTCTTCGGGATCAAACCGAAATCCAGCGGACAGGATCTCGCGGAGTGTGGGGGAGCCATGGTCAGCAAGAACCAGGGGGCCATCTGGTTCAAAGGAACCTTCATCGAAACGGTGAAGGAATGGCAGAGGGAGTGGTTTTATATCACTGAACCTCTTGCCCCTGGTCAAACCGAAGTCCCGGCCTTCTCGGCCGGGCCACCCAAGAAACTTAAGTCCTAGAAGGAGAAGGGCGTTCCTTGGGGGAAGCCGGAAGAGGTGGAGACCCTGATCGACAGGATCCTGTGGTGGTCCACGACGGGGAAGGCTGAGCTGGCCGACGTCATCAATGTCATGCTCAACCGCCGTATACTTCCCCTCCAGTTTTGGGCTAAACTGATGTGGGCACAAAAGCCCGAAGACATGGACACCATCGACACCTTCTTCCGCTCCACCTTGGCCACCATGTGGACAAAGCTCATGAAGCTGGCCAAGGATAAGATCCCCCAGGAGGGAGAGGACCGCGGCCTCGAGCACGGCTATGAGGCCCCCCCGGTAAGTAATTTTGCCCTTCAATCTCTGTGCTTCGTTAATTCTGTCGAGGATGAAAGTTTTACTCGAATCGTTGTGTTTCGGCATTTTGCAGAAGTGGTCGGCCTGGGTAAAAGGGGTACGATGCCCAGCCCCACTGCCGGAGCAGCCCCCAACTCCCCTGCTCTCGGCGCTTCTGACCGAGGAGCCACATGTGGTGACCTCCAAAGGGACGAAGCCCCAGACAGGGAGGTCCAGTGCTCGGACCAGGGGGACCTCGGTCACCCGGTCAGAAGAGACCCACACCTCCGCCGCTCGAGACGACGGCGCCGAGGAGGGCGAGGAGGAGATTCCCCCCCCGAAGGGGAAGAGGTTGGCGATAGAAGACGCCGACGTGGTCATGCCCCCGAAGGGCTCAAAGAGGCCGAGGCGAGCCTCATCCGAGGCCGCCAACAAGTCATCGGAGAGGGCCGAGCTCTCCAGTGACTCAGAGGAAGACCCCCTCGCAATGGGGAGGAAGAAACCGGCACCTCGAGGGTAAGCCCTTGTCTCTATCGTTTCTCCTTAAGTCGCTTTTTCCAGCAAGGGGGAATTTTACACAAGTAGTTTTTCATGTGCAGTCCGCCGAGGGTAATCCCCAGCGGCTCCTCAGACGGACTTCCATCAATCAGCGGGACTCCGGAGCCCGCTGTTTCCCCCCCCAAGCCTGACGGTCTAGGGGAGGCGACGTCCACCCTTGTCCCCGAAGTCAACTTGACAGGGGCCGACGTGGTGGTGACCGCGGCCGAGGACGACACCTCGGCCCGACAAGATCCGGGGACCGCTGGGCCAGTCGCTGGCCCAGCCGGAGTCTACCTTGGCCCCACCACAACAGGCGGGGGCCACCGGGTGGAGACACCCGAGGTCATTCCATCACCCCAGCCTACTACCCAGGGACGGGCTGGCGTGGGGTGGACCGAGGAAGTGGAGGAGACCCTGAGGGGTTCTTCCATCAAGGAGGAGCACCGTGCCTTGATGGGCACGGCGCTGGAGAGCTACCGGTCCGCAGGGGCCGTACTGCACGAGGTTTTTAAGAACCTCGCAGCAGGTTTCAAGGTATGATTTCTGCGCTTTCACGTTGTCTATTTAAGCTTTTTGTTTTTGTTGGTTTTGTCCGAAGACATAAGAGTATAGCCTTCTAAACGGCATAGTGAGTGAGTAGCCCCCGAGCCCGAAGTCGGTTTCAAGAAACCGGCATCGGGGTCGCTTGACGTAGTAGGAGCCGATAAGTGATCGTAATTATTCCCTTTACAATAAGGATCCATTTTGTTCCAGGTTGCGACCTCGACCCCGGACTCCATCTCCGAAGAGATGGCGGAGATGAACCGGAAACTTGAGCAGTCTCAAGGTAAGCAAGTTGAATCTTGCCGTGCATATTTGCTATATATGTGTAACGTGTGTGAAGGAAAACAACTAAGGCCAAACTGTGTTGACAGCGGAGCTAGAGATGCTCAAGGCCGAGCTGGACAGAGCTCGGAAAAAGGTGCGGCAGCAGGAGAATGCTGCCGCTGCGGCCGAGAAGGCCCGGGCTGCCGAGAAGGCGGCCGGAGAGAAGCACCAGGCACGGGTGCTGGAAGTAGAGGAGACCCTGAAGGGCGTGTTTGAAGCACGAGACAAACTTCAGGAGGAGGGGCGACAGACGAAGGAGGAGCTCGAGAAGCTGCAACGCGCCCACGCCGAGCTCAAGACCTCGGCCCAAGCGGATCACGAGGTGCTCCAGCAAGTAGAGCAAATCGCCTCGGGTAAGAAATTTTTGCTGCAGTGTATGTTTGGCAGCAAAGGTTGTGTCGAGCTCACCCAATTATGGCGTTCCGCAGAGGTCTTCAAGGATCTCCCGCAGAGCGCGGAGGATGCGGTAGCATACTTCGGCCAACTAGCGGGCCATGAGGCGGAGAAAGCCTTCTAGGGTCAATTCCCGGGGTCGTCGTCAGGGCAGCTGCTGAACCATCGAGTGAAGCAGCTGGTCGAGCTGTTCCGCATGACAAGGCCGGCACTCCAAGATCTCTGCGTCGCTTTGTGGCCTGCTGAAGCCATGCCGAAGAGTCTCTTCGGTCTGGCGGCCCGTCTCCAAAATGCCGTGCCCTGCGTTGAGCGCTGGAAGAGGTCCGCATTCTTCGAAGGGGCGCGGAGGGCATACGCTTGCGTGAAGACGCACTTCCGCAAGGTTGACGCGGAGACGTGTGCCGCTGGCCCTCCTACCGACAAGCCGCGGACCGCCGAGCAGTTCTTCGCCGAGGTTGAGGCGGGAGCTCGGGCAACCGAGGCCATGTGCCCCAAGGACACTCTGTATTTTTAGGTGATGCTTCGGAATGCCGAAGTGTATAATGTAAAGACTTTATCCTGTGCTTGAATGAAGATGGCTTGAAATTCCATATGTTTTTATTTTATAATTCAATTATGCCTCCAATATGACTGTTCAAAATGAGAGTGGCCAGTCGTCGGCTTCAGCCCCAGTGTAGGTTATACAGAGGGTGCTCCTTAAGGCATATCTGACCCTTGGCCGACGTCTCGGTACCCGGAGGCGGTCAATGACTTAAAGGAACTAGGCAATCGGACTATAGTGGCTTGACATCTTTCATTTAGTCGTAGGAGTTTGACTGTGGGGGCCGAGGACCGGCCCCCGGCGTAGGGAGTGAGCGGCCAACGCGGCCGAGGTCTAGGCCATGGCACACTTCGGCTAGAAATAAAAGCCCTTCGTTTGACATGGGTGATCTCTATCGTCACATCGCTTGACGCGCTCTCCGGATGGCAGACCAGTTTGCGCTTACCCAGATAGTCAGTTTTCGGCTTTCTCCACTGAGGCGCCATGCCAATTAACCTGGCGGCGCAATCGCAATGGTTCTCCCGTTACACCCTTAGCCGAATACATCGGGAACGTAAGGGGTACACATAGGAGCCAGGCAACCCAACTATTGACCGAAATCTAGGCTCGAAACTGATGCATATAAGGCCAAAAATCCGGGACGCCGAATACATCGGACTTTCCTATACGATTGCATCTTTTTTTGTTTTTTTAAAAATACTTCATCGTCCCGGAGCTATGCTGATAAAGAAATACGAGAAATGCCCTGAAAGGGCACGGTTTCTTTATATCATAGTGTCAATCATGTACAAGCCCAGTTGTGACGAGAGTAATCGAAAGAGTACAATGTGAATAGTAAGGAAGAAAGAGGAAAAAACAGGTCGGATAATTACTGACGGATTTAAAGGATCCGGACCGAAGCCTGCCGCATGTCTGTGTTTCCGAACTGTTGAACAGATTGCTCTTGATTGATGACGGCTGATTTGCGAAGGCTGATGCCTGACTGGCCCTTTATACACTTGAAGTGTTTGATAGCCGAGTTCCTCAAAGGGAGGTGTTTGCCGGCATCGTTCTGTGGTTAAGGCCACAGAGACGTAGTGACGCTCGGCTACTTCTTTTATAGATGCCTGTCTATGCAGGGGCGCAAAGCCTTACCCTCGCGTGGTTGATCCGCGCGTGACGCGTGGGTAGTTGTATTGGCTCCTCGGCGTCCCAGGGAATTTTGAGTGCGAAGTTGTGCACCCTGGGGACGTAGTGCCCGCAGTTGGGGCACGCGAGGAGCCCGCATCCCTATTTTGGGTGCGGGGGTAGCTGGCTGAGGTCGACTTGTGCGGCCCGGGCTCGCTTCAAAGAGCGAGCGGCGCGTTTATCGCTGCGGGCTGCCTCCTCGGATGCTTGGACCTCGGCTGCGAAAGCCGCGGTCTGTTCCTCTGTCTGGAGTGAACGCTCGGTGTTACCATTGACCGTGATGACACCGTTGGGTCCCGACATTTTGAGCTTGAGGTAGGCGTAATGGGGGACTGCGTTGAAGCGTGCAAAGGCCGTGCGTCCTAAGAGCGCATGGTATCCACTCCGGAAGGGTACAATGTCGAAGATTAACTCCTCGCTTCTGAAGTTCTCGGGCGAACCGAAGACTACCTCGAGGGTGACTGTCCCGGTACAACGGGCTTCGATGCCCGGAATGACACCTTTAAAGGTAGTAGAGCTCGGCTTTATCCGAGATGAGTCAATGCCCATCTTCCGAACCGTGTCCTCGTAGATGAGGTTAAGACTGCTGCCCCCGTCCATCAGGACGCGTGTTAGATGATAACCATCAACAATAGGGTCCAGAACGAGCGCCGCAGAGCCACCATGCCTGATGCTGGTCAGATGATCATGCTTGTTGAAGGTGATCGGGTAAGCCGACCATGGGTTATACTTCGGGGCGACAGGCTCCAACGCATATATGTCCCGAAGCACACACTTTCTTTCCCGTTTAGGGATGTGGGTGACATAGATCATGTTGACCTCTGTTACCTCGTTGGGAAATTTCTTTTGCCCTCCATTATTGGGCTGCCGAGGTTCATCCTCCTCGTCACTGCGGTGTTGGGTTTTATTCTGACCCTCTGCCGCTATCTTGCCGGCTTGTTTGAAGACCCAGCAATTCCTATTAGTGTGTGTTGCTGGTTTTTCCTGAGTACCGTGAATCCCACATGGGCGGTCCAGGAGCCTGTCAAGCTGGCTAGGTCCGTCTTTGTTCCCTTTATAGGGTTTTCTTTTCTGCCCGGATTTAGGTCCGGCGAATCCAGCGTTGACCGCGGCGTCTTCAGTGTCGCTTCCGCCGTTTTTATACCTGCGCTTATTTTTATTGCGCTTCGGTTTTCCATTGGCGTCGCGGGTTTCCGAGGTGCCTGCTTCGCCATTATGAGTACTTCGGGCGAGCCAGCTATCCTCTCCCGCGCAAAATCCGGTCATTAGAGATGTCAGGGCGGCCATAGTCCTCGGTTTATCCTAGCCGAGTTGTCGGGCGAGCCATTCGTCCCGAATATTATTTTTGAAAGCGGCGATGGCCTCGGCATCGGAACAGTCTATAATCTGGTTCTTCTTGGTGAGGAACCTGTTCCAGAATTTCCGGGCTGATTCGCCTGGCTGCTGGGTAACACGGCTGAGGTCATCAGCGTCCGGAGGTCGGACATACGTGCCCTGGAAGTTTGCTCGAAAAGCATCTTCGAGGGCCTCCCAGCTGCCAATAGAGTGAGGAGGAAGGCTATTAAGCCAGTGTCTCACCGGCCCCTTTAACTTGAGCGGCAGATATTTGATGGCGTGGAGGTCATCTCCGTTGGACATATGTATGTGTAGGAGGAAATCCTCGATCCAGACTGCTGGCTCTGTGGTACCATCATATGATTCTATGTTAATGGGTTTAAACCCTTCCGGGAACCGATGCTCCATCACCCTGTCTGTAAAGCAGATTGGGTGAGCTGGACCTCGGGACCGAGGAGGATCTCGTCGGGTCTCAGGAGAGAGCCGTGAGTAGGCTTGATCTTGGGCACGGTCGTTCCTGTCCATCCAGGCATCGTAGCCGTTGGGCCCAGCGGGGGCGCGTCCCCTGGTCCATAGATGGACCGAGGGGGAGCCCTATTTTCTTCAATACGACGTCTAGCGTCGCGAGGATCCAGATGGTCCACGGGGTCTTTACCATGACGGCGTGGGGGTGGCCTTTCACCATGGTCTTCTCGTCTTGGCCTGTCCCGGCCTCTAGGGGGCCGATCGAGGTCGTCAGCAAGCTCTTCGTCGAATTCTGGTAGAAGGCGCCTACGTGGGTAAGACTTCGGCGCACTATGGCGCCGGTTCTCTATGGCGCCGGTTCTCTATATCCTGCTCGGCGGAAAGCACTTCAACCCATTTTTCATTTAGCGCGTCAGTATTTTCCTGCAGCTGCTGCTGCTTGCGTTTTAAGCTCCGGGCCGTCGCGACGAGGCGTCGCCGGAAGCGTTCTTGTTCGAAGGGGTCCTCGGGGACGATGAAGTCCTCGGTACCGAGGCTGTCGTCTTCCTCAGACTCTGGCATGTAATTGTCGTCGGCCCCTTCGAAGAGGTCATCGGGATCAGAGTCCACAAGAGGGCGGTCTGGTGTGCCGTTCCTTACTGGGGAGGCTTGAATGTCCTCCTCAGGGTTATCGGCGTCGCCGTCCTCCTCGTTGCCGCTATTGGCTGTTGCGTCGTTGCCACTAGGTTCCCCATTATTGCCCCTTCGGCGCCGTCGCCGGCGTCTTGGAGGGGAGTTGGGGGTGTCCACCATATAGACATCGTAGGTGGATGTGGCGGTCCACCTACCCGTGTTGACCGAGGGCAAGGTGTTCTCGATGGGGCCGTCGGCGTCCTCCTCCATATCTAAGGGTTCGCCGTAGTCCAGCACGTCGGTTAAGTCATCGATCGTGGCGACTAGATGGGTGGTGGGTGGGATGTAAATTTCCCTATCGTCGGCTTTAAGTCCGATCTGATCGTAAACCGAAGTCTTGCCGTCCGAGATGGACATGCTCTGGATGCGGCAGAGCATCTCATCAAGGTGAGATAATTCTTCGGGATCCATGGATGCGCCGTAGGCAGGGCTGATTCGAAGCACATCCGGTGTGTGACCAGGCGTGTCTTCGGAGCGAAGAGAATCCGAAGCACATCGGGTTTTGATCCGAAATCACCTCTGGCACCGCTTCGGGAGTGGGAGCCAGATCTATCTCCGAACCAGCGGTCAAGGGGAGATTCGCCGGAGTGGCGGCGTCGGTAGTCTCAAAAGACGTCATGACAGAGCTCGGTTCCGGGGTCGAGCCTCCAGAACCGGCCGAGCTTTCGGTCAAGCCAGGCGTCCATCCCGATAGGACGAGTTCGCCGCGGGAATCGGCAGTGTACTCAAGGCCACCGAAGGTTATGACCCGTCCTGGGGTGTAGTTCTCGACGGAAGTCAAGTGTCCCGTCGAATCGGCGCAGAACATCATGCTGTCGAAGACGAAGAGCTGACCGGGGACGTAGACGTTCCCACAGCCGTTGGTGTGATTGATCCGTAGGTGAGCCATCGACCCTTCCGGTGATCACGCATCGGAACTCTCAATGAAAGCACCTGTGTCGGTGTAAAAACCGGCAGACCTCGGGGTAGGGGCTCCAGAGCTGCGGATCTAGGATCGATGGTAACAGAGACAATAGAGACGATGTTTTACCCAGGTTCGGGCCCTCTTAATGGAGGTAAAACGCTACGTCCTGCTTCTGTTATATTGATGAAGATGTATCGAGTACAGAGTTGATCTACCTCGAGATCGTAATATGAATCTAACTTCTATGACTAGGTAAGCAACGTTGCGTTGATGTCCCCCCTACGGGCTAAACCCTATGGCTTATATACACGACAGGGAGGGTACCTAGGGTTACAATGGCGGTATCTGGGAATAAGGCGGCTGGACAAATCTTGAAGTGTACTGCAAGTCTTCGGCAGAGACAGCGTTGATCACACCTCCCACGTACAGCCTCCGGAGTCCATCTTGGTCACGTACGGGGGTACATCGGCCCAACCGAGGAGGCGGGTCGGCCCGGTCAGAACCCCCTAATTCAGGACACCATCTGGATCCGTATACCAAATTACAAACATAAAAGGATTTGTGTTATACTTATACATCACTTTTATGGCCTCCGCAAGCAAAAAAATCTCGATTGAGATTCCTAGGTGTGTGAAGTTTATTAAACAACAGGGCGCAAAGAAGCACTGGGGGGGGGGGGGGCAGGCCGGATTTGGGGCGGCATCGGTGCCGGTGCAATGGATGATTCACCAGAGTAGGTACGCAAGGACGGGGAGCTCATGGCCAAGCCGACGTGGATCTCCGCCACGGCGGCGGCGAATAAGAACATTGTAGGGTCGTCAGCCGAATTGACTTGAAAAACTTTTCCAAAAAGAAAAAAATCATTTGTCTTTCATCTTTTGGCCCTATGATCATAATTTTCTGAACATGTAACTGTTTGTTTCTGATGATATATTCTAAGAAGTAACAAACTAATGACTGGAAACAACTTTTCCAGAAAAAAATAATCCAATTGTCTATTATCTTTTCCCGTTCACTCGGTCTCATCGGGGTCAGCATTCAGGTCAATCTTAGGCTTCTTCCCGCTGCTGTGGCCGGCGGGCTTACTGGGGAGCGGCGGCACCTTAGATGCGCACCGCGGGCACCAGGGGTCGGCCTCGGCGATGAGCACGTACGTGAAGCAGGACGGGCATGCGCACGCGCGCATGGCCGGGTTCGCGGCGGGAGACGCCGTGCTTGAAGGCGGCGAGCGGCTGCGCTTTCCCAGGGAGGTGGACGATGATGAGGTGGACGCCAACGAGGAGGATGACATGTCCGGCGAGGTGGCGGACCGCGCGGCGGCGGCGCGCTCCAGGGCGTCGCGGACCATGTCGAGGGTGCAGAACGCGGCGGAGGTGGTGGTGACGGCGGCGGCGGCGGCGGTGGATGCCGTGGGAGGCAGGTTGAGGTCCTGGTGGCCGTCTTGGGCGGCCTGGTGGCGATGAGGAGTCAAGAACGTCTTGCCGGACTGCACAAAAACAAGAATTTTTTTCACCTTGTTAAGTAATCTGTATGAAGAACAAAGAACTCTGTAATCCCAGTGCAACAGAAACCAAATTTTGATCATCATGCTGTTAAACCGAGCAAAGTACATGGGTTTGATCTATGGACATAATCTAACCTAGCAAATTAGACACCTTAGACAGTTCTTGAGAGGCTGGGCTAAGAATATTAGTGGAGTTTATAGACTTGAGAAGGAAAGACTACTCAAGTTTATTGATGATCTAGATATTAAGGCAGAAACTATGACTCTAGACACCAATGATCGGGTAGCCAAGAGAGAAGCTGAGGTCAGTTTGGCAAAGCTTCTTAGAGAGGAAGAAATGAAATGGGCTCTTAGAGCAAAAGTGCGTAGCGTTGTGCAAGGAGACAACAATACGCAATTTTTTCATATGATTGCCAATGGAAAATATAGGAAAAAGAAGATTATCCAACTTGAACAGGATGAGGGTACTATTGTAGGCCATGAGAACCTAAAATTGTACATCACCAATTACTATAAACAATTGTTCGGAGATCCAGTTGAGAATTTTGTCAGCCTGGATGAGGCAAGGGTTGATGATATTCCACAACTTCGGAATGATGAGAATGAGATCCTCACTGCCCCTTTCACGGAGAAGGAGGTTTTTGAGGCGATTACTCAAATGAAAAACAACAAAGCACCTGGTCCGGATGGTTTCCCAGCTGAATTCTATAAGAAGTGTTGGAGTATCATTAAAGGAGATTTGATGCCTATGTTCCATGATCTCTTTAATGGACACTTACAACTCTACAAATTAAATTTTGGGATTATCACTTTATTGCCTAAGAAGGAGGAAGCAGTCCGCATTGAGCAATTTAGACCGATATGTCTACTCAATGTGAGTTTTAAGATCTTCACGAAAGTGGGTACGAACCGTCTTACTCAGATTGCGTCTAAGGTGGTTCAACCAACACAGACTGCTTTCATGCCTGGACGACATATTCTAGAAGGAGTGGTTGTCCTACATGAGACCCTTCATGAAATCCATTCGAAGAAACTTGATGGAGTGATTTTCAAAGTGGATTTTGAAAAGGCTTACGATAAAGTCAAATGGCCTTTTCTACAACAGGCCTTGCGCATGAAAGGATTTGACGAAGCCTGGAGAAACCAGGTTGAATCCTTCGTGCAGGGAGGCAGCGTCGGTATTAAAGTAAATGATGATATTGGCAATTACTTTCAGACGCTTAAGGGATTAAGACAAGGTGATCCCATGTCTCCGATCATGTTCAATGTTGTTGTAGACATGCTGACTGTTCTTGTTAATAGGGCGAAACAAGAAGGTCAAGTAGGGGGCTTAATCCCACATCTGGTGGATGGTGGGGTTTCCATCCTACAATATGCGGATGACACAATTATATTTATGGAGCATGACATTGCGAAAGCAAGGAACATGAAGTTAGTGTTATGCTTATTCGAACAACTGTCCGGTCTTAAGATTAATTTTAATAAGAGTGAATTGTTTTGCTTTGGACGCGCCAAGGAGGAACAAGATAGTTATAAACAGTTGTTCGGATGTGAATTAGGTGCGCTTCCCTTTACGTATTTAGGGATACCAATTCACCATCGGAAACTAACAAACAAAGAATGGAAATGTATTGAGGATCGGTTTGAGAAGAAACTAAGTTGCTGGAAGGGCAAACTTTTATCTTATGGAGGAAGATTGATTCTCATCAACTCGGTTCTGACTAGCATGCCGATGTTCCTCCTGTCCTTCTTTGAAGTACCAGTAGGAGTACGGAAAAGATTGGACTTTTACCGATCCAGATTATTTTGGCAAATAGATGAGAATAAATTAAAATATAGGCTTGCTAGATGGGATATAATTTGTAAACCGAAGGACCAGGGTGGCTTGGGGGTTGAGAATTTAGAGGTTAAGAACAAGTGCTTACTGAGCAAATGGTTACATCGTCTTTCTGTAGAGAATGAGGGTGTATGGTTGCAGCTATTACGTAACAAATACTTATATGCGAAGTCTTTGGCTCACGTAACGGCGCAACCTACCGACTCACCATTTTGGAAAGGACTCATGTGGACGAAAGTTGCTTTCTTTAACAGAGTAAAATTTCGAGTAGGGAATGGGCAAGGGACTAGATTCTGGGAGGATACCTGGTTAGGGGACACTCCATTAGCGTTGCAGTATCCAAGTCTTTATAACATTGCACAACGGAAGGATGTTTCGGTTGCTTCAGTGTTACAGTCCATTCCGCTAAATATTCAATTTAGACGGGCACTGCTGGGTCCACGTTGGGATACATGGTTGCATCTTGTGCGTAGATTAATGGATATTAATCTGTCAGATGCCACTGACACGATAGTCTGGAAGTTAACGGTGTCAGGCGTCTTCACGGTTAAATCTATGTATACGGATTTAATCAATACCGGAGACATACCAACGACGGGCCACATTTGGAGAATTAAAGTGCCATTGAAAATAAAAGTGTTTATGTGGTTTGTTCACAAAGGTGTTATCTTAACCAAAGATAATCTAGCCAAACGTAATTGGGTAGGGAGTTCAAGATGTTGCTTCTGTGATCAAAACGAAACAATTGAACATTTGTTCATTAAATGTCCACTTGCCAGGTTACTATGGAGAACTATTCATGTGGCTTTTAATGTCAGTCCGCCAATTTCAATATCACAATTCTTTCACAACTGGCTGAATGGGGTGCCACCTCAGACAGCAGCACAAATAAGAGTCGGAGCATGTGCGCTGCTTTGGGCTATATGGAATTGTCGGAATGACATGGCTTTTAACAGACAACATGTGACTAATTTCTTGCAGGTCATCTTCAGAGCGTCTACTTGGATCCGTACGTGGTCCTTGCTGAGCCATACGGACCACAGGGCGCACATGGCTACTGGGTGCAACCGATGGGAAACGGTTGCACGGGATACATACAACCGATATGGATGGCGGTCCAGTAATAGGTTAGGTGTGTAGGCATCTTCATCTATTACAGCCGGTTGTGGCTTTTTTTTTTGGCCGCGTGTGGCATTGGTTCCTTATGTTATTTTCGAGATTGTTTGAGGAGACTTTTGGACCTCTTTGATTATTAATAAAATGGCTGTGTGCATCATGGTGATGCAGAGGCCGAGGGTACGCCTCCTTTTCAAAAAAAAAAAACCTAGCAAATTATATAATTCTCCGGAATTTCGTCTCGGACGGAAACCACACGAGCACGAATTGGTTATGCACCAAACATGCACGCACGCACGTGTAACCAACCACACGAAGAAACAAACAAATCATCTAGAAATCGGAAGAACAGAGGAGCAGATCGAAACAATAATAGGACGGCGACTCACCTGCAGGTCGAGCCGTCTCTCCCAGCTGGCGGGCACCTGGACCTCCAGGTCGACGACCTCGTGCTCCCCGCCGGCGTCGCCGCAGCACCCGCCGAGCAGATCCATGGTCACCATCTTCGATGGCTTCGCGGCGCCGCCCCTACCCTTCCCCACGTCCTCGCGGAGCATCCTGGCGATAGAGCTTACCTCCGCCGCCATTTTCATGTTCCCTTTCTCGGCGGTTCTCTGCTTCCTCTCTTCTGTGCTTGTCGTTCTGCCGAGAGAGATCGGTGGGGTTGTTGGCAGTGCGTGGTGGGGCGCCCCTATATATACCGGGAGGCCGCCGGCACGACCGACACGCGGGACCCACGCGCCAGGGAGCTCGGAGGGGCAGGGAGAGCCATTAAGGATCACTATTAATTGGCATCGTTGGGAAATTGTTGGGCGACTATTCAATGCCAATTAACTACTCCAAACAAAGTGAAAAATGTTAAAGATATGATGCCAGATTTTTAAGCATGGCAGAATGAAGTTTTTTTATGCCAATTTTATGTCATCGCGAGGATGGCAATTTTCTTTAGCAAGCACCGTAAATCCACATAATTTGCCAAAAAAACTCCATTTTGCTATGCTTAAAAATCTGACTTTCCATGATTCGAATTCATTTCCATGTTAAGTAGTCATTTACTCATCCGATTACATGAATGGGCTGGATTTAAACCGGAGAAGAAGAACCCTTGGGCTCCCGCTGCAATATCATACTCGATTTATGTGCGATCGATTCCATTTACTCCGCCCATCCATATTTTAGTAGAAACAGATGCAACCACTAAATTCGTATCATATTCAATAGTATCCACCCATCTATATTTTAGTTCACAATTGAGCTTTGCCGCGTGGTATAATTCGTATATACTTAATGAAACGATTTTTTGGAGGAAAGTTAATAGAAATATTTATGTTGGATTAAATCACAACGATTAATGTCTAATCGATTCTGAAGTACTATATGATGTGGTGTCTCCTACACAAAAAATCAAAGTTTATTTTGCATCACATCATAAACTTTGATTTTTTTATGTGGGAGAAAAAAAACGTTGAATTATTAAAAAAAAATTGAATTATTTGACCTTACGGACATCGTCATCTTGTTGAATGCTAGATGATACCCCGCACGTTGTTGCGGGAATGGTTGCAGTTGTTTCTATGATATTTGATAGTATAAAAGTTTAGTATTTGGATTAGCAATATGAGAATTGAAACTAAAATACATATAATTATGGGACATTCACATTTGTGCCCCTAACTCAAACCCACCACTCAAATTTACCCCTAAACTTTTGATGTGCTCAAATTTGCCCCTAAAAAGCATTTTAGGTCGCAAGAATGCCCTTCCATCTGGCAAAGTTTTTTGACCGAAACTTTGAAAATTCATATGAACTCAGAAGAATGCAAAATAAGATATCAAAATGTTCATAAAAACATCACCTATATGCACATGTCATTTATGTTCATGACAAAAGCATTCTTTAAGCTTTTTAGGGTTTATAACATTAAAAAACTTTTTAGGGTGAATGCAAATAAATGCACCTGTAGGTGATGAACGTAAATGACATGCGCATATAGGTGATATTTTTATGAACATTCGATATCTTATTTGCATTCTTCTGAGTTCATATGAATTTGTTATGAATTTTTAAAGTTTTGGTCAAGCAACTTTGACCAGCTGGAAGGGCATTCTCATGACCTAAAATGCTTTTTAGGGGAAAATTTGAGTACATAAAAAAGTTAGGGGTAAATTTGAGAGTGGGTGCAAATTAGGGGCATAAATGTAAATGTCCCTATAATTATTATATTGATTATTATGAAGTAATAGAATATTTATTAAATATGAAAAGCGTGCATGGTGCATGTTAAGTTGGGTCTTTTTCTCATGCATCATGGGATGTTGAGTTAGCATAGTTGCATGTTGAAAGAACTTAAGTTAGTGGGGCATGCATGGTGGCATCATGAGTTGGCATAGTCGCATGTTAAGAGAATCGAGGGGGTCAACTATTTATGTATATAGCATATAGGATTCAGTCGATACTATGTGACATTACAAAGACAGCTCTAAGGGTGATGGAGAGCCTCGTTCGCCGCCTCCGTCACCGTTGGTGGTTGCTACTTTGACTCTTGATGTTTCTGTTGTGGGTGAGCTCTGATTGATTACTCTTGTTACTCCCACCGTATGTATAGTTCTTCATACTGTTTTGCCATGTTGTCATGTTCGGTTTCCAAGGCTGCATATGAGTTTTGGTCTCATCTGTTCCAGTTGATTTCACGAAGTGGAAGTTGGATACTAGTTCTTCTCCTGATATCTCTGCCTTGATATGGCAATTAGTCATGAATTCAGCACTTAGACTTGACACTAGGGTCATAGCCTCGCCTTGACATTTTTTCGTGGGCGTTCTATGCTCCCATTGTCTCGGGAATGGCAGCATGACATGTTTCTTCCCCCTCCCCTGGTGAGATGGTTCTCACCATGAAAAATGCAAGCTAGAATTGTCGTGGTGTTGGCACAGATGTGGAAATTCCTATCCTCTTGGATTTTCAATAGCAAATGAGGTATAACGTGATGTTTATGGCTGAGATGTGCCTCAATAAAGATTGGGATATGTAGTCCATCTGAATTAAGATTTAATTTCATGTTCACCAAGGATAGTGATGGTAGTTGCGCCAATTTTGTGTTAATTTTGAACATGAATGATAGTTTTTGTAGCATATTGGCCAAATATACAGATGTTATTATTCGTGATGATAACAATTCAACTTAGAGATTGCTACTCACGATGGAGTTGTTGGATTTCCCCGAAGAGGAAGGGTGAAGCAGTATAGTAGTAAATAATATTTCGGTTAGTTAAGAACCAAGATTTATCGAACCAGTAGGAGGCACCACATGAACAACTTTAACAACACCTACACACAAACAAAACAATTGCTTGCACCCAACAAAGGCAAGGGGTTGTCAATCCCCTTGTTCTTGCTAGCTACAAGTTTAGTAGAAAATAGATAATGATAGGCAAAGCCGCAAAGGTAAATAAAATAAAATAAAATAAAATAAAATAAAGTAAAGATAGCAATTATTTAGGCTTTTGTATTTAATGGAGAATAGGCCCCGGGGGCCATAGGATCACTAGTAGCATCTCTCTCGAAAACATAGCAATGGTGGGTAGACAAATTATTGTTGGGCAATGGTGGGCCCTTATTGTGACTGGGCAAGATCACCGCAAGATTGAACCTAGCACAAAGCACCTCTCCCACCGAAGATAAATCAATCTAACTTGGCCAAACTAGATGGATAGATCAGAGAGAAATACAAAGCTATAAAATTATGCAGCAAAGAAACTTCAAGAGATTCATAATAATTCAATGAATAATATGATCATAAACCCACAATTCATCGGATCCCAACAAACACACCGCAAAAGGTTACATCGAATGTATCTTAGGGAAGATCATTGTATTAAAGATCGAGAGAGAGAGAGAGAGAGAGAGAGAGAGAGATCTAGCTACTACTATGGACCTGTAGGTCGTGAAGGAACTAATCACACATTATCATGGAGGCAGTAAGGTTGATGAAGAAGGCCTCCCCAATGATTCCCCCCTCCGGCAGAGTGCTAGAAAAGGGGTCTAGATGGGATCGCTTCGGAATTGAGGCTTGCGGCGGTGATAAAATCGTTTTGGGTCTCGCTTCGAGGGTTTCTGAACATTTGGGAATTTATAGGCCAAAAACTAGGGCAACCGGAGCCACGAGGGGCCCATAAGCCTAGGGCGCGCCCCATGCCTTGTGGGGCCCTCGTGGGTCTTCTCCTCCCCCCCCCCCAAAGTTTCTAGGGTCTCTTGTGTTCCAGAAAAAATCATCAAAAAGTTTCATCGTGTTTGGACTTCTGTAGGTGTGGATTTTCTGGAAAACCAAAACATGCAAAAAAACAGGAACTCGCACTGGGCACTAAATTAATAGGTTAGCCCTAAAAAATAATATAAACTGGTATATAAAGTATACAAAAGTGATAACATAATAGCATTTAACAATAAAAAATTATAGATACGTTAGAGACGTATCAGCATCTCCAAGCTTAATTCCTACTCATCCTCGAGTGGGTAATTGATAACAAAAGAATTTTTGATGTTGAATGCTACCTAAAATGTCCTTAATCAATTGATATAATCTTGGTATGAATATTGGGATACGAATGATCAAGGCAATAGTCTATCAATTTGACATTGAACTAACAATATATAAACATGCTAACAAATAAGTATTGCCTTTCAAAATAAAGATGCTAAAGAACGTGATCCCTACACACTTAATCACGATAAACATGGCATACTGAGTCTTACTAGCATATAGATATCAAATCATGAACAACCCCTATGCCAAGCCGAGTAATTAAATCATATTTTTCTCGCTTCATCTTTTTCAACTTGAGCGTGAGCCATGGACTAGCACTTTGGATGGCAAAAATAATAATGATGGGGATTCTAAGAAGACAAAAATTAAGAAACTCTCACATCAACGAGGCTTGATTGTTAGACAAGAGGAAGTCTTACGATCGGTGTTAATGCGAGGAGTAGGGATTGCCATGCAACGAATGAACTAGAGCTATAAGTGTATGAAAGCTCTCATATATGAAACTAAGTGAGTGTGCATCCAACTTGCTTGCTCATGCAGACCTCGAGCATTTCCAGGAAGCTTGTCATCGGAATATACAAGCCAAGTTATATAATGTAAAAATCCAACTAGCATATGAAAATGATAATCATGAAGACTCTCTATATGAAATACATGGTGCTACTTTGAAACACAAGTGTGGTAAAAGGATAGTAGTGTGACCCCTTGATAACCCACAAGTATAGGGGATCAATTGTAGCTTTTTCGATAAATAAGAGTGTCGAACCCGACGAGGAGCTAAAGGTAGAATTTATATTTTCTTCAAGTTCTATCGACCACCGATACAACTCTACGCACACTTAACGTTTGCTTTACCTAGAACAAGTATGAAACTAGAAGTACTTTGTAGGCGTAATACTAGAACTACTTTGCAAGAATAAAACTAGGAGTAATTTGCAAGATAATAAAAGTTAGTTGTTTAGTAGAAAGCTTTTTGTAACGATGAGAAAGATTGTCCATAGGACATGTGTGATAATTATTATATGCAATGAGGGAGAGGCATACGCTAACATACTTTCGGTACTTGGATCACATGTTCTTATGATTGGAACTCTAGCAAGCATCCGCAACTACTAAAGATCATTAAGGTAAAACCCAGCCATACCATTAAGCACTGTTCAAAAAATCGTCCGATTCAGCGATTTATCGTCCGATTTATGGCTACTCGGAGGGTGATCGATAAGATTATGCCTTATCTTCACCATTTATCATTTGGGCCAATTTATCTCTCTGACAACCGATTTATCGGGAATCTACCTATAAATCGGGCCTATTCCTAACACTACATTTGTAAAAACTATGTTTATTTGTGTTTAGTGGACCTTGTTATGCAATATATACTATTGTCCTATTTTTTTTGTCATTATACGAGAATTCAAAGGCTATGAATCAAGGTAACACTTCTGTCCAATATTTTTGTTGTTGAATATAGCATATTTTAGTGTTGAGAACCTGGGATTTGCAAAAAATGTCCGATTAATAGTCGACCAATAAAATCATTTAATCAGCCGATTTCTGATTAATCTCTAATCCCTAGCTGACCGAGACGCTAACGATAAGCGATATACTCAACATTGGCATTAAGTAACAAGTCCCCTTTACTCCTATACGCAACAACCCCCTTACTCGGGTGTAAGCTTCTGTCACTCTAGCCGCCCACTATAAGCGAATTATGAACGTATTCCAAACCCTACAGCGGTAATCCCACACGCTTGCGCGACACGGAGGGCACCATAGGACAGCACCATATCAACATAAAACTCATATCAATCACACCATACCACAATTAACCCGTAGGACAAAACGAAACTACTCAAGCATCATAGGATTGCCACACATCATTGGATAATAATATGTAGCATTAAGCACCATGTTCAAGTATATAATTACAGCGGGAATAGAGAGGTTACACCGCTGCATAGAGGGGAAGAGAGTTGGTGATGACGGAGGTGAAGTTGTTGGTGTAGATCGCCGTCACCAAAAACATGGTTGCCCCGACGGCGCTCCGGCGCCACCGGAAGAGAGGGGGAGAGAGCCCCCCTCCTTCTTCTTCTTGCTTGGCCTTCCCCGAGATGGGAGGAGAGTTTTCCCTCTGTTCCATGGCCGCCATGGCTCCCGGAGGGCAGGAGCCCCTCCGAGATTGGATCTCTCTCTCTGTTTCTCTTCTGTTTCTGCTCTGTTTTCTGGCCCTTCACCGTTTCTTATATTCCCGGAGATCCGTAACTCCGATTGGGCTAAAATTTTGAGGGGATTTTTATCCGGAAATTATATTTCTTGCGACGAAACAAGGGCCCTAACCGACGTTCGAGGGAGTCACAAGGCAAGACGGCGCGACCCCCCTGGGCTGCGCCCTGTTGCCTTGTGGCCACCTCGGGCACCGTCTTGCGTTGATTCTTCTTCCTAGAAATCACATATATTCCAAAATAATTCTCCGTAAAAAATTATCGCGTTTGGACTTCATTTGATATGGATTTTTTGCGAAACAAAAAACAAGCAGAAAACAGAAACTGGCACTGGGCACTGGATCAATATGTTAGTCCCAAAAATAATATAAAATGTTGCCAAAAGTATGTGAAAGTTGTAGAATATTGGCATGAAACAATCAAAAATTATAGATACGACGGAGACGTATCACCCCTCTCTCTTTTTCTCTCATTTATTTTGTTCCTTCTTTTTTTCTTTCTTTTTTCTTTCTTTTTCCATTTTTATTGGCATCATGGACCTCATCCCCTCTTTTTTGAGGAATCATAAGTCGCTTCCAATTTTTATCCTCACTGGTAGGGGCGCACTCTAATAATGATGATCATCATACTTTTATTTTACTTATAACTCAAAAACTAAAAATGACGACTATAACTGAATGCCTCTGGCAGTGTACTAGGATGTGCAACGATCTAGCGTAACATGTATTATAATGATGAACGGTGGCTTTGCCACAAAATATCATGTCAGCTCTATATGATCATGCAAAGAAAAATGACGATAAATGCTCAAGTCATGTGAATAGTAACAATGGAAGTTGCATGGCAATATATCTCGGAATTGCTATGGAAATGCCATAATAGGTAGGTATGGTGGCTGTTTTGAGAAAGATATAGTGAGGCTTATGTGTGTAAGAGCGTATCATTTTGATACGTCTTCAACGTATCTATAATTTTTGATTGTTTCTGTTGGTGCAATATTTGCCCCTTTCTGTTTTGAAGATTGTTGACAGAAACAGGCATGGACTGATTTGTTTGCTAGTGCACACAGAGAGAAATAGTCCATGCAGACCCGAAGAAGAAGCAGTGTTAGATGTCAAGTTCGAGGAACTTCACCGAAGAACTTCTGAGTTGCAGAGAAGGATTAGCTACATGTATGAAAACTTGTCGGCAAGAAGATTGAAGTGAAGAAGTTGCCCCCTTAAAATTATTGCTGATGTGAAGCAATACATGTTCGGTGTTGTCCGAATAAATTGACTGCAGTCGAGATGTCGAAGATGAAGTAAAGACGTAGCATTTACTTTTGTTGTTCTTCTTCTTTCTCTTTTGAGTCATAGGACCTCCGTACTATTAAGAGGGGTATAGGTTCTTGACGCTTATTAGGTCCACTGTGATGCTTAGCCGAAACCTATGCAAGACTGAGAGAAATCTCTTTATGCTTCGAATGATTACCTGCCAGCAGAAGACGTAGTTCTTGGTGCTGCAGGAGACATGTTTCGGACTGAGGAGTTAGCATTTCTTGCTCTGCAAGTGCTCTAAATCCGACCGTTGGAATCGTGTCATTCAGCCATTGGCTGTCCTACATGTCCAATTTGGTCATTTCCCTTCAGGGAAGGTTGCGGCTATAAATAGCCACCCTACTCCAACGTTGATCGTTGGCTGCTCCGCTTAAGATTTCTGAGAAGATTGATTGAGCACCCCCTCTCCGAGATTTGAGTTTAAAATCCACCGAGAGAAAATCAAGAGCCAAACTTAGATAATGGTTGAGCATCACGGTAGTTCTGAGTTAGAGTTCTTGTACCTGTTACTCTTGAGAGATGCACACTCTCTAGACGGATAGGTGTCGGCTTGAGTGATTGAAGAGTTGTTGTCTTCACCGAGCAAGATCTTCAGCAACCAAGAGTCCTTGTGGTTCGCGAGTAAGTCTGTCGAAGGTTTGGAGATCGCCGATAACCATCTACCACGAGTGAAATCAACTGGAGTCTGATCAGCTTCGAGTTGAAGGAGAATAGGACGGAGAGAGGTTTGCTCCTGTGTTCAATCACAAGTCCCTCCAACCAGACGTAGTCCTTTGGCAGAAGGGCGAACTGGTCTACCAAATCCCTCTGTTGCCATCGAGCACCACTGGTTCACTTCACTCTTCTGCAATACTTTCTGCAATTACATTTCGTGCTCTGTGACGATAGTTTAACTGATCATTCATCGTTCGTTCTCATTCTATTCGCCTCCATATGTACTCTTTACATATTATTCGGTGTCTCGTCTGTGGATGAACTATTAGTTTTTCCTTGTAGCATTTCTGTTGTTATTCTTCATGCTACTGTATCTGTTCGTGTATTCCATCATCGCCGTCTTAGTTAAACCTGTGATATATTATGCTCAAGCAATTATAGCATCCTACCTCAATAGATTTGTTACTCAGTAGAGTGTGTTGTTAGTTGCTGATCTACTTTACTAGTTTTTGCTGCTGGGTTTGGGCTCGGTTCAAAACATTCGAAGAATTTTTGAATCTCCCATTCACCCCCCTCTAGTCGATATACTCTCGGTCCTAACAGTTTCATGCTATTATATTATATTATCAATCTTGGATACTTTATATGCTCTATATGCAATTTTATATCATTTTTGGGAACTAACCTATTAACCCAGTGCCCAATGCCAGTTGCTATTTTCTGTTTGTTTTTGGCTTTTCAGAAATCAGTACCAAACGAAGTCCAACCGTGTTAAAACTTTACGATGATTTTTTCTGGACCAGAAGGGACCCTAGAACGTTCGGGAGGAGGCCAGAAGATCTACGGGAGAGCCACGAGCTCACCTGGCACACCCCTGGGGGGGCGCCACCTGAGCTCGTGGTTCCCACGTTGCTCCATTTGACCTAATTCCACTTCTATAAATTCCCATAAATCCCAAAACCAACAGAGAGCCACCCGAAATTACTTTTTCACCATCCCAAGCTTCTGTTCTTCCGTGATCCCATTTGGAGGCCTTTTCCGGTGATCTGCCAGAGGGGGAATCGATCACAGAGGGCTTCTACATCAACCTGGCTGCCCTTCTGATGATGTGTGAGTAGTTCACCACAAACCTACGGGTCCATAGCTAGTAGCTAGATGGCTTCTTCTCTATCTTTGATCTTCAATACAAAGTTCTCCATGATCTCCATGGAGTTCTATCCGATGTAATCTTTTTTGTGTGGTGCATTTGTTGGGATCCGATGAATTGTGGGTTTATGATCATATTATTCATTGAAAGTAATTGAGTATTTTCTGAACTTTATTATGCATGATTGTTATAGCTTTGTATTTCTCTCCGATCTATCCGTTTGGTTTGGCCAACTAGATTGATTTATCTTCGGTGGGAGAGGTGCTTTGTGATGGGTTCAATCTTGCGGTGTCCTCACCCAGTGACAGAAGGGGTAGCGAGGCACGTATTTGTATTGTTGCCATTAAGGGTAAAACGATGGGGTTTATTCATAATGCTTGAGTTTATTATGTCTACATCATGTCATCATACTTCATGCATTACTCTGTTTGTTATGAACTTAATACGTAGAGAGGCAAGCATAGAAGCGCTCTTGAAGTGGAGTAATAGTAGTAGATGTAGAATCGTTTCGGTCTACTTGTCACGGACGTGATGCCTATATAAATGATCATTGCCATGAATAACATCATAACTATGCGCTTTTCTATCAATTGCCCAACAGTAATTTGTTTACCCACCGTATGCTATGTTTTGAGAAAGAAGCCTCTAGTAAAACAATGGCCCCCGGGTCTACTTTAATTATATTAGCAAAAGCTAAATTACCTTGCTGCAATTATTTTACTTTTTATTTACTTTTCAATTTATATATCTATCATTACTCGATTTGATCCTTGCAAGTAACGAGTTCAAGGGGATTGAAAACCCTCTTGCCCGCGTTGGGTCCATGTATTTGCTCTTGTGTGTGTAGGTACTGTTTGACTAGGATTTGCTTGGTTCTCCTATTGGTTCAATTACCTTGGTTCTCACTGAGGGAAATACTATCCGCTACTATATTGCTTCACCCTTCCTCTTTGGGGAAAATCCCAATGCGGCTCACAGGTAGCACATTTCATGGAGTTGGATGCACCTGCAAAGTTTGCACCATGTCTCGATGTGAGAGTGGGCAATGCACGGTACCGAAGAGGCTAGCAAAATATGGATAGGTGGAAGTGCATTTAGTCCAGCATACTCACATTAGTCATAAAGAACTCAAACATTTATTGCGAAATCTTTAGTAGCCCTCGAAGCAAAGCATAACTCGCATGCCCCTAGGGGGTAGATTGGGAGGAATACACCATCGCTTGCCCCCGACCGACACTCATAAGGTAGTCGATCAGAAATAAATCATGCTCAGACTTCATCATAATACAAGAGGCTACCACTTTCTTTTATAAAGACTCACAACCTTAACACCCATATTGATACTAAACATCACTTATTTATTAACATCCTCATCTATTACTACCTCAATATCGCAAAACCATTGAAAGGAATCTAACCTATCATATACAATGATCTATAAGTTCATGCAAGTTTTTATTATACCACCGTTGTATACCTATAATTTTTGGACCAATCATATAATTCATGCAAATTGCCACTTCCTATTCAACTCTCAAAAAATATAAGTGAAGCATGAGAGTGCAAATAATTTCTATAAAACATTTCGCCATGCTAATAAGTGAAGAACTAGAGCAATTGCGTCAACTCAAATAGATATAAGTATAGAACAATTGAGCATTCTATAAATTTAGGATGAATGTGTGTTTCTAGTAATAGGTGTCATCAGGAAACAATGATTGTGAAGATCAGCAAGCAAAACCAAAATAAAACAAATGACGCTCCAAGCAAAACTCATATCATGTGACGAATAAAAATATAGTTTCAAGTGAGGTTACCGATAGTGCTGAAGAAGAAAGAGGGGATGCCATCCGGGGCATCCCCAAGCTTAGATGCTTGGATCATCCTTTAATATTTTCTTGGGGTGCCTTGGGCATCCCCAAGCTTGAGCTCGTGCCGCTCCTTATTCTTCTCATACCTTTATCTCACCCACTTGAAAACTTTAATCACAAAAAACTTAACGGAACTTCGTGAGATAGGTTAGCATAATAAAAACAAATCATTCACTTTGGTACTGTCAAGACAAGATTAATATTTTTTCTCACACAATGCTATTGTTTTCTATCATTTCTACAATTTATATCCCTCAATGTAATCCGTAGAACTTCAAAACAAGCAAACAAAGAAAACTAGACAGAATTTGTCAAAAATAGAACAACACGTAATGATCTAATTAGTAACCATACTTCTGTAACTCTGAAATTTTTGAAAAATTGAGGCAACATAAAAAAAATTGTATAGAAGTACTGTGTAAAAAATTCAGCATTTTATCACGCTACAGTACAGAACGTTAATTCATATACTGCATGCAAAAGTTTCTATTTTTGCACAGAACCAAATAAACAAGCATCCACATTACCCTAAAGGCTTAACTTGGCACAAAAATAAAATAAAAGTTACAAAGACAATTACTACAGTAGAAATAATCATGTTGACACTCACAAAGCAATATAAAGTAATGCATACATATTGGGTTGCCTCCCAACAAGCGCTATTGTTTAATGCCCCTAGCTAGGAATAATGCATTCTATCAAGTATTATCATTACTAGTGAAAGAGCATGGTGCCCCCATGTTTGGTTTTGGTAATTGATGACAATCCCTATGGACTAATGGTTTCTTTAAGTTATACTTTAAGGTTTGTCCATAGGCAATGCTTGAGGACCATATGTTGGTTTCAAGGTTAAAAGAAGGCGATTATGTATCGACCAAGGTGCTTGTCAGTGTATAAAACATGGGTATTTTATACCCTGACTTATGCACAGACAGTAGCAGCCTTCTTGACGGCCAGGCTTGCCGGGGATTACCAAGATCAATATTCAATACCCAGTTGCAGAGGCTACTGGGGAGAAGATCAAGACAAAGTGTCAAGTTCAACACCAAAGACAACCTTTGCCGGCAAGGCCGAGCCGGCAAGGTGAAGGCCCGGCAAGCTCCGTGCTGGCAAGCTCTCGCTAGCTGTTAGCACTCCACCTCATCGAGCAGCTAGTCACTAATCGATGAGGTGTCGAGCCCGCAGGCAGTTAGGTGAGATTTGTCGGGCACGTGTCAGCGCGCTGGAAGGAGATTTGCCTTTAAATGACACCCGTCCAGAAGGCGTGTCAAGATAATAGGAGGTAACTGGGCGAGCGGTGCAGAATCCTTGTCGAGGCTCCTCCTCCACATGACACCT
This sequence comes from Elymus sibiricus, assembly GCA_039707655.1. Taxonomy (NCBI): domain Eukaryota; kingdom Viridiplantae; phylum Streptophyta; class Magnoliopsida; order Poales; family Poaceae; genus Elymus; species Elymus sibiricus. Next base: position 434,644,632 of record CM077666.1, read on the forward strand.
ATCGGAGCATTTATTGCTTTTGTCCTAAACTGGAAGAGTTAGGTATGATAGCACTGTTTGCTATCTAATCAATACAAAATGACTGTTTTGCCACTGTGGTAACCCCTTGAGCTATAAAAGGAGGGCCAGGGCAACGTTTACAGGGATTGATCCCTTGCACAACTTGCATGCGTAGCTACTCCTTCTGCACCTTGCCGGGGAAGCGCTCCTTGTACTTGTGTTCATACACATCAAATACACCATAAGCAGGAGTAGGGTTTTACACCTCACGGTGGCCCGAACCTGGGTAAACTCTTTGCGTTTCTGTTGGTTCTGCTCTTTGTGCTCGTCGATCTCCCTAGTCGAACCACAAAGGGGTTAGATGGCCCCATAGATGGTCGTACGCACGACATCACATTTATACACAAGTGAATATGTACAAAAAGTTGCGAAACACTTAGCTTTATTTCAGTTATGCACAGGGTGTGCGCCTGGCTTTGTACAAAGGGTTACAAGTCTTGACGACAAAGCTTTTATAAAAGGGGTTGCCGGGGACAAGGCCCGGCAACTGTGCCTTATGGGTAGAACTTGTGAAGATGCTCAATATTCCATGAGTTCTGCACTTGAATGCCATCTTCGGTCTCCAGACGGACTGCGCCAGGTCTGGTGACTCGCGCTACCCGATAAGGGCCTTCCCACTTCGGCGTCAACTTGTTTGATCCCTTGGTGGACTGAATGCACCGAAGAACAAGGTCGCCTTCCTCAAGGCTTCGGGCATGCACTTTGCGGCTGTGATAGCGGCGCAAGGCTTGTTCGTAGCGTGCAGCTCGCACAGCCGCCCGAAGATGATCTTCCTCAAGGAGTGTTGCATCATCTTGCCGCAACTGCTCTTGCTCCGCCTCATCATAGGTGAGCACTCGAGGTGACCCGTATATGAGTTATGTGGGGAGCTGTGGTACCCCGGCTCAGAGAGACCGGAACACCCCGTATTCCAGCCCATAGATCAAGTCTTCTGGAATACGACACTGCTTGGCATAGAGCAAATCAGCTCTTTATTACAAATAACACTGGTACAAAGGTTCTGAAGGCACGAGGGTTACAGGGGCACGGCGACACTTCCCCTGCTCAGATAGCTCTATGCTAGCAGCGAGACATCTCGAAGCGGAATAAATCCTAACAGCGGAACAACGACGACGGTGATGAACTCCACTCCGCAGGGACTCTGGCTGGGACGTATCCTAGAGCGCAACCTCGGGGTCCTCGACAAACAAGCAATCACGGCATCACCTGCAATCTGGCATGACACGCCAGGTGAGTACTTTGAATGTACTCGCAAGCTCACAGCAACCAAAGCAATCAAGACATACAACAGCATGGCATTTACAGGTTAATCATCAATGATGAACATGATACTACTAGAACAACATGAGCATGGCAACAACATGAGCATGGCATGTACATAAGCATGGCAACAACATGAGCATGGCATGTACATATAATTCATGATATGAACATGATGATAATAGCACTAGCATGCAAGGTCTCATGGACCAACTTACTCTGCTCGGGGGTTATCTTGTAACCACCAACTTACCATCATGATGACCACACGGAGCTTGATCTCTACCTGTGATCATCGCACGACCACATAAAGATCAACCAACTTATTTTCTCATCGAACCGGGGTTGTTTATTATTCAGATTATTATTACTGTTAACCCATAGTGTGACCTACTACGAACTGTGTCCATGACCGAGGACACGGCTATCGATAGATTATACACTCTGCAGAGGTTAGTACACTATACCCACACCACGGAACTCATGGCCTCGTGCTCCCATTCGGGTGGACCAACGACGTTCCGACAAAACCAATCTATTGCATGACACTCTCCCGGCCACTCCCGACAAACTCCCCTTTGGGCTATGTCTTGGGTTGCCCCTGATGTCAACTCGTGACATCCGCCACCTTTGTGGCTGCCACCGTCGTGGCCAAAACAAACTCGTCCCAAACGGGGACACCCGGGTACAACACAACTTGGGCACTCAAGGCTTATGGCCGCCTACCTGATCAGGGTAGCGCGCGCACATAACCTTCCCTCGTTGGAGGCACCGGTGAGAGGCATGACAATAGACCGCATTAGGGCCTCCCCATCCAGGCAAGTGTGGTTGCACTGGTGAGCTAGATTCGGTGGCACCATGACTCAGCCAACAGATTTGTTCAAGTTCGATTAATGTCAGGTTCAACTTGAATGATGATGAGCTGAGTCATGACAGTAACATGATGAAATAATAATGCATATGAGCATGATAACAGTGCAACCATGGATGGGCAACATAACCATATGACAACAATAAATCATTTATTCTACAGGATGCAAATGAACATGGCATAACGGTGATCATGAATATCACAAGTAGTTTCATATCGAACCGTAACAATTCATATGAGCATAACCTTATCACTAGCATCGGAAATAATTACAAGAATAAAACATGATAAGAATATCCTTAGCAATTAATCATATCACTTACTAGATGAAAAAGAACATGGCATAAGCATAGACATGGATTCACAAGCATATTCGAAGCATTCACAAAATAATGAAATGAGCAAACAAATATTAAATATTCAAGTGGAAAACCATGGCTACTGCAATGCCAGCATGCAAGTGGCTGTTGTGGCTTGCCTGGGGGTGAAGAAACCACCGGGAAGAAGTGCGGAGATACTCGCGGAAAAATCGCCGGAAAAGATTCCCTCTCGGAGGGAGCTGAATAAGGGCAGGGGCAAAATGGTCATTTTCAGAGTGTGACAACATTATGAAAATGGTACCATCGGAACGGGCTCGACGAACTGAGATCGTGGGCTTTGGAATCACCTGATTCGGAGTTGTGGGTGAAAAGTTACGGCCGTTCGTTCGATAGACAGAAAAACAAATAAAAATTGAGTTTTTCTGTGGCTAACGGACGAACGTCCGCAATATAATCCTTTCGGCCGGCTGGGTTAAACAGAAAGCGTACTTTGCCGAATAAGCTTTCAGAATGTGAAAGCGCACTTTCTCCCGCAGCCGTGACAGAATACACTTTTATTAAGCGAAAACGTATTCTGGTGAATACGTCTTCACTTAAACGTGTGCGGGCCCGAGGTCAACGGCTCCTCTGGCTGACGGGTGGGGTCGCTGGGTGTGGGGCCCGCCCGCCACGTCAGCGTCTTCAACCTCCCTCCTGCCCGCGCTGCACAGGAGAGACGCGCGCTCGCCGGCGCTTGCCCGGCGACTCGGGCCATCTCCGGCCGAGGTGAGGGCACCGGCGAGTTTGGGAGAGCGGGCCGCATCCGTCCCCGCGTAGCACGGACGCCGAGGAGGTATGGAGTGGCGATGGCTTGAGCAGCGGCGGAAGAGGTCGTCGACCGGATTTGGGGGCGAGGCCATAGCCGCTCCGGGGATGAGACGAAGGTGTGGGGGTGCGCAGCGAGCTCCGGGTAATCTTCTGGGGGTGGTAGGAAGGAGAGAGGAGCTCGGGCTCGCCGGGATTTAGGCCGACCCGAGCGGCGGCCATGAGGGCAATGCTCGAGGAGGAGAGCCTCCCGAGCTCGGTTGACTGGTCGAGGGGGGCTAGGGAAGGGGAGTGAGGCTGCTGGTGAGGTCGGGGTTGCTCGGGGTGGGCTTATATAGCCACGGCGTTGATGCCATAGCCGGACGACGGCGGGAGTGCGCGGACGATTCCTCTGGCGCGCACGCGTGGAGAGGGAGAGAGGGCTAAGGGAGGTGTATTCGGTGCAAAGTTGCCGCGGGGATGGAAAGGACAAAGGCAAAGCGACGACGGCCGCGGGCATCCCGGGATGGCGTGCTCGCCGGAGCGGAAAGAGGGGAGGGGACGGGTCCAGAGAGTACACGCGGACGTAGGAGAGTGGGGGCATTGCTGTGGACAAGGTGCGGTGGCAGAAGCTCGGCGTTTGGGCGGCGGAAGAGGGACCCGAAGTCCAGAGCACGCTTTCGGCGCGCCAGACCGCGTGGTCACCGCGTGCACAGGCGCACGCGGTGCACTCTGGCCAATCAAACGATGTCTAGCGTGTTGTCTCTCTTAAGTGGGTCCTACCTGAGGTGATAGATCGAAGAAAACGACTGTGGGTTGATGGGAGGGATCGACTGAACTTTGCTGTTGCAAACTTAAGCCTGAAGTAGTGATCAACTTAGAGAGGATAAGAGCTAACCAGGATGGCTCAAGGGTTTAGGGTAGTAAGGACTATGATCCTGTGAATTTTGAGGTCATTTGGGCAAGGTTTGAGTGCAGTTGCTTTACAACTGCAAAAATTTGGCCAGAATCTAGATCAGGAAGTAGCACTCACATGGTTGCTTGGATGGAGCTTAAAATTGGTGGAGGATGATTATTTGAGCATATGAAGGTACCATAAAAATTTCATCCCATTTGGATGAGTATAAATGGTACTTCCTTCACAATGCTCCATACTGGACAGAAACTTGGGGGAATTTTTCAGAGAAAATGGCATGGCAAAATAATGTGATTTTTGGCATTATCACATTATTTAGGGATATTTAGGTCCTGGATTAATTTCAGAATTTTTGAAGCAATATAAAATGTAGTTGCTTCACAAACTGAAATTGTGACTAGAAACCAAGATTGGATGGTGTGCTCACATACATTGTTGGATGGAGGTGAAATTTGGTGGAGAGTCATTATTTGACCATATGGAGGATCTCCCAAAATTTCAACTCATTTGGATAAGCCTAGCTAGTACTTCCTTCACAAAGCTTCTCTCTGGACAGAAACTTTGGGAATTTGCTGAGGAAGATTTACTAGGTAAATGAAGTTGAATTTTGGCATGTGGCAATAATTTGGATATGAAAGATTGCCCAAAATTTTTGAGGGCAATCAAGAAAAGATAAATTACACTTCCTTCACAAAGTGCCATACTGGACAGAAGAAGAAATGAATATTCCTGAATTATTTTTGGACTAGGCAAGGATGGATTTTGACATATTTGTGTAATATATGATCCAAAGAATTTATGAGAATTTTTTGGGAATTTTGGGAATGGCAGAAATATAGGTTGCTTCACAACCTAGGGCAAACAGGGTTATTCCTTTAATAGAAAAAGGAATATTCCCAAGAAATAAATATTGGGATTGGGCTGACATGGCCTTGGGATAGATTTGAGAATGACAAGCCACTAGGAAGTGGCAGGACAGAAGATCTTCCCAGGTTTTAAGACCACAAAGCCACGGAAAAAGAACTCCAAATAAAAATTCGAAGAAATCCAAAAGAAAAAGAAAGGGCCAAAAATCGGGGTGTTACAGGAGCACCGCTTCTGCACCATAGACTAGGGAGAAGGGTGTTTGGCCGGTAGCTCGATTTGGTGTCGTCCTGAGTGACCAAAGAACTGCCGGCAACTCACCAATCCAGCGTCTTCCACACTTGCGCAGCCTGTCAAAGGTTCTTGTCTTGAGACCACGCATCACTTTAGCATTCATCCGTTCTACTTGTCCGTTGCTTCTCGGGTGACCGACAGAGGCAAAACAGATCTTGCTTCCAAGGTCTTGGATGTACTGCATGAAGGTGCGACTCGTGAACTGGGTACCATTGTCGGTGATGATTCTGTTAGGAACCCCGAATCGGTAAACTAGTCATTTGAAGAACTTGATGGCTGACTGTGCTGTCACCTTCCTCACTGGCTCCACTTCAGGCCACTTTGTGAACTTGTCGATGGCGACGTACAAGAACTCAAAGCCCCCGGTAGCACAGGGGAAGGGCCCCAAAATATCAAGCCCCTAGACCAAAATAGGCTAGGAGAGAGGGATTGTTTGAAGAGTTTGAGCTGGCTGATGTATGTTTTTCAAATGGAACTGGCATGCTTCACACTTGGTTACTAGCTCAGTTGCATCCTGGAGGGCAGTGGGCCAATAGAAGCCTTGCCGGAAAGCCTTGCCGACAAGCGCTCTTGATCCTATGTGAGAGACACATATGCCTCCATGTATCTCTGCCAACAACTTTAGTCCATCTTCTTGACAAATGCACTTCAATTTCACACCGTTTAGTCTCTTTCTGTGCAGAATGTTACCCACAAACTGATACATACTCGATTGACGGGCTACTTTCTCAGCTTCTTCTTGCTCATCGGGAAGTTCTCCTATTTGAAGGAAATGAACTAATGAACTGTCAAGGTTGCCAAACCACTCTTTTCTCTTCTATATTTTTCTCAAAGGACAGAAGGATCCCTCGCGTGCAAGTTTCCTGGGGGGAGTGATGATGGGGATACCATTGAATGACGTTCAAGTGATCATTTTGTGTGACAAGAAAGACAGTGCAAGGAAAAGCTAAATTGAAAAACTATGAAACAAATTCCTTATTATATTTGCAATTTCCCTTGAACGATTTAGTCTTTGTATGAAAAACCTGCACGCGAAGGAACCTTGTCGTGATCAGTTGCGCTCTTACTTTGTTTTGAGTCCGCTCAACAATTTAAGTAGCTGCATTGAGAACGTCGAAGGAAAACTTGCCGGTAATGGCACTTCCAGCAGGCTGCTAAGGATCCGTTCCTCAAGCGCTCACGGCAAGTGTGCGCATCGGCAAGATTTCTGGCAAGCGTAGGTTATAAAAACTTGCAAAGGCAAAATAAAACAGGGGAAACAACATACATTCATTCATCAGCACAAGTTATATTACATCACAAAAGCACTGCAGATCTAGCATAAGATCGAATGTATCTTTTACATGACAGCACAGAAGTGGATATAACGACAAGCTTAATCCCGGCGATCGCCTTGGATCCTGGGAACTTGGAGGACCTTGTCGGCAAGAGGAGCAGCAATCTTGTCGGCTGCAGTAACATTAGTGTTCTTCGGCAGCGTGCTGAAGATCCCGGAGAGATCAAGGTTGGGATTGCGATGAGCAAGCTTGAGCCGTACCTTATAAAGGACGTTGCGCGCAAACTTCCGGGATTCATCAGCAAATGCGGCAGACCTGTCTTCATGATATGTCTTCAAGGCATCAATGAGGCCCTCGAAAAACTTGGTCAGCCTAACACTGGTGGCCTCCTTGTCGTTGACGGTGAAGCCCCAGCTCTTCATGTCCATAACGACAATCTGGGAAGTGATGCGCTCAGCAGCATTGACAAGCCTGCCGGTCCAGAGGGAAAGGTTATCGTGCAGTTGGGTGCAGTTGTTCTCAGCATACTTCTTCAAGTCCTCTTCCTTCTCCAGTTTCTCCGTCAAGACTCTCTCCTTTTCTTTGGCGGATTCCAAGTCTGCTACCATGGTGGCCGATTGGGATTTCAAATCTTCAATTGTCTTGGCGACGGCATCAAGATCTTAATTCTTAGACGACAGCTGCGTTTGCAGGTCCCCTAGAGTGCGGGCTGCTTTCAGCGCTTCGTTCTTAAGAGTCTCGACTTCTTTGCTGCTACGGGCAAGGTCTTCCTTTAACTTGGTCATTCGAGATTCCAATTCTATCTTGGCGGCGGCAGCAGCAGCAAGTTTGTCAGAAGCCTCCTTGAGCTTAGCGGCACTATCTCGATCTTGGGTTTCAATAGTATCTTTATGATTCTCTTCCAGCTCTTGCATCCTTTGCTCAAGGAGTTTTTCAATTTCTTCGTCCTTGCCGCGGAGTTTGGCGGCAAGGGCCTCTTCGCGGGCGGCAAGTTCCTTTTCTCTGGCGTCGAGCTGCGTTGTGCGCTCTGTCAGCTTGCCGTCCAAGGTTGCCGCTTCTTTCTTAGAGGCGACAAGCCTTTCTTCCTGATCTCTGAGGATGCGAGACTGCTGGTTGTACCATGTACGCAGCTCGTTCGCTTTCTCTTTCAATTTCTGGTCAACCAGATCCGCAGATTTGCGTTCTTCCTGGACCCTACTCCACCTTCTGTTGTACCTTTCTTGGACACCTTTGAACCCGATGGCCATGATCTTCAGGAAGGCAAGATCTTCAGCACTGTCAGTAGCATCAGTGGCCTTGGTGGTTCTTTGGGACAGAGGAAGCAGGATCCGAGCAATTTCTTCATCAAAATTTGGCCCTGCAGTGCTAGATGAACTGGGGGCTCCAGATTCATGCTGGGAAGTGATTAGCGCCAAGATGCTTGATGGGATCTGCAAGGTTGACGCCGCTGGTTGGTTGTCGGGGTTCGGCGTGTCAGTGTTGACGGGTGCCTTCTCCACATCCATTCTGGCGGGGTCAGACGTGTTGCCGGAGGACTTCTCAGGTTCTTCGGGGATTTCTCTGATCTTCTCGACAACTTGCACAAGATTCTCTTCAGCGACGATCTTGGCGGCTTCGTCAGCGGCATCCTTTGCAATATCAGCTACTTCCACAAGGATGTCACCTTCTTCGGGAGAGCTTGGAACTGTGGATTGAAGCAGAGGCAAGGGCAAAATGATATTCAAATTACAAGTCAAGTTCAAGAAAACAAAAAAAAAATCTGAGAGATGTGTAAAGGCAAGAGGATTACACATTGACGTTTGTTGAGGAAGGGCATTTCCTTTCCCGGCAACTTGTGTTGTCGGCGCACGGTCATCTGCTGCTTCTCTTGTCGGAGTAGCCTCTGTGCGGACAGGCTCATCGGTGGAGGCCCTTGCCGGAGAAGCACTCTCCGGAGCAATGGTTGACGGGGAAGCCATAGTAGGATCCGCCTCTTGGCGTTCCACCTCTTGGTGGACCTCTCCCATCTCCTTGTCAGGCTCGGTAGAAGGAATTTCAGCGCCCGCACCAGCTGGCGGGGTTTGCACCACATTCTCGTGCTGGGGGCTGGACTGGGGGCTGGAAGTGGTGGTTTCCATAGTTGTGGCCCCCTGCCCAGCACTTGCCACGGGATCATGCTCTGATGCAGACTTGTTTCATTTCGTACGGTGCGCAAGTAGTTCTGGATCCCTGCCAAGACAGAAGAAATCAAGTCAAGATGACGATCAAATGAAATCAAGACTTGATGAAGATAAACAATTTCACTTACTCCTCTTCTTCAGACTCGCTGAGGACGGAGAGATCATATCTTGCCGACGGAGGCGACTCTCTGGCCCTCTTAAGCGCCGAAGGAGATGAACTTGCCGGCTGAGAAGATCCGACACCCCTAGCGATCTCTTGCTAGGAAGATGAAGGCTGGGTTTGCGGACGTCTGCTTGGTTGCCGGCGCACCTCTTCTTGGTGCCCAGTCTTGGTGGTCGTCTTCTTCACCGTATGGCCTGCCTTTGGTGAAGAAGCACGTACTGGCTCTAAACTGGCTGCCCTTCAAAGACGGCGTCTCCTCTTCGGGGCTCGAGGACCTGCTTCCTCTTCCTCTTCGAGCTCATCGGCAACCTTGGTCCCGGCAACCTCGGTCCCGACAACTTCATCCCCGGCAGGCTCTTCCTGGTGCTCGTCAGCAACCTCTTCGTCGGGGTTTTCTTCCCCATCGCCATCAGTTGCCGCAGTACCAGAGGCACCGACTGCTTTGACTCTTGCAGCTTCTGTGGCTATGCTGGCGATATACGCCAGTTCTTCCTCCTTGGTGGCTTGGACGAGATCCCTTTCTTTCCGGGTGGCTTTCTCTGTCAAATTGGAAGCCCAGTCCATCTCGTTTTCCAGAGTAGGCATTGGCCAGCGGGGTTCAACTCCTTGAGCGTTGCACTCTAGCGTCATTGCCAAAATGGAATCCTTGGCGGAGTTAATATGCAGTGGGACGACTCCATTCGGCAAGTGAAACGTGCCGGTCTTCCTGAACAACTGCTCGCAGAGGCAAGCATGCTCTAGAACCGTCAAGTTGTTGTCGAGCCCAGGATACAACCGCATGATATCAGCAGCACCCTGGTAATCCCAAGAAAACCTCCCCCTCTTCTGCAGCGGTGAGATGCGTCGCCGGAGAAAATCAGCGCCAACCATTTCTATGGTCATCTTGGCGGCCTTAAGACGAGCAATTCTGTTCAGTGTCGGGCGGAGTCTTTCATCACTGGCACCAAATTTGCCCCAATCCTTGCTGCGTTCAACTCTTTTCCTGCGTGGCAAGCAAAATTCAGGAAAATCCTTATCCTGGATCCAGCACCACTCTGCCCTCCACTCTTCCCATTTGAGATGGAGTTGCCCGGCAAGATATTGGCCCTTAGTTTTGGCTCTGGGAATCCATGTCACGCTGCCGGAGAGCGACTTGTCTTCGATGCGAGGAACGAAGAAGTGGAGGAACAGATCTACGTTGGGCGCAACTCCAACAAAATTCTCGCACAAGTGGGCGAAGACTGCCATACATGTCATTGCGTAGGGAGTGAAATCCAGCAGTCGAAACCCAAAATCATACATCATCGCGCTGAAGAAGTCTAAAAATGGAGGAACCAGACCGCAGTAGAACTAAGCGCCGAAGAATGGGTATGTATCTGACAGAACCTTGTCGCCTTCAGGAAGCACCACCGGAGCCTTGTGATCCTTGGTGTCTCTCCCCCACATGTAGGTGTACCTCTCAATCAGAGTGTTGCCGTCCATGGCCGACGGCGAGAAGACCACGTTCTCTCTCCACCGCCTCTCCAGTTCCTCTAGTTCCTTCTTCTTCTTCTCCGCCTTGGGGTCGAGAGCCTTGGCTGGCTTCTTCCCCACTGCGTCGGCTTTCTTGGGTGCCATGAGGGCTCAAGGAGAAGAGAGGGCTCAAGGAGAAGAGAGGGAGTCGAGCTGTGATGCGAATCGGTGGCGGCGGCGGCGGAAGCAGCTCTGGCGAGAGGAAGAAGATGAAGCATGGGAAAGCGGGGATGAATGAGCAGCGTCCCCTCACAGTTGTCTTTTTATGGGGAAGGTGCGAGGGGGCTGGCTCTTCACTGTTTACCTCAGCAGCACTTTTACAGGCGCACTACCGCGGAATAACCGCAATAGTCCACGTTCCCATGACCCGCATTTAATGCGCGGAGTGGATGTGCGTCCGGCAAATCATCATGACTAAAATTTCGGCATTAGTTTGCCGCCGCGTGTCTGTGCATTGTTTGGGCCTAGCCCAACGACGCTTTAGACGCGCGTATGGCCCAGGCCCAGGGGCTCCTGTCGGTGTATAAAACATGGGTATTTTATACCCTGACTTATGCACAGACAGTAGCAGCCTTCTTGACGGTCAGGCTTGCCGAGGATTACCAAGACCAAGATTCAAGACCTAGTTGCAGAGGCTACTGGGGAGAAGATCAAGACAAAGCATCAAGTTCAACACCGAAGACAACCTTTCCCGGCAAGGCCGAGCCGGCAAGGTGAAGGCCCGGCAAGCTCCATGCTGGCAAGCTCTCGCTAGCTGTTAGCGCTCCACCTCATCGAGCAGCTAGTCACTAATCGATGAGGTGTCGAGCCCGCAGGCAGTTAGGTGAGATTTTTCGGGCACGTGTCAGCGCGCTGGAAGGAGATTTGCCTTTAAATGACACCCGTCCAGAAGGCGTGTCAAGATAATAGGAGGTAGCTGGGCGAGCGGTGCAGAATCCTTGCCGGGGCTCCTCCTCCACATGACACCTAACGGAGCATTTATTGCTTTTGTCCTAAACTGGCAGAGTTAGGTATGATAGCACTGTTTTCTATCTAATCAATACAAAATGACTGTTTTGCCACTGTGGTAACCCCTTGAGCTATAAAAGGAGGGCCAGGGCAACGTTTACAGGGATCGATCCCTTGCACAACTTGCATGAGTAGCTGTTCCTTCTGCACCTTGCCGGGGAAGCGCTCCTTGTACTTGTGTTCGTACACATCAAATACACCAAAAGCAGGAGTAGGGTTTTACACCTCACGGTGGCCCGAACCTGGGTAAACTCTTTGCGTTTCTGCTGGTTCTGCTCTTTGTGCTCGTCGATCTCCCTAGTCGAACCGCAAAGGGGCTAGATGGCCCCATAGATGGTCGTACGCACGACAGTGCTATTCAAGGAGTTATCCAAAGATTGGTCATGTGAGAGTAAGCCTATTGCAAGCATGTCTTGGAGAAGAAGATTGTGTGAACATTCATGTTTACCTTCAAGACATCATCTTTATGAAGAAAGAGGAAAAGATACATGGTTGATCAAGTTAAAGTACAAAGAGTGGATTCCAGTTGATTAACACACAAAGTGTAGAAGATGTACCGATTGGGATCAGGTGATCTCATGGTATGGTAAGCATTGTTCATTATGCTTTGTGTACTAACCCATGATCTATTTGTGTAGTGGTTCTATGTGGGGTTAGGTATTTTTTCCATGGGCTTGCATCAAGAGGAAGATCTCATATAACCCATGGGGGATGGCATCAAGTGGTGATCGTCATCAATGTTGAGTTGTGCAAGTTCAAGTGGAGCATCACGAAGAGATCACAAGCTTGAAGCTTGCCGTCCATTCTGGCGATAGTGGACTTGTGAAGATATGCCGAAGAGAGGCTCACCCAGAGTGGAGTATGAGGGAGCAATTCACTAGTCTTCATCGAGTCAGCGCAATCAAGAAAGGTGGTCCAACTTGAGAAGGTCAAGATCATCATCATCTAGCTCAAGTGGATTATGTGCAAGGCAAATGTTTGTCCTTGATAGGTTTTCTATTTTACCGGTCTCATGGTGTTAGTTGGGAGACCGAGTTATAGGATCGATAACCGTATTATCAAGGGGGGCTCTCGAGTGAGTAGCTTGATCGTATCGTTTGTAGAGAGCTCAAACCATTGCATCCTTGGCATCATCTTCCTTGGTTATTATTTGGCTTTTCTCTATGTGAGTTTTGCAGCTTGTGGTCATCTTCATGACAAGCTCAAGTTCATCAAAAACGGATTTCGTATGCATCATCTATTATGTTTTCGATGTTGGAGTTTTTGCCGGTTCTTCATTGATGGAGGTTTCACACCTCTATATCATTGGCATATTTCACTTGCCACTTCTAAAGATTTCTATCAATCTTGAGTTCATCGAAATCATAGTTCATTTGCAGAAGTTATGGCAGTTTTGGTCTTACTTGCATTCTTCTATTGTGTTCTGGCTTTCCTGAGGGTTTTTGGTGGTAGTACCGCTGGCTACCATGTTAGTACCACTTATGTGGTACTTCCACTGGTGTGTCGTGGCTATTACCAGGAGGGTCCCTGTTACCCTTCGGGAATTCACAGTAGTACCGCTTGTGCATTACTGCTACTTGTAATAGTGTTGGGATTACCTGAAGAGGAAGGCTGATGTAGTATAGAAGCATATAGTATTTCCCTCAGTTAAGAACCAGGGTTTATCGAACCAGAAGGAGACGGCACACAGACAACGTCGACAGTACCTGCACACACACAAAGCAAATGCTTGCACCCAACAAAGGTAAGGGGGTGTCACTCCCCTTGTTCTTGCCAGTTGCAAGTATCAAATCTGGTAGTGGTAGATATAATAAATAAAAGTAAAAGAAAATAGCGAGGAATTATAATATTTCTTTTAATATAGAATGGAATGGTGCCGGGGGCCATAGCGTTCACTAGAGGCATCTCTCTCATAAATAGCATCGGTGGGTAAACAAATTACTGTTGGGCAATTGACAGAAAAGCGCATAGTTATGATTATCATCCATGACATAATTAAAAAATAGGCATTATGTCTGTGACAAGTAGACCGTTAAACTTACTAACGTCTACTAATATTACTCCACCCCAAGACCGCTATCCAGCATGCATCTCAAAGTATTAAGTTCATGACAAACAGAGTAACAAGCTACTTGTGAGCCGCGTTGGAATTTTCCCCGAAGAGGAAGGGTGAAGCAATATAGTAGAGGATAAGTATTTCCCTCAGTAGAGAACCAAGGTTATCGAACCAATAGGAGAACGACGCAAACTTCCATCAACAGTACCTACACACCCAAGTGCAAATACTTGCACCCAACGCGGGCAAGGGTTGTCAATCCCCTTGAACTCGTTAATTGCAAGGCTCAAATCTGATAGTGGTAGATAGGTAAATTGCAATGTAAAATAAAAGAAGTAAAATTGCAGCAAGGTGATTTTGGTTTTAGTAATATGATTAAAGTAGACCTGGGGGGCCATAGTTTTCACCAGAGGCATCTCTCTCATAAGAATAGCATACGGTGGGTAGACAAATTACTGTTGGGCAATTGAGAGAAAAGCGCATAGTCATGACGTTATTCATGGCATGATCTGTAGGCATTACGTCCGTGACAAGTAGACCGACTCCTGCCTGCATCTACTACTATTACGCCACCAATCGACCGACTCCTTCCTGCATCTATGGTATTAAGTTCATGACAAACAGAGTAACGCTTTAAACAAGATGACATAATGTAGATAGAATAAAATTAAGCAATATGATTAAAATCCATCGTTTTCTTCTTAGTAGCAACAATACAATACATGCCTCACTACCCCTGCTGTCACTGGGTGAGGACACCGCAAGATTGAACCTACTACTATGCACCACTTCCACTGAAGATCAATGAATCAACTTGGCCAAAGAAAACCCATAGATTGGAAAGCATTACATAGCTATAACAATCATACATAATAAAGTTCAGAAAAGACTCAATAACATTCAATGAATAATCTGATCATAAACCCAGAATTCATCGGATCCCACAAACACACCGCAAAAGAAGATTACATCGAATCGATCTCTGAAGAGAACATTGTATTGAAGATCAGAGAGAGAGAGAGAGAGAGAGAGAGAGAGAGAAAGAGAGAGAGAGAGTGAGAGAGAGAGAAAGCCATCTAGCTAATCACTATGGACTCGTAGGTCTGTGGTGGACTACTCACGCATCATCGGAAGGGCAGCAAGGTTGATGTAGAAGCCCTCCGTGGTCGATTCCCCCTCCCGTAGAGTACCGAAAAAGGCCTGCAGATGGGATCGCGGAAGAATAGAGACTTGCGGCGGCAGAAAAATTGTTTCGGGTGGCTCCGTGGGGGTTTTGGAATATTTTAGAATTTACAGCACTGGAATTAGGTCAGACGGAGCCACAAGGGGCCCACAAGGTATCATGGCGCGCCTACCCCCCAAGGCGCGCCCTGTTGCCTTGCCGTCTCCTCGTAGGTCTTCTGGTCTTCCCCCGATGCTTCTAGGGTCTCTTTTGTCCAGAAAAAAATCTTCAAAAAGTTTTGTAGCATTTGGACTCCATTTGGTGCAGATTTTCTGTAAAAGCAAAAACAAGCAGAAAACAACAACTGGCACTAGGCACTGAGTTAATAGGTTAGTCCCCAAAAATGATATAAAATTTCATATAAAGTATCTATGAATGATAATGTAATAGCATGGAACAATAAAAAATTATAGATACGTCGGAGACGTATCAGCATCCCCAAGCTTAATTCCTGCTCGTCCTCGAGTAGGTAAATGATAAAACAAAATAATTTTAGATGTGGAATGCTACCTAGCATGTTTATCATGTTCTCTTCTTATGGTATAAATATTGAGAAACGATGAAGTAATTGATATCAACATAATAATATCCATGAATACATGAACATAATTATTACGTCTTCAAAATATACGATGCTCAATGATATGTCTCCAACGTATCTATAATTTATGAAGTATTCATGCCATGTTTACAACAATTTTATATGGTTTTGGTATGATTTGATTAGAACTAACCCGGACTGACGCTGTTTTCAGTAGAACTACCGTGGTGTTGTTTTTTGTGCAGAAATAAAAGTTCTTGTAATGGGCTGAAAATTTACGATGATTTTTTGTGGACCAAAAGAGACCCCCGAAGCTTCGAGGAAGGACCAGAAGCCTCATGAGGAAGCGACAAGCCTGGGGGGCGCGCCCTCCCCCAGGGCACGCGGAGCAGGCTTGTCGCTCCCTCGTGGACCCCCTTGACGTGAAATCAACGCCAAAAATTCCTATAAATACCAAAAACCCCAGAAAGAAACCTAGAACTCCCACGCCGCCGCCACAAGCCTCTGTACCGAAGCGATCTCATCTGGAGCCCTGTTCCGGCACCCTGCCGGAGGGGGAAATCATCACCGGAGGCCATCTTCATCATCCTGGCGGTCTCCATGATGAGGAGGGAGTAGTTCACCCTCAGGGCTGAGGGTATGTATCAGTAGCTATGTGTTCGATCTCTCTCTCATGTTCTTGATTTGGCATGATCTTGATATACCGCGAGCTTTGTTAATATAGTTGGATCATATGGTGTTTCTTCCCTCTCTATCTTCTTGTGATGAATTGAGTCTTTCCCTTTGAGGTTTCATTATTGTTGGATTGAATACTTTGGATTTGAGAACACTTGATGTATGTCTTGCATGTGGATACCCGTGGTGACAATGGGGTATTCTATTGATTCACTTGATGTATGTTTTGGTAATCAACTTGCGGATTCCCGTGACCTTGGGGTAATCTAGGCATAGGGGTTGGTTGCACGTTTTTATCTTCTTTTCTCCGATAGAAACTTTGGGGTACTCTTTGAAGTTCTTTGTGTGGATTGAATAATATGAATCTGAAGTTGTTTGATGCATATCGAATAATCAACTCACGGATACTTGTGGTGACATTGGAGTATCTAGGTGACATTAGAGTTGGTTGATGCGTATCATATGGTGTTATTTTAGTACGAACTCTAGGGTTGTTTGTGACACTTATAGGGATGGCTCAATAGATTGATCGGAAAGGATAACTTTGAGGTGGTTTCGTACTCTACAACAATTTCTATCTTATGTTCTCCGCTAATAGGAACTTTGGAGTGATTCTTTATCGCACATTGAGGGATTGTTATATGATTCAACTATGTTAGCACTGTTGAGAGATTGCACTTGTGAAAGTATGAACCCTAGGCCTTGTTTCTAAGCATTGCAATACCGTTTGTGCTCTGTTTTATCACTTGCTACCTTGCTACTTTTATTTTATTTTCAGATTACAAAAACCTATATCTACTATCCATACTACACTTGTATCACCATCTCTTCGCCGAACTAGTGCACCTATACAATTTACCATTGTATTGGGTGTGTTGGGGACACAAGAGATTGCTTGTATTTGATTGCAGGGTTGTTTGAGAGAGACCATCTTCATCCTACGCCTCCCACGGATTGATAAACCTTAGGTCATCCACTTGAGGGAAATTTGCTACTGTCCTACAAAACTCTGCACTTGGAGGCCCAACAACGTCTACAAGAATAAAAGTTGCGTAGTAGACATCAAGCTCTTTTCTGGCGCCGTTGCTGGGGAGGTGAGTGCTTGAAGGTATATCTTTAGATCTTTCAGTTGAATCTTTTATTTTCTTGTTTTATCACTAGTTTGGTTTATAAAAAAAAACTACAAAAAATGGAATTGAGATTGCCTCACATGCTTTATCTTTATGAAGTCTTTCTTGAGAATAAGGATTCCGGTAATTGTGCTCAATTGCTAGAGGAAGAATTTAATAAAATGTTTAATGTGAGTTCCTTGAATGATGTGCATGATTGCAATGTTATTAGTATGTCTTATTTGAATATCCATGATGCTAATGATATGCAAAGCCATAAGCTTGGGGATGCTATGTTTGATGAAGATGATATTTTTAGTCCCCCAAGTTTTGATGAGCAAATTTATTATGATGAAAGTATGCCTCCTATTTATGATAATTCTATTGATTAAAGTAGGTTTGGAAGAGTGTCAACTCTAGGTACTAATGATCCCACTATTTTGGAGGGTGTTCAATCTTATTATAATGATAAAAGTGGATATGGAGAGGTCATGACTTTATTTAATGTTGATTCCACTATTTTGGAAGAGGTTTCAATTGACTATGATAAAAAAAAGTTGCTATCTATATGATTATTGTGATGACATGTATGCTATAAAGAATAATAATAACTATGAAACTTGTCATCGTGATTTTAATTTTCAATTGGATTATGCCAATCAAGTATCACATGATAGTTATTGCATTGAATTTGCTCCCACTATTATTGATGAGAATAAATTTGCTTATGTGGAGAGTAATAACATTTCTATGCTCGTAGGTCATGAAAAGAATGAATTATGTGAAAGTTATATTGTTGAATTTCTTCATGATGCTACTGAAAATTATTATGAGAGAGGGAGATATGCTTATATATATTTCAACAACATCAAGTTTCCTCTCTATGTGTTGAAAGTTTTGAAATTATACTTGTTTTGTCTTCCTATGCTAGTTGATTCTTGCTCTCATAAATTATTTGCTCACAAAATACCTATGCATAGGAAGTGGGTTAGGCTTAAATGTGCTAGTCATATGCTTCATGATGCTCTCTTTGTGTTTCAATTCTTTACTTTTATGCGAGCATCATTGAAATCATCATGCCTAGCTAAAAGGCATTAAAGAAAAGCGATTGTTGGGAGACAACCCAATATTTATCCCTACTGTTTTGTGTGTTCACATGATAAAGCTACTGTAGTAATCATGTTTTATATGTTTTCTTTCAATAATGTGCCAAGTAAGACCTTTGGGATAGTGTGGATACTTGTTGATTTGATTCTGTGCAAAAACAGAAACTTTTGCATCCAGTGCGGGAATTTCTATTCTGTACTGTAGTGTGAGACAATTCTGAAATTTTTACATAGTATTGGGTTACAAATTGTCTACGGTTTCCTAATTTTTCAGAATTTTTGGAGGTACAGAAGTATGGTTTTCAAATCGCTCACTACATGATGTTCTGTTTTTGACAGATTCTGTTTTCGGTGCATAGTTTGCTTGTTTTAGTGTTTCCATAGCTTATATTGAGTAATATAAATTATGGAAATGGTAGAATACAGTAGGAATTATGTGAGAACAATTATGAATCTTTTCTTGACAGTACATAAGTGGATGATTTATTTTTATCATACTAACCTATCTCACAAGTTCCGTTAAGTTTTGTGTGATTGAAGTTTTCAAGTTTTGGGTGAGATATCGATATAAGGAGAATAAGGAGTGGCAATAACCTAAGCTTGGGGATGCCCAAGGCACCCCAAGGTAATATTCAAGGAAGACCCAAGCGACTAAGCTCGGGGATGCTCCGGAAGGCAACTCCTATTTCGTGTTCAACACTATCGGTAACCTCACTTGGAGCTATATTTTTATTCGTCACATAATATGAGTTTTATTTATTTATATTTGCTTGATGTTATAAATAATCATGTTTTGCATCTTTTAATTCAATAAAATTCCAACTATAGCCTTTACCATGCTCAGTTTACAAATTTATGTGTTGTTGTTTGAAAACAGAAAGTTTTCTGTTATGTACAGAATATTCCTGAATATTCAGAACATGATAAAAATCTGAAATTTTTACACAACAAGCATGCATGAGTTCTCTGTCACTTGGCCATTTTTCAGAATTTTTGGAGTTAGGGAAGTATGAATTCTTATTCACCCTTTACAGACTGTTCTGTTTAGACAGATTTCGGTTATAGTTGCATTGTTTGCATATGTTGCTTGTTTATTAAATATGCAGAGGCATTTAGTATGCAATGTTTAATTATAATTTTAGTGATTTGTTACAGTAGAGAATGTTAAGGTGTTGAGTTGATTTATACTAACTTATCTAACGAGTTCTTGTTGAGTTTTGTGTGGATGAAGTTTTTAAGATTTAGGAGAAGCCATGATATGAGAGGAATTAAGGAGACACAAGAGCTTAAGCTTGGGGATGCCCAAGGCACCCCAATATAACATTCCAAGAAGTCGCAAGTAACTAAGATTGGGGATGCCCCGGTAGGCATCCCACCTTTCTTCATCAACACCTATCGGTTAGCCTAAGTTTTTACTTGTTCAAATGATATGTGCTATTCTTGGAGTGTCCTTTTATTTTCATTTTGTTTGCTATTTTAATAAAATTATCAGATCTAAAATCTTTATTTGGAGAGAGTCTTCACATAGCTACTTAATTGTTTAACTACTCATTGTTCTTCACTTATATCTTTTGGAGTAGTTTGTCATTCATTCTTGTGCTTCACTTATATCCTTTGAGTAAATTGTTGAATGAATTGAATATCATAAAGTTGAAATTATATGTGTTTCATATGCTTGTCCCATGGGGAGTAGTGACTTCACATAAAAGAAGTATAAGTGGTAAAATTTATTAAAAGTTAGCAAACACAGCATTGGTCACTTGAACAATTCGTGAAAGAATATTGAAGGAAGAGAGATTTCACATAAGTATACTATCTTGGACATCTTCTATGATTGTGAGCCCCCATTAATTATTTTCAACCCTGATCAAGTAGTTGATGTTGGACAAGGAAGACAACGTAATGGGTTATGTTTGTTTATATTCACATAGAAGTTATATGTTCTTTGATCCTCTAACATGTGGTGCTTGCCCCCTATCCTTTGCTAGCCAAAAATCCGCACTAAGTAGAGATACTACTTGTGCATCCAAAACCCTTGAACCCAGTTTCATGTCATGAGAGTCCACTATATCTACCTATGGATTGAATAAGATCCTTCAAGTAAGTTGTCATCGGTGCAAAAGCAATAAAAATTGCTTCTAAATATGTATGATCTTTTATTGTAAGTGAAAATAAGCTTTGTACGAACTTGTGATGGTGAAGAAATAAAAGTGACGGACTGCATAATAAAGGTTGCTATCACAAGGGGCAATATAAAGTGACGTTCCTTTGCATTAAGAGCTTGCACATCCAAAAATAAAAAGCGCATGACAACCTCTGCTTCCCTCTGCGAAGGGCATATCTTTTACTTTATGTATTTACTTTTATGAAAGAGTCAATAGTGTTCTTCTCTATTCCGTTTTTATTTTCTCTCTTGGCAAGCATCATGTGGTGGGGAAAGATCCAGGCACATATATCCAGTTGAATATAGGTGATCATGGGTTATTATTGTTGACTTTATCTATGAGATAAATAAGTTGGGAGGCAAAACATTAAGCCCCTATCTTCCTATGTGTTTGACTGAAATGGTTTGTTCTAAAAATATGCTTTAAGTGTCAGCAATCATGGAAGACTAAATAATAGTTGAGTATGTGGAATTTGCTAAATCAAAGCTCTTACATAGACCCTTCCTGGAAAAAAAAGATGAATTGCTATTGTTTGATGACTGAGAACATAGTTTGTTAGTTTTCAAGAAAGTTTATGATCTATACTTTAACATGTGAATAGCTTGCTACTTGATCATGAGAAGTTTTATGAGATGAGCTACTATCTATGATATATAATGATGCTAGAAAAAGTGTTTGAAATTATCATTGATCAAACTTATACACTATGCTAGCATTCACACTTCATAAATTATTTCTTTTATCATTTACCTACTCGAGAACGAGCAGGAATTAAGCTTGGGGATGCTGATACGTCTCCAACGTATCTATAATTTATGAAGTATCCATGCCATGTTTACAACAATTTTATATTGTTTTGGTATGATTTTATTAGAACTAACCCGGACTGACGCTGTTTTCAGCAGAACTACCTTGATGTTGTTTTTTGTGTAGAAATAAAAGTTCTCGGAATGGGCTGAAAATTTACGGTGATTTTGTGTGGACCAAAAGAGACCCCCGAAGCTTCGAGGAAGGACCAGAAGCCTCACGAGGAAGAGACAAGCCTGGGGGGCGCTCCCCCCCAGAGCGCGCGGAGCAGGCTTGTCGCTCCCTCGTGGGCCCCCTTGACGTGAAATCAACTCCAAAAATTCCTATAAATACCAAAAACCCCAGAAAGAAACCTAGAACTCCCATGCCACCGCCGCAAGCCTCTGTACCGAAGCGATCTCATCCGGAGCCCTGTTCCGGCACGCTGCCTGAGGGGGAAATCATCACCGGAGGCCATCTTCATCATCCCGGCGGTCTCCATGACGAGGAGGGAGTAGTTCACCCTCGGGGCTAAGGGTATGTACCAGTAGCTATGTGTTTGATCTCTCTCTCTCACTCATGTTCTTGATTTGGCACGATCTTGATGTACCACGAGCTTTGTTAATATAGTTGGATCATATGGTGTTTCTTCCCTCTCTATCTTCTTGTGATGAATTGAGTCTTTCCTTTTGAGGTTTCATTATTGTTGGATTGAATACTTTGGATTTGAGAACACTTGATGTATGTCTTGCATGTGGATATCCGTGGTGACAATGGGTTTTCTATTGATTCACTTGATGTATGTTTTGGTAATCAACTTGCGGATTCCCGTGACCTTGGGGTGATCTAGGCATAGGGGTTGGTTGCACATTTTCATCTTCTTTTCTCCGATAGAAACTTTGGGGTACTCTTTGAAGTTCTTTGTGTGGATTGAATAATATGAATCTGAAGTTGTTTGATGCATATCGAATAATCAACTCACGGATACTTGTGGTGACATTGGAGTATCTAGGTGACATTAGAGTTGGTTGATGCGTATCATATGGTGTTAATTTAGTACGAACTCTAGGGCTGTTTGTGACACTTATAGGGATGGCTCAATAGATTGATCGAAAAGGATAACTTTGAGGTCGTTTCTGATGGAAATATGCCCTAGAGGCAATAATAAAGTTGTTATTATTTTATATTTCCTTGTTCATGATAAAGGTTTATTATTCATGCTAGAATTGTATTGACCGGAAACTTAAATACATGTGTGAATACATAAACAAATACCGTGTCCCTAGTGAGCCTCTACTAGACTAGCTCGTTGATCAAAGATGGTTAAGGTTTCCTAACCATAGACATGAGTTGTCATTTGATAACGGGATCACATCATTAGGAGAATGATGTGATGGACAAGACCCATCCGTTAGCTTAGCATATGATCGTTCTGTTTATTGCTACTGCTTTCTTGAATGTCAAATACATGTTCCTCAGACCATGAGATCATGCAACTCCCGGATACCGGAGGAATACCTTGTGTGCTATCAAACGTCACAACGTAACTGGGTGATCATAAAGATGCTCTACAGGTATCTCCGAAGGTGTCCGTTGAGTTGGCATGGATCGAGACTGGGATTTGTCACTCCGTGTTTCGGAGAGGTATCTCTGGGCCCTCTCGGTAATGCACATCATAAGAAGCTTGCAAGCAAAGTGACTAAGGAGTTAGTTACGGGATGATGTATTACGAAACGAGTAAAGAGACTTGTCGGTAACGAGATTGAACTAGGTATGGAGATACCGACGATCGAATCTCGGGCAAGTAACATACCGACGGACAAAGGGAATTACGTATGTTGTCATTGCGGTTCGACCGATAAGATCTTCGTGGAATATGTAGGAACCAATATGAGAATCCAGGTTCCGCTATTGGTTATTGACCGGAGAGGCGTCTCAGTCATGTCTACATCATTCCCGAACCCGTAGGGTCCGCATGCTTAACGTTCGTTGACGATATAGTGTTATATGAGTTATGTGAATTGGTAACCGAATATTGTTCGGAGTCCCGGATGAGATCCCGGACGTCACGAGGAGTCTCGGAATGGTCGAGAGGTAAAGATTTATATATGGGAAGTCATATTTTGGGTTCCGGAAAAAGGTGCAGTTTTTTCGGTATTGTACCGGGAAGCTTTCAGAAGGTCCCGGAGGATTCCGGAGGGGTCCGGAAGTCCACAAGTGGGTCCACCACGTCCCAAGGGCTGGCATGGGCTAAGGGGAGGCGCCCTGGCCTTATTGGGCCAGGCGCACCAAGTCCTCAAAAGTCCACGCAGCTAGGGAAGGAAAAAGGGAGAGTCCTAGTAGGAATAGGATTGGACTTTTGAGTCCAAGTCCATGTGTGTACTATTCACGGTTACTGTTCATGTGGCACTATTCCTTCTACTCCAAGCCCCTACACATATATAAATAGAGGAGAGGGGGCGCCCCAAAGAAGACACAACATTGTCTTAGCCGTGTGCGGCGCCCCCCTCCACAGTTCCGTCCCTCGGTCATATTTTCGCAATGTTTGGGGGAAGCCCTGCGGAGATAGCATCATCATCACCGTCACCACACCGTCGTGCTGCCGGAACTCATCCACTACCTCGCTGTCTTGCTGGATCAAGAAGTCGAGGACGTCACCGAGCTGAACGTGTGCTGAACGCGGAGGTGCCGTACGTTCGGTACTTGGTCGGTTGGATCGTGAAGTTGTTCGACGACATCAACCGCGTTGTTCTAACGCTTCCGCTTACGGTCTACGAGGGTACGTAGACACACTCCCCCTCTCGTAGCTATGCATCTCCATGGATAGATCTTGCATGTGCGTAGAAATTTTTTTGTTTTCCATGCAACGTTCCCCAACAGTGGCATCATGAGCCAGGTCTATGCGTAGATGATATGCACGAGTAGAACACAAAGTGTTGTGGGCGGTGATGTTCATACTGCTTACCACCAACGTCTTATTTTGATTCGGCGGCATTGTGGGATGAAGCGGCCCGGACCAACCTTACATGTCCATGTGCATGAGACCGGTTCCACCGATTGACGTGCAACCAGTTTTGCATAAAGGTGGCTGACGGGTGTCTGTTTCTCCTACTTTAGTTGAATCGAATTTGACTACGGCCGGTCCTTGAAGAAGGTTAAAACAGCAAACTTGATAATTCATTGTTGTGGTTATTTTTCCGTAGGTACGAACGGTTCTTGCTAGAAGCCCGTAGCAGCCACGTAAAACTTGCAACAACAAAGTAGAGGACGTCTAACTTGTTTTTGCAGGGTATGCTTTGATGTGATATGGTCAAGACATGATGTGATATACGTTATTGTATGAGATGATCATGTTTTGTAATTTATCGGCAACCGGCAGGAGCCTTATGGTTGTCTCTTTATTGTATGAAATGCAAGCGCCATGTAATTGCTTTACTTTATCGCTATGCGTTAGCAATAGTTGTAGAAGCAATAGTTGGCGAGACGACCACGACGCAACGATGGAGATCAAGGTGTCGAGCCGGTGACGATGGAGATCATGATGATGCTTTGGAGATGGAGATCAAAAGCACAAGATGATGATGGCCATATCATGTTACATATTTTGATTGCATGTGATGTTTATCCTTTATGCATCTTATTTTGCTTAGAACGACGGTAGCATTATAAGATGATCCCTTCACTAAATTTCAAGATAAAAGTGTTCTCCCCGAGTATGCACCGTTGCTAAAGATCGTCGTTTCGAAGCACCTCGTGATGATCGGGTGTGATAGATTCTACGTTCACATACAACGGGTGTAAGCCAGTTTTACACAAGCAGAATACTTGGGTTAAACTTGACAAGCCTAGCATGTAAAAACATGGTCTCGGAACACTGGAGACCGAAAGGTCAAACATGAGTCATATAGTAGATATGATCAACATGGAGATGTTCACCATTGATGACTATCCCATCTCACGTGATGATCGGACATGGGCTAGTTGATTTGGATCATGTATCACTTAGTTAACTTGAGGGATGTTAATTTAAGTGGGAGTTCATTAGTAATTTGATTAATTGAACTTAATTTATCATGAACTTAGTCCTGATAGTCTTTGCAAATTATGTTGTAGATCAATAGCTCGCGTTGTAGCTCCCCAGTTTTTGATACGTTCCTTGAGAAAGCTTAGTTGAAAGATGATGGTAGCAATTACACGGACTGGGTCCGTAACTTGAGGATTATCCTCATTGCTGCACAGAAGAATTATGTCCTTGATGCACCGCTAGGTGACAAACCTGTTGCAGGAGCTGATGCAGACGTTATGAACGTTTGTCATACTCGATCTGATGACTACTTGATAGTTTAGTGCACCATGCTGTACGGCTTAGAATCGGGGCTTCAAAGACGTTTTGAACGCCATGGAACATAAGAGATGTTCCAAGAGCTGAAATTGGTATTTCATGCTCACGCCCGTGTTGAGAGTTATGAGATCTCTGACAAGTACTTTGCCTACAAGATGGTGGAGAATAGCTCAACCAGTGAGCATGTGCTCAGAATGTCTGGGTGCTACTATCGCTTGAATCAAGTGGGAGTTAATCTTCCAGATAAGAAAGTGATTGACAGATTTCTCCAGTCACTATCACCAAGCTACTAGAGCTTCGTGATGAAACTATAATATGCAAGGGACGACGAAAACGATTCCTAAGCTCTTCGCGATGCTGAAATCGGCGGAGGTAGAAATCAAGAAAGAGCATCAAGTGTTGATGGCTAATAAGACCACCAGTTTCAGGAAAAAGGGCAAGGGAAAGAAAGGGAACTTCAAGAAGAACGGCAAGCAAGTTGTCGCTCCCATGAAGAAGCCCAAAACTGGACCCAAGCCTGAGACTGAGTGCTTTGAGTGCAAAGGAAATGGTCACTGGAAGCGGTACTGCCCCAAATATTTGGCGGATAAGAAGGATGGCAAAGTGAACAAAGGTATATTTGATATACATGTTATTGATGTGTACATCACTAGTGCTCGTAGCAGCATCTGGGTATTTGATACCGGTTCCGTTGCTAATATTAGTAACTTGAAGCAAGAGCTGCGGAGTAACAGAGACTAGCTGAGGGCGAGGTGACGATATGTGTTGGAAGTGTCTCCAAGATTGATATGATCAATATCGACACGCTCGTAATACCTTCGGGATTAGTATTAAACCTAAATAATGGTTATTTGGTGCTTGCGTTGAGCATAAAACATTATATCTGGATATTGTTTATTGCAAGACAGTTATTCATTTAAGTAAGAGAATAATGGTTATTCTATTTATATGAATAATATCCCTCATGATCATGCACCCTTGTGAATGGTTTATTCTTGTTGAATCTCGATCATAGTGATACACATATTCATAATATTGATGCCAAAAGATGCAAAGTTGATAATGATAGTGCAACATACTTGTGGCACTGCCGTTTAGGTCATATTGGTGTAAAGCGCATGAAGAAACTCCATGCTGATGGACTTTTGGAATCTCTTGATTATGAATCATTTGATACTTGCGAACCATGCCTCATGGGCAAGATGACTAAAACTCCGTTCTCCGGAACAATGGAGTGAGCTAATGACTTATTGGAAATAATACATACCGATGTATGCGGTCCAATGAGTGTTGAAGCACGCGGCGGGTATCATTATTTTCTAACCTTCACAGATGATTTGAGTAGGTATGGGTATATCTACTTGATGAAACACAAGTCTGAAACATTTGAAAAGTTCAAAGAATTTCAGAGTGAAGTAGAGAATCATCGTAACAAGAAAATAAAGTTTCTACGATCTGATCGTGGAAGTGAATATTTGAGTTACGAGTTTGGCCTTCATTTAAGAAAATGTGGAATTGTTTCACAACTCACGCCACCTGGAACACCACAACGTAATGGTGTGTCCGAACGTCATAACCGTACTTTATTGGATATGGTGCATTCTATGATGTCTCTTACCGATTTGCCACTATCGTTTTGGGGTTATGCATTAGAGACAGCTACATTCACGTTAAATAGGGCACCGTCTAAATCAGTTGAGACGACACCGTATGAACTGTGGTTTGGCAAGAAACCTAAGCTGTCGTTTTTTAAAGTTTGGAGATGCGATGCTTATGTGAAAAAGCTTCAACCTGATAAGCTCGAACCCAAAGCGGAGAAGTGTGTCTTCATAGGATACCCTAAATAAACAATTGGGTACACCTTCTACCACAGATCCGAAGGCAAGATCTTTGTTGCTAAGAATGGGTCCTTTCTAGAGAAGGAGTTTCTCTCGAAAGAAGTGAGTGGGAGGAAAGTAGAACTTGATGAGGTAATTGTACCTTCTCTCGATTTGGAAAGTAGCTCATCAGAGAAAACCGTTCCCGTGATGCCTACACCAACAAGAGAGGAAGATAATGATAAAGATCATGAAACTTCAGATCAAGTTACTACTGAACTTCGTAGGTCGACCAGAGTACGTTCCGCACCAGAGTGGTACGGTAATCCTGTTCTGGAAGTTATGTTGTTAGACAACGGCGAACCTACGAACTATGAAGAAGCTATGATAAGCCCGGATTCCGACAAATGGCTTGAGGCCATCAAATCTGAGATAGGATCCATGTATGAGAACAAAGTGTGGACTTTGGTGGACTTGCCCGATGATCGGCAAGCCATTAAGAATAAATGGATCTTTAAGAGGAAGACAGACGATGATGGTAATATCACTGTCTACAAAGCTCGACTTGTCGCGAAAGGTTTTCGACAAGTTTAAGGGGTTGACTACGATGAGACTTTCTTACCCGTAGCGATGCTTAAGTCTGTCCGAATCATGTTAGCAATTGCCGCATTTTATGATTATGAAATCTGGCAAATGGATGTCAAAAATGCATTCCTTAATGGGTTTCTTAAAGAAGAAGTTGTATATGATGCAACCAGAAGGTTTTGTCGATCCTAAGGGTGCTAACAAAGTGTGCAAGCTCCAGCGATCCATCTATGGACTG
The DNA here is from genome assembly GCA_039707655.1 of Elymus sibiricus. Classification (NCBI taxonomy): domain Eukaryota; kingdom Viridiplantae; phylum Streptophyta; class Magnoliopsida; order Poales; family Poaceae; genus Elymus; species Elymus sibiricus. The sequence goes on from CM077666.1 coordinate 434,672,740, forward strand.
GTGCAAGCATCTCGGAGTTGGAATATACGCTTTGATGAGGTGATCAAAGCATATGGTTTGATACAGACTTACGGTGAAGCCTGTATTTACAAGAAAGTGAGTGGGAGCTCTGTAGCATTTCTAATATTATATGTGGATGACATATTGTTGATTGGAAATGATATAGAATTTCTGGATGGCATAAAAGGATACTTGAATGAAAGACCTCGGTGAAGCTGCTTATATATTGGGCATCAAGATCTATAGAGATAGATCAAGACGCTTGATAAGACTTTCAATGAGTACATACCTTGACAAGATTTTGAAGGAGTTCAAAATGGATCAGTCAAAGAAGGAGTTCTTGCCTGTATTGTAAGGTGTAAAGTTGAGTAAGACTCAAAGCTCGACCACGGCAGAAGATAGAGAGAGAATGAAAGTCATTCCCTATGCCTCAGCCATAGGTTCTATAATGTATGCCTTGCTGTGTACCACACCTAATGTGTGCCTTGCCACGTGTCTGGCAAAGGGGGTACAAGAGTGATCCAGGAGTGGATCACTGGACAGCGGTCAAAATTATCCTTAGTAACTAAAGGACTTAGGAAATGTTTCTCGATTATGGAGGTGATAAAGAGTTCGTCATAAAGGGTTACGTCGATGCAAGCTTTGACACCAATCTGGATATCTCTGAGTAGCAAACCGGATACGTATAATGGAGCAGTCATTTGGAATAGCTCCAAGTAAAGCGTGATAGCAACATCTACAGTATGACATAAGGATTTGCAAAGTACACATGGGTCTGAATATTGCAGACCCATTGACTAAAATTCTCTCTCACGAGCAAAACATGATCACACCTTAGAACTCTTTGAGTGTTAATCACATGGTGATGTGAACTAGATTATTGACTCTAGTGAACTCTTGGGTGTTAATCACATGGCGATGTGAACTAGATTATTGACTCTAGTGCAAGTGGGAGACTGATGGAAATATGCCCTAGAGGCAATAATAAAGTTGTTATTATTTTATATTTCCTTGTTCATGATAAAGGTTTATTATTCATGCTAGAATTGTATTGACCGGAAACTTAAATACATGTGTGAATACATAAACAAATACCGTGTCCCTAGTGAGCCTCTACTAGACTAGCTCGTTGATCAAAGATGGTTAAGGTTTCCTAACCATAGACATGAGTTGTCATTTGATAACGGGATCACATCATTAGGAGAATGATGTGATGGACAAGACCCATCCGTTAGCTTAGCATATGATCGTTCTGTTTATTGCTACTGCTTTCTTGAATGTCAAATACATGTTCCTCAGACCATGAGATCATGCAACTCCCGGATACCGGAGGAATACCTTGTGTGCTATCAAACATCACAACGTAATTGGGTGATCATAAAGATGCTCTACAGGTATCTCCGAAGGTGTCCGTTGAGTTGGCATGGATCGAGACTGGGATTTGTCACTCCGTGTTTCGGAGAGGTATCTCTGGGCCCTCTCGGTAATGCACATCATAAGAAGCTTGCAAGCAAAGTGACTAAGGAGTTAGTTACGGGATGATGTATTACGGAACGAGTAAAGAGACTTGCCGGTAACGAGATTGAACTAGGTATGGAGATACCGACGATCGAATCTCGGGCAAGTAACATACCGACGGACAAAGGGAATTACGTATGTTGTCATTGCGGTTCGACTGATAAGATCTTCATGGAATATGTAGGAACCAATATGAGCATCCAGGTTCCGCTATTGGTTATTGACCGGAGAGGCGTCTCAGTCATGTCTACATCATTCCCGAACCCGTAGGGTCCGCACGCTTAACGTTCGTTGACGATATAGTGTTATATGAGTTATGTGAATTGGTAACCGAATATTGTTCGGAGTCCCGGATGAGATCCCGGACGTCACGAGGAGTCTCGGAATGGTCGAGAGGTAAATATTTATATATGGGAAGTCATATTTTGGGTTCCGGAAAAAGGTGCAGTTTTTTCGGTATTGTACCGGGAAGCTTCCAGAAGGTGCCGGAGGATTCCGGAGGGGTCCGGAAGTCCACAAGTGGGTCCACCACGTCCCAAGGGCTGGCATGGGCTAAGGGGAGGCGCCCTGGCCTTATTGGGCCAGGCGCACCAAGTCCTCAAAAGCCCACGCAGCTAGGGAAGGAAAAAGGGAGAGTCCTAGTAGGAATAGGATTGGACTTTGGAGTCCAAGTCCACGTGTGTACTATTCACGGTTACTGTTCACGTGGCACTATTCCTTCTACTCCAAGCCCCTATACATATATAAATAGAGGAGAGGGGGTGCCCCAAAGAAGACACAACATTGTCTTAGCCGTGTGCGGCGCCCCCCTCCACAGTTCCGTCCCTCGGTCATATTTTCGCAGTGTTTGGGCGAAGCCCTGCGGAGATAGCATCACCATCACCGTCACCACACTGTCGTGCTGCCGGAACTCATCCACTACCTCGCCGTCTTGCTGGATCAAGAAGTCGAGGACGTCACCAAGATGAACGTGTGCTGAACGCGGAGGTGCCGTACGTTCGGTACTCGGTCGGTTGGATCGTGAAGTTGTTCGACGACATCAACCGCGTTGTTCTAACGCTTCCGCTTATGGTCTATGAGGGTACGTAGACACACTCCCCCTCTCGTAGCTATGCATCTCCATGGATAGATCTTGCATGTGCGTAGATTTTTTTTTTGTTTTCCATGCAATGTTCCCCAATAGTTTCATACCCTACAACAATTTCTATCTTATGTTCTCCGCTAATAGGAACTTTGGAGTGATTCTTTATCGCACATTGAGGGATTGTTATATGATTCAACTATGTTAGCACTGTTGAGAGATTGCACTAGTGAAAGTATGAACCCTAGGCCTTGTTTCTAAGCATTGCAATACCGTTTGTGCTCCGTTTTATCACTTGCTACCTTGCTATTTTTTTTATTTTCAGATTACAAAAACCTATATCTACTATCCATACTACACTTGTATCACCATCTCTTCGCCGAACTAGTGCACCTATACAATTTACCATTGTATTGGGTGTGTTGGGGACACAAGAGATTGCTTGTATTTGATTGCAGGGTTGTTTGAGAGAGACCATCTTCATCCTACGCCTCCCACAGATTGATAAACCTTAGGTCATCCACTTGAGGGAAATTTGCTACTGTCCCACAGATTGATAAACCTTAGGTCATCCACTTGAGGGAAATTTGCTACTGTCCCACAGATTGATAAACCTTAGGTCATCCACTTGAGGGAAATTTGCTACTGTCCTACAAAACTCTGCACTTGGAGGCCCAACAACTTCTACAAGAATAAAAGTTGTGTAGTAGACATCACTCAACGAATGTTATCCCTACTCATTGAATTATGTAAGCACGGGATGACTCTGCCTTCACCGCATTAATATAAATCATGAGCACCCCGGTGTCAAACCAAGCAATTGCATCATAATTTTTCACGCGCTTCAGCATTTTCAACTCCACTCGATACATGAGTGTGAGTCATGGACAAAGCACTACGGTGGAATAGAATGCGGTGGTAGAGATGTATAAGGGAAGTCAAAAGGAAGAAACTCTCGCATCAACTCGGTAGATCAATAGGCAATGGAGAGGCCTATCAATCGATATCAATGCGAGGAGTAGGGATTGCCATGCAACGGATGCACTAGAGCTATAAGTGTATGAAAGCTCAATGGAAACTAAGTGCGTGTGCATCCAACTTGCTTGCTCATGAAGACCTCGAGCATTTGAGGAAGCCCGTCATCGGAATATACAAGCCAAGTTCTATAATGAAAAATCCGCACTAGTATATGAAAGTGATAACTCAAGAGACTCTCTATATGAAGAACATGGTGGTACTCTAAAGCACAAGTGTGGTCAAAGGATAATAGCATTGTCCCTTCTCTCTTTTTCTCTCTTTTTTTAGAAAAATCTTATGGACCTCATCCCCTCATTTTGGAGGACTCATTAGTCTCCATCATTCTTTTCCTCACTGGGACAATGCTCTAATAATGATGATCATCACACTTTTATTTACTTACAACTCGATAAAACTAAAACAATATGACTCTATATGAATGCCTCTGGCAGTGTACCAGGATGTGCAATGATCTAGCGTAACATGTATTACAATGATGAACGGCAGTCTTGCCACAAATATCATGTCAGCTCTATATGATCATGCAAAGCAATATGATGATGAACAGACATGTCATAAGACGGAACGGTGGAAGTTGCATGGCAATATATCTCGGAATGGCTATGGAAATACCATGATAGGTAGGTATGGTGGCTGTTTTGCGGAAGATATAAGGAGGCTTATGTGTGATACAGCGTATCATATCACGGGGTTTGGATGCACCGGCGAAGTTTGCACCAACTCTCGAGGTGAGAAAGGGCAATGCACGGTACCGAAGAGGCTATCAATATGTGGAAAGGTGGGAGTGCTATATTTGTCCATGAACTCACATTAGTCATAAATAGCTCATATACTTATTGTGAAAGTTTTATTAGCCCTCAAAGCAAAGTACTACTCGCATGCCCATAGGGAGGAGGTTGGTAGGAGTTAACCATCGTGCACCCCCGATTTAGACAACACTCAAGGATTTCAATCAGACATAAAAATGCTCAAACTTCCCCACCATGCCATGACGGGCACTTAAATGAGTAGTGCATAACAAGCTTTAATATCGATATTTCTACTAACCAATGATCATGAACTAATACCCTTTCATATTACTACATCAATATAATTAAATCATACGCCTCATATTTAGTGATCTTCATGAAAGTTTTTATTATACCTATCATTGTTGGACTAGTCTTATAACCCGTGCATATTACCACTTCCTATTTAGGACTCTCAAAAAGATTTAAGTGAAGCATGAGAGTGCAATAATTTCTATAAAATATATAACCACCGCCATGCTCTAAGAATATAGGTGAAACACAAGAGCAACTGCATAGCTCAAAAGATATAAATGAAGCTCATAGAGTATTCTAATAAATTATGATGAATGTGTGTCTCAAAAGGTGTGTCCAGCAAACAATGATTGTGGCAAACTAAAAAGCAAAACAAAACTATGGCACAAGACAGTCCAAGTAAAACTCATATCATGTGATGAATAAAAATATAGCTCCAAGTAACATACCGATGAATTGTGGACGAAAGAGAGGATGCCATCCGGGGCATCCCCAAGCTTAGACGCTTGGGTCTTCCTTGAATATTACCTTGGGGTGCCTTGGGCATCCCCAAGCTTAGGGTCTTGCCGGTCCTTATTCCTTTACTCATCGTGATCTCACCCAAAACTTGAAAACTTCAGCAGATAAAACTCAACAGAAACTTCATGAGATCCGTTAGTATAATAAATCAAATCATCCACTTTAGGTACTGTTATAAACTCATTCATAATTAATCTTGCATAATACCTAATGTATTCTAACTTCTTCATGACTTATACCCCCCGATATAATCCATAAAATCATTAAAACAAGCACACTATGCAATAAAAACAGAATCTGTCTAAAACAGAACAGTATGTAATGACAGAATATTTATCCATACTTATATAACTCCAAAAATTCTGAAACTTTATTAAAACATAAGAAAATTGTATCCAAATAATGTGTAAAAATTTCAGATTTTTCTGACGTTCCAGTAGGAAATGTAAAATCAAATACTGGGAACAAAACTTTCTGTTTTAAAACAGCAACAATTATACTATCATTTAAATCATCCCAAAGGCATTACATGGCACAAACACTAATTAAAAGATAAAAACACAATCATTACAGTACCAATAATCATGTGACTCAATAAAAAATTTGCAATAAAGATAAATATTGGGTTGTCTCCCGACAAACGCTATTGTTTTATTCCCCTAGCTAGGCATAAGGCATTATTTCAAGTATTGTCATCTTTGTAATCCAATTCCTCAATTACACATCCAGAATTTCTAGGAGGTTTAGCAAACATATTTTTAATAATAACACTCCTAGGAACAAAGTTGAGGATTTTTTTTCCAGTAATATGTTCCTTTATCATATCAAGGAAGTTGGGGTGCACACTAATGATTTTAATTTCCTCCTTCCCTTTGCTAGAAGAAGCACCCTCATTTTTAGGAACATACATAGACTTAGCATTTTTATTCGTAGGAGTCCTTTCAATAGTTTGAATGGAAGAAAAAGCTGAACCCAGATTATTGATGATTTCTTCCAATTTATCAATTCTAGCAGGACTTTGTTCTACTCTCTCAATAACTATTGGTTCTTTCTCCTTTAGCGTCTTTAATGTGGTTCCTACTATTGACCCAAATTTAGTAACTTGATTATGGACCTACTTGTCTAAATTTTCAGTGTGTTTAATAGTAGGCATTTTATTCTCAATAGCTTCTAACCTCAGCATAACATGTTCCAGAGTCAATGTTTTTTCATTAATAGTAATAGGTGGTGATCCTACTAACTTTCACATAGCATTGAAAGCTTCCCAAGGGTGACTACTTAGAAAATTTCCTCCAGTAATAGTGTCTAGCACAAATCTATACCAAGTAGTAATACCCACATAAAAATTGTGAAGAAGAATGGTAGTGGATTGCTTACGAGTAGATCTATTTTGAGCATCGCAAATCCTATACCAAGCATCTTTTAAATTTTCTCCTCCCCTTTGTTTAAAATTAAGCACTTCATTTTCAGGGGTACAACTAACAAGTGAAGAACTAGCCATAGTGGCAAGACAAGCAAGCAAGCAAACAAACAAATTAAAATATTTTTGTGTTTTTGATTTTTTTAACGAGACTAATAAAAGCAACTAAAAAGTAGAACAAGAAAATGATAATGTGTATGTAGGAACCTGTAAGTGTTTGATGATGTCTCCCCGGCAACGGCGCCAGAAATTCTTTCTGCTACTCGTGAGCTACGTTGGGATTTTCCTCAAAGAGGAAGGGTGAAGCAATATAGTAGCGGATAAGTATTTCCCTCAGTAGAGAACCAAGGTTATCGAACCAATAGGAGAACCACGCAAACACCCATCAACAGTACCCGCACACACAAGAGCAAATACTTGCGCCTGCTACTTGTAGTCTGCGTTGGTATTTCCCCGAAGAGGAGAGGATGATGCAGTACAGTAGAGATAATTATTTCCCTCAGTTAAGAACCAAGGTTATCAATTCAGTAGGAGAACCAAGCAAAATTCTGTTAAGCACACCTGCACACACAAGAGCAAACACTTGCACCCAACGCAAATAAGAGGGTTGTCAATCCTCTTAGCGGTTATTTGCAAGGATTAAATCTTATCGAGGTAAATAGATAAACTAAATTACTAATAAAAATAAAAGTAAATAAATTGCGGCAAGGTATTTTTAGGTTTTTTGCATATGATAAAGTAGACCCGGGGGCCATAGTTTTCACTAGAGGCTTCTCTCTCGAACACATAGCATACGGTGGGTAGACAAATTATTGTTGGGCAATTGATAGAAAAGCAAATAATTATGACGGATTCATGGCAATGATCATGTATATAGGCATCACATCTGAGACAAGTAGACCGACTCCTGCCTGCATCTACTACTATTACTCCACCCATCGACCGCTATCCAGCATGCATCTAGGGTATTAAGTATGAAACAGAGTAACGCCTTAAGCAAGATGACATGATGTAGACAAAGTAAACTCAAGCAACATGATTAAACCCCATCTTTTTATCCTTAATGGCAACAATACAAATACATGTCATGTCCCCTTCTGTCACTGGGATTGAGCACCGCAAGATTGAACCCATCACAAAGCACCTCTCCCATTGCAAGATAAATCAATCTAGTAGGCCAAACCAAATCGATCGATCAGAGAGAAATACAAAGCTATAATAATCCTGCATAAAAGAGTTCAAAGAAGACTCAAATATTTCTCATGAATAATCTGATCATAAACTAACAATTCATCGGATCCCAACAAACACACCGCAAAAGAAGATTACATCGTATAGAACTCCAAGAACATCGAGGAGAACATGGTATTGAAGATCAAAGAGAGAGAAGAAGCCATCTAGCTAATAGCTATGGACCCATAGGTCTGTGCTGAACTACTCACCCATCATCGGAAGGGCAGCAGGGTTGATGAAGAAGCCCTCCGTGATCGATTCCCCCTCTGGCAGGGTACCGGAAAAGGCCTCCAGATGGGATCGCGAAAGAACAGAGGCTTGCGGTGGCGGAAAGGTTTCTCTTCTGGCTCTTTGTTGGTTTTGGAATATTTGGGAATTTATAGCGTTGGAATTAGGTCAAGAGGTGCCACGAGGGGCCCACAAGCCTGGGGGGCGCGCCCTACCCCCTGGGCACTGCTACTTGTAGTCTGCGTTGGTATTTCCCCGAAGAGGAGAGGATGATGCAGTATAGTAGAGATAAGTATTTCCCTCAGTTAAGAACCAACGTTATCAATCCAGTAGGAGAACCAAGCAAAATTCCGTTAAGCGCACTTGCACACACAAGAGCAAACACTTGCACCCAACGCAAATAATAGGGTTGTCAATCCTCTTAGCGGTTATTTGAAAGGATTAAAACTTATCGAGGTAAATAGATAAACTAAACTACTAATTAAAATAAAAGTAAATAAATTGCAGCAAGGTATTTTTTGGTTTTTTATATAATAAAGATAGACCCGGGGACCATAGTTTTCACTAGAGGCTTCTCTGTTGAGCTTATAAACATACGGTGGGTAAACAAATTACTGTTGGGCAATTGATAGAAAAGCAAATAATTATGACGGATTCATGGCAATGATTATGTATATAGGCATCACGTCCGAGACAAGTAGACCGACTCCTGCCTGCATCTACTACTATTACTCCACCCATCGACCGCTATCCAACATGCATCTTGGGTATTAAGTGTGAAACAGAGTAACACCTTAAGCAAGATGACGTGATGTAGAGAAGCAAATTCAAGCAATGTGAATAAACCCCATCTTTTTATCCTTAATGGCAACAATACAAATATGTGTCATGTCCCTTTCTGTCACTGGGATTGAGCACCGCAAGATTGAACCCATCACAAAGCACCTCTCCCATTGCAAGATAAATCAATCTAGTAGGCCAAACTAAACCGATAGATCGGAGAGAAATACAAAGCTATAACAATCATGCTTAAAAGAGTACCGGAAAAGGCCTCCAGATGGGATCGCGGAAGAACAGAGGCTTGTGGTGGCGGAAAGGTTTTCTCTTCTGGCTCTCTGGGGTTTTCCCAATATTTGTGAATTTATAGAAGTGGAATTAGGTCAAACGGAGTCACGTGGGCCCCACAAGGTAGCACGGCGCCCCCCCGGGGTGCGCCCTAGTGCCTTGTGAAGCCTCCGTGAGGCTTCTGGCCTCCTCTTGAAGCTTCCCAAGTTTCTTTTGTCCAGAAAAAATCTCCAAAAAGTTTCGTGGCATTTGGACTTCATTTGGTACTGTTTCTCTGAAAAGTCAAAAACAAGCAGAAAACAACAATTGGCACTAGGCACTGGGTTAATAGGTTAGCTCCAAAAAATGATATATAATTGCATATAAAAACATGCAAGAATTATAATATAATAGCATGGAACAATATAAAATTATAGATACGTTGGAGAAGTATCAGGCGCGCCCTCCAGGCTTGCCGCCTCCTCGTGGCTCTTCTGCTTTTCTCCCGAAGCTTCCTGGGTCTCTTCTAGTCCAGAAAAAATTAATCCAAAGTTTTTTTCTAGTTTGGACACTTTTTGATAATGATTTTCTGAAAAGGAAAAAACAAGCAGAAAACAGCAACTGGCACTGGGCACTGGGTTAATAGGTTAGTCCCAAAAAATGATATATAATGGCATATAATTGCATATAAAACATCCAAGATTGATACTATAATAGCAAGGAACAATAAAAAATTATAGATACGTTGGAGACGTATCAAGCATCCCCAAGCTTAATTCCTGCTCGTCCTCGAGTAGGTAAATGATAAAAACAGAATTTTTGATATGGAATGCTACCTATCATGTTTCATCATGTAATCTCTCTTACGGTATGAATAATGAGATCCGAATGATTCAAAGCAATAGTCTATAATTTGATATAAAGACATCAATACTCAGGCATACTAATAAACAATCATGTCTTTCAAAATAAAAATGCTAAAGAACGTTATCCCTACAAAATCATATAATCCTGTCATGCTCCATCTTCTTAGCACAAAGTATTTATCATGAACTACCCCGATAACAAGCCGAGCAATTGGTTCATACTTTTTAACGTGCTTCAGCTTTTTCAACTCCCACGCAATACATGAGCGCAAGCCATGGATATAGCACTATGGGTGGAATAGAGTGTGGTGGTAGAGATAAATAAGAGAAGTCAAAAATAAGAAGATAGTCTCACATCGACGAGGCTAATCAACGGCCTATGGAGATGCCCATCAATTGATGTCAATGCGAGGAGTAGGGATTGCCACGCAACAGATGCACTAAGAGCTATAAGTGTATGAAAGCTCAACATGAAAACTAAGTGGGTGTGCATCCAACTTGCTTGCTCATGAAGACCTCGGGAATTTGAGGAAGCCCATCATCGGAATATACAAGCCAAGTTCTATAATAAAAAATTCCCACTAGTATATGAAAGTGACAAAATAGGAGACTCTCTATATGAAAAACATGGTGCTACTCTGAAGCACAAGTATGGAAAAAGGATAGTAACATTGCCCCTTCTCTCTTTTTCTCTCATTTTTTTCGTGGGCTCTATTTGGCCTCTTTTTTTTCATCCGGAGTCTCATCCCGACTTGTGGGGGAATCATGGTCTCCATCATCCTTTCCTCACTAGGACAATGCTCTCATAATGATGATCATCACACTTTTATTTACTTACAACTCAATATTACAACTCGATACTAGAACAAAAATATGACTCTATATTAATGCCTCTAGCAGTGTACTAGGATGTGCAATGATGCTAGCGTAACATGTATAAAAATGATGAACGGTGGCTGAGCCACAAATACTATGTCAGCTATATGATCATGCAAAGCAATATGGCAATGACGATGTGTGTCATAAAAACGGAACGGTGGAAGTTGCATGGCAATATATCTCGGAATGGCTATGGAAATGCCATGATAGGTAGATATGGTGGCTGTTCTGAGGAAGATATAAAGAGGCTTATGTGTGATAGAGCGTATCATATCACGGGGTTTGGATGCACCGGCGAAGTTTGCACCAACTCTCGATGTGAGAAAGGGCAATGCACGGTACCGAAAGGCTAGCAAATTGCGGAAGGGTGACAGTGCGTATAATCCATGGACTCACATTAGTCATAAAGAACTCACATACTTATTGCGAAAGTTTATTAGCCCTCGAAGCAAAGTACTACTACGCATGCCCCTAGAGGGATAGATTCGTAGGACAAGGTCCATCGCTCGTCCCCGACTGCCACTCATAAGGTAGACAATCAACAATAAATCATGCTCCAACTTCTTAGCATAACGACAGATCACACATGCATGCTTCGGGAATCACAAACCTTAACGCCAATATTCTTACTAAACCACAATCATCTACTAATACCTCCCACATATTACCATCTTAATATCGCAAAACTATTGCAAGGAATCAAACTTATCATATTCGGTGATCTACATGAAAGTTTTTATTATATCCCTCTCGAATACCTATCATATCAGGACCAAATTCATAACCTATGCATATTACCATTGCGATTCATTAGACTGTCAAAAAGATATAAGTGAAGCATGAGAGTGCAATTATTTCTTTAAAGTATAACCGTGGCACCCCGGCTCAGAGAACCGGTTTACCAGTGTTTCCAACCCAGAGATCATGTCTTCTGGAAACACACAACAACTTGGAACAGAACTGAACTGAACTTTATTGAAATATCTCGACTACAAGCTCATAATTTACATCGATAGCGAGGCCAAAAGCACTGCACGAGTTGAGACAATATCTACATTATTTATGGAACATAGCAGGGCCTCGACACTACTGGATAGAACTACGGCGTAGCGGAACATAGCGCGGAAAACTCCATCCACAGGGACACTGCTGTGGACACGGCCTAGTTAGCGTAGCATGAACCATCGGGACCTCCGTCCTCGGCTTCTCCTGCATCTGGCATGATACGCCAGGTGAGTACTTGGAATGTACTCGCAAGCTCATGGCAACCAAAACAATGCAGCAAACAATAGCATGGCAATTAACATATTAAATACTGGGTTGCTGACTACCACCAACTTACTCTCGTCTGGGTTGTCCCACAACCCTCGGAACGCTCATAAACCACTGAGCACTTCCGAACATAAGACAAGTTCTTCCATCATTATTATCAGTATTACGGTTGATCATCCCGTGGCCTAGTACGGACTATCCAATACCGTGGACGCGGCTATTCAAATAGATTCTTACACTCTGCAGAGGTTGCGCACTTTACCCACACTATGGAGCTCCTGGCCTCGTGCTCCCATTCGGGTGGACCGGTGCTGCTCCAACGAAACCTGCCTGACCCGTGACTCCTCTATCGTACCACCGACAATCATACCCTCCCAGGGTCATGTCCTGGGTGGCCCCTGTGTCACCCCGTGACACCTGCCACCGTCGTGGCCAAACTAAACTGTCCCAAACAGGGACGCCGGCAAAACAACTCAACTGGGCTCAAAGGATTATCGTCGTCTACCTGATCAGGGCAGCACGCACGCATAACCCTCCCTAGTTTGGTGGTACCGATAAAAGAGCACAAAGCCAGACCAAGACAAGGCCGTCCCATACCGGCAATTGTGGCTGCACGGATGAGTCCGGATAGGTGACACTAGATTAACCAATTAGGTTTAGTGTTAACTAGAATTTAACAAGCATGGGTATTTATCATATTTAACTTAACGTGGCAGTAACTAGGCATTCAAATAATTTACTATGAATTTCACATGCTAAAATAATGCATATAATTCAATTAAATAACCAACACTATTGAAATGCTTCATGAAATGGATGACATGGCTTGCCTTGCTCTGTTGGGTTGTCCACAAACTCCTGGGCTTCAAATCCAAAAGAATTTCCTTCTGAAAATATTTTAAAAATACAATTGAAAATGTCACATACTACTATTCTGTGCACCAGAAATTCTGTGAGCATGAGAAAAATTACCAAAATTTGCCAGAAAATAGAGGAGCTCAAGACAAACCCAATGCAAAAAGAATCAATTGATTTGGACTTATGGATAAAAAGTTATGGATGGTCAAAGTTACTGGTCAAATCTGGAATTAAAACAGAAAATAGAAAATCCAGCAGCGGGCCACGTCGAAGGCGTATTCCGCCAGGGCGCCTCCACTTACCGCTTCGGCGTTCCACTGACGAATGGGCCCCGCTGTCAGATTCAAATGGGGAGAGAGGGAACACAGAGATGCGGGGCTCCGGCGACGGTCGCCGGCGATGCAGTCGGCGGCGAGGTCCGGCGACTACAGGGATGGAAAGAGCTCACCGAGGCGAACACGCACGTACCAGTAGCGCGACAAGAGATGGTCGGACGGCGTCGTCCCCTTCCTCTCCGGCGGCGGCGGCGCTCGGGTGTCGTCGGAGACGGTGATTCCAGTGGAGATTCGGTCAGGCAAGAGGTCGGGCGTGGTCAGTGGAGTGAGCTGAGCTCGATGGTGGAGTCAGTGGAGTTCGGGGAGGAGTAGAACGGCGAGGTGGCTGGGCTCGGGTCGCGGCGGATCTCCGGCGAGATGCGAGGCCAGAGGGCCTCTCGGCCTTGGCTCGGGGCTCGGGAGCTCGATTGGGAGGTGGTGGAGGTCGATGGAGAGCTGGGAGGGCCGGGTGTTGCTTTATATAGGCGAGGGGCGAGCTCTCTGGAAGCGGCGGGGCTCGGGCCACATCGCCGGCGCCAGTACGCCGCGCTGGCTGGCTGGTTGCGAGCGACGGGATAGGAGAGGACAGAGGAGAGTTATGGCGCTGGTGGCGGCTAGCGGAGCAAGACGACGAGCAGCAGGCCACAGTGCGGGCACGGGCGGCACAGTGCCCGGGTGCCGTGGCGGCCGGCGAGAGCTTCTCCGGCGAGGGGAAGGATCCAAGACGGCCAGGTGGACGGAGAGGAGCTAGTCGGCGCACTGAGACAAGCTACGGCGACGCGAGGCAGTCAGACGCGACTCGTCAGACACGGGCGCGGTGCAGAGCGTGTGGTTTGGCATGCCACTGCCGTGATCACCACGGGCATTGGTGTCTAGAGGCCACGCGAGCCTAGCGTTTCTTGTCCAGCACGTCGACCCTCGATCACTTAGTCCCCATATGCCTCTGGTTCGACTAGATTCACTCTGACGCGGAGTGTAGCTTCAGCTACAGTTTCTGACAGAAAACTTGAGAGGGATCTAGAGGAGAGGTGAGCTGGAGATGGAGCCAGTGGAGATGTCTGGGATGATCTATCTTGGAAGGACTCCAAGCTGGCCAAGTTTGAGAAAATTTCATCAAGATTTGAATATAGTTCATTAAGAAGTGTGGTTACTGGAACAGAAGCTAGATGAGCTTGTAGCACTCATCTGGCTGATTTGCTGGAGCTGAAAATTGGTGTAGGAGGGTTATTTGGTGGATAGAAGATGTCCTGAAAATTTCATCTCAATTGGATACCTCTAGCTGGCACTTCCTTCACAGAGGTTTCAATTGAACAGAAACTTGGCAGAATATTGCTGGAGAAAATTTGTACTAGGCAGGATGATATTTTTGGATATTGTGGCAAGATAGGTTCCCTAGTAGCTCAAGGAATTTTCTGGGAATTTTTTGAGTTGGGAAAATATGAGTTGCTTCACAAATGGCCAGTGTTGTCCAGAAGACAAATGGAGTTTTCTGGACTAAATTTTGTACTGGACCATGAAATGTTTTTGAAGATTGTGGGAGTAGATGATGACCAGAAGGTGTGGGATTAATTTGGGATTTTTCTGATCACCAGAACTATAGGTTGCTTTGTAACCCATAGTGATGACAGATTTTCACAAATGAAGAAAATGAATAATTGGGGAAGATGGAGAATTAGAATTTGATCCAGAAGGTGAGTGACAAGATTTTGGCAAGATGCTGAGGGCTTTGGGTCATTGAGAGCAATTCATAAGTCCAAAGTCAACTGAAAAGGTTCAAAATCCAACCAAATTGCAAATAAAGCCAGAAAGATTTTGAAAAGAAAAAGTTGCCAAAAACTAGGGTGTCACAATAACCACCGCCGTGCTCTAAAATATATAAGTGAAGCACTAGAGCAACTGCCTAGCTCAAAAGATATAAGTGAAGCACATAGAGTATTCTAACAAATCACGAATAATGTGTGTCCCTCTCAAAAAGGTGTGTTCAGCAAAGATGATTGTGACAAACTAAAAAGAAAACAAAAGCAAACAAACTATATCACAAGACGCTCCAAGTAAAACACATATCATGTGATGAATAAAAATATAGCTCCAAGTGAGTTACCGATAGATTGTAGACGAAAGAGGGGATGCCTTCCGGGGCATCCCCAAGCTTAGACGCTTGAGTCTTCCTTGAATATTACCTTGGGGTGCCTTGGGCATCCCCAAGCTTAGGCTCTTGCCGCTCCTTATTCCTTTATCCATCGTAGTCTCACCCAAAACTTGAAAACTTCAGCACACAAAACTCAACAGAAACCTCGTAAGATCCGCTAGTATAACAAATAAATCTTTAACTATAGGTACTGTTGTAAATTGATTCATATTTAATAGGCATAATGCTTCTGTACTCCAACTTCTCCATGACTCATACCCCCCGATACGATCCATAGATTCATCAAAATAAGCAAACTATGCAAGAAAAACAGAATCTTTCCAAAATAGTACAGTCTGTAAAGATCTGAATTATGGTCATACTTATGTAACTCCAAAAATTCTGAAAAATTAGGAAAACATGGGCAATTCATATATAAATACTGTGTAATAAATTAAGAAGGTTATGACACTCCAGCAAAAATTATAAATTCCAGCACTGGATGCAAAAGTTTCTGTTTTCAAACAGCATCTATCATACTATCTTCCAAATCATCCCAAAGGCATTACTTGGCACAAACACTAATTAAAACATAAAAACACAATCATAACAGAGGCTATAATCATGCAAACACTCAAAAATAGAAGGTAAAAGCAAAAAATTATTTTATTCATTGGGTTGCTTCCCAAGAAGCGCTATTGTTTTATGCCCCTAGCTAGGCATAATGCATAGTTTCAAGTGTTGTCATCCTTGGTTTCCAACTCCTCAATCACACATCCATTTTTTCTAGTAGATTTAACATAGGAGTTTCTCATCATCACACTTCTAGGCACAAAATCAAGAATTTTACATTTATGGATAGGTTCCTTAACTACATCAATGAAATTGGGGTGCACGCTGATCATTTTAAGATTCTCACTCCCTTTACCAGAGGTAGCACCCTTGACCTTAGGAACATATATAAACTTGCAATTTTTATTTGGAGGAGTCCTATCAATGTTTTTAGCGGAGGAAAAGGCAGAACCTAAGTTATTGATAATCTCTTCCAACTTGTCAATTCTAGCGGGGCTCTAAAAGATATAAGTGAAGCACTAGAGCAACTGCCTAGCTCAAAAGATATAAGTGACGCATATAGAGTATTCTAACAAATCATGAATAATGTGTGTCCCTCTCAAAAAGGTGTGTTCAGCAAAGATGGTTGTGAAAAACAAAAAATTAAACAAAAGCAAACAAACTATATCACAAGACGCTCCAAGTAAAACACATATCATGTGATGAATAAAAATATAGCTCCAAGTGAGTTACCGATAGATTGTAGACGAAAGAGGGGATGCCTTCCGGGGCATCCCCAAGCTTAGATGCTTGAGTCTTCCTTGAATATTACCTTGGGGTGCCTTGGGCATCCCCAAGCTTAGGCTCTTGCCGCTCCTTATTCCTTTATCCATCGTACTCTCACCCAAAACTTGAAAACTTCAGCACACAAAACTCAACAGAAACCTCGTGAGATCCGTTAGTATAACAAACAAATCTTAAACTTTAGGTACTATTGTAAATTGATTCATATTTAATATTGGCATAATGCTACTGTACTCCAACTTCTCCATGACTCATACCCCCCGATACGATCCATAGATTCATCAAAATAAACAAACTATGCAACAAAAACAGAATCTGTCTAAAACAGAACAGTCTGTAAAGATCTGAGTTAACGTCATACTTCTGTAACTTCAAAAATTCTGAAAAATTAGGAAAACTTGGACAATTTATATATAAATATCGTGTAAAAAATTCAGATGGTTCTGACATTCGAGCAAAAAACCAAAATTCCAGTACTAGACGTAAAAGTTTTTGTTTTCAAACAGCATCAATTATACTATCTTCCAAATCATCCCAAAGGCATTACTTGGCACAAACACTAATTAAAACATAAAAATACAATCATAACAGAAACTATAATTGTGTAAACACTCAAGAACAGAAGGTAAAAGCAAAATTTTATTTTATTCATTGGATTGCCTCCCAACAAGCGCTATTGTTTTATGCCCCTAGCTAGGCATAATGCATAGTTTCAAGTGTTGTCATCCTTGGTTTCCAACTCCTCAATTACACATCCATTTTTTTCTAGTAGATTTAACATAGGAGTTTCTCATCATCACACTTCTAGGCATAAAATCAAGAATTTTGCTTTTATGGATAGGTTCCTTTATTATATCAATGAAATTGGGGTGCACGCTAATCATTTTAAGATCCTCGCTCCCTTTACTAGAGGTAGCACCCTTAACCTTAGGAACATATATAAACTTGCAATTTTTATTTGGAGGAGTCCTATCAATGTTTTTAGCGGAGGAAAAAGCGGAACCTAAGTTGTTGATAATCTCTTCTAACTTGTCAATTCTAGCGAGGCTTTGTTCTATTCTTTCGTTAATTATCGGTTCCTTTTCCTTTAAAGTTTTCAAAGCAATTCCCACCTTAGAACCAAATTGAGTAATATGATTTTGGACCTTTTTATCTAAATTTTCAAGATGTTAAATAGTAGGCATCTTATTTTCTATAGCTTCTAACCTTTGCATAACATACTTCAAAGTCAATGCCGTTTCATTAATAATGATAGGGGTGAACCAACAAAATTTGCCATAGCATAGAAAGCATCCAAAGTGGGACACATCAAGAAATTCCCTCCGGTAATAGTGTCAAGCACAAATCTATACCAAGTAGTAATTCCCACATAATTTTTTTGAAGAAGAACGGTAGTGGACTGCTTACGAGTTGATCTATTTTGAGCATCGCAAATCCTATACCAAGCATCTTTTACATTTTCTCCTCCCCTTTATTTAAAATTAATCACTTCATTTTCAGGGGTAATAGTAACAAGCGAAGAACTAGCCATAGTGGTGAAGCAAACAAGCGAACTAGTAAAAAAGCAAATAAAAAATAATTTTGTGTTTTTGTAAAAAAAAATTAGAAGTGGGGGAGATGAAAACGAGAGGCAAATGCAAATAAAAGGCAAATAAAGTAAATGCAAGTAGATGATAGTTTGTGCGAAGGTACTTGGTAATTTTGATGATGTCTCCCCGGCAACGGCGCCAGAAATTCTTCCTGCTACTTGTAGTCTGCGTTGGTATTTCCCCGAAGAGAAGAGGATGATGCAGTACAGTAGAGATAAGTATTTCCCTCGGTTAAGAACCAAGGTTATCAATCCAGTAGGAGAACCAAGCAAAATTCCGTTAAGCGCACCTGCACACACAAGAGCAAACACTTGCACCCAACGCAAATAAGAGGGTAGTCAATCCTCTTAGCGGTTATTTGCAAGGATTAAATCTTATCGAGGTAAATAGATAAACTAAATTACTAATAAAAATAAAAGTAAATAAATTGCAGCAAGGTATTTTAGGTTTTTTATATATGATAAAGTAGACCCGGGGGCCATAATTTTCACTAGAGGCTTCTCTCTCGAACACATAGCATACGGTGGGTAGACAAATTACTGTTGGGCAATTGATAGAAAAGCAAATAATTGTGACGGATTCATGGCAATGATCATGTATATAGGCATCACGTCCGAGACAAGTAGACCGACTCCTGCATGCATCTACTACTATTACTCCACCCATCGACCGCTATCCAGCATGCATCTAGGGTATTAAGTATGAAACAGAGTAACGCCTTAAGCAAGATGACATGATGTAGACAAAGAAACTCAAGCAATATGATTAAACCCCATCTTTTTATCCTTAATGGCAATAATACAAATACATGTCATGTCCCCTTCTATCACTGGGATTGAGCACCGCAAGGTTGAACCCATCACAAAGCACCTCTCCCATTGCAAGATAAATCAATCTAGTAGGCCAAACCAAATCGATAGATTGGAGAGAAATACAAAGCTATAATAATCATGCATAAAAGAGTTTAGAGAAGACTCAAATATTTCTCATGAATAATCTGATCATAAACTCACAATTCATCGGATCCCAACAAACACACCGCAAAAGAAGATTACATCGGATAGAACTCCAAGAACATCGAGGAGAACATGGTATTGAAGATCAAAGAGAGAGAAGAAACCATCTAGCTACTAGCTATGGAATCGTAGGTCTGTGGTAAACTACTCACACATCATCGGAAGGGCAGCAAGGTTGATGAACAAGTCCTCCGTGATCGATTCCCCCTCCGGCAGAGTACCGGAAAAGGACTCCAGATGGGATCATGAAAGAACAAAGGCTTGCGGCGGCGGATAGGTTTTCTCTTCTGGCTCTCTGTTGGTTTTGGAATATTTGGGAATTTATAGCGTTGGAATTAGGTCAAGAGGTGCTACGAGGGGCCCACAAGCCTGGGGGGCGCGCCCTACCCCCCTGGGCGCGCCCTCCAGGCTTGCCGCCTCCTTATGGTTGTTCTGGTCTTCTCCCAAAGCTTCCTGGGTCTCTTCTGGTCCAGAAAAATTAATTGAAAGTTTTTTTCTCGTTTGCACACTTTTTGATAATGATTTTCTGAAAAGGCAAAAACAAGCAGAAAACAACAACTGGCACTGGGCACTGGGTTAATAGGTTAGCACCAAAAAATGATATATAATGGCATATAATTGCAAATAAAACATCCAAGATTGATACTATAATAGCATGGAACAATAAAAAATTATAGATACGTTGGAGACGTATCAGCGCCCAACGCGGGCAAGAGGGTTGTCAATCCCCTTGAACTCGTTAATTGCAAGGATCAACTCTGATAGTGGTAGATAGGTAAATTGCAAGGTAAAATAAAAGAAGTAAAATCGCAGCAAGGTGATGTTTGTTTTAGTAATATGATTAAAGTAGACCCGGGGGGCCATAGTTTTCACTAGAGGCATCTCTCTCATAAGAATAGCATACAGTGGGTAGACAAATTACTGTTGGGCAATTGATAGAAAAGCGCATAGTTATGACGCTATTCTTGGCATGATCATGTATATAGGCATTACGTCCGTGACAAGTAGACCGACTCCTGCCTGCATCTACTACTATTACTCCACCAATCGACCGACTCCTACCTGCATCTATGATATTAAGTTCATGACAAACAGAGTAACACTTTAAGCAAGATGACATAATGTAGATAGAATAAAACCAAGCAATATGATTAAACCCCGTCGTTTTCTCCTTAGTAGCAACAATACAATATGTGCCTTGCTTCCCCTGCTGTCACTGGGTGCGGACACCGCAAGATTGAACCTACTACTATGCACCACTTCCACAGAAGATCAATGAATCAACTTGGCCAAAGAAAACCCATAGATCGGAAAGCATTACATAGCTATAACAATCATACATAATAAAGTTCAAAAAATACTCAATTACTTTCAATGAATAATCTGATCATAAACCCATAATTCATCGGATCCCAACAAACATACCTCAAAAAAAGATTACATCGAATTGATCTCCAAAGAGAACCACTACAGGAATCAGGAAACTTGCCATCTGTGAGCTCTTTGTCGTCAGCTTTTAGTCGGGGATGACGGCAAAGACCACTCTATGCCGTCTGCTGCTGACGGCAAAGAATGGCTGGCGGCAAAGTAGAGAAAAACAGATGGCAAAGTTCTACTGTCGGCAAAGACACGCTTTGCCGTCTGTTTTTTAATTGGTAGACGGCAAAGCATACTTTGCCATCTGCCAATTAAAAAACAGACGGCAAAGACTGTTTTCAGAATGATTGTAGTTATTTAATTTTATGAAACGCAAACAAATTCTAAAAACATGAAATTTGGCATGCTATTGGTTTATGAATCCAGAAGGGCATGCAAAAAGTTTCAAAATATTTCATCAAATTAAACATAGTTAATCTATCGAAATAAAAAGATAAAGAAACACAAACGAAATGGGGGCTTTCTATTGGCTGACCACCCCATCACCTGGATCGATGACGTGGATGGTTGGGCCAGCCACCCACTCGCCCCGCTACCTTATCCTCTCCAGTCTCCACCCAATCGCTCATCTCACTCCTCGTCTGTTCCACCTCTGTCTCTCTCTTCTCTCGTTGAACCAGCGTGCCGCCGTCGCTCGCCCTACCAGCTGTTGCTGCTCAGCGCTCACCTCCACCAGCGGTTGCCGCTGCCGCTTGTCGCTCGCCTCGCCGGCCTCTCTCCGCCGCACACTACAAGGATTCTGGTTTATTACAACAAAATTTATTGCTACATCTATCTTCTGTTGCAATAAAACGCAATATCACCACAAATTTCCCGGTTGTGGTTATATAATGCACATGTTGCCACAACTGAGTTTGGTCGTGATAAATACCCATTTTGTTGCAATAGAGACCCCATACTACAACAAACTGCACCGCCGTTGCAATATGGTAGCGATATTGCGACAAACAAGTTCCGTTGCACGAGACAGTCATTTTGTTGTAATATAGACTAGGTATTTCAACGGAATAGCTATTTGTGGTAATATTCGGGAAGATATTGCGACATCTGTGGACCGTTGCGTTAGTTCCAAATATTGCTGCAAAAATTTGGCTAACTATTACAACAAAATACGTACTGGTCGCAATAGAGCAGACAGACATCATTTTTTGTCTTGCAAGCATACACATGGCTATGCAGAAAACATTTTTGTCTTTGCTCCTGAGTCAATTTTTGCAAGATACTCCAGCAAGCTTCACTAGTTTTTTTTAGGGAAGCAAGCTTCACTAGTTACTCCTACTGGTGGTTCACTGTTTATTTGCTCGATTACTGTTAATTGAAAATAGAATAAGCAAGACTAGAATATTGCTTGCTAGAGTAGAATAATTACTGAGTATGATTGTGTAGAATTTTTTCATGTGGTACTTGGAGTAGAATATTGCTTGCTGGAGTAGAATGTTTTCATGTTGTTGGAGTAGAATATTTCCAGCAAGAATTCAGCACCAGATCAACAACACTACATCAAGATATATAAAAGGACATATGACACAAGATTTTAGTAGGATATAACAAACCATCTCAGCGAGATATATAACACATGTTTCAACATGACAGCAGACAAGTTTCAGCATCCATACTTGTACAGATTGTTCACACAAAAGACCATAAGTTCAAGGCAAAGTAATGAAAAGACCACAAGCACTAAAAGACCACAAGTTCATAGCAACAGTGTGTACATAGCATCACTGTCAAAATAGCAACATCACTAAAAGAAAAACATCCATGATATTACACATCAGCAACTACTCTTCTCTTTTCTTCATCACCAAACTGTAAGTGCTCAGAACTAGCTTCTGTTCCCTTTTGCCACAATAGATGACACTATGCACGTGCGCCTTGTTTGAACCTGTTTCACATCAGATTAAACTTCAGGAGAGATACTACTCGTAGGTAACCATCAACAAAGTTTAGGAATTTATATTCATGGCTTAAACATGTGGAAAGCACCTTACCAAGAGATTAAAAACTATACAAAGAACCCCTGGTCATCATCCAATTCTTCTTGTCCCAAAGGAGCAACATGGCCATCATTTACGTAAGCCTCATCATCATCCATATCATCATCAGATTGGAATTGAACTTCTTCAAACTCAATAGGTCTTATATTGTTTATGACTGAAACATCAATGGAGGATCCTTCAACATCATCTCTGCACCAACTAGTGATCTCTTCATGTATGTCTGGCACTGTAATTTCTGCATTGACGACGTCCATTATGTTTGCCTCACCTTCGTCGGCTTCAACAGCTTCATCAAGGCCTACACCATGTGTAGCAGAAGGAGCAAACAAATTGCGTGGATTCATTTTAATAACAGCTACCCAATCAGGGTTCTTCACATCTCTCACATAGAAAACCTGTTGAGCTTGGAGGCCTAGAATGTAAGGGTCTCCCTTGAATTGGACTAGAGTAGTGTCTAGTTCAATAATTCCATATTTGTCCTTATATCCCCTACTCTGAGTTCTATTGGCGGGAGGCACGTCGAACCAGTCACATTGGAATATAACGACCTCCTTATCAGGAGGAAAGTCAAGAAATATGATTTTCTTGATCACCCCATAATAATCAATATTGCCTATTTTTTCATCGCCCTTGACTATGATGCCACTATTTTGGGTACTCAAGTCCTGCTCTATATAGGAATTCCGAAAGAAATATCCATTCAGAACTGTACGGTTGTATACACGAGCTAGGTGATCAAGTCCTTTAGCTAGTGCATAAATAAGATTGTTGACCTTCCCATCTTTGTGGAGTTGTGTGATCTGTTTCATGGAATAGAATATGTGTGAGTGAAATGTACAACACCGTTATGTTATTATGAGGAACATTAGTGAAAATGTGAAAGAAACTTACCCGTCTCTCAAACCAGCCAACAAACTCTTCCTTGTGTTGCTTTTGAGGATTACGAGAATTGTTCCTTGTGAGCTCCTCAAGATGTTCACTTCAAAGAGAAATGATGGTTAGTTGAACAAGAAAGTATTAATGCATATCATGATGTGAAATAAATACATAAGTATGTGCGGTTTCCTTACAGTTTGTTATTATGTAATGCCTCATTTGATTAATCTCCACCAAAGAGAGTGATTCACAAACGAAACCTTTCTTGGAGTAATCAACTGTACTCATTATGCTAATCCCTGTTGGTGGTTGATCTGTACCTCCATCTTCATGACGTTCGGACTGACTTAGCTTTGTAGGCATTCCATCAAGGAATCGACTGCAAAAAGTCATGCACTCTTCAAGTATGTACCCCTCTACAATAGAACCTTCTGGGTGAGCCTTGTTATGCACATATCCTTTTAGTGTACGCCAGTATCGCTCAATTGGATACATCCATCTGTACAAGACAGGCCCTCCCAACCGGGCCTCTTCAGCAAGATGAATTGGGAGATGCATCATAATATCAAAGAATGCTGGTGGAAAGATCATCTCGAGCTGACATAGAGTTTCTGGAATTGTTTTGCTCAACTTCACTAAATCTTCATCTCTTAACTCCTTGGAGCATAAATCAAAAAAGAATTGACTCAACTGAAGCAATGGGTAAAGGACTTTCTCTGGCAGAAGCTTGCACAATGCAATAGGAAGAAGTTTCTGAAATATAACATGGCAGTTATGAGTTTTGAGTCCACTAATCTTGCACTACTCAAGGACCACACATCGCTTAATGTGTGAAGCATAGCCATCATGCATCTTAATGCTCTACAGAAACTTGAGGAGCATTATCTTCTCTTCCTTTTTTAAAGCATACAAACCTTTCTTTATTGCGTACTTATCCTTAACGGGCTTTGGATGCTGATCCTTCCTAATATTCATGTCCTGCAAATCAAGACGAGCCTTCACACCATCCTTTGATTTCCCATCCATCTCAAGCAAAGTCCCCAGAATGCTGTCACAAATGTTCTCGATGTGCATAACATCCAAATTGTGCCTAACGAGCAGGTGCTTCCAATATGGGAGTTGGAAAAATACACTTTTCTTCCTCCAGTTA
Source organism: Elymus sibiricus (assembly GCA_039707655.1). Lineage (NCBI taxonomy): Eukaryota > Viridiplantae > Streptophyta > Magnoliopsida > Poales > Poaceae > Elymus > Elymus sibiricus. Next base: position 434,697,605 of record CM077666.1, read on the forward strand.
TGCCAACTATTAGTTTCCGGTCGCTTTCTCTTATTTGCTCACCGAAATGGTGCCTGCTCAAACCTTTCATGTTGTTGTACAACTTGTTCACCTGTAAGTGGCAATGGAGCTTCTCTATGTTCTATTTTGTTGTTGAACAAAATCTTGTTTCGACGCCATTTGTGGTTCTTTGGCAGAAAACGTCGGTCTCCCATATAGCAATGCTTGCGACCATACTTGAGCCATAGAAAATATGTATGTCTGTGGCAATAAGGGCATGCTAGCTTGCCTTTTCTGCTCCAACCACTCAGCATTGCGTAAGCTGGGTAGTCATTGATGTTCCACAACAAGCATGCATACATCTGGAAATTTTTGCCGTCTGTATTTCACTCTTTGCCGACTGTACTCGCCAGACGGCAAACTAGCTGATTCTTGTAGTGAACATTGTATTGAAGATCAAAGAGAGAGAGAGAGAGAGAGAAAGCCATCTAGCTAATCACTATGGACCCTTGGTCTATGGTGGACTACTCACGCATCATCGGAAGGGCAGCAAGGTTGATGTAGAAGCCCTCCATGATCGATTCCCCCTCCGGCAGAGTACCGAAAAAGGCCTCCAGATGGGATCACGGAAGAACAAAGACTTGCAGCGGCAGAAAAATTGTTTCGGGTGGCTCTTTGGGGGTTTTGGAATATTTCAGAATTTATAGCACTGGAATTAGGTCAGACGGAGCCACGAGGGGCCCACATAGCATCAGGGCGCGCCTAACCCCCTAGGGCATGCCCTATTGCCTTGTCGTCTCCTCGAGGTCTTCTGGTCCTCCCCCAAAGCTTCTAGGGTCTCTTTTGTCCAGAAAAAGATTGTCAAAAAGTTTTGTTGCGTTTGGACTCTGTTTGGTACAGATTTTCTGTAAAACCAAAAACAAGCAGAAAACAACAAGTGTCACTAGGCAATGAGTTAATAGGTTAGTCCCCAAAAATGATATAAAATTGCATGTAAAGTATCTAAGAATGATAATATAATAGCATGAAACAATCAAAAATTATAGATACATCGGAGACGTATCATAACGCATTAAGCAAGATGACATAATGTACACAGAATAAGATCAAGCAATATGTTCAAACCCCGTTGTTTTATCCTTAGTAGAAACAATACAATACGTGCCCTAGAACCTCTCCTATCACAGAGCAAGGACGCCGCAAGATTGAACCTACTACTATGCACCACTCCCTCTAAAGATCTAATCATTAACTTGGGCAAGAAAACTCATAGATCGGAAAGCATACATAGCTATAAAATTACACATAAGAGAAACTTCAAAGAGATTCAAATACTTTCAATGAATTATCTGATCATAAACCCAACATTTATCGGATCCCAACAAACATACCACAAAAGTTTACATCAGATTGATCTCAGATGAGATCATTGTATTAATATTGAGGGCTCCATATTTTATGCATCTTTAGAGCTCATTTGTTGCACATTATCTCCATATATCAAGTTATATCATGTTCCATTGAGCCAATTACATGTCCATATGCATGATTTCCAGTTTTTATCCTTTTCACCGTGAGCATTGCATAATCTATATTCTTTGTTAGTTTTTATTAGTTTTCTTTGCCTTTGTGTGTCTTGTAGGTGAGATGGACTTCCCAAGTACTTAGCATGCTGAAAGGAGTTCAAACGGTGGACACCCAGGACCCCAAACTTAGCCATTTCGAAGGTGGAAACAATCATTTTCCAAAGTGCTCCAAATCAAGATCTAAAACCATAAATGATCGGCATCGTTCATATGAATCCAACGAGCCCAAGAACGTCAAATTCTGAGTTCGTATGAAGAAATGGTGGTCGATTTACCGAAGGGAGGCAGCTGAAGAAATCAGTATGAAAGACGGCGTTCCATACGACCGTAGTTGGTCGTATGAGCACCCATATGAAGCCCAGACAGCACCAAAGTTGCCTCTCATGATGGGATTCTTCGTGGATTTTGTCCCCGTTTACACGTATGACTTCCATGTCCTTCAAGGGATGATTTGGGAGACGATTGGGCTCATCTAGAGCCGTTGGATCCAAGGAGAGATGCCACATCAAGGGAGGAGGCATTGGGAGAGCCATTATATATTCACCTTCAACCCTAGCCGCCGCCTCCATCTTCACCAAGCCACCATTCGTCATCTCATCTCCAAGTCCAGCCGCCATCCACATCAACACACCATGGTTGCAACCTTGAAGGAGACTGGAAGCGAGCGGCCCCGATGGGGCGCGGCCATGGGCCGCCGCTGCCGCGCCGTCACCATCACCACCATCATCGGTCGTCGCTCCGCCTCCATCACCATCCCTTCTTCCTCCTCCATCATGGTCTCCGTGATGGGTTGTAAGAACTCTTGAACCCCCTTATATGTGATGTTATTTGAGTAATTGTTGGCTATGGGTCGGTCGATTAGTAAGTGGTTATTTGATATGTGTTGTTTAATTATGCGTGTTGCTTTGTGATGCATATTTACCTCTCGTAATTTAGTGATGGGAGATGTCCTATCCATTGGCGTAGTTGCAGACATCCAACTCCCAGGTCACACATGAAGTATATAGATGGTTGTGGAAACCAAGAGACCTGCGATGTGATAGGTGCAGATATCTTAAGGGGAACATGATTATTCTAGGAGCACGGTTGTCCATAGAACTTAATGCCTTCGTCCGGTCCTCAAACCACGAGGACCTTAATATCTTTGCGTTAGCCACCTCAGGTATGGGACAAGTAGTAGGATGAATGAGTTATCTCAATATAGCGCGTCTTGAGAGATAATGTTATGTAAGGTACCGCCCACCAGAAGTAGACCACCGTATCCTATAACGCAGGTACTGAATTAGTCACAACGTGGCATAGTCGTAAAACCCAAACTCAATTCCAGGCCCGTACCTAGATGTCAGCAATCTCATCTAAAACATCACATACTTCTCTTAGTTTAGTATTTATTTTCCGTTCTCTCTAGTTTAGTGTAATTCCTTGTTTTTACCTTTCCCTTGCAACATACTTAAGTGAGCTATTTCCAAACTCCGGTTTGGGGTGAGCGTGGTTGTGTTAGTGACAACACAACTGCGGGGATTGTGGTACCATCCTATTCGCTCCTTGTGGGATCGACAAACCTTACTTATCACGAAATTGCTACATAGCCATGTGCACTTGCAGGACATCAAAGATCGAAAGAGAGAGAGAGAGAGAGAGAGAGAGAGAGAGAGCCATCTAGCTACTGCTATGGTCCCGTAGGTCCTATGGGAACTACTCACACATCATCACGGAGGCAGCAAGGTTGATGAAGATTGCCTCCCCAATGGTTTCCCCCTCCGATAGAGTACCGGCGGAAGCCTCCAGATGGGACCTCTTCGGAACAGAGGCTTGCGTCGGTGGAAGAATTGTTTCGGGTCTCGCTCTAGGGGTTTCTAAATATTAGGGAATTTATAGGCCAGGAATTACGGCAATTGGGGCCACGAGTGGGCCACAAGGCACCTGGGCACGTCTTACCCCCTAGGACGCGCCCCCTGCCTTGTGGCTCCCTCGTGCATCGTCTGGTCTCCTCCCAAAGCTTCCAGGTCTCTTTATGTCTAGAAAAATTCATCAAAAAGTTTCATCGTGTTTGGACTTTGTTTGGTATGTATTTCCTGGAAAACCAAAAACATGCATAAAACAGGAACTGACACTGGGCACTGAGTTAATACGTTAGTCCATAAAAAAAATATAAAATAGCATATAAAGTATACAAAAGTGATATAATAATAGCATGAATTAATAAAATTAATAGATACGTTGGAGACTGATACGTCTCCAACGTATCTATATATTTTTATTGTTCCATTCTATTATAGTATCAATCTTGGATGTTTTATATGCAATTATATATCATTTTTTGGGACTAACCTATTAACCTAGTGCCCAGTGCCAGTTGCTGTTTTCTGCTTGTTTTTGGTTTTTCAGGAAAGCAGTACCAAACGAAGTCCAAATGCCACGAAACTTTTTGATGATTTTTTTTCTGGACAAAAGAGACCCTGGAAGCTTCGGGAGGATGCCAGAAGCCTCACGAGGAGGCCACAAGGCAACAGGGCGCGGCCCCAGGGGGCGCGCCCTGATGCCTTGTGGGCCCCTCGTGGCTCCTTTTGACCTAATTCCACTTCTATAAATTCTCAAATATTTGGAAACCAACAGAGAGCCAGACGAGAAAACCCTACCGCCGCCGCAAGCCTCTGTTCTTCCGCGATCCCATTTGGAGGCCTTTTCTGGTACTCTGCCGGAGGGGGAATCGATCACGGAGGGCTTCTTCATCAACCTTGCTGCCCTTCCGATGATGTGTGAGTAGTTTACCACAGACCTACGGGTCCATAGCTAATAGCTAGATGGCTTCTTCTCTCTCTTTTATCTTCAATACCATGTTCTCCTCGATGTACTTGGAGTTCTATCCGATGTAATCTTCTTTTGCGGTGTTTTTGTTGGGATCCGATGAATTGTGGGTTTATGATCTGATTATTCATGAATATTATTTGAGTCTACTCTGAACTCTTTTATGCATGATTGTTATAGCTTTGTATTTCTCTCCGATCTATCCGTTTGGTTTGGCCAACTAGATTAATTTATCTTGCAATGGGAGAGGTGCTTTGTGATAGGTTCAATCTTGCGGTGTTCTATATCCCAGTGACAGAAAGGGACAAGACACGTATTTGTATTGTTGCCATTAAGGATAAAAAGATGGGGTTTAATCATATTGCTTGAGTTTACTTTGTCTACATCATGTCATCTTGCTTAAGGCGTTACTCTATTTTATACTTAATACCCTAGATGCATGCTGGATAGCGGTCGATGGGTGGAATAATAGTAGTAGATGCAGGCAGGAGTCGGTCTACTTGTCTCAGACGTGATGCATATATACATGATCATTGCCTTGAATATCGTCATAACTATGCGCTTTTCTATCAATTGCCCAACAGTAATTTCTTTACCCACCATGTGATCTGTGCTCGACAGAGAAGCCTCTAGTGAAAACTATGGCCCCCGGGTCTACCTTTATCATATATTAAAATCCAAAAATACCTTGCTGCAATTTATTTAATTTTATTTTATTTTGCAATTTACTTTTTATCTATCACTATCAGAATTAATCCTTGCAAATAACCGCTAAGGGGATTGACAACCCTCTTATTTGTGTTGGGTGCAAGTGTTTGCTTTTGTGTGTGTAGGTGCTGGTAATGAGGTTCTGTGTGGTTCTCCTACTGGATTTATAACCTTGGTTCTTAACTGAGGGAAATACTTATCTCTACTATACTGCATCATCCTCTCCTCTTCGGGGAAATACCAACGCAGTTTACAAGTAGCAGAGACGTACCAGGTACTACCGCTGGAGTACCGCGCGCAGTACCGTGGATTTCTCTGTTACCCCTCTAGATTTCGCGGTAGTACCGCTTTGTCCTAGCGGTAGTACCTGATACGTCTCCGACGTATCTATAATTTTTGATTGTTTCATGCTATTATATTATCATTCTTAGATACTTTATTTGCAATTTTATATCATTTTTGGGGACTAACCTATTAACTCAGTGCCTAGTGCCAGTTGTTGTTTTCTGCTTGTTTTTGGTTTTACAGAAAATCTATACCAAACGGAGTCCAAACGTGACGAAACTTTTTGACGATTATTTTCTGGATATAAGAGACCCTAGTAGTTTCAGGGAAAGGACCAGAAGACCTTCGAGTAGACGACAAGGCAACAGGGCATGCCCTGGTGGGTAGGCGCACCCTGATGCCTTGTGGGCCCCTCGTGGCCCCGTCTGACCTAATTCCAGCACTATAAATTCCCACATATTCCAAAACCCCTAGAGAGCCACCCGAAACAATTTTTCCGCCGCCGCAAGTCTCTGTTCTTCCACGATCCCATCTGGAGGCCTTTTCCGATACTCTACCGGAGGGGGAATCGATCACGGAGGGCTTCTACATCAACCTTGTTGCACCTCTGATGATGTGTGAGTAGTTCACCACAGACCTACGGGTCCATAGTGATTAGCTAGATGACTTTCTCTCTCTCTTTGATATTCAATACAATGTTCTCCTCGGAGATCGATCCGATGTAATCTTCTTTTGCGGTGTGTTTGTTGGGATCCGATGAATTGTGGATTTATGATTTGAATATTCATTGAAAGTAATTGAGTCTTTTCTGAACTTTATTATGTGTGTTTGTTATAGTTATGTAATGCTTTCCGATCTATCCGTTTGGTTTGGCCACCTAGATTGATTTATCTTCAATGGAAGTGGGGCATAGTAGTAGGTTCAATCTTGCGGTGTCCTCACCCAGTGACAGAAGGTAGCGAGGCACGTATTGTATTGTTGCTACTAAAGAAAAAACGATGGGGTTTAATCATATTGCTTGGTTTATTCTGTCTACATTATGTCATCTTGCTTAAAGCATTACTCTGTTTGTCATGAACTTAATGCCATAGATGCAGGCATGAGTCGGTCGATTGGTGGAGTAATAGTAGTAGATGCAGGCGAGTCGGTCTACTTGTCACGGACGTAATTCCTATTTACATGATCATGCCATGAATATTGTCATAACTATGCGCTTTTCTATCAATTGCCCAACAGTAATTTGTCTACCCACCATATGTTATTTTTATGAGAGAGATGCCTCAAGTGAAAACTATGGCCCCCGGGTCTATTTCAACCATATTACAAAAACCAAAAATACTTTGCTGCAATTTTATTTCTTTTTATTTACTTTGCAATTTATCTATCTACCACTACCAGATTTAATCCATGCAATTAATGAGTACAAGGGGAATGACAACCCTCTTGCCCACGTTGGGTGCAAGTATTTGCTCTTGTGTGTGCAGGTACTGTTGACAGGTGTTTGCGTGGTTTTCCTATTGGTTCGATAACCTTGGTTCTCTACTGACGGAAATACTATCCACTACTATATTGCTTCACCCTTCCTCTTCGGGGAAAATCCCAACGCAGCTCATAAGTAGCAGTACCGCTTGTGTGGTACTTCCGTTGGAGTACCGCGCGTACCACCGTGGATGTTTTTGTTACCCTCTGGCTAATTTGTGGTGGTACCGCTTATTAGAGGTGGTAGTATCGCTCCGGCAATACTACCGCTCCAGTTCCGTGTTGGTCCACTATGGGTCTCAGCAGCTACCTCTGGGCTTAGCGGTAGTACCGCTCCCCTGAGCGGTAGTACCACTTAAGCACGGGTAGACACATAACGGTTGAATTTGCCCTCCCCCCATTATAAATGGGGGTCTTATTCCCCAATGGCCCCAACGACTTTGGGCAAGCTTTCTCCTCCATTATTTACCTCCAAAAGCTTTGCATTCTCTCTATTCCTCCCAAGGTTCTTGTATATTTTTGAGGGAAAAGAGAGAGGAGATCTAGATCTACATTTCCACCAATCCATCTCTCCTCTAAGTGAGGGGAACCTTGTGGATCTAGATCTTGGAGTTCTTTTGTGTTCTCCTTGTTCTTCCTCTCATATCTTTTGTTGCTTTGGTGGGATTTGAGAGTGTAGGACTTAGCACTTGGTGTGTTCTTGCCATTGCATTAGTTGCATCGGTTTGAGTTCTCCACGGTGATACATGGAAGTGAAAGTTGAGAAGCTTGTTACTCTTGGGTATTTGAGCACCCTGGAGCTTGTGCCTCTTGGGTGCCTGGGCGCCCAAGATGGTTTGTGGTGTTGCGGAGCCCAATCATTGTAGTGTATAGCTCCGAGCAAGCTTCGGGGTCTCCAATTAAGTTGTGGAGATTGCCCCGAGCAATTTGTACGGGTTCGGTGACCGCCCCCAAGGGTCGCCAATTTTACGGGTTTGGTGACCGCCCCCAAGGGTCCCTTAGTGGAATCACGGCACCTTGCATTGTGCGAGGGCGTGAGGAGAATATGGTGGCCCTAATGGTCTTTTGGGGAGTATTGTGCCTCCACACCGCTCTAACGGAGATTAGCATCCGCAAGTGTGTGAACTTCGAGATACATCGTCGTCTCCGCGGTGTCTTGGTTATCTCTTACCTGAGCTCTTTACTTATGCACTTACTTTGTGATAGCCTTCACGCTTGAAGTTATATATCTTGCTATCACTTAGTTGTTTATCTTGCTTAGCATAAGTTGTTGGTGCGCATAGTTGAGCCTAGTATATTTAAGTTTTGTGCTTGACAAATTAAACGTTAGTTTTATTCCGCATTTGTTCAAGCCTAAAGCGTAATTGTTTTTAAATCGCCTATTCACCCCCCCCCCTCTCTAGGCGACATCCACGTCCTTTCAACTAGGCCCATTGTTAATCATCTCATTCCCGAAGGGTTCAGGTATATTTCCAATCTTACATTTTCCCAATTTACTTTATTTGCACTCGTTAATCATTCCTATCAGATGATCAAGCTTGCCATTGATGGCCTCTACTTCTGGTTTCTAGAGTCGGCAATTCTCAAATTTTTGTTCCATTATATCATACTTCTTGATTTGAGTGGCCACATTACTGTTCAATTTATTAGTAAGATTATATAACCCTTTAAAATTTGCGTTTGTACCAGTTCTAATCTCACTCAACAATTTAGCATATTGATAAATTACTAGACCGGTAGGTTGAATTGTTTCTATTTTAGGCATACCTAGCAAGTTCTTAAGCATTTCAAAAGAGTCAAAATCATTGTTCGCAACAAAGTCTCCTTCAAATTAATATAAAGTCCAGAATATGTCTATGACGAAGGGACAATCCAACATAAAAACTTTTAAGCAGAATTCTAATATGGCATTTCTGAACAGTCTTTTCATGAATTTCAAGTATTCTATACCAAGCTTTCTTTAAAGATTCATCATTCAATTGTTTCAAATTTAAGATCTCAGAATCCTCTCCCAAAAGCGTGAGAGAAGGAGGGATAGAACTCAGGATCCCAAAATAGACAAATTCAACTTCTGACGTTTTTCCCATATTACTCGCCCTTATACAAGGTTTTAGTGCAAATTTAGTCATCTTGTTCTGAATTTGTCCCATCATATATGTCATCAAGTAATGAACTATCCATGATTGTTGAATTTTTAAAATTGACTCGTCTTGTGTGTGGAAAAAGGAAGCGAAATAAGATGTTTCAATGAGGAAAATAGACATACATGAAAATAGTCAAAAAGTGATACTAACACTTTATGCATACTTTTAATTATTGTGCCTAACTGTAGGAGGCTCAAGAGTGGAATATTTTCACATCACATTGATATGGTGCCGAAGTTAGATGATGATAATTTGAAATTTTATATGAACATCATTATTCATGAGATATTTATAGGAAGCGCCATCAAATTCTATGGCGGCAGCTACTCTAGCTTGGAATTTATGAGGGGGAAAGAAATGCAATTGGCCACGATGCATCTTCTGTTTTAAAGGCTCTCAATAATATTGCATTGCAATCATAACTCGCGCGCATCGATCTAATCATGATCGAATTTAAGGTGGGATATTGTTACCCATAACTACCGAATAGAAAGCTTTTAAGGGCATCTCCAACAGCGACCCACAAATTTGCTCCGGCATCTGTCCGCGGACACTGATGCCAATGCTGTCCGCATACATTTCAGCCACATTTTGAACTAACCGGACAAAATTCATGCAAACACGGCAGATTTCATCAAAGTTCGGAGAGAAAAAATAGCACAAATCATCCATACATAGCATGCAAATAAGTCTAGTACAACAATAATTCAAATTCAACGAAATTAACCGGATATTCAACAAGTTTTTCATGAACGGATCTTGTCGTCCCACACATACTTCCCTTTCAGCTTCGTCCAACAGTGTATGTACATAAAAGGCCGTACCTCTGTCCCGTGGTACATCACGGCAACGCGTACGGACTACACTACGTGTAGAGTAACATTGAGTGAATGAACGATTCAATTGACAAGTTGAGCAAAAAAATAAAACTTATAATCTCCTCATCTACCGCGCGCAATGGCCACCTTGCCTTCAGCCGATCAACCACATCACAAAACTTGGTGACGGAGGTCTGGATGGCGTACCATCGATACGCGAACGACATCACATTGCGTTGTTGCATGATGTGCATGTCGTAGGGCGCAATGTGCTTTCGTGTGTGAAACGAATCATGCACGCGCTGCCAGAAGAGACCCCCTCTGCTCCTGCCTACGAAATCCGCAGATACGGCCAACCACGCATCGCACAACAACTCATCCTCCATGAATGAGTACCCCGACATCCTTTGTACTCTAAAAAAACGACATGGCGTTCGAAAATAAGCTCAATGGCATTTGACCGAACACCTGCCGGGCGTGATGACGCCGTCGTAAAGGCGAGCGGGCACGTCGGTGCTGGTTGCGGAGGTCTGGCAATGCCTGTGTGCTGTCCGGAGAGGAACAGGGGCAACGGCGGAGGAGGATGGTGGGGATGCAGAGCAAGGGGGAGAAGGGGTGGATTGGAAGAAAATGGGACCGGGAAGGGTTTTGGATGGGTCATGGTGGTCAGACGCGGGCGTGGCAGCGGCCCGGACTCCCGCAAAACCCCTCTAGTTTGTCTCTATTTTGTGGGGTATGTCCGGACCGCTCGGTGGACTCATACATGCCAATGTTGGATGGAGGTCCGCGTTGGAGATGCCCTTGATGCCCAAATAACGGCATCTCCAACGGCAACCCGCAAATTTCCTCCCGCACCCGTCCGTGGACAGGGGGGACCAGTCCACTGACATGGATGCGGGAGGCCGCCATCCAACCGTAGCCGCATACATTTCAAACTATTTTTAACAAACCGGATGAAATTAATGCAAACACGGCCGGATTTCATACAAACATGACGGATTTCATACAAACACGGCGGATTTTCATTAGATTTCAAACATTTAGAACAAAAAAAACTGACCCGGCCCTAAACCTATCCTACACGGCGGCGGCGGTCGGCGTCTGAGCCCTTGTCGTCCTCCGTCCGCCGTCTTCATGACCACCGGCGATAAGACCCGTGATGTGAAGGTGCGGTCTCTGGCGAGGAAGAGTAGAACACGAGAGACGAACCGACCCACATGGGACACTAGGACCTGCCGCCTCCCGTGCCCTACTCATCCTCGGAGGAGTCCGCGCCTTGTCCGTCGCCGGTGGACGTGAGGTCCACGATGTAAATGGTGGCGCCTGTGCTGTCGTCATCCCACTGGGCCGCCGGATTGTTCGTCGGCGGCGCGTAGGAGGCGCAGGTGGCATTGTTCTCCTCCGTGATCGCCTAGAGCTGCGCCTCGGTGGCGGCCGCTTCCTGGCGAGCGGCGGCTTGAGCGCGGAGGGCATCGAAGATGGCACGCTGCTCCGTGACGAAATTGGGGTTCGCTGCGGCCATGGCCGCCACGGTCTCCTCGCTCGCGCGCTCGCCGTAGATCTGGCCCTCCGCCAGCCGGTGCTTGCTATTTGTGAGTTGCGTTGGGATTTCCTCGAAGAGGAGAGGATGATGCAGTACAGTAGAGATAAGTATTTCGCTCAGTTAAGAACCAAGGTTATCAATCCAGTAGGAGAACCACACAGAACCTCGTTAGCAGCACCTACACACACAAAAGCAAATACTTGCACCCAACGCGAACAAGAGGGTTGTCAATCCCCTTGGCGGTTACTTGCAAGGATTAATTCTGATAGTGATAGATAGATAAGTAAATTGCAAAACAAAATAAAAGAAATAAAATTGCAGCAAGGTATTTTTGATTTTATATATGATGGATGAATGACCCGGGGGCCATAGTTTTCACTAGAGACTTCTCTCTCGAACGCATAGCATACGGTGGGTAAATAAATTACTGTTGGGCAATTGATAAAAAAGCGCATAGTTATGACGATATTCAAGGCAATGATCATGTATATAGGCATCACGTTCGAAACAAGTAGACCAACTCCTGCCTGCATCTACTACTATTACCCCACCCATCGACCGCTATCCAGCATGCATCTAGGGTATTAAGTTAATAAAAACAGAGTAACACCTTAAGCAAGATGACATGATGTAGACAAAGCAAACTCAAATAATATGATTAAACCCCATCTTTTTTATCCTTAATGGCAACAATACAAATACGTGTCTTGTCCCTTTCTGTCACGGGGATATAGAACACCGCAAGATTGAACCTATCACAAAGCACCTATCCCATTGCAAGATAAATCAATCTAGTAGGTCAAACCAAACGGATAGATCAGAGAGAAATACAAAGGTATAACAATCATGCATAAATAAGTTCAGAAAAGACTCAAATATTTCTCATGAATAATCTGATCATAAACCTACAATTCATCGGATCCCAACAAACACACCGCAAAAGAAGATTATATCGAATAGAACTCCAAGGAGATCGAGGAGAACATTGTATTGAAGATCAAAGAGAGAGAAGAAGTCATCTAGCTACTAGCTATGGACCCGTAGGTCGGTGGTAAACTATTCACACATCATCGGAAGGGCAGCAAGGTTGATGTAGAAGCACTCCGTGATCGATTCCCCCTCCGGCAGAGTACCGAAAAAGGCCTCCAGATGGGATCGCGGAAGAACAGAGGCTTGCGGCGGCGGAAAAGTTATTCGGGGTGGCTCTTTGTTGGTTTCCCAATATTTGAGAATTTTTATAACTGGAATTAGGTCAAACGGAGCCACGAGGGGCCCACAAGGCATCAGGGCGCCCCCCCCCCCCCCCCCCCGCGGGTCGCGCCCTGTTTCCTTGTCACCTCCTTGTGAGGCTTCTGGCCTCCTCCCGAAGCTTCCAGGGTCTCTTTTGTCCAGAAAAAAATCGTCAAAAAGTTTCGTGTCATTTGGACTTCGTTTGGTACTGGTTTCCTGAAAAACCAAAAACAAGCAGAAAACAGCAACTGACACTGGGCACTAGGTTAATAGGTTAGTACCAAAAAATGATATAAAATAGCATATTATTGCATATAAAATATCCAAGATTGATACTATAATAGCATGGACAATCAAAAATTATAGATTCGTTGAAGACGTATCAGTGCTACTCCAGGAGGAACAGGTTATACCGCTATTCCTCCTGCGCCTGCTGGACCGCTGACAAAAGCGTCGGCGCATGCTGCACATCCGCCATGGCGGCGTTGTAGTGCGCTTGCGCCTGCTCCATGGTGAAGCCGACGTGCACAGGGCGCGGGAGCCGAGGCGGTGTCGTCAGAGCCTGTCTTCATCGTGGTGTCGTCTTCGTCGTCGGAGACCTCGGGCGAGCTGGCCGACAAGCCGGCCTCGATCCGCCTGGCGCGGCGGCTCTACCAGCGGGAGGCAAGGGTGGCCACCGCGTGCTTCATCTCAGTGGAAAGGCTCTCCCACAGAGCTTCGCCGCCTGCTGCCATGGCCGATGTAGTGCAAGGGAGGAGGATGGGGAGCGGCTTGTGTTCTGGAGTGGAGTTAGCCGGGTATGGCCGCCTTTAAATAGCGGATTCCGGTGAGGCGAGGCGTCCGGGTGCATCAATGCGCGGCGCCGGAGTGGGTTTCTCGGCCGGCGAGCCTGCTTAATGGCGGCATACGGATGGACGGGGCATTGAACGGGCGTGGTAGGTATATGTCCCGTCCCGTCCAGTCAGGCGTCTCCGGCATTGAACATGCGCGCACATCGGAGACGCGTAGCAGGCGGTGCCCTCGGCTGTCATGCCGCTTCAATGGCGGAGGCAGCGAGAGGTCGTGTCCGCCCTGAGCCGTCTTCAATGTGGAGCAGCGCGCTCTACAGCGATATGAATGCGGACAGCTGGCACCGGGCGGGAAGCGTGCGCGGGAGATATGAGTGGGTTTGAGTGGGCCAGGGCGGTCAGAAGCGGGTGTGGTACCGGTCCGGACTTCCGCAAAGCCCCCACGTCTGTTTTCGGTTTGCGGAAAAAATGACATCCGGACCGCGCCGCGGACCGATACAGAACCGTGTTGGACGACTTTCGCGGTCCGGACAGCACGATCCGGACGGATGCGGACGGTTTGAGGGTCGAACGTTGGAGATGGCCTAACGGACCGGGGCAACAACCTGTGAGACGAACTTAATTCGCACGCGACCTGGATCGATCATGAAAACCTTCCACCGAAAAGCCGAGGATTTTTCGTCCGTTTAGTGCTGGATATCTCTCTCTTAAATTAATGGTGATTCTCCGTAGTACTGTACATGCAGTGTTAAACACGTTTTGGAAGTTTCTGTTTGGCAGTTTGGGCTAGCTTTTGAATCAACGTACACTACACTTTGTTGGTGATTAAGTGCCAGTAGGAGTGGTTAGCTGTACTCAACATGCAGAGCAGATGAAGAATTCTTTCGTCCAATTAATCGATCCCTCCAACAGCTTCGAAAATGTTGTACTGACACGCTCCAGTTTCTTTCACGGTCTATTTCGAATTTATCAAATGGTATCTTGTTTAAGAATACTGTTACTGTGACATAACAAAGCTGATTTCAATTTGGGAATTGTATTACGTCCACATGTTTCGTCACACGTGTGATCGCACTCAGCGAGAGAGCGTTCGTCCGCACCGTTGTGGATTTATCGCCGTGCTTGAACAATCAGATAGTGCATCTTCTGTGATCTCTCTCTCCAATACTGTTTGGGTCAATAAAGAGAAAGGAAATGCATTGATTAACAACAGCGACTGAATTCTCAGTACACCTATATCTTCACAGTCAAGAGTTTACCGCCCATCGTCTCAGAAAGGACGTCGGATCAACCATTGAATGCTATCACCCTCTTCATCTTTGGACTGCACTTGTGCCAATCCTATAGGTGTACACATGTGCCAATCCTATAGGTATTGAATTTGTTTAGGATCCCAATAACATGCTAACGTCCCGAGCGAACGAACGTTTCCTAAGGGAGGCTTGTTTAAGCGAATGACGCGATCAGGGAGTGTCTTCTCAAAAACCCACTCTCATCGAACACAGTGCTATTGTATAAATATTTGCCGTGTTGAAAAGAAGAAAAATGTCATCTTAGTAGAAAAGATTGTCAGGAATTTGCCATGTTCCGCTATGCGTTTTTCAGAGATTTGCCATGATGCGACACAGTGAATTGTCAGACTAAAAAGAACAAAAAGGAAGATTTGTCACACATGTCTATGACATGCCATGCTACAACAGATAGACTTACAATAATACATCAGCAAAATTTCCATGCTATATGAAAAAAAAAATTGCCTACCTGCTCAGGAATTGCCATGCAGCCAGAAGGGGATTGTCACGCTACATCAGAGAAAATTGTTGGAAATTGCCATGCTCTAGTTCTAGAATTTTTCATCCGGATGTATTTGCTAAAATTGCCATCGGGAACGAACCATTTAGTGTCATATACTCAGTTGTTCACGAAAAACCGTTATGAGCTGGCGTTAGATCAATAAGCTTTCCGTTTTTAAATTATGGAGAATTTGAATCCTTAAGGATTGTTCCCTGTAGAAAGACCTTTGAAGGTTTGGTTTGCCCGTTTGGAGTAGCCTAATTTGTCTAGAGTGCCCTTTTGTGGCCGTAATTCTATAAGAGTCTCAACGTAAGTTTTTTTTTGGTGAATTTGCAAAAAAAAAAGTTTAATTTTTTAGCACTCAGATCTTATTTTTTTCGAAGAGGGGAGTACCCTGGCCTCTGTATCACATGATGCACGTCTATTTTATTAAATGTGAATCAAGTTCAAGTCACTGAGTACCAGACAATAATACAAATAAAGAGAAAACACGATCATAACCAGTCGAATCCAAGATTACATAGCTCATCCACATAATTTGCGAGTAGCTCTTTAGCCAAATTGGTTGAATAAATCATGTGCAACCGTTTTCAGCAAGTTGCACCCAGAGGCCACAAGCGCCGACGCGTATACTATTGAAGCCGTAGCCCAGTAGATAACATGTAGAAGAGAATTCAGATGTACTTTCTATTTATCCTCCTCTACCCCGTGTCTCTTCACCACCCTGCAAAATCTGGTATTTTGAAATTATATATAGTAATCCAAAATACGTGAAATCATGTTTTTCAAATTCTTGAAATCAAATTCATGTGTTTATTTTTTCTTGTGAACCATCAAAATCATCATTGCAAATATTGTTGCGTTTTGAGACCCTGTAGGAAACCAATAGTACATAACATTAGGATTCCTTGTTAAAATTTTATATTATTTTTCTTCTAGAAACTCCAAGACATTCTCAACACTCTCTCTATATTTTCTCTGGAATTCTTATGTGTTCTCTCCTATGCACCATACAAAGTCATCATCTGCGTTCTTAAGACCATTTCAATATCCGTCTCAATCATGTTTTTTCTATTCATGCGCTTAGGATAATACTATCCAGGGTGGCATTTTCATGTGCTTTAGGATAATACTATCCAGGGTGGCATTTTCATGCGCTTAGGATAATACTACTATCCAGCGTGGCATTTTCATGTGCATTAGGATAATACTATCCAGGGTGGCATTTTCATGCGCTTAGGATAATACTACTATGCAGGGTGGCATTTTCATGCGCTTAGGATAATACTACTATGCAGGGTGGCATTTTTCATGCGCTTAGGATAATACTATCCAGGGTGCCAGTTGGGGATAATACTGTTATGTTAGCCATGGCCATTAATTGGTCAATGGCAGGGTGAGTAGGAAAACAAACAAAATACTCCATCCATGATGATGATGATAGTCTGACTCTTCCACCCCAAACCAGTAGAATAATGAAGGGACACACAGGTTGCACGAGTGGCCTCCCATGCAGGATGCTCGACTCAACTTGAAATGTCAGCCTGGAGAACACCAACACTCATCATGCATGCACATACATACAGATATGGTCCATTATTTTCTTGGGGCAGTTAAGGCAGCAATCAATGAGCAGTGCGTACAGCGCCTGGACTTTCTTCTTCTCTGCACCCAACAACTTGTCCATTCATGGGTCTATAAAGTCTGAGATCGACGTAACTCGACGGCGGCACGTAGGAGTACATAACTAGCCCACCCTCCACACTGTACCAAGTTAAGGCGAGTACAAAAGCTACTGTACCCGCTGCACCATACGTATTTGCAAGGGCATGAGCAGTTGGCGCCGATGATGAGAAATTCAGACCAAGAGCAAAGTTAGCAGTAATGGTTACTACTGCACCCACTTCCACCGCATGGTCGCATCGCATCTCTGTATCTGTATCTGTATCTGTATCTGTATGTGACAGTGGTAGTACTGCATGCGACCGGCCTGCAGCTGCAGTGGTTAAGCACAAGAAAGTCATGGCCCAACAAGAGAATTCTCTCAAGACAATCACCACACAAATTCTCCTCATAACTTGTGCGTTCCGCCAACCGCCGAGCTGCCGACTAGAAACCCTCTCCATTCGTGCATGCACCTGTGTCCTGTGATGTCTCGCCGCAAATTGACAGGACCTGCACTGTGCTTGGATAGGGTTCGATCGGATTACTCGAGGACGAGCGAGCAGGCCGGGCAGGGGAAAAAAGCGCCATGGAGTCGTCAAAAACAAGCCCCGCGCAATCAATGGTTCGCCGCCAATCAATGCAGCGGTTGGTTCCCGGTTGACATTTATGCGCGGGACGTGGAAGTGGATTCAAGTCAGTGATGAGCGGGCGGACGGACGTCCTCGTCTCACCCCGCTTGCGGTCCAAGGATTGGAGCATCGAACAAAAGACATGCACGCCATCCATTTGTCCATAGCGACTGAATCCAGCGTTGGTTGTGCCTGTAGGAGTGCGTGTCTGGCCGTGCAACTGCTCGCAATGAATGCGAGCGCGCAAGCGGGCCGTCCCTGTCGACCGACCGATCTTCTTTTTCTTTCTTCATTCAATGGCGCAATTGAAAGGAAAGGACAGGAGAAGCCGTAGCCTGGAGGAGCAGCGGCGAGTGTATTTGATGAACGTAATCATGGACGTAGATACGGTTGCGCGTAGCTGTTCCCGGGTGAATACGCGTGCGCATCATTGGTTATCCTGCAGGTTCGCATCACTTGGACCCGTAGCCGTCGCATTAACTTGGGTTTCCATTTTTAAATCGATACATATATTCAGAAACGGTGGTATTTTCAATAGAAAGCGACGCAACTTTGCACCAAAAAATTTGTTAATCTGTTTGTTATTAGGAAGACAAAAAACAATTTTGACGTAACCTGTCGATTTTCATCATCACTGAAAGAGACTGTTGTCTATCCCCAACTGGCCCATTTGTCCAGGTGGGGGGGACACCGTGACCCAATACGGCCCAAGTTCCTCCGGCCCAACTTATGTCCCTTGCTGCTACCTCTCCTCCCGCACCAGAGACGCTGCCGCTGACGACCCCCCTACCCCTCCTCCTCACTCCGCCGCCGCTGACCCGAGGTTCTTCGGGCCCTACGCCGACACCCCCCCCCCCCCCCCCCCCCCCACCCGCTCCTCTCTCGACAGCTCCACCTCGTCTTCCTCCAGCTCTGGAGTCCGCCCCGCCGCCGCGCTGTTGCCGAGCGTGTTCGATCCGAGCTCGAGCTCCGGTGCAGTCTTGGCCGAATTACCCAGTCACTAGCTCGAACCCAACCTAGGTCTGCTCGATTTCGGTTCCTTGTCATCGCCCGCGAGCTCTCGCTGATGACCACCGCGCCGTTCGTCTCCCCCTCGCTCTCCCGACTACACTCCGCGCGGGCCTCTCCGTTCCCCAAATCCCCGGCGAGGTCCGGGGCTGGGGTCGCCTTCCCCGCTCGGCCGTACCGGTCATCGCTTCGCCTGAGGTCGGCCGTCATGTCTGCCAGCGGCGTCGGCGGGAACGGCTCTCCGATGGCCCCCGAGGACTCCACAGGTGGTTTGATTTGTACTCTGTTTGCTATGCTGCTTCGTGCATGTGATTTGTTCCTATGTTATGATCGTCCAACTCACTGTTGTTCAGCTTCTAGCTATCTCTTATTCTGTTCATTGTTTTCAGTGTCGTCTAGGTTGGGAGAGGTCAAGAGGGTAACCAAGGAGACGAATGTGCATGTCAAGATCAACCTGGACGGCACTGGTGTTGCAAACTCCAGCACAGGGATACCTTTCTTGGATCACATGCTTGATGTGAGTATGGTTTACTCCTCCTGTCAGTAGTTGTGGATTCAGGATTTTTTGTAGATAATATCTTCCATTTTTCCAAAAAGAGGGTCGCTATTTTGTTTTTTCACCTAGATTTTTTTAAGCAACAATATGATATCTATTGCATCTGCGTGAAAAGAAGACAAGTGCCCTTTCTGTGCAAACAAATGCGAAACGGAACAATACCTTAACTCGAACCCACAAAATGGATAAGCACATAAAAATGACTAGTCTTCTGAATTTGTGTTGAGCAAAGCCTTTATGTAGGGCGTGCTAACTTTAGATGTTTAAGAGCATGATTAGTACAATCCAGTTATTATTGGGAGAAAGTGATGTATACACAACTAAGCCTGAAGGGGTCCTTGCTGTAGAAAAGTCTGCTTCCTTGTGAGTTCCACGTGTTCCAGGTGGCTCTGAGCAATTAGGATGGGAATTCCTATTTGATTTTTCTTTCCCTAGGGTGATGTGATCCATGCGAAGATTGTTACTCCCTTCTTATTAACTAATGTTTGTATGTGTGAAATGTAAGGCTTTTGTTATTCCACATCAGTGGCAAATTGACAGCAATGGCACAGGGATACCGTTCCTGGATCACATGCTTGATGTGAGTATGGTTTACTCCTCATGTCAGTAGTTGTGGATTGAGGATTTTTTCTAGACAATATATCTTCCATTTTTTCCAAAAAAAAGCATAATTATTTTTTTTCCACCTAGGGTTTTTTGGAAGCAAGAATGTGATTTCTATTGCATCTGCGTGAAGAAGACAAAACGGAACAAAATCTTAACTCGAACCCACGAAATGGATAAACAGACAAAAATGGCAAGTAGTGTTCTGAATTTGTGTTGGTCAAAGCCTACATATGGAGGGCATGCTAACTTTAGATGTTTAAGAGCATAATTAGTGCAATCCTGTTATTATTGTGAGAAAGTGATGTATACACAACTAAGCCTGAAGGGGCCCTGCTGTAGAAAAGTCTGCTGCCTTTCGGGTTGCACTTGTTACAGGTGATGTTGAGCAATTGGGATGGGAATTCCTATTTGAATTTTCTTCCCCAAGGGTGATGTGATCCATGCAAAGATTGTTTACTACTACTCTTCTTATTAACTAATGTTTGTATGTGTGAAATGTAAGGCTTTGGTTATTCAACATCAGTTACAAACTGACAGCAATGGCCACTGTGGATGACAAGCCCTTACATCTGAAATCAATACGTGAAACGCAACTGCAGTAAAGTGCTAGCGTAGCAAAAACCAACACAAGTAGAAAAAAAAATTGAGAAGTATTTCTGTTTGCAGGTTGATGCACTCTGAATGGTCCAGTATTATGTTCTGTGTATATCTTGTGCTTGACAGTACAAGGTTCTAACTCTTCCGTGTGAGTGTTTTTTCTTCTGGTCAAAGCTAGGCATTAACTTTCAGTTTGCAACTTACAGCAACTGGCATCTCATGGACTGTTTGATGTATACGTGAAGGCGACGGGTGACACACACATTGATGATCATCACTCAAATGAGGATATTGCTTTAGCAATTGGAACGGTGATTTTTCTTTTTCTTTTCTACTATTATTTTCTAACTTGGCGTTAGTACTTCTAGAAACAGTTATATGGATTATTGTTTACCAGAAGTTGGGATATCCATTTTGACCTCACTGCTAAATGTGCACGCTATATTTTGGTTCTTTACCTGATTCTGAACTATCCTAAGTTTAATGTTCTGCTATCTTACAGGCAGAAATTTACCGTGGTGACTTACTTTGGAATTTTCTTTTAGGCATTACTTCAAGCACTTGGTGACCGAAAAGGAATTAACCGGTTTGGACATTTTACAGCACCACTTGATGAGGCAGCAGTTGAGGTTATACTGGTATGCAGGACCATCTTCTGCATTTAGATACTATGCCTGCAACCTCCATTCAGGAGGGTGCATGTCTATGTTGGCATTTATGAGCTTATGAACCTCTTACCCTTTGCTAAAACATAACTGAATTACAACTTCCATTTGTCTGGTTCTTAACTTGGATAATGACCAGGCATTAAAATAATTTTGTTCTCTTATTTCATGAACATCTCATGCTATGATAGACCGGTATGTATGCAGATTTTGACTTTTGAGGACTATTATCAAGAATGCTAGTCCTTGTGCTTTGTTTTTGTCATAGTTTTTCTGACTCATCCATCTAACATAAGTTAAAGACTTGAATGATAGCAAGAAAGTTGCAATTATTTTACTCTATCATATCTTAATTTTGGTTTACCTAATTTTTGTTCAACAACTCTGACATTTTTGTCATGGTGTATATACAAATATCTACTGAACAGTTAAACTGTGCCTTGTTGAGCTTAGATGTTTGCCAGTCATTCTTTTTCCTCTTGTATCCAGGATCTATCTGGTCGACCTCATTTGAGCTGCGGCTTAAGCATTCCTACCGAGAGAGCTGGCACATATGATACACAGGTAATTTGTAAAATTTTGACAGCTATTTTCAATTGTCTGCTATTTATGTCAGGCTTAATAATGATCTTCATTGCCAAAATATGACTTATTCAGTTCAAGTTTACTTTAGATTATCATTTCCGCTTTCAGTTTTGTTAAATTCGAATGTTCCTCCCCCGAGACGATATTTCTGACAGATCTTTGCAATATCTGTTGGTCGTTTTTTGAGTTAGGGTGACTCTTCTTACACTGTATGTCGCTGCTATCAACTTAGGCAAACAATAATTTAATTATTTTTATGACAGCTGGTTGAGCACTTTTTCCAGTCCCTTGTGAATACATCTGGCATGACGCTTCACATCCGTCAGGTATATGTTGCTTCAGTTTCAAAGAAATCCTCTTCCTAACCTTTGGGTCAATGACAAATGAGTCAATATAACTGTTTTCACCCCAGTTTAAGTGAATAACATACATAACCCTGCACTCACTCTTTTTTTTGTCCTTTACAAGCTTGCGGGGAACAACTCGCACCATATTATCGAGGCAACTTTCAAAGCTTTTGCCAGGGCGCTTCGACAAGCAACGGAATATGACTTACGCCGCCGTGGCACTATCCCCAGGTTTGTGTCCTCACTCACTGCAAATATTGTTCAGGGAAATCTGTAGAGTGAATGGTAGCCATTTCATAGATGTTCTATTGCCTCCCACAAAATTCTGAAAAAAAAGAGAAAAGAAACACCGAGCTGCTGTTGCTTGTCGGTGCCCAATATATTACTCCCTCCGTCCCATAATGTGTGTCAAAAAGCGTCTTACATTATGGGACAGAGGGAGTAGATGATACAGTAGATCGGAACCAGAATGTAATGCACCCTAATAACAATGTTTAGTCTAACAATTTTTCATGCATCGGCATCCCTGAGTGTGTCTTGCTCTAACCAAATCGCAGCTCAAAAGGTGTTCTGTCAAGGTCGTAGTGTTGGAATGCAAGATCAAAAACTGGATGCACGCTATTCGCCCTCGAAGAAACAGATGGGCGGTCGCCTGCTATGTCTCGGTTGCTACTTGCGCTTGGAGTCCGCGGGGCTTGGAACAAGAACAGCATGGAAATTGCTCGACATCCTGTCGTCAGGGTTTGTTTATCTTGCTACCATTGGCATAATGTATCTGCTCGCCACTGCAATTTTGGCTGTTCTCCGGACTGCACATACGCCTGAAGACGAAAAGGTGCAAGTGGCTTGACATTCTGAAATTATTTATTATACCTCTGAAATATGGATTCAGCATTGGTTCACGTGGTGTTGCGTCTGTAATAACGGTTTGGCCATTCAAGAGAATGAAACAAAATAGAATAATAATGTGTGCCTTTTGCACAGTCCGAGGTCCATCTCTGAGCAGAAATCTTCAAAGAGCAGATGAGACTTCCGTCTCACGCCCCCACACCGCTTGGCAAGATTTTGAGGCGATGAAGCTGCTTGGTTGGTCTGGGACTCTCAGAGGATAGGTTATTTTTTACCCAAACGCTGCGCGACGCGCGCGCGATTCGGCGACCGCGAGCAGCCGCACGCGAACCGTCCATCTCATCGAGCGATCATGCCACGTGTCGGCCAGTCCCAACCGGGTGAGCGGTGGAATTTTTTGCCGCTTCCAAATTTTTTGTCGGCCAGTCCCAACCCAACCCGTCCTCTCCATTCCCCTCTCCGCCCCCTCACATCCTGAAGCGAACAGAGGGAGAGAAATCCCTAGGTCCTTGGCGACCGCAGCCGGCGAGGACCCGACCACGGCGATGAATCAAGGGGCGGAGCGCGCGCAGACGAGCTCGAGCACTACGTGGAGGCGAACCCCCCATATCGAATCGTGAGGCGCTCGTGCGACCAGAGAAGGAGATGGAGAAGGGGCAGGAGGATCGCCGGTGACGCGAAGGACAACGAGGTGACGATGAGTTGATACGTCTCGAGGGAGAGAAGGGAAGTCACGCGTGCCATAACCTCTTCCATTATTTTTCAACATCTTGCGAACGGGGACAGAGGGGTTTCGCCGATGCGGCGGCGTCATCTACGTCGACGAGAAGGGGAGGGGAAGGACATGATGGCGGAGGGGAGTTGATAGAGGAGTCAGGTGTGTCGTGGGGAGAGGAAGCTGACGTGCTATGTAGCCCGCGTGTCAATCCCACACGAGGCACCAGGAAACAGAGAGAGATCCCAGGCACAACATGCTTGTCGGCACATTTTGATAGCGCATCTATTCGCATCGAATTTTAACAGCATGTGTCTCTAGCATCCAGGGGGTGGGTAGGGGTTTCTGCGTTTTAGTTGTAGATTTTTTGTTCACAGGGAGGTGGGCAATTTTTCCATGCAGCGTTTGTTTCTCCAGTAGCAGGCAAGTTTATAATACTTGTCCACCAGGAGTAGGCAAGTTCATAGCACTGGAGGGGCAAGTGTTTGATTTAGAACTTTTGTTACAACTTGCAGTGATTTATAGGCAAGTTTTCTCACAGACAAACACTGTCAAGTGCAAACTGTATATTTCTCAGACAAACACTATAAATTGTACTGTAAGATGTGACCACACCAGTCAAGTTTTGCAGTAGTTGAGTAGGGAAGTTTTTTTTATGTTCATCCTCCAGTGATGTATAGGCAAGTTTTTCAGTGATTTTTTGTAGGCAAGGCTTTCAGTGATTTGTAGGCAAGTTTTCTGTGTTTTTGTAGGCAAGGGATCAGTGATTTTAACAGGCAAGTTCGCAGTGATCTATAGGCATCTGTTTTTTTTTTCCCTAGATGAATTCAACAAAGTTTTTGCGCTCATATCCCACAGTAATCCTGAATTGACTTTGGCCAATTGTCCTGAATTACTCGGGGAATACACAAGCGACCAAAGTTTGTGTGTTACAAACGGCGCTGAGTCACCTGAAAAATGTGACAGGACCACTTTTAGTCTAGAAGAATAACTGAATTTCTAGCTCACTGACACAGAAGATTTTTGCAATATCATGACAGTCCACCCTCGGTCGGAAAATACACAGGAGCTCTCGGGTGCTCCGCACCCCTATACGAAAAATAATCGTAAAAAATACCCAAAAAATCAAAAAAATCTGAAATTTGGGGATATCAAACCTGGGTTCCCGATCTACTTCCGTGTGAAATTTCGTGGAAAAATACCAAAAAACGTATCCGTGGCGAAGGAAATAATGTCCGAACAAAAATCTACCCAAACAGTGTTTTTCTATACATAGGAAATTTTTGTCTTTTTTGCCACGAATACGTTTCTTGGTAGTTTTTCACGAAATTTCAGACGGGAGTAGATCGGGAACCCACGTTTGATATCCCAAAATCTCAGATTTTTTTTCAAATTTCTCGGTATTTTTTTGAACGAATTGTTCGTATAGGGGTGCGGAGCACCCGAGAGCTCCAAATCCTCGTCCACCCTCGGTCACAGTATACAGTTACAATAGTTAGATTAGCAGAACATGCCTTTTTTTGGTAGAGCAGCAGTCGAGCTTTTTTAGATGCTTAGGAATCCACCATCAAACGATAACCGAAACTCCATGAAGCAAGTACTCCTTCATGTGAGCTTCTTTTTTTTAGATGAACTTGTGGTACGTACCTGCCACTACTACAGGGAGCTGAAGCCGCCGATCCGCGCGCCCTGTACCGGCTTGCAAGCTGATGTCGAGACGATCATGTAGTTTTTACCTCTTACAACTTACACTGTCAGCTGTAAAACACTGTAAACTGTCAGATGTGACCACACCAGTGAAGTCTTGCAGTAGTAGAGTAGGCAAGTTTCTTGATGTATCAACCTACATCGATTTTTATAGGCAAAGTTTTGAGCAATATGTAGGCAAGTTTTCGGTGTTTTGTAGGCAGGGATTAGTGATTTTTACAAGCAAGTTTTACAACTTACTGTGAAGAGTCTTCGGCACATTTTTTTTACCATAGCAGGCATGGGAATCAGACATATTTCCAGAACAACAGTTTTATCAAGAGTGACATAGACAGACATTTCGATAATAAGTCACAGAGGCTAAGCCGATGCGAATCAGTAAGCCAAAATAACAATGAAGTTTTTTTGTTCCTTTTTCTCTTTTTTTGTGTCAATCTCATCAACTCTCTCATACACGACCAGATTTCGTTCCCCACACTCGAGATTCTGGACAAGGAGAATCCAAAGGAGTCAGGGCACTATTGGCTGATGGTGCTGAACATTAAGGACAAGTGTTTCTAGGTACTAGACTTGGTAAGGACGCTAAAAGACAAGACATTCCAGGCTACTGCAAGCAAAATCATGGAGGGGATTAAAGCAAACTGGGAGAGGCACTACAGCACCTCAAGCGTGCAAATAAAAGGTTGGAAGCTCCACGAAATCAAATGCCCAAAGCAGGATAACACGTAAGTCTCCCCACACTGCATATCTTTATTGTTTCTTTGCCTTGTTTATTAGAGTTTTTATTTTTCTGTCAGTAAGGAAATAGGGATCACATGGGGCACAAATATTCAAAACTAGTAGTACTAGGAGCACCACAAGTCACTCACCACCCCATCGAGTCGCCTAACCTTATACACTTCATCGCCTAATCCAGCCACAAAGTCACGTATCCATCAATATACTAGATCACCTCATCCATCATAGCCAAGCCGCTCGCTATCCCTATATACCTAGTTGCCTAATCCGTCCACTCGCCTAACCCTATATACCGTACACACTAAATCACCTAAATCCATCTACCAAGTCGCTAAACATATGCAGTTAGTCGTCTACTCCACCCCGCCCCAATCGAGTCGCCTAACCCTACACACTTCATCGCCTAAATCCATCCCACAAAGTTGCCTATCATCGGTA
This sequence comes from Elymus sibiricus, assembly GCA_039707655.1. Lineage (NCBI taxonomy): Eukaryota > Viridiplantae > Streptophyta > Magnoliopsida > Poales > Poaceae > Elymus > Elymus sibiricus. The sequence continues at coordinate 434,723,872 of CM077666.1, forward strand.
TACTAGGTCACCACATCCATCCACCAAGTTGCCTAAAAGATTGTACTTTCTTCTAATCGCCCAATCCATCCACCAAGTCGCTATCCCTATATACCTAATTGCCTAATCTATCCACTCGCCTAACCCTATATATCCGTACACACTAAATCACCTAAATCCATCTACCAAGTCACTAAACATATGCACTTAGTTGCTTACTCCACCCCACCCCAATCGAGTCGCCTAACCCTACACACTTCATCGCCTAATCCATCCCACAAAGTCGCCTACCATCGGTAAATACTAGGTCACCACATCCATCAACCAAGTCGCCTAAAACATTGTACTTTCTTCCAATTGCCCAATCCATCCACCAAGTCGCTATCGCTATATACCTAATTACCTAATCCGTCCACTCGCCTAACCCTATATATCCATCCACACTAAATCACCTAACTCCATCTACCAAGTCGCTAAACATATGCACTTAGTCGCCTACTCCACCCCACCCCAATTGAGTCGCCTAACCCTACACACTTCATCGCCTAATCCATCCCACAAAGTCGCCTATTATCGGTATACTAGGTCACCAAACAAGCCAATGCCACCCCGCTTGACCTTGCTCACCATGGCTAGGCAGAGTTGTAGCTGGGCTGAACACGGCAGGGGCGGGCGTGACAGTTTCAGTTGCCGTCGCATCAGATGCACCAGTAGTAGCAACGGCCACAACACGAAACTTCATACCTAGGACATCTTGGACAGGAGCAGAAAGCAAATCCGGCAATTCGCCCACCCCCTCAATAGAAATAGGCACCCCTTCAGGTGGTGCTTGTGAGATCAATTCTAGCCATGTGCACATTTACAAGATAGAAAAGGGGAAATTCTTAGTAAGCGACATAATGCAAATGAAACTTCTTTCATGTAAGCAACTCAATGAGTAGGCATTTTTTCAGAATTACCAATGTGTTTTCCCACACAACCTAACTGAGTAATGGCAGGCCAGATTTTTATAGGATGCAGGCACTTTTGTTTTTATAATTAAGAAACTAGTCTTTCTCAATTCTTTTTCTTCTTATGATGTAGGCAAGTTTATCTTTCTCCAATCTACACTAGTTTTAACAGTCTTTCTTCCCATCTCTCTTTTTGTTACAGAGACCAAGTGCAAGACAATAGGCAAGTTAATAAGAAAGACAAATCAAGAGCTCAACATCTTCTATAGTTGCCAGGTTCAACAGGGGCCAGTTTTTTGTGTGCAAGATCCAAGTGAATTTTGCAGCACATGGTACAGGAAACAGATTTGCAAACTAGTATATCACAGGTTAGGTACAGCCTCCTACGTACAGAGGGGGAATTCCACTAGCTCGGGACTAACAGAGGATCATGCTTTTTGTTTCTGCCCAGAAAAATAGAAGGTCCTTAACTTGGTGTTTTTTTAGGGGGAGATTTTTGCCCAGCTTTTGGCAAATTCTTGCCGATATTATTTCTAGAGTATTGCCTGATCCGCAACAAAGAGTTGCATGCCAGGATCAATTTTGCGTTCTCCAGGATTTGGCCGGATTTTCCCTTTTTTTTTATGTGTGTTTTTTTGCTGCGAGGAGAGCCCCCCCCCCCTGCTACGCCATGTCGTGTAGCGGCGGCTGGGAGAAATAGCAGGGAGGGGGAGGAAGAAGTTGCTGCGGGGGGATTTGGGCGTAGGGATTGGTTTTCTGGTGGGGTTGGGGGAGATCACGTGCGTGAGGGAGGGTAGTTGCCTTCTTCCCGTTTCTTTTTTGGCGGGATATGGCAACATAGGGGGGAGGGGGTGCAACTTCCTTTTTTAGCACATGGGGGACCGCATGTGGGGCACTTACCTAATATGGCCGGCCGCGAGATCCTACCGCATAGCGCACGCGCGCTGTGTAGCAACTTCCTATTTTTTATGAGGGGTAGCCGATAGGTGAGCTAAATGCCGCTACTGATGATAGCAGAGATGGGTAACGAGAACCAGAAGGAATTTAGCAGCATTTAGCTTCTTTTTTTTGTTTTGAGATGATAGCAGCATTTAGGGCAACTCTAACCGATCCCCTAAAAGGCCATAAGGGAGTAAAATTTCTGGTTTACTCCCTTACGGCGCACCTAGCCGATCCCTTAAAAAAGTTAACGGAGTAAAACTTTTACTCCACCTCCCAATTTCCCCTAAAATTTTCCTAAATTTAATCCATCCCGCCGCGGCCGAGTAAAACTAGCGCCTCTCTCCCGCGCCGCACTGTCTCCCGCTAACCCAGCCGCCGCCACCGATGACCGTCGGGCCGGCCGGAATGGATAGCCCGGCCCCTTCCCTCACCCCGCCGGCCACCGGCGCCGGCTTTTCGCCGCCGGAAACCACCCACGCGCCGCCACCGCCGCCGAAGAAGAGCTTGGGTATGAAGAAGACCCACCCACACGTCCAAGCTCCTTCTCCAACCGCTCCAATGGTGTCCGGGGTGGCCACCGCCTTTCCAGCAATGGCACGCCGCCCTCCCGCAGCACCTATCGGAGGCAAATGGGCTCGAAAGCCGACGGCGGCGGCGGCAGCGCACGCGGAGGCGGCCACGAAGAAGAAGATGAAGAAGGCCAAAGCGGCGCCTCGTTCTAGGCCGATGCCTCGTGGTGCACCTCCGGTGGCCCCTACGGCGACTGCTCCGGCGTGAGCGGCGGCCGCAGCCGGCAACAAGAATCGCGGCCACCAAGTGCTCGATGAAATGCCAACATGGTAAAAATAAAAACCTCGCGTCGTGTCGGAATCTGATAGTGATTGTTGGTGATCGGTAAATGATTGTTACTTTGATATTGTAGTGTGGAGATGAACACGGCCGAATTCATCGCATCGTTGGAGACCTCGGCCGCCATTGGTCTTGATGAGCTCAACTACGACTCGTATTGGGATCATTCGGCCACCCAAGAAATGGAGGCCGGCGAGGAGGAGGCCGAGGAGGAGGGGGCCGAGGAGGAGGTGGCCGAGGAGGTGGTGGCCGAGGAGGAAGAGGAGGAGGTTGTGGAGGTGACCGAAGCAAGCACCAAAGTCCCAAGGTGCCTCACCCAAAACTACAACCAAAAGGAGGACATTGCGCTTTGCGATGCTTGGTGCGCAATCTCCATGGATGCAACGATCGGAACGGATCAAACCAAGACCATGTTTTGGGAGAGGATTACCGACCACTACAACAACTCCGTGGACGTGCGATCAAGCCGTACACAAGGTTCTCTTGGGCATCGTTGGAGCACCATTCATGACCAATGCAACCGATGGTCCGGTTGCGTTGACCAAGTGAATCATGCTCGACTGAGTGGTGTGCAAGTGGCGGAGTATGGCCCCTACATCCAAGAGCTATTCAAGCATCGGAACACCAAGTTCGGCCACAAGCCCTTCACTTTGCATCATTGCTACAAAGAGCTATGCAAGAACGAGAAGTGGATCCAAAGAATTGCGGAGACCACTCCAAAGAGGTCAAGGTTGAGCATATCCGTTGAGGATGACGACGAGGTTGATGAAGATGCCAACAATAGACTGGAAGGAAACAAGATTGCAAAAGAAAGAAAGAAGAGAAATGCATTCGGTGGCACTTACAAGGAAGAACTTGTGGCAATGATCGAGACCAAGAAGATGTTGGCGGCCGAACGCAAAGAGGAGAAGATGGCGAGGTGGAATGAGCTCAAAGCATTGGAGGATGAGAAATAGAAGGCCAAGTCGGCGGCCGAGGAGAGAAAGTTGAAGGCGGGGGAGCATAGGCTTGCACTTGAGGAGAGGATTCGTGATGCCAAAAAGGCCGAAGAACGCGCTATCATGTTCATGAATCCAAACACAATGGATGAAACCGCAAGAAAGTATTGGGAGCTCACTCGTGAAGAGATCTTGGAAGCCTCTCTTCGGAATATTGGTGGTGGCCGAGGGGGTGGTGTTGATGGTGGTGGCCGAGGAGGTGGTGTTGATGGTGGTGGCCGAGGAGGTGGTGGAGGCGATGATGTTGGTGGTGGTGGCCGAGAGGATGGCGGTGTTGATGTTGGTGGTGGTGGCCGAGAGGATGGTGAAGTTGATTTCTTCGCCAACGACATCGTTTGAGTGGTGGTGGCCGAGGAGGTGGTGGTGCATGCCAAACGTTGGCTCGACCCACAACATATACGTGCTATGTTTGTGGTGATTTTGAATCAAATATTGTGTTTGACGTGATGTCTTTTGGGTGAACTTCGCGTGTTTTACTTTGAAAAACGGGATGATGAAACTTTATGTTATGACAGTTATGCTATGAATGTTTTCATTTGAATGTTTTAAGATATGTATTGTGTAGTGTTTGAAGTTGGTGCAGCTAAGACACAAAATCGAGACAATTTTATTTTTACTCCATTAATTTTTAGGAGATCGGTTAGGTGCGGCCACCGTTAGTGGAGTAAAATTTTACTCCACTAACTTTACTCCGTCGTTTACTCTCTTAAGTTTTAGGGGATCGGTTAGAGTTGCCCTTAGCTAGTACACCGATGCCCTTTTGGCCACTGTTTAGTTTGCACGACACGTACATTGATCCACAAACAATCTTGATGGGCCGTATTAGGCTTTCAGACACGGTCTTATCCGAGGAGTCCGCAGCCACCACGAACGAGGAGTCCGCAGCCACCACGAAGCTGTGCGCTTCGCAGGCGGTCCGGGCGGTGCTAGTAGTTATACCAGCATATAGTTCGCTCAAAAAAAGAAACAGCATATAAAGCATCGTCGGATTACTACCTGGGTACGGAATCGTCCCTGTCCCAAGAGGAATCGGATGCGACTCTGCATCTCGACCTAAAACCGCGGCTCGCTGTCGATCGAGGTGGGCCAGGTGCAGGCGGCCGGCCGGCCGTGCAAACCATGGAAGGGAACCAACGGTTTGTGCTGAACCTGCCTCCGGGCTACCACTTTGCCCCGACGGACGCCGAGCTCATCGTCCACTACCTTCGCCGGAAGCTGGACGGCCTCCCGCCGCACCTGCCCATCTTCAAGGACGTGCCCATCATCGACTACCGCCCGGAGCAAATTACTGGTACGCACTCTCTCCCATCATCAGCAGAGCACACACGATGAGTAGCGTTGGGTTGATTGATTTGGATTTTGGAATGCAAGCTAAAGCAGCGGAGATTCATCCTCGTGCGTGATTTGATATGATGTTGCAGATGAGTTCAGGGACCGCGGGGAGGGGAGCCGGTGGTACTTCTTCACCAAGCGGAACCGCAAGTACGCGACCGGCAACCTGCCGGACCGGACCACGCCGGGCAAGGGGTTCTGGAAGGGCACGGGCCCTGTGAGGCCCATCCGCCCCGGCGGCAAGCTGGTCGGGCGCGCGAGGACGCTGGTGTTCCACACTGCCCCGATGAGGCGACCTCCTGGACCATGCTCGAGTACGAGAACCTCACCTCCGAGGCAGAGGCTAATGACAAGAACATCGACAAGGTGATTCATCTTAATGGCGTGTTTCCGTCCATCTATTTTCTCTCCTCGTGTCCGTGCGTGCGTGCGAAGATCATCATATCTGTACAATTTGTTGCATCGCAGCTTGGTGAGTGGGTGCTGTGCACGATACAGAAGGGCAAGGCAGGCGGCAAGAAAAGGAAGGGCAACGCACAGAGCGGAGCCGATCTAAGTCCAGATTCAGAGCCCCGAGGTGCCGGAGATGGCGTGGCCGCAGCATTCTTACGCCGCCGGAACCACCGACTTGTCATTGAGCACGGGGGCGACGAGCGGCCAGGTAGAGCCGTGAGACCCGCGGCGTCTGGCTCACCTCGGTATGGTTCGGGGAGCCTATATAGCTGTCGTCAACTCGTCATTAGGGTATGTGACCGTACGCTTTAGGATGCTGGACGTTATGTGTCACCTTTTGTTGAGGAGGTCTGTTTCGCTGTCGTGTTATTGGTTATTATTGCACAACTTGTCCAAGATATTATTACTATATTATAGGGTATGTCCAGGGCACATCCAGATGTGCTCTAATTATTGCACATCTTTTTTTCTTTTTTTTTTGAGAATGAGTTATTGCACATCTAAGTAACCTGATCAAACATAAAAATAAAGGAAAAAAGAGAATACCCACACGAATCTCCGTGTGATATCAATGACATAAGACTTAGATGTGTAATACTTAGAACACGTCCGTCACATCATCTTGAGATTGACGAAATCACCACATGTGCGTCCCCTCCAACTAAACGAACATGGCCAAGAAGCCTGAAATAATTCCAAGAAAATGCGAGCACCATCGTAAGTCTAGAACTTGAATTAGGGTAGGCTGGTTCTATCACAAAGAACCTAACCATCTAAGTTAGGCTCAGTTTGCTATATGACTGCCTTTTGCTTGGTGATGATCATGGCTGCCTACTAGTTCTCGTGTCATGTGTACTACTAGTCGACGCCATGCATGGTGCATAAACTCGGAGTGGGACACGAAGGAAACAGCCGGAAAACAGAAGATTAAAACACAGATGACTAACAGAAACAGGAAGGAAATAAACCTTGGATTTTATTCTTTCATATTGAAGTTTAGCAGCATTTAGATAGTACACTGATGCACTTTGGCCATCGTTTATTCTACACGACCGGTCGATCCACAAACACACTTGCTGGTGGTACACCACTTACTAGAGTTACTACAGCACATCGTAAATTAAGCCAGTAGTAAGTAAATACTACTTACTTGACTGATGCATGTTCTGTTTGTTTATACTTAAATTATTCATTATTAGAATAAGCGCGTGGATAGCCGGTCATCCTGTCCGTGCTTAGGGCTTCCGCTTGCGCATGCCAGGATAGTACCCGCCACCGCCACCGGTGCTGTTGCCGCCCTCGCCCTCGCCGCCGCCGGGCGGCATGTCGTAGCCCCCTCCTCCCATGCTGCTGTTGCCGCTCATGGCCGGGGCAAACTTGGCCTGGATCCAGTCGACGGTGTCCTTCTCGGTCATGAAGGCCTTGGCGAGGATGAGGTCGCTGATGGGCGGCGTGGACCCGAAGACGGCGTTGGCGATGGTGATCACGCCGGCATCCTGGCTGCTGAGCGCGGCGATGGCCACGGCGGGTACCTTGCCGTTGTTCACCTGGAAGTGGATGAGCCCCTGCGGGAACACGAACACGTCGCCCTCCACCAGCTGCTTGGTGAAGAGCAAGTTCTTCCCGTCCGGCTGGTTGGAGGTGACGAACCCCACCAGCAGCTGCCCCATGATCACCGTCAGGATCTCGGAGCCGCGGGGGTGCGTGTGTGGCGGGTTCTGCCCGCCGTTGGGCCCGAAGTCGATGCGCGCCAGCGAGATGCCCAGCGTGTTCAGCCCCGGCAGCTGCCGCACCGTCACGGCCGTCACCGCCGACCCCTGAGCATTCAGCATGCCTGGCTTGTTAAGCCCGGGCAAGAAGAAGTCGTTCGCCGTCACCATCTTCATGTTCTTGCACACGAACCCATTCACAATAACTGCATGTAATACACAGTTGCACACCAAAGTTAAATCTTACCATGTTGCGTAGGCAATTTCCAAGTCCCAAGGTTGAAAAAAAAAACTCTCAAGGTTGAATATAGTTATTACACTACAGAAAAATCATAAGTTGCCGTGTATCTGGATGTAAGCCGAGCGTAAATTCACTGCTACTCGGCTTATAAACCTTTGGGGCCTGCGCCGAGTATCAAATGAAGCGAGTGGGGCACTCGGCTTACAGAGGGCCACGTGGCACCTCCGTTTTCGTCGAGCAGCCGTCATGTGCCTTTATGTTGCCGAGAGCCAGGGTTTTGAGCTCGACTTATAGCCTTATAGGTAAGCCGAGTGCCCGTGAAAAGCTCTCGGCTTACACTCAATTACCGGTATGATCTAAGCCGACCAGTGTAAGCCGAGGTTAAAAGGGTCTTCGCCGAGTATTTATGATACTCAACTTACAAGTATTTTTCTGTAGTGTTACTACTAAGTTTATCACAAAATTTTAAAATATGCTTACTATCTATATTTTATTGGATGCTAGTGCTTCAACTAGCCTAATTAGCTGATGGAAACATGACAAAATTAAAAGAAACAGTTCACTTGATGTGCACGTATGTTTTTTATATTTTGACAAGTCCTCTTATCTTTAATACAGTACTATTTTTTTTGGAGCCATCTCAATATTTTTGCTTTTTATGTAATATCTTTACTATTGTTGATGTGTAAGAAAGCTACAAAAGACCTTGTAATTTTACATGCTATTTGAGTAGTACATGTCAAATCAAACAAATAATAGGAAACACAGTAAAAAGATTATGCGTGCATATATCGATCATCGTAGTAATTTAAAACAATGTTCAACAATTCCAGAGCAAAGACATGAACTGTTTGTGTTTAGTAAAAGTTTCACATGAAAAATTAGCACACAATGACATTTAAGAGTATTTAAGAGGCAATAGGTATTATAAGTATATGAGCCATTAGGGGATGGTATAACATTTGTCTAGGACCATTGGATATATAATTGTAAATCTCTACTCTATACAAATAATATATTTAAAAAGCACAGATCCGGAGAATCCTACGCATCAAACTATTTCTTGGTGTTGCGCATCACATCACGACTATTTTGAAAAGTCTCTAATCAAATTTTCTGAAAACCTTTTCCAGAAGCATTTTTTATGTATAATTAGTCGAGACTTGCATTTCTACACGATTACTAGCTGGCTTAAAAATACCGGGTGGCTCAAATGAAAAGAATCCCATAAAAAACTCGTGTATCATGAAATTAATTGAGGCTTGTGATTGTTGACTTAAACATAAGAATTTTCTGATCTATTTAGAAATAAATATGCTCTAAACTCCCTCGGAAAAAAAATTATGCTCTAAACTAAAACCAACACGTATACCACGTCCCACGTGTTTGCACATGCATATGTACGAATGCATACATGCTGCATCAAAGTAATTAAGCATGCTGCCTGTCAATCAGAAGATGGATATATCTATATACCAGGGTTCATTAGATCAGCAACACAGAAGTCCTGGAGCTGGCTGGGGTCAGAGGCGAGAACACGAGGCGCCGGAGAGCAGACCACGAGTACCACCACAGCAAGCAGTGCACCCATGGCACGGGAAGCCGCCATGGTTTTTCTTACTTGGCTAGCTTCACTAACACAAGACCTAACAATGTCTGTCAGGGTAAGCTAGCTAGTGTGTAGACCTAGGTAGTTGTACGCTGCAAGCACGTATCGGGGTGCCTATTTATACAGGCATAAAGGTGGCCGCGGAGTAGTGGGCTAGCTGCATGCTCTACCAACAACATGGTACACTAACAACAATTATAATGGGTCACAAATATCACCGTGTAGTTTGAGTAGGCATCCACGATACTGCTACAAACATTGCTAGCTTACGTATGATGTGCTGATTTTTCCTCGCAGCCCCACTAACTGTTTGTTTATACAGGGTGACCACGTGCCTAAATATCCATTGTGGAAATTTATACATGCACCATTTTGGGTGGAGGAAATTGACAAAGATAATGGTTCTTTTTGGGTTTTAGTTTGCAACATGGATCCACTGGTAACTTGCAGAAGCTGGAATTCGAGGACAGTACGTATGATAGTGGGGAGTGAACGCCTTGAGGTCGTGGTGACGGAATTCCCTGCTACTAGTTGCTGGCGCACTCGCGGTCGACCAACTTTTTTTTCTCGATAAAGGACATTTTCATTCATTCGTTATATGGAGTTGAGATACAGCCACAATGAGCGAACAGAGTGACATCTTTCTACAGAAAATAGAAAAACAAAGCGAGCCTAAGATGAAGGAGGTCCTATTCAAATGCTACACTGCCAACAATGATGGAAGAAAATATTCTTGGCTGTAATCCTGCCCACCGGACTCTGCAGACGACTAGCTAGGTGATGCACTGATGTTGATTCTACTTGGATCGTCTTTCTTAGTTTCTTTGGTCCGGACTATTGGGCGACCATGTTAGTCATGGTCCTTTTGATTTCCTTCATCAATCAATGTAATAATCTAATCCTATAGATTGTGTGTATCTCCTGGATGCAGAAGCCAGCAGGGCGATAAAAATTAATGAGTGTTTCTAAGCTTTACAACTATTTTGGACGAATCCCCATTAAAACTCATAGTGTTCCTCTCCTAGACAATATGTTCAAGTTCGAGAAGCATAGAGACTAGTCACTAGAACTTGTACACGTCAACTCAATTATATTAGATTTATTTGTAGAAACTATTTCTAATGCTTGTGAGAATAGGATGTTGTCTAAACTAGATATACTTTGGATCTAGCACGGACAAGAGATACAAGCAATGGAGCATGCTCAAACATAAAGATGGAAGCAAGCATAAGGAATGAAGATGTAGCCTCAACCGGAGATTTCAAGACGTTGAAACAACCGTAGTGATGCATTAAGATATGGGCTAAATTGTAGGTGGCTCCATATCTATATGTAGATGCTATCTATAGGTGCCACCGAACCTTATTATTGGGTAAATCCATAGGACATGTAATATCGGGCTAAAACAACCAGATAATTTTTTGAGTCCATATTTAGGGGACAAACTGACCAGAGATAAATTTGGTCGCCCCTCCCTTGTTTGGACGAAATCTCCTTTCCTCCCTAAATATAACCCCTCAAATGTTGCTTAGACATGACTTTACTCTTCATAGCTAGAAACTCTTTTTTGGTATCGAACGACCAGGCCACAATTGCTTTCGGCACCCAATTTTTCATTATTACTTCATCTTTATCGGTATCGTACACAATGCGATTTTCATAGTTCTTGCTTGTTCTCAATTGCATGCAGGGATTAGACCTTCATGGTCAGGTTGATTGTGTTCCGACGTGATCTATGACTTCTTGGAGTTAGTTTAGTGGTCGCTAAGATGCATCATAAGTGCACGGAGTAGTTAGATCGTCAAAGTTGTCTCCACCCAAACCTACGGAGAATTTTTCATCGAAAGATCAAGATATATCCCTAGTGCTATCACCACAACTAGGTTGTGGTCAAAGTGCGTATGGGTTTTGGATATGTTCATGACTGCGAATAGGATGACCTCGCTCGAACCGATTACCGTGCCAAATGACACTTCGTCCAAAGACTAGCATGGTAGGTGAGGTTAATCACAAACCCCTAATTTTGATTAAAGTGAGTGTAAAAATTAGTGGAAGATAGAACACACAAACAGTTCACATAAAAATGTCTTTTTCAAGAAACATAGGTGACTACTTTTCAGTCAACTATTCACAGCCACGCAAAATCAAAATTTTCTATCCTTTTGTAATTGTCTAGTCGATCTGTTCTCAATACTGATAGATTGACGAAAGACAACAATACCGGTTTTCATTTCATTAATAAGAGTAGAGAATGCATGAACAAGGGATTACGTCAGGTATCACAACAAGAGAGGAGTTGTGTTGAGACGACAACAAGGCAAGCATTAAAAGAAAAAGGAAAGAGGAGGGCCATCCTCTTTCATTGTCCTCACCAGCGAGAGGTTGCACGAGGACACCGCCACTGTAGACGAAGAACTCCAATCAGCTGAGACCAAACCATGATGATTCGGAAGTATTGGCAGAACCGAAGGGCAATGGGTGGCTGAGTCCACAACGGACCAAGAGCCACGAGCAACCGGCGCTACGACACAATAGCAGCATGGCCGGCGAAATCGAAGGGCATCAAGAAGCCATAGTCCACACCCAGGTTGCTTTACCATGCACACTCACTAGCGTGATCGCATGCAGAAGGAAAACTCCGTCACATCCAAACCATGTCAAAGATGACACCAACAGAGAAGAAGCAGAGCAATCACACCACCGCCAAATCCTCTAGTCCCCACAACTCGATCATGCTACAAGACAAGGACCTCAAGAGGCACACGACACATAGTGCCGCCCATCATCCGATTCGGTAGCAAACGGACCAAGGCTTTCCCCTTGGAGCATCCGAGAGGGAATGTAGAACTGCCCTTGATGGCGCCTTCAGGAAGGTGATGGTGCCTGTGATCGTTCCTGTCACCGGGGCCGACCAATGTCTAGCCAGTCTTTCGTTGACAGTCACCCCATTCCCAGCCCAACACCCACTGGCCACACCCTACCAACTACAGCCACAATAGCTCCCCGGAAACCTGCCGACCCCATGCTTCTGATGAGCACCGATGACATCAAAAGAGCTAGATACCGAGGCCTAGATCCACCAAATGCCAAGCCGCCCAGTAGCCCGACACACCACGGGACCACTCGTCGAAGCCGCCACCCCAATTCTGGGCTCGACAACGAGTGCCCACCGCCACACTGGCCGGCCACCGTCCCTACGAGCACGACAGACCGCCATTGCGACCGTCAGATTTGGGCATCGGTGCCCAAATCCCTCGCGCTCCGGGCCACCCCATGACCCGCCGCACCCTTCCTCCCTGCTGCACCCACGAGCAAGGCCATCACGAGATCCACCGCCGACGATCAGTGATTTCGAAATAGTTATTCACAGTCACTGCCCACCATGTCACCCGGGACACGAGCACCCACCCACAAATCTCACCCAAACCCCTCGTCTCAGAAATAGGGAAATTGAATATGCATCCACTAACGTACTAACCTACGTTTTCTGTAAGCTCCACTTAATGCTTGTAACGTTGGTCACGATCGGCTGTACGACCCATGTGCCAACAAGTGACGCTTTTTTACAGAAATTTTCCGTTCCTATGTACGGATATGGAGCTATCACTCCGAGAAAACACGAAGACTAATGGTACGTATTAGGCCAAGGGCCATTTCGCAGTGCTTATCCTTGCTCCATCATGCATAACATTTTGACTTCTCGTTTCCTTCTCCAAGCTGTGTTGGAAATGGAAACGTAATACTCCCTTCGTCTCTCAAAAGAAGGCCTGTAAATTTTGTACGAAATTAAATGGTCCAAAGTTGACCAAGTTTATATCAAAGTTGACCGAGTTTAAAGAAAAAACTATCAAGAATTTCAGTATCAAATTAATATTATTAGATGCACAATAAAATATATTTTCATATTATATCTATTTAGTATTGTAGTTGTTGATGGTTTTTCCTACAAAAGGAAAATTTTGTATTGTCTTTTGCATCATCTGCGTTCTTCTTTTCAATCCTTTGATCGTGTTGTTTCTCTGTTCATTTTACGTCTATGGAATTATGTTCCTTTTGCTCATGTCAATTGATCACTCTTTTCGGAAAAAAATGTATATTGATCACTTCATCCTTATCTGTCGCATCGCAAGTTCATGTCATCCTTCTTCCCATCACAAATTTATGCATTCTCTATGCGAAGTAATTATTTTCGTACAACACATTATGTCGTCTTCGACATATTCCTTCTTCAATTCATGTTTTTTCTTCATAGATACCATAACGGTTTCATTCTTCCAAGCGGAATGATTCTTCTGATATTTGATTTTACTGTTACTCCTAACCTCGTGGATCTTGTTCTCTCAATTTACGTTCTACGAAACTTACTTGTTGTTTGTTTTCAACTTAGGCCCGTCTTGTAAGTTCTGTATGTCGAAACTTGCGTTACACAAACATATGTACATACCAAATTTCCTCTGTTGAACTTACTACCATAGTCCTTCTCCGTCAGTTTTGTTGTTTTGTACTTAAATTTCTAATTTTCTTTTTTCTGCGCGTATCCCACATGTCGTTGCGCCGAGTTACCAAACAATTATTTTTGCGGTGCCTAGTCCGCAAACGCACCAACTTCTTTGTCCCTGCTCTTTTTACCTCGTCTTCTTCCTTTCCAGTGTCATCCTCTAGATCTATTCTGTTCTCACTACTACCGGACATTGTTGCCGTCGGTCGCCGGAAGTTGACGTCTCCAACTGTCGATGACCGCTACGGCTACTGTCGGTGTTCGTCTACTATTGCCATCTCAACTCGTCCTAGGCGAGAAAACCCTAATGGGGCTTAATGCAGTGCATGAAATGGAGATAAATTATCATGTTTCCCTCTTAATCTCGTTCAAATTAGGGTTGAATGCTTATTTTGTACTAAATGGACTGTTGGTAATTTTTAGCGTCACTACTGGAATCTGGCATTTTGCCATCTGTCCCCTCTTTGCCGTCTGCCAGCTAACGGCAAAGAGGCTCTTTGTCGTCTGCTTTGGCAAAGCAGACGGCAAAGAACCAGCTGATGGCAAAGAGGGTCTTTGCCGTCAGCTGTCTCTTTGCCGTCTGCCAGCTGACGGCAAAGAGGCCAATGGCAGACGGCAAAGAGCCTGGTGGGCCCCCCGTGGCACGGCGTTGGCTAGGGCACCTTCTTTGCTGTCTGCCACCTCTTTGCCGTCTGCTAGCAGACGGCAAAGAAGGGCTAGGCAGACGGCAAAGAGGTGAGGGTCACGGCGCTGGCTAGCTAACGGCAAAGAGTTCTTTGCCGTCTGCCAGCAGACGGCAAAGAGGGGGGTTACTTTAACGGCTGTGCACCCCGCCCGAAACCCCCACTCCCGCGTGCCTCTCTCTCTCTCTCTCTCTCTCTCTCTCTCTCTCTCTCTCTCATCCGCCGCCGCCGCCACGTCGCCGCCCCCTTCCTGCCACCCTGCCCCGTCGCCGCCCCTCCCTGCCACCCCGCCCCGTCGCCGCCCCTCCCTGCCGCCCCGCCGCCCCCGAAGCCCGGCCCGGCCGCCCCAGCTGCCCGGCCACCCCGCCCCGTCGCCGCCCCTCCCTGCTGCCCCGTCGCCGCCCCGCCGCCCCCGAAGCCCGGCCCGGCCGCCCCCGCCGGCCGGCCGCCCCGCCGGCCCAGACCCCCCTGCCCCCCCTCTGGTGAGCTCCCCCCTCCTGCCCTCTATTTTGTTTTGTGTTTTTTTAGTTTTTTTCTGTTTTTGCAGTAAGAAAATTAGATGTTTAGGTAAATAGATGTTTAGGTAAATAGAAAAAAAGGAAAAGAAGAAAAAATAAGAAGAAGAAGAAGAAGAAGAAGAAGAAGAAGAAGAAAAAGAAGAGGAGGAGGAGGAGAAGAAAAAAGAAGAAGAAGAAGAAGAAGAAAAAAAAAGAGGAGAGGAGGAGAAGAAGAAGAGGAAAAAGGAAAGGAAGAAGAAGAAGAAGAGGAGGAGGAGAAGAAAAAAGAAGAAGAAGAAGAAGAAGAAGAAGAAGAAGAAGAAGAAGAAGAAGAAGAAGAAGAAGAAGAAGAAGAAGAAGAAGAAGAAAGAGGAGAGGAGGAGGAGAAGAAGAAGAAGAAGAAGAAGAAGAAGAAGAAGAAGAAGAAGAAGAAGAAGAAGAAGAAGAAGAAGAAGAAGAAGAAGAAGAAGAAGAAGAAGAAGAAAAGGAAGAAAAGGAAGAAGAGGAAGAAGAAGAAAAGGAAAAAGAGAAAACAAAAAGACCCCGACACCACGACACCCCGACCCGACAGCACGACACCCCGACACGACACCCCGACACCCCGACACCCCGACAGCCCGACACCCCGACAGCCCGACACGACACCTCGACACCCCGACACCCCGACACGACACCCCGACACCCCGACACCAAGACACGACACCCCGACACCCCGACCCGACACTCCGACACCACGACACCCCGACACCCCGACCCGACACCCCGTCATATATTTGTGAATTATGAGTTAGGTCATATATTTTCTGATTTTGTTATGAAAAACATCATATATATTTGTGTTGATCGGGTGGATTTAAATGTGCAATTGTTTCGTCGCTGCGAGGGTCTGGTGTTCGACGACCTCCCCGTGCGTTCGACGAGCTCCGCCCCTGCGTTCGTGGGTGAGCACAGATGACATCTCCTCCTTCCCCCTTCATTTGCTCTGTTCCGGTCTTCATGCCGATGAAACTTGCTAGCTATAGGTGTCTTCAATCATCAGTATGCGTGACCACTATGCGTCTCCCGTTCGAAAGGGTTACATCTATAAATATGCATGCATTTGCATATTTATAACCGTGATTCTTTCGAATTGTCCAACGTTATCCATGGACAGCCCGAGTATGTGTAGATTGGGTTCGTTTTCCCATATGTTCTGCTCCGGATCCGATGCAGAATTTCGTCAGTGCCTCCCTGTTGTTCTCCGGGTACACATCCTCTCTGCTTATTGCCGAGACGTGTATCAGGAGAACAGCGGGGAGGTGCGGCCGAAATTTTGCGTCGGATCCGGAGCAGAGCATGGGAAAACGAACCCAATCTACACATACTCGGGTGGGATTAGGACCTATCTTTACCTATTAGCGTCTAGGTTGCATGGACGTAATAAAACTGACAAACTCCATTAACTGATGAATATGGTTTGCTGAATTATGTATATATTTCTTGTGTGTCCAGTAGCTAGGCAAGATGAGTGATCGTGCGTGGATGTACACCGGTCACACTAGTCAGAAAGACATGACCGATGAATGGTTAACAAAAACCAAGGGGTTTGTGAGAGCCGCATTTGCAAATGGCCAGAGAAAAACCTGGTGTCCCTGTGTCCGGTGCGACAACTATCATAAGAGGACAGAGCTTGAAATGAGTAAACACCTGCAGAAGTGGGGTTTTACGTCTGCTTATACGGTCTGGACATTTCATGGTGAGTCTGCCCAACGTGCCAGAGCTGAGGTGGGCCGTCGTCGCACCGACGAGCATGGTACCGGGATCGAAGACATGGTGGAAGACTTTGATGATGCTCGGGATTCGGACGATGAGATGGAGGAATCTGCAAAGGCCTTCAATGATATGTTGGAGTCTTCAAAACGTCCTCTCCACGAGCACACTGAGCTTTGTCAGCTGGGTGCCATCGCACAAGTAATGGCTCTGAAGGCTCAATTCAACTTGGGCAGAGAATGCTACGACGCGATGATGACACTATTTGGACACTTTCTACCCAAAGGCCATGTAATGCCTGCAAACATGTACCAGTCGGACAAAATCCTCCGTGTACTTAAGATGCCCTATGAGAAGATAGATGCCTGTGAAAATGGATGTGCCTTATTTAGGCTTGAGTATGTGGACTTGAACTATTGTCCCATTTGCAAGTCTTCCAGGTATGTTGTGGTAGACAACGGTATGGGTGAGAAGAGTCAGACAAAAATCTCAGTTAATGTTCTTCGGTATATGCCAATCATACCAAGACTTCAACGTCTTTTCATGGTCGAAGAGACGGCCAGACAGATGACATGGCACAAATTGGGCAAAAGAACCAAACTAGATGCAGATGGGAATCAGATGTTGGTACACACATCGGACGCTTTTGCGTGGAAGCACTTCGATGCAATACATCATGATAAAGCGGCAGATCCAAGGCATCCTCGAGTCGCCATCAACACGGATGGGTTCAATGTGTTTGGTATGATGGCAGCCCAATACAGTTGTTGGCCTGTATTTGTCATTCCACTCAATCTCCCCCCCCCCCCCGGACAGATTATGCAAATAAAGAACATTTTCCTGACGTTGATAATTCCGGGGCCCAACTATCCGGGGAAGAGTATGAATGTGTACATGCAGCCGCTTAAGGATGAATTGCAAGAAGCTTGGGATAATGGGATCAAGACATACGACGCCGCTACAAAAAAAACTTCCTAATGCATGTGTGGTACATGTACTCGATGCATGACTTGCCGGCGTATGCGCTATTCGTTGGCTGGTGTGTGCATGGAAGGTTCCCGTGCCCCACATGCAAGGCAACTCTTGAGTTTCGTTGGCTGGATGCGGGTCGCAAGTATTCTTGCTTCGACTTGCATGGACAGGTCCTGGATCCTCGCCATAAGTTCAGAAAAGACAAGAAGAAATTCATCAAAGGTAGAGTTGTCAAAAACTCTGCACCACCTGCGTTGACAGGCCAACAGACCCTGGATCAGTTAAACGCTCTCGAGCTGGATCCAGAGCGTCCAGGGTATTTCAAGGGGTATAATTCGGAACACGCCTGGACTCACAAGACATGCTTGTGGGATCTGCCTTACTTCACAGACCTCCTTTGCCCACACAACATCGACGTGATGCACACTGAAAAGAATGTCGCCGATGCCCTCTTTGGTACATTGTTCGGCATAGAGGGGAAGTCAAAGGATAATCCTAAGGCTAGAGTCGATCAGGAGGCTCTATGTGATAGACCGTTACAAAACATGCGACAACCGAAAGGAAAGCAGAACTGGACGAAGCCAAAGGCATGGTTCAATCTTGGAAGGCCAGATATGAGGGAAATTATCCTGTGGGTGAAAAAGGAGTTGATGTTCCCCGATGGGTATGCAGCGAATCTAAAGAGGGGAGCGAGTCTTGAAAAATTGAAAATATTTGGTCTCAAGAGTCATGATTGGCACATATGGCTTGAGCGGGTAATGCCGGTGATGTTGCGTGGCTTTATCCCTGAGGATGAATGGCTAGTACTGGCAGAGCTGAGCTATTTCTTCCGTGTTCTTTGTGCGAAAGAACTATCGCCTGGCTTGCTAGATGAAATGGAAGAGTTGGCGTCGGAGTTGATCTGCAAGTTAGAGAAGATCTTCCCACCGGGCTTCTTTAATCCAATGCAGCATTTGATTTTGCATCTCCCGACCGAGGCACGATTGGGGGGGCCCGTGCAGAATCGTTGGTGCTACGCAACTGAGAGGATGCAGAAGACGCTTCGAGTAGAATGTAAAAATAAACGTAGAATTGAAGCATCGATGGCCGAGGCATTCATTACTGAGGAGGCGGCAAACTTCGTGACAGCACACTACGAAGCCAAAAATCGTCATTTGCATAATCCGAAGCCTCGGTACAATGCTGGCGACCCTAAAAAGGGTGGATCCAACCTCAGCCTATTCAAAGGGAAGCTCGCACTAGCCGGTGCTTCTAATTCCTTATCGTTGGATGTCGAAGAATGGCGGACCATTTCGTTGAATATCTTCAACAACCTAACAGAAGTGCGGCCGTACATCGAGTAAGTTCTCGGTACATTGTTTCGCAACTTCTAATTCCTTTGAACTGCTCTTATTCCCGGATATTTGATACAGTCGATACGTCGCCAAATTCTCGTATGGAGCGGTGATCCAAAAGGATTCCGTCGAAGAGTATGAGCTTCTGGCAAAGCATGGAGGCGGCTATCCCGGTTTCATCTCTTGGTTCAAACAAACGGTAATTTCCATTAGACCATTTCATTTCTTCGTCTAAATTGCGGCTAATGCAACAATCCTTTCGTATTAAACTTGTAGGCTAATTTAGAGTCTATGGACGCCGAATTGAGACAAGTCGCTAATGGTTTTGACTATAAGGTCCGTTCATTTGACAAATACGACATCAACGGGTATCGCTTTCGTACCTATGGCAAAGAGCTATCTATGGCCGACCGAAAGTCTACAAATTGTTGTGTCTCTGCTATCGGCGAAGGAGATACCGAGTATTATGGAAGAGTTGAAGCAATTTATGAACTTCTATTCTATGATGCAAACCCACCGAACGTCGTAGTCTTCAAATGTTTTTGGTTCCAGCCGAAGGAGACTAGAAGGACTCATGAACATATAGGGCTAGTCGAAATCAAACAAAGCACCCATTTGGATGTTCCCGATGTCTATATTACGGCTCAACAGGCAACCCAAGTTTTCTATCTACCGTGGGCCTGTCAAAGTGATCCAAATCTCAATGGTTGGGATGTCGTTTATGAAGTGCCGCCACATGTTAGACCACCTCCCCCCAATGAAGAGGATCATGAACCTCACATTAACCCAGACACATATGAAGGAGAATTCTTCCAAGAAACACGTCTTTCCAAAAAACGTTTCAAGAACCGCTCTACTTCACCCCAGAACATTGAAGTAGACAGCGACAGTGAATCCGACTTCACCCCTGAGCCGGAACAAGAAGAGCCGGAACAAGAAGAGGTTACTGCTGCGGATGACCTGTCAATGCTTGACCGATTACGTAAAGGAGGCCTTCCACACGTTGATGCATTTATTGATGATGATGATGAGCACGTCATTACTGATAGTGATGATGATGATGCATTTATTGACCTCGGAGCATATATAGACGATGAAGATTAATATTAGTTCATGTCAGGTATTCAATTATTATTATGTACATATATATTATTAATTAGTTCATGTTAGGTATTCCATTTTTTTATTATGTTCATGATGATGATACACTTAAATTATATACATATTATTATTCATGTCAGGTATTCAATTTTTTTATGTTGTACTAATTTCGTTTACTCTTTGTCATTGCAGGTGTTGACAGATGGTGGGCGCGGGTCCAGAGCGCTCCGAGGCTCCTTCCTCGGCGCGTGGTGGGAGGGGTGCTTCCATTCCACCCCAGCACCTCCGGAGAGCGCTGCATCTCAGTATGCAGACACCACCGGCGGGCGCTTCTTCTTCGGTCGGGAGAGGTCGGGGGAAGAAGAGGGGTACTAGAGGTGGCCGTGGCGGCGGGAGAGGTAGGAAGGCTGCTACGCCTTCCTCGCCGCCACCCCCAGCTGATTCACCCGACCACAGGACTGATCCGTCTGAGGTGGACCCGTCTCGGACTCCGGTCCACGAGCCTCGGGCCGACGAGCCTCGGGTCGCAGAGCCTTCGCCCCACGAGACTCCGGTCCACGAGCCTCGGGCCGCCGAGCCTTCGCCCCACGAGACTCCGGTCCCAGAGGCTTCGTCCCACGAGACTCCGGAGCAGAGCACGGATCAGGCTACGTCGCAGTCGACCCGATGGGGGGACTGGCCGCCGGAGGCGAGTGGCCATGCTGATGGTGGCGAGGATCACTTTTCGGATGATAGCTATAGCGAGGGCGAGCTGGTTGAGGGGGGCAACGTCTACCAGCGTGGTGGTACAAAGCGCCCGCCCGTGCCGGCGAGCCGCGAGCAGAGGTGGTTGATTGCGCCTAATGGGGAGAAGTAAGTGCATTTACTCTTTTTTAACCTTTTGCCTTCACGTTTCTTCAAAATCTAATGCGTTGGCCTTATCATACTGCAGAGGTTGGATACACGGCCCTGGTATCCGCAAGCCCAACTTCGTCCTTGGTGTGCTTTGCCAGCAGAACTTCCCGGGGTGGGTCACGTTGCCCGGTGAGGGTCAGGTTCGACAGCTCGGATTGAGCTGGGAGTTATACTTGGCTGCCCCGGCCCTGCCGCAGGAGAGGATCGACGGTGTCTTGTGCCGCACGAGGGCCGAGATGGTGATCCAGACGTTTTGGGTAATTTCTCCTTTACAGAATTAAAAATCAACAGTACCGAGTTATTGTACTAATCAGTGTTGTCTTGTTTGATTGCAGACCTTCTACAGGTGTCTTGAGGGAGAGGAGGAGGCCGCGGCTATGGTTATCGAAGCCGAGTGCAGGCGCCTACTTCAGAACTTATGGCACGAGGCTCGGGTGCAGGCTGTTCGAGACTACTACGCCTCGACTGGTATTAAGAGGTCCAAGACGAAGTGCCGCGGCAAGTTTCTGAGTAAGGAGAAGTACATGAAGGTATATACCTATTCTTAAGGCCTTGTACTTAGTTTCCTTGATTTGATTCGTAAGCGTAGCGCTGAAATTTCTCTTGACTAACTTAGGTGCCCCCGAGATGGTGTGCGGATAGGATGGACTGTTGGGAGGCGTTGGTGGATGAGTGGTGCTCTCCCCAATGGCTAGCCATCCACAACAATGCCAAGGAGCGGCGTGCCAAAATGGTTGGTGTGCCACACCATCAAGGGAGCGCCAACCTATATGAGTACGGGAATAACTGGGTATGTGGTTTGCTTCATGATTCATGCAATTTCATTCTTCATGCTAGCTTGAGCCCTTAACTAATACTTTGTTCCTCTCTTTTAGGCGCGACACAACAAGACGGAGGTGCCAGAGGTGTTCGACCTCTATGCCATGGCCCATACTGCAAAGTACAAGAAGGCCAAGGCATTCTCTGAGTCTGACCTTGATCATCCAGAGAGCTTCACCAACATCTCCTCCCACAACAAGCTCGTGAGGTACAGACACGAGGGGAAGTCGAGGAAAGGGGAGGACTTTAACCCGAGCCGGCAACCTCTTGATCCAGAGCTGGTGATGATATTTGGTGGCGGGAGGCCCCATGGCTCGATAGTCATTGGGGATGGACTGATACGTTGTCCTAGCACTCTCCCGGAGATCAAGAAGCGCCAGGCGAGCTCCGATCCTGAGATAAGGCCTCGTCCACGGCCAATGGAGCTCCAAATCGAGGTTAGTTATACGGACTCAGATACCTTTCCTCCATTACATTGTGTGTGCGGCCGTCGATGATTACAATGCTAACGAGGAGTGGTGTTGCAGGCTGCTCTTGAGAAAGAGAGAGCGAAGACCCAGGAGCTTCTGGCGGAGGCAAAGAGGTAGGCGGCGGAGAGGGAGAGGGAGTTGGAGGAGAGGACTGCTACGCTGTTGGAGGAGGAGAGGAACCGGAACGACGCGTCTCACCGGGCCTTATACGAGCTCTTCGTGGTAAGTTTCTTCTGCATATTAGCCAAATCATGCACGTAATGTTCGTTTCATTACTAACTAATATGACTGACTCGTGAAAACCAAATGTGCAGACCATGTGCCAGAGCAACGGTCAGACCCCTCCGCCGATGCCAGTCATTGCTCCGGCGGGCACGGTGAGTTTCATTTGAATGGTCATTAGTTACTAGTCTTCACATTTGAGTTGCATCATGCTAACGAGACATTGCAAATGATCTTTGGTGCAGCGTAACTCCCGACAAGCATCGACCGATCCTTCTGCGTCTGCCACTGGCGCGACCGGTCCTTCACCTCCGTGATGACGGTACGTTTTCCCTAGTGTTTTGCTTAACAAATGCGTACTTAGCTTAAGAAATGACCTATTTAGCTCCAAAATGTCATATAGTTAGCTTATTTTCCTCGAAAATGACATAATAACCTTACTTAGCTCCAAATGACCTATTTTACCTAGGCTAGCTCAATAATGACCTATACTTAGCTTAATTAGTTCATTTATGACATAATTAGCTTACTTAGGTCAAAAATGACATAATAACCTTGGTTTAGCTCCAAAATGTCATATACTTAGCTTATTTTCCTCGAAAATGACATAATAACCTTACTTAGCTCCAAAATGACCTATTTTACCTAGGATAGCTCTAAAATGACCTACACTTAGCATTTTTTCCTCCAAAATGACTTAATATGCTTAGTTAGCTCAAAAATGGCATAACTACCTAGGCTAGCTCAAAAATGACCTATACTTAGCTTAGCTAGTTCATTTATGACATAATTAGCTTACTTAGGTCAAAAATGGCATAATAACCTTGGTTTAGCTCCAAAATGTCATATACTTAGCTTATTTTCCTCGAAAATGACATAATAACCTTACTTAGCTCCAAAATGACCTATTTTACCTACGTTAGCTCTCAAATGACCTATACTTAGCTTACCTAGTTCATTTATGACATAATTAGCTTACTTAGGTAAAAAAAATGGCATAATAACCTTGGTTTAGCTCCAAACTGTCATATACTTAGCTTATTTTCCTCGAAAATGACATAATAACCTTACTTAGCTCCAAAATGACCTATTTTACCTAGGATAGCTCTAAAATGACCTATACTTAGCATTTTTTCCTCCAAAATGACTTAATATGCTTAGTTAGCTAAAAATGGCATAACTACCTAAGATAGCTCAATAATGACCTATACTTAGCTTAGCTAGTTCATTTATGACATAATTAGCTTACTTAGGTAAAAAATGGCATAATAACCTTGGTTTAGCTCCAAAATGACCTA
Organism: Elymus sibiricus; assembly: GCA_039707655.1. NCBI lineage: Eukaryota > Viridiplantae > Streptophyta > Magnoliopsida > Poales > Poaceae > Elymus > Elymus sibiricus. Next base: position 434,747,471 of record CM077666.1, read on the forward strand.
TTTACCTAGGTTAGCTCTAAAATGACCTACACTTAGCATTTTCCCCCCAAAATGACTTAATATGCTTAGTTAGCTCAAAAATGGCATAATTACCTAGGTTAGCTCAATAATGACCTATACTTAGCTTATTTAGTTCATTTATGGCATACTTAGCATACTTAGGTCAAAAATGGCATAATAACCTTGGTTACCTCCAAAATGTCATATACTTAGCTTATTTTCCTCGAAAATGACATAATAACCTTACTTAGCTCCAAAATGACCTATTTACTAGGTTAGCTCTAAAATGACACAAGTAAGCAATAAGAAGAAGAAAAAGAAGAGGAGAAAAAGAAAGAGAAGAAAAATTCTTCTTCTTCTTCTTCTTCTTCTTCTAGTCTTCTTCTTCTTCTAGTCTTCTTCTTCTTCTTCTTCTTCTTCTTCTAGTCTTCTTCTTCTAACTTTCTTCTTTCCCATTTTGCAGATTTGCTTCAGATCACGGAAGCTTGCGTTGATGGAGTCTACTCTTCTCCTTGTCCTTCCTTTTTGTTTTGATTTTGTAGGATGAACAATGTGAAACTTGCTACCTATATATGTATGTATGGATGAAACCATTGTATATGGACTTTTTGCTTAATTGTTGGATATGTTGGCTATATATATGTTGGATATGGACTTTTGATTTGGTATATATATGTGTTGGATGATCATATCCATATGGCAGGGATATGTATGCTTGTTGAAAGTATTTTCAAATGAATATATATATATATATATATATATATATATATATATATATATATATCTGTGAAATTGATTGAATTTAAGAAAAAACAGAATTAACAGGGGCAATACAGGCACTTTGCCGTCTGCCAGCGGACGGCAAAGCTGCCACGTGGCAGCTACCTGTGCAACCTGGGGGGCACCTGGGCTGGCCTATTTGGGCACTTTGCCGTCTGCCAGCAGACAGCAAAGGCTGGTGTGCTTTGCCATCTGCTGGCAGACGGCAAAGGGCATGCATTGGCCCCAGCTGACGCCTGACGTCAGCTGACAGACGGCAAAGAACTTTGCGCCTTTGCCGTCTGCTGGCACACGGCAAAGTACGCTGTTAGCCACCTAACGGGCCTAACCCTATCCCTCTGCCATCCAAGGCATTTGCCGTCTGTTTGCTTAGTATGGCTGATGGCAAACTTCTTTGCCGTCCGCTTTATTTAAGCAGACGGCAAAGCAGCCCTCTGCCGTAGTTCATTCAGCCGGACGTGGGGCCGTCTGCTGGCTGACGGCAAAGGGCTTTGCCGTCCGCCAGACATTCCTTTGCCGTCTGCCATGGCAGACGACAAAGTGTCTGATTCCTGTAGTGCGTGCAATCTGTTACAACCTCAGAGGCTTGTGCGGCGATGAGAGCGCTGTGAAGAACAAGTGCTTCTCCTTCTTCCTTCCAGAACACTGCAGAGAAAGGACGACAAGTTTCAAATAATTATTCAAATCTTGATCATGAGATGTCTGATTTGCTTGTTAGTTCATTATAGATTTTTTGTAATTATGTGGTCCCTTATTCACTAAACAAGATGTGGATCCAACTTATGTGAAATTCAGTTCATATGAAACATTCACTCAAGTGCTTTCGATTATTCGCTCATGACTACAAAATTGTTCTCATCAGTCCAACATACATTTCTTTTGTAAACTACTCATTAATCAATATGCTCAATGTACTGTTTTGTCACATTGAAAAACTTTCAATATACTCATTTCATACAGTTTTCAACCTACACCTCACAGCCCATAGTTTACCTGTTGTTACATCAGTACCTAACGATGCATAAGACATGTTCTTCATACCAATTACGTAATCATATCTACCAAATTCTAAAGACCGTAATCTCAAACATACTTTCTAAAGACCATAATCTCACTGGTAGACCGGTATACCTGCTGTAAAAACAATGAGTTCATATTAATCTGTAAGAACACTTCTTTATTTGCTTTCATTTTGGTCAGGTCATCCATTGCTTTGCAAAATTGATTTCTTAGAGAAGGTCGGCATTACAAAATTTGACATAGCTGAAGTTACAGCTTTCCTTGAGACAAAGGAAGCCTTTATTTTCGGTGTCATTGTCAGGAACGGACGAGAAAGAACCTCTTTCACCGGCAACAATTGGACCCAATCATCAAACTATATGGCCTACGAGTTGACTTCGAAACACACCTCACTTTAGCTAGTAACCATGGTCGCTCCATCTCTGTACAACTGCCAATGATCCAGCCACTCATTCATGTATGCTTTTTTTAAACACAACTTCATCTAATCATCGCTAATATTACATCCATGTTCGCATAATACAAGTATTACTTACCACTTGTACTAATTTGACATTCATTACTAGTTCCTCTCAACTTCCAACTTGCTCCTACTTGTAACTAATTTTCCCTATATACATTATCATAGCTTATTTCAAACTGAATAATACGCACAAATGAATTGTGAGGAGCATTGATACTACATATGGCACAACAAAAACCTGGGAAGACATTGTCCGCACAATTACGTTTATTAAGCGTATTGACTAGTTGTTGGACAATTACAAAACCGGATCGACTGATCATTCATACGCGCCACTCCTGCACACTTGACGAAGTCCAACATTAAGAACAAACTCCTGGTAAGGTTTCTATTCAATTTTATGTTTTCAACATACTTTTTTTACAGTATATATAATTGTTACTTTCTTACAGTTCTTTTCTTGTAGAAATTGCCAAAACGTGCTATACCTAACCTAATAGACGAACTAGGTTTCATCAGGATTATTCTGCATCTATCAACTTCACATGCACGTACAAGTCTTTTGTGTATGACCGTGTCATCATTAATGGCTGGCCACAAGTACTGAAGCAACACAAATTGATAGTTGGATAAAAGATGATTTTCATCACGCACCAGGGTAGTACAGGGTTTTCCTATTTCTTGCACGAATTCGAGCTTCAATTTAATTTTCTCTTATGATCTCCTAAGCGTACCTTGCTACTTGTAACTTGCGTTGGTTTTATCCCCGAAGAGGAAGGGATGATGCAGCACAGCAGAGGTAAGTATTTTCCTCGGTTATGAAACCAAGGTTATCAATCCAGTAGGAGAACCAAGCAACACTATGTAAACAACACCTGCACACAAACAACAAACCCTTGCACCCAACGCGAACGAGGGGTTGTCAATCCCTCGGCGGTCAATTGCAAGATTAAATTGTATGTGATAGATAGATAGATTGAAACAAAAATACAAAATAAAATAAATAAAAGAAAAGTGCAGCAAGTATTTTAGGGTTTTAGCAATTTGATTTAGATAGACCCGGGGGCCATAGTTTTCACTAGAGGCTTCTCTCAAGAAAATAGCATACGGTGGGTAGACAAATTACTGTTGGGCAATTGATAGAAAAGCAAATAATCATGACGATATCCAAGGCAATGATCATGTATATAGGCATCACGTCCGAGACAAGTAGACCGACTCCTGCCTGCATCTACTACTATTACTCCACACATCGACTGATATCCAGCATGCATCTAGTGTATTAAGTCCATAAAGAACGGAGTAACGCCTTAAGAACGATGACATGATGTAGATAAGATAAACTCACGTATGAATAAACCCCATCTTTTTACCCTTAATAGCAACGATACATACGTGTCATGTCCCTTTCTGTCACTGGGATTGAGCACCGCAAGATCGAACCCATTACAAAGCACCTCTTCCCATAGCAAGATAAATCAATCTAGTTGGCCAAACCAAATCAATAGATCGGAGAAGAAATACGAGTCCATAATAATCATGCATAAAAGAGATCAGAGAAGATCAAAAAGAGAGGAGAAACCATCTAGCTACTAACTATGGACCCGAAGGTCTGTGGTAAAGTACTCACGCATCATCGGAAGGGCACCAAGGAGGATGTAGAGCCCCTCCGTGATCGATTCCCCCTTCGGCGGAGTTTCGGAAAAGGCCTTCAGATGGGATCTCTTTGGAACAGAAGCTTGCGGCGGCGTAAAAAGTATTTCGTGGACTCCCCTTAGGGTTTCTGATTTTCTGGAAATTTATAGTGGTGGGATTAGGTCAAACGGAGCAAAGGGGGGCCCACACTACTAGGGAAAAGCTTATAGGTGGAGGCTTAATAGTAGCGCGGGGCACGGACGAGCGCTACTGCTATTTAACAGTAGCGCGTGCCCCAACAACGCGCTGCTGCTATAACGTTAGCAGTAGCGCCGGGGGCCAAACAGGCGCTGCTGCTAACCGGGCCCGTGGTGTCCCCCGGGTGGAGCCTTTGTAGCAGCGTGGGGATACAACCCGCTCTACAACTAACTATGTAGTTGTAGCGCGTTTTACAGAGGCCGCGCTACTGATAAGTTTAGTCCCACCTCGCCCCGCGAACAGGGTGGTTACCACCTTAAATATGTTAATTCTCCGACTATCACAAGCACTTGGTCTTCATTGTACTCTATGTGTAGGATCTATGGCAATATGAATCTTCACCTGTTCCTACAGGTGAAGATTCATACTGACAATTTAGATTCTACACAAAAAGATCATTGATGACCGATGTATTTTATGATGTTTTTTTTGACATGCTTCAAATTGGGTTGTGTTAATAAGAAAATTACATTGTTAAAAAGAAAATGAAAATGAAACAGAAAAAGAAAAGAAAATTGGGCTGTGTTAAAAAGAAAATTACATTGTTAAAAAGAAAATGAAAATGAAACAGAAAAAGAAAAGAAAATTGGGCTACCACCCCATTTAGCAGCAGCGCGTGACCCACGACCCGCGCTACAGGTATTGGGCTTAGCAGTAGCGCTGGCCCTCTACCCCACGCTACTACTAAGCTCATCTTATCCCATGGCCGTCTGTTCCTCTCTCTCATCACTCTCACTCCTCACTCTCGCGCTCTCCTCTCCTCGCCGCCGTCACCCGCCGCCGCCGACGCTCCCGCTCCTCCTCCACCGAGGTAGCTCTTCCCTCCTCCCTCCACCTCCCTCCCTCCCTCCTTCCCTCCCTCCTTCCTCCTCCTGCTCCAGCCGCCGCCCCACCTCCATCCGCCGCCCCTCCCCCATCCTCCTCCTCCCTCCTTCCTCCCCCTCCATCTGCCCTCCTCCTCCCTTCTTCCTCCCCCACCATCTGCCACCCTCCTCCCTCCTTCCTCCCCCTCCATCTGCCGCCCTCCTCCCTCCAACCGCCGCCCTCCTCACTCCCCTCCAGCCGCTGCCCCTCCTCCCTCCTCCTCCTCCATTCTCCAATTTACTTTCTAGTTTACTGAATTAGTTAAAAGTTTAGTTGGTAGAAACATGTATTGGACACTTAGTTGGTAGAGATTATAACTAGTAATAGAATAGAAAATAAATTATAGTAATAGAAATTTTTAGTAAAAAAAATTAGTAATAGAAATTTTTAGGTGTACAAAACTTTCAATATAGAAATGTATTGGAAAGCTATATGAGAAATTTTTAGGTGTAGAAAATTTTCAATATAGAAATTTATTGGAATGCTATATGAGAAATTTTTAGGTGTAGAAATTTTTCAATATAGAAATGTATTGGAATGCTATATGAGAATTTTTTAGTAAGTGTTGAATAGAGTAGAACTAGGGTATTTAGTTATGTCAATCTCACATTGCCAAATTTAGAGAGAGAGACCTACTTTGTATGCTCACGTGTGAATGCTCATGTGGCGCAGGGTAGATCACCGACGACACCCGCGCCCGGTCGACAACCATCGTCTATAGTGAGTAAACATGATGTTTTTATAGATGTAGTAGATGAGTAGCTGTGACAACACTAGTAGAAAACAGGGCTTTGGTCCAGGCCAGATAAGAGCATTAGTCCCGGTTCTGCTACGAACCGGGATCAATGGGTGCATCAGTCCCGGTTCGTGAGGCCAGGACGCCGGCCGGGCCTCGGCAGGACCCCTTTGGTCCCGGTTCCAGACACGAACAGGGACTAAAGGGCCTCGCTCCTGGCGCAGCCCCTTTAGTCCCGGTTGGTGGCTGGAACCGGGACTAAAGGTCAGTCTTCTGTCCCGGTTCTAGCCACCAACCGGGACTAAAGAGATGCCTATATATACCCTCGCCCCTGCCCACCCTCTCCTCTGTTTTTTGGCCATGTGGGAGGTGTGCATGCGCTGCTCTGTTCTCCCTTCTATGCATGCGCATGAGGTGTTCGATGAAATGCCCGAGCCACACTTAAGCTTTCTCCTCTCCAAGCTCGACCTCCAAGCTCCATTTTCCTCATGATTTGTCTAGGTTTGGCGGTCCGTCCCATCCCCGTCACCGTCCTCACCGCCGTCGATCGCCCGCGCCGATCTTGTCGCCGGCACCACCGTGGTGAGCCTCTTGTTCTTATCTTCTTTTTAAAAGAAAAAAATTCTTACTTGTATGATTTAGATAGATACTTGTATAATTTTCTTACTTTTATTATTGTTTGTTATTATATAGTGCCATGACTTTGGTATCCGCCCCCGTCGGCCCTCGTCCTGTCTATGATTCGGATGTGGTATATTATCTTTTATTATGATTTGTTTCATTTGGTGTTTATGACAATTATGCCGACCAACGTGACATAGATGTTTTTATCTAGGAGGTATGTGAACCGGAAATTCCAACCGACCCTCTTGTCGAGAGGTTAAATTTAGTTGAAAAAGAAAACAATTATTTGAAGAAAAAATTGAAAAGAATTGAGGAGGAGAAGATGGAATTGGAGTTGCATGTTGCCGATGTCGTCGATGATCACAAGATCAAGATGGATGCAATGCGCTTGAAGATTAGAAAGATTAGAAAATATGCCATTCATAATGAGGCTTGGTATCATTATGCCGTTGGATCAATTGTTACCTTAGTTGCGATTATGATCACATTTGTTGTTGTTTTTCATAGTTTCAATGTATGTTTTAATTAGATGCTCTAGAGAGCTATATGTTGTTCTATGAGAACTATATATGTATGAACTTTATGTATTTATTTTTTCAGTAATAACATTTGATCACTACTGTACTTTGGTTTTAATGTGATGATGAACTTGTATTAATTTAGTCACTTCTCTACTGGGTCACAGTGGACAAAAATCGAGAGAAGGTGGGGGGACTTTGCAGGTGACGCAAGGAATGTATGGTTTGGTTTAAGTGCAGATGGCATTAATCCTTTTGGGGAGCAGAGCAGCAATCATAGCACCTGGCCCGTGACTCTATGTATCTATAACCTTCCTCCTTGGTTGTGCATGAAGCGGAAGTTCATTATAATGCCAGTGCTCATCCAAGGCCCTAAGCAACCCGACAACGACATTGATGTGTACCTAAGGCCATTAGTTGAAGAACTTTTACAGCTGTGGAATGGAGAAGGTGTACGTGTGTGGGATGAGCACAAACAGGAGGAATTTGACCTACATGCGTTGCTGTTTGTAACCATCAATGATTGGCCTGCTCTTAGTAACCTTTCAGGACAGACAAACAAGGGATACCACGCATGCACGCACTGTTTAGATGATACCGAAAGTATATATTTGGACAAATGCAGGAAGAATGTGTACCTGGGACATCGTCGATTTCTTTCGACCAACCATCTCTTAAGAAAGAAAGGCAAGCATTTCAAAGGTGAGGCAGATCACCGGAAGAAGCCCGCCCTCCGTACTGGTGATGCCATACTTGATATGGTCAAGGATTTACAAGTAATCTATGGAAAGGGTCCTGGCGGACAATCTGTTCCGAATGACGCTGAGGGACGCGCACCCATGTGGAAGAAGAAATCTATATTTTGGGACCTACCCTATTGGAAAGACCTAGAGGTCCGCTCTGCAATCGACGTGATGCACATGACGAAGAATCTTTGCGTGAACCTGCTAGGCTTCTTGGGCGTGTATGGGAAGACAAAAGATACACCGGAGGCACGGGAAGACCAGCAACGTGTGCACGAAAAAGACGGCATGCATCCAAAGCAGTATGAAGGTCCTGCCAGCTACGCTCTTACCAAAGAAGAGAAGGAAATCTTCTTTGAATGCCTGCTCAGTATGAAGGTCCCGTCTGGCTTCTCGTCGAATATAAAGGGAATAATAAATATGGCAAAGAAAAAGTTCCAGAACCTAAAGTCTCATGACTGCCACGTGATTATGACGCAACTGCTTCCGGTTGCATTGAGGGGGCTTCTACCGGAAAACGTTCGATTAGCCATTGTGAAGCTATGTGCATTCCTCAATGCAATCTCTCAAAAGGTAATCGATCCAGAAATCCTACCAAGGTTAAAGAATGATTTGGTGCAATGTCTTGTCAGTTTCGAGCTGGTGTTCCCACCATCCTTCTTCAATATCATGACGCACGTCCTAGTTCACCTAGTCGACGAGATTGCCATTCTGGGTCCTGTATTTCTACACAATATGTTCCCCTTTGAGAGGTTCATGGGAGTCTTAAAGAAATATGTTCGTAACCGTGCTAGGCCAGAAGGAAGCATCTCCAAGGGCCGGCAAACAGAGGAGGTCATTGGGTTTTGTGTTGACTTCATTCCTGACCTTAAGCCGATTGGTCTCCCTCAATCGCGGTATGAGGGGAGACTGACTGGAAAAGGCACGCTAGGAGCGGATTCAATAATATGTAGGGACGGGCATTCTTGGGCTCAAGCACACTACACAGTTCTACAGAATTCTACCTTGGTGACCCCGTATGTCAATGAATACAAGAATATTCTGCGCTCCAAACACCCCGAGCAATGTGACAACTGGATTACATGTGAACACATCAGGACTTTCGGCAGTTGGTTGCAAACACATCTCATGGGTGACAACATTGTTGGAGATGAGCTGTACTCGTTGGCCAGGACACCATTTTCGACTGTATTGACTTACCAAGGGTACGAGATAAATGGGAATACATTTTACACGATCGCCCAAGATCAAAAGAGCACCAACCAAAACAGTGGTGTCCGCTTTGATGCAGCAACCAACAGGGGAAAGGACACATATTATGGTTACATAGTGGACATATGGGAACTTGACTATGGACATGATTTTAAGGTCCCTTTGTTTCGGTGCAAATGGGTCAATCGGTCAGGAGGCGGGGTACAGGTAGACCCGCAGTACGGAATGACAACAGTGGATCTCAACAATCTTGGGTACACAGACGAACCATTCGTCCTAGCCAATGATGTGGCGCAGGTTTTCTATGTGAAGGACATGTCTACCAAACCGAGAAAAACAAAATATAAGGAAGCGAATACATCATACGATGAGCCAAAGCGCCACATAGTTCTTTCAGGGAAAAGAGACATCGTGGGAGTGGAGGGCAAGACAGACATGTCTGAAGATTATGAAAAGTTTCATGAAATTCCTCCCTTCAAAGTGAAGGCTGACCCAAGCACCCTGTTAAACGATGAAGATTATCCATGGTTACGGCGCAATAAGCAAGGGACACACGCAAAGAAAAAGTGAAGAGTTTCTCTCCACAACTATTCTGATGATGGTTTTGATCTAGAATATCACTGCAGTTACATGTCAAGAAATGCAATGCCTTTGTAACATATGAGTTTTTGTCCGAAACCGTGATACTTCGAAAGAGATTGTCCATTTTGTAAACGAAGTGCATCCAGTTTTTGCCGTAACCCTCCCAACTTTTTAGCACATGCTATGTGAGTGAAATGATGATACCATGCCAACTTTCAACCTTTTCAGAGTTCATTTGTACTGCTTTTCAATTTCAGGTTCATTTAGCTCAAAGAATGAATTAATATCAAAAAGAATGAATCAAAAAGCTTTTATAAAACTCTAATAGCAAAAAGAATGAACTAAAAAGCTTTCATAAAATTCTAATAGCAAAAAGAATGAACTAAAAAGAATCAATTAAATATAATATTTTTCAATAGCAAAAAGAATCAACTAAAAATAATCAAAATAATATTAACTAAAATTATCAAAGTATTTATTTGTTAAAAACTTTAATAGTAAAAAGAATTTTCATAAAGTATTTTTTGTTACAAACTTTAATAGAAAACTAAAAAGCTTTTATAAAACTCTAATAGCAAAAGGAATCAACTAAAAAGAATCAATAAAAATAAAACTTATGCAACTAAAATTATATAAAATTTATGTAACTAAAATTATATAACTAAAAATAACATATGCAAAAAATAACATTAAAAATTTAAAAACATAACATATGCAAAAAATAAAAAATAAAAAGGCCCACCTACTAGCCACCACGGCCTGCATACGACTAGAAACAAAAGAAAATAAATAAAGCAAAAAAACAAAAATTTAAAAAAATGCCGCCTAGTGGGCCACCACGGCCTGCATACGACTAGAAACCTAACCCGCTAGTTGGGCCAGGATGCAGGCCCGTAGCAGGCCCAGTAGGCCCACAAGCAGAGAGAGTGCGTTTAGGCCCGTAGGCCTGCATAAGAGAGGAGCTCGAGAGGGTTGGCGCAGCCGCGCTTATAAACCACTCTCGACGCCTCTCAGCTAGCGAGGTGGGACTAAACATCCACCCGCCCGACGCCGTGCCAGCCGCAGGCCTTTGGTCCCGGTTCGTGGCTCCAACCGGGACTAAAGGCCCCCCTTTAGTCCCGGTTGGAGCCACGAACCGGGACCAAAGGTCTCTGCTTCCCGCCCTTTGGGCTGCTGAAATTTACCTTTGGTCCCGGTTGGTGGCTCGAACCAGGACTAAAGGGGTACCTTTAGTCCCGGTTGGTGCCACTAACCGGGACTAAAGGGGGGGCTATATAAGCGCACACTTAGGAAATTTCCAATCCCCATCTGCAGTTCCCCCGACGACGCCGCCAGGCTGCCCGAGCTCGCCGTCGACGCCCTCGCCATCAGGCTGCTCCACCTCGCCGTCGACGCCCTCGCCGACGCCCTCGACGCCCTTGACGCCCTCTGCCCCGACGCGCGCCCTACCCCGACGCCGGCGCCGCTCCCCGCGCCCCTGCCATGCCCCGACGCCGCCGCGCCCCTGCCCTGCCCCGACGTCGCCCCCAGTGAGCCCCCCCTTCCCCCCGCCCCTGTCCTGCCCCGACGCCGCCGCTGCCGCCGTCCCAGCTGCTCTGCTTGCCGCGCCGCCGCCCCTGCTCTGCTTTTTTTTCATTGAATTTTTTTGTCCATTGATGTATGTATGGATGGTGTATGTATGTATATGCAGATGTATGGATGATCCATGGATGTATGCATTGATGTATGCTTTTTTTTGTTCATAGAATTTTTTTTGTTCAAAGAATATTTTTTGTCCATTGATGTATGTTTTTTTTGTTCATATTAAGTTTACTAAGTTCATGATGATCTTGCTAAAACTCATATTAAGTTTACTGAGTTTTACTTTGCCTAAATCGGGGAGAGGCAACTTTACTAAATGTTCATGATTTTTTTTTTCATACAAATTTTTTTTCTACATAGAAATTTTTTTTGTTCAAAGAAATTTTTGTTCATGATGATCTTGCTAAAACTCATATTAAGTTTGAATATATGAGCAATGATGTATGGATGATCCATGGATGTATGCATATTGTTTTTCTATATCGGGGAGAGGCAACTTTACTAAATGGGCATGATGATCTTACTAAGTTTTACTTTGCCTAAATCGGGGAGAGGCAACTTTACTAAATGGGCATGATGATAATGAAATTTACTAAGGTTAATTATGGGAGAGAGGGAGTAACAACTCATATATTCAAAATTTACTCCCGGTCCGCTCGCCCGACCAACCGATCTGGAGGCCACCCAAACCCTAGAAGAAAGAGCGTTGTCGATCTCCTACCCCCTCCCGCCCCTACCCGTTTGTCGAAGGTGGCAGGTGGGGTCTTATATATAACGCTACAACAATAATATCATATAGCACTGTTGTTATGTATAATACTATTGACGTCTAATGTCAAGTTAACAAATTCTGTTCCATTAAAACATAACCCCGATAACTTCGACATGAGGGGGGGTAGTTAAAACATAACCCCGATAACTTCTTCATGAGTGGGGACGTCGGACATGCATGAGAGAGGTGGTCCGCAAAGTATCCTCTCTCGAAAGTATAACCCCCGATAACTTTGCATGATGTCTGCGACTAATCCATTGCTCATATATGCATATGATTCCTTGTTGTGATTAGCTAGGTCTATGTTTGCCACTAATCCATCTCTCATGGTTGTATATTGCCATGTTGTAATATTTGCAGAAACTATGGACAGAGACTTAGAAAAAGAAGAGTTGTTGGGGGATATAATCCGCAACGAAGGTGATATCACCTTGTCGTTTCTCAATGACATCGATGGTCAGGAAGGAGATCATGACGGCTCAGGTTATCGAATGGAGGAGGAAGGAGATCATGACGGCTCCGGTGACCGAACGGAGGAGGGAGCCTTAACTGTTGCAAAGTCCGGTGAGGTATATATACATATATTAATTAAGCCTCTGCTGACTTGATGCATTAATTGTTTTGTATGGACATATATTAACGCTTCTTTCTTCTTTTAATTAGCCCTCCGGATCGAGCCAAACTTCCGTAAGGAGATGGGGCCCGAAGAAAAGGTTGCGCCAGGATGAAAGGTTCACGATCGAAGAAGTCGGTCGAGATGGCCAACCGATTGCTCCCAAGCGAAGCAGGGACACATTTATACATCAGTGCGGAGTGGTTGTTAGGGACATCGTCCCGATCAGCATCCAAGGATGGAATAAGAAGAAGGACCCTGAAGTTTCTTATGTCCAGGATAGACAGAAAGATGATCTTTGGACCTCGCTGATGACAAATTTCAGCCTACCACCAGAGGCGGATCCGAATAAGGTCAAGGCGTTTGCTCTTAAGAAGATGGCAGAACTATTCAAGAACTGGAAGAAAGATTTGAACAAAAAGTTTGTCGAGAAAGACAAGACTCCAGAATTCACCGGTCCATATGAGAAGATAAAAGATCACTGGCTCGCATTTGTGGCCTACCAGAAATCGGACAAGGGCAAGCAAAGGTCAGCGACAAATAAGCTAAATGCTGCAAAGAAGAAGTATCACCATGTTACGGGGTCAGGTGGCTACAGCAAAGCCCAGCCTACGTGGGACAAAGCTGAGCAAGACCTGCTTGCTAAAGGGGTCCAACCAGCGACATTGCACTGGCCAGATCGGTCAAGGACTTGGTTCTTCGGGGTTGGGGGAACTTTGGACCCAGACACAGGGGCATGTGTTTGGACGAAAGCTCATCTTGCAATACCCGTCAAGAAGCTTGAGGAAGCAATCCAGGCAGCGCAGGAAGGGAGGTTACATCCCGACAGAGAGAATGACAAGCTGACACAGGCCCTTGGGAATCCTGAACACCCTGGACAAACACGAGGCACATCAGGCTCCGTTCCGTGGGTGCATGGGTTTCCCGACAGCGGTGGTTATAGAAGCCGAGAGAGAAAGAAGAAAGCAGAAGCAAGCGAAATGCAGAAGATCAATGCAAGATTAGCGAAACTAGAGGAACTTGAGAGCCAGCGAGCTATCGGCCAACCATCTCAGCGGCACGAAGATCCTTCCTTCGACACTGCCCCAGAAGCTACCCCACCATCTCAGCGGAGAAGCAGTGTGGCTTCCACGGAGCTCCTTCAGCCTGATATCACGGCTCCTCGCTACCCCGTGGATAGTATCACGGAGAATGAACATTGTGTGCTAATGGCAAAATGCCATAACCTGACCTTGAAGGTGGCGCTCGGCTCTGTCTTACCTCCTCGAGCTGAGGGAACTTTCCATTGCCGTCCGATTCCACATGGCTTTGCTATTGTCGGGGTGGATGAAATAATGGAGGGATTTGAGGGGCTGGAGCTTGAGTACCCTACAGGTGAAGGGGAGATTTTTCTGGAAAATGCCTTAAGGAGTACCTGCCTATGGAGAAAGGAGAACATCAAGCTTCCAAACTGGACGCCGCCTCAGCAGACTCAGCCGGAGGAGGCCCCTCAGCAGACTCCGCTGCCTCATTCGTCTCCGGCGCGTCAGCTGTCTCCGTCGCCTCAGCTGTCTCCGTCGCGTCAGCCGACTCCGGTGGAGGAGGCCCCTCAACAGAATCCTCCTTCGCCTCCTCCGCGGCGTCAGCGGACTCCGCCTCCTGCGCCACGTCAGTGGACTCCGCCTCCTCCGCCGCGTCAGGGAACTCCGCCTCGTCAGCAACGGCAGAAGAGAGCCGCCGCCGCTCCGGCGGCTAGCAGTACAATAGGTGGTGGGAAGAAATTCAAATTTGGTCCAAGCCTCAAGCATCTTGCCAAGTTACCATATGAGTTGACTGACAAGGAAACCGATGAGGTCGTGGCTGCCGATTTGAAACGCCAATTTGCACGGAAAGTTCCACCTCCAAAGGAAAAAAATAGATCCGGTAAAGGCGAATCGCACTCTGGATGCCCTTACACGACCACCTCCGCCTCCGCCGCTATCAAACTATGACCGCATTATTGCAAAGACATATGACAAAGCTATGAGTCGGTCGAGAAGTAGCAGTACTGGTGCAAGAAGTGGGCAAACAATTCCCCAGCTCGGCGAACAGGAAAAGCAATCGTGCCCCCCGCTCAAGGTGTTTACCGATACCCCAGGGGTAGCGGCCGTTGCTCCTGGTTTCAATCCTGGTGATTACCTAGGCGATGTTGTACATTTTGAAATCGCTAAGCCGGTAGACACCTTTAAATACCAGCACGGGAAGCGTCTCGTCAGAAGTGATGATCTGGAACGAGATCTACCAACGATGATGCGAAGATTACATAAATGGTACTTGGAAACCTGCAAGGATGGGACGGGCAGTATCTTGGTGGGAATTAAGGATGAGCACGACTTCGTTGGAGTCGACTCGATCTTCATTGAATTTGACGAACTCTTTCAGTTATACAATCAAGCCGCCCTCGACAAAAGTCTCGTGGCTTGTTATTGTCTGTAAGTATTATTTCTGTAATTAAGTCTCTAGCTCAGCTCATTCATTGCATGTATATAATTATCCTCACTATATTATGCAGATTGAAGATCGTCGAATGCCCAAAAAGACAAATCTATGACATTGGGTTCATTAACCCAAATGTCGTAAATGAATGGTCGGTACAGAAGATCCCCGAGGAGACTGAGAAAATCTTGCTAAATGCGTTCCTTCGACACCAAAACAAAAGGGAAATACTCTTTCCTTACAACTTCAAGTGAGTGTTACTGTCTTCTGCATATTCTGTTTTGCTGACTCGAGGTTAAGTGTAATTGATGAGTTATGCGCGCGCAGGTTCCACTTTATTCTGCTAGCCATTCAGCTTGACGAGGGAGCAGTAACTGTCATGGACTCGAGACGTAAAGAGGCTACGGAGTATGCAGACATGATTGAAATGCTCCAGAAGTAAGTTCAATCATTATCGCACTATATCGGCAACTTTCGTTCATTTCCTGATATCAAGTAATCATTTTCTTTGCCGGGCAGGGTTTGGAAAAAGTTCATCACGCGGGTTAAGGGTGAATGGAGACCGGAGCTACGATTTAAACAACCCAAAGTAAGTAGTACTAGCTAGTTCCGCGCATCTCTCATTGATTCTAGTTTCAATACCATTATCATGGTTGATTATCATTTTGATTGAACTCTATTCTTGTAAAGTGCATGTGGCAGGAACCCAGAAATGAATTATGTGGATACTACGTTTGCGAGTTCATTCACCAAAAGACCATCGAGAGGGGCTTCACTAAACAACAATTTGAAGTACGTAAACAATATTCATAATTTTATTTTATCACCATCAATTGTGTTGATTTCATTCATATATATATATATATATATATATATATATATATATATATATTGACCCCCCTTCTTTAAATTAGACCTGGCAGAAGTGGGACGTACTCCTACCAGCTGATCGCCTACGCACAATTCAAGAGGAGTTGGCGGGATTCTTTGTTGACCATGTCATTCCTAAAGACGGAAAATGCCATCGGGAATTGCAAACCTGTTGAATAGATATATGCATCAACGTGTACTATCTGTAGTAGCGTCGAATAGATATACGAAAACTTGTTGTTTGACCAACAAGCACGGAGAAAGAGAGGTCACTTCTCTCTATATATTGATCATGCATGACGATGTTGTGTAATTAATGGTTCCTTCATTGCTTACTAGCTAGCGTCAAGTTCTCTCTATATGTAGTAGCTAGCGTCGACCAAGCACGGAGAAAGAGAGGTCACTTCTCTCTATTAGCTAGCTAACACAATATGAAACCCCTAAACCCTCCAAAACCCCTAACCCCCCCCTTTCAAAAAAAAACCCCAGCGCCTGCGAGCTGCTGACGCGTGGCTGCCTTTTGGTCCCGGTTGGTGTTACCAACCGGCACTAAAGGTCCTCCTGCCTGAGTGCTGCGCAGCGGCCACGTGGAGACCCTTTAGTCCCGGTTGGTGTTACCAACCGGGACTAAAGGTCCTCCTGCCTGGGCGCGCCACAGCGGCCACGTGGAGCACCTTTGGTCCCGGTTTGTAGGCCAACCGGGACTAAAGGTTTTAGGCATTAGTCCCGATCGTTTTGTCCCGGTTCCAGAACCGGGACTAAAGGCCCTCTGGAACCGGGACAAATGCCCTGTTTTCTACTAGTACAATGTGAAGCTAGTTTTTTTTAAATGATAATTGATTCGGATAGAATTTCAAGTTTAAACATCTCTGTATGTGTATGAACATCTTTGTATCGCATGGAAAATCCGAGTGGCCTATGTTTTGCCGGAGTGTTGATTCATTTCCGTCCCGGTAAATTTCAGGCGCTCGATATGTCCTATTTTAGCAAAGGTCATGCCGGATTTTTCCGTGAATTTTAGCATGACTTGTGCTAGTATGTAGGAAATATCGAGTACCTTGGATTTGCCGGAAAGAGAATTAAACGACATTTCGGGTTGACTTTAACTCTGTCGGGGCTCAATATATGACAGTCAGAAAATTAGTGAGGGAGAGTGTCCACCATATATGAGAGAACAAGAATGCCGACTGTTGTCGTGGGGGTCGCTTCTCCTCCTTCTCCTTGTGCTAGACCTTTGTTATGCACTAGGGGGAGGAGGAGTAGCGACCATCACCGAAAGTCAACCCGTGATGAGTAATAATGATCTGTGTGTTGAGTTCCTGTTATTTGCCGTCGATTTTTAATCTTTGACTTATGAACATAGGAAATGTCTGATGACGATATGATTCCTGAGTGCGACTACTGTGAAGACGACCGGGGTTTGTGCGACAGGATGCCTTATCTGCAAAACGGTAGGTACTTCACCATCGTGCTGAAGGAGACTTTCGACGTTTTTACGGTACGTAAGGACGACAAGTATTTTTTCCGTAATTATGCATGACTTGTGAATTTTGGCTTCAACGTGTAATTTTCCATTTTTTTAATTGAAATAGTTCATCCCATGTCATGCAAGACCGTATGTCTTGGAAAAGCTCGGTTTTGAAGGTAGGGAGAGAACAGAGACGAAGAGTGCTCACCTTAGGACCAAACATGGTTTCACTTTTTTGGTTAAACTATTTAATGCACCAAATAGCTCACATTTCGGTTGCTCAACTTGGAGAGGATTTTGCAAGGCCTATGAATTTAAGGAGGATATGCAAATCACCTTCGATCTTCGGCCCGAAGATGAAATTGACGATAATATCGACATTTGGGTGGATGTCGAGATGCTTCCAGTTCTACCTCTTTGTGAGTTTGTCAAATAAATTTGTTAAGTAATTTATATTGTTTATTTAAAAATCATTGACGGCTTATTTCCATTGACAGCTTATTTCCATTCTACAAAAAATGTACGGAAGATAGTAGACAGAACCTACTACACTGATGGCTCTGAACTAAGTTACCAGGAGAAAGATCATCTTATCTCATTTATTATTGATGTTGAGAATTTCAATATCAATTATGAAACTCCTCCACATTATGGTCAATACGTGCCACTAGTGCACGTGTTGAACTACGGTAACATCCATGGAGATGGCATGGTAAGATTTTTTTACTATTACGACATCAATGCATCTTTTGCATACATTCTTCTAAAGCTAAACTACATTGCTAACTAAGTTATTATTATGTTCTTCAACAGAAAATCCCGAAGGATTGTGTGCCTCATCTAATGTTTACGAAAGGTCGCATTAATGTTATTAGATTACGGCCAAGTCCGCCTCGGGTTCACCGCTGTTCATACAAGATTTCTCAAACCGATGAAGACATCACAATCAAAGAATGGAAAAAATTTATGAATAATGAAAGGGAGCTACTTGGAAGCAATATTGTGCAAAGCGCACGAATTGGAGACAGGATGATCTCCATTCTTCATAATGGAGAGTCAGGGGCTATGTTGTTTTATGCTATTTTACCTTAGAGAGCGTAGTAGGTCCTAGCTAATACTCATGAACATGTGCTAAGAACAATTAACTAGGGTTGGTTATGACTATGATGATGAGTAGTATGCCTTGTTATTATGATAACGAGTAGAAGTTGTTAGATGACTATATATGATGATGATGATGAGTATGACTTGTTATTATGATAATGATGATGAGTTATTATTATGATGATGATGCTGAGTTGTTATATGAGCATGATGAGTTATTATATATATATATATATATATATATCAATGGGTGAAATAAACGTGGATTAGATTCAAGTGGAGGCAAGTTTGGATTAGTAGTACTTTCGATCTGCACCATGTTGCCTGCACTTGAATCTAATCCATGTCTCTTTCAGCCGCTGATATAATAACTCATCATGATCATAAAATCATATGATGAAACTACTGTATAAAACCTGTACAAATACAGGGCCAATATGCTGCAGAAAAAAAAATACAGGAAAAATTAGCAGTAGCGTGGGCATGCATGTAGCAGCAGCGAGCTATTATCAGCAGCGCGCTCTAGAAAGAGGCGTTGCTGCTATTATCAGCAGCGCGGTTTAATGAGCACGCTACTGCTATGTATAGTTATCAGTAGCGCGGGTAAACCCACGCTACTGCTAAAGTTTAGCTGTAGCGCCTTAGCAGTAGTGCCGGTGCCCGCGCTACTGATAAGGTAAAACCCCGCGCTATTGCTAGCCTTTTCCCTAGTAGTGCCACGAGGCACCAAGGCGCCCCCCCCCCCCCCCCAGGCACGCCCTGGTGGCTCGTGGCCACCTCCTGGGTCTTCTGGCCCTCTCCCGAAGCTTCTAGTGTTTATCTTGTCCAATAAAAAACCTCTAAAAAGTTTCGTGGCATTTGAACTTCGTTTGGTATTGATATTCTGTAAAACAAAAACAGGGCAGAAAACAGCAACTGGCACTGGGCACTAGGTTAATAGGTTAGTTCCAAAAAATGATATATAATTGCTGTAAATGCATGTAAAAACATCCAAGATTGATAATATAACAGCATGGAACAATCAAAAATTATAGATACGTTGGAGACGTATCTTACCTGATCATGTTGGATGGAACTGTTGGTACAAATGTATTGTCGATGCTCATGTTCCGTTTGTACTACTGCTATTAGATCTCGTAGCAATCTTGTTTCATGATACACTGCTCTTTTGTACTCATTTCTATGCTGGGCTATTGAAAATTTCAAGCCTCTGAGTAGTACATAATCTGCATTAAGAATAAATATCAAAAAGCACCTGACATCACTATTACAACAACACGGGCTCTATTGGCAACAAAGAGGCAAAATCGAATGGGTTACTTTGGGAAGTGAGAAGTCCAAAAATTTTAAATCACAGTATTGCCTCTTTGGTAAAGGCAGATGAAAGAATTGTTACTGGTCATGATGAAAAAACCACACAACGGCATTCTGCATTTAACGAAAGACTTGGTCAGACTAAGGTTTTGATATTCCGCCATATTTGTTGAATCTTTTGGAATCACATGCTTGTTTAAGTGTTTTGGAAGAGCCATTTTCTATGGAGGAAATTGGTGCCATCATCAAAGACCTTCCCTCAAATAAATCACCTAGACTAGATGGTTTTAACATAGACTTTATTAAGAAGTGTTGGGCCATCATTTGTAAAAAAAATCTATGATTGTGTGATCTATTTTACAAAGGAGATTTGTGCTTGCAGAGTATCAATAATTATTTCATCACTCTGATTCCTAAAAAGGTTGGCGCTTCTTGTGTGAATGACTACTGAGTTGCACCATCAAGCTTCTCACAAAATTGTTCGCTAATAGATTACTGTCCATCATCCTGGAACTAATTCATATTAACCAATATGCCTTTGGGAAATCCAGAATAACTCGTGATTGCATAGCTTGGGCTTATGAGTATCTCTTCCAATGTCACAAGAGGAGAAAACCCACTATGGCTTCAAAGCTAGACTTTGAAAAGGCATTTGACAAAATTGAGAATGGAATGATATTAACAATTTTAAGACAAAAAGGTTTTGGGGATAAGTGTTGCTCCTACATATCTCAAATCTTATCTTCGGCTATTTATGTTGTCCTTTTAAACATTGTACCTGGATCCAATTTCAAATGCAGAAGAGGTGTTAGATAGGGTGATCCTCTTTCACCCTTTTGTTTGTCCTGGTGGCTAAATTTTTGCAAACTATTCTAAATGATGACACACAAAGGGATTGTATTCAGCCATCCATCAAATTTAACTCACGCCCACTTTTCCTATTGTGCAATACGTCGATGACACTTTGATCATTCTTCCAGCTTGTTCCGCCTAGCTAGCTCAGCTCAAAGTCCGCACTGACAAATTTTCTAGGACTTTTCGGTTGAAGGTGAATTACCAGAAGTCCAACTTGATCTCAATCAGTGTTCCTGATATTGAGGTGCAATCTCGCTCTACCATTTTAGGGTGCTCTATTGAATGATTTCCTTTTACATACTGGGGTTGCCTCTCAGTATACCCAAGCTAAGAATGGAACATTTCATGTATATAATTGAGAGGATCGAGAAGATATTAAGTCCGTGTTCTGAATATCTCAGCTATTATGGTAGAATATTAATGGTCAATGCAGTATTATCCTCCTTGCCAACTTTTATCATGGTTCTGCTATTGTATAAAGGCATCATTGCACAATTTCATAAATATAGGAGACATCTGTTTGAGAGGCAAAGATTTAGAAAAGAAAAAACCTCCACTGGCTTTCTTGGATTTGATTTGCAAGCCTAAAGAGTTGGGTGGACTAGGCATTATAAATCTCCAACTTCAGAACAATAGTTTACTACTCAAGATACACCTTGGGTTCACTTAGTCTTCGAAGTCTATTATCTCAATAGACAACCAACTGATTAATTGGCAAATTGCTCTTTTTGGTCGAGGGATTGCCTCAAACTTCTCACTACATATAATGACAGGGCTATTTGCTTTGTGAAAAATGGGAATTCCATTTAACTCTGGTCAGACAATTGGAATGGTCCTCCCCAAATGCAACACTGGCCGCATCTGCATTCATATTCCAAGAATAGTCACATAAATATTTCTCATGTTTGGAATATGGAAGATTTATCTGATCACTTCCATCTTCATCTTTCTGAGGAGGCGTATGCTCAATTCAATTAGCTTGTTTTCATGGTTCATGAGGTGCAACTCTCTACAAAGCAAGACATATGGCAATACCCACATCAGGCCTCCAGATATCAAGTTTCCAAGAGATATAAAATTCTAATGTGAGAGCATATGGCCCCACCTTTCATTAAGTGTATTTGGAACACGTGTTTGCCAGCCGAGGCACAAACTATTTTTTGGTTGTTGAACAATAACAGACTAAACACTAGAGCCCTACTCTAGAGAAAGAATTTTTTGTTGATGACTACTCTTGTGTTTTGTATAACAGGCATGTGTTGGAAACTTGGGATTACGTCCTTTTCCATTGCCTTTTGCACAGATATGCCAGAGTGGCAGTATCGTTGCTCTAGTCTAACTGCAGTCTCTTTATCAAAGTCTTCAGAATATTTCGTGTTGTAAAGATCGATACCACGAAGAAGTTGTTCCCATGAGATTTCATTGTAAACCTTAGTCATACAAATTACTTTATATTTTCTTGGATGTTAGATCAAATAAATATATCTATAATAGTTATGAGTTTGAATAAAATTACAGATGTTTTAGACGAAAAAACCTACTGCCGTAAGCCACATCCAGGCGACCGAAAAATAGTTCTCGCCTTAAAAAAAAGTACTTCAGCACGAATCTAAATAACACCAGACAATGATTGGCTGAGACTCGGCTAACTCTCCGTCGACTGAGAATTAGCAAAACCGATGAAGAAACCGCAGAACTTATTATTCCATATAGAAATTTAACAGCATTTAGCTAGTACACGGGTGCACTTTGGGCACTGTTTATTCGACACGACCGAGTGCTAGCACGTATACGTACGTACGTACCCTTCGATCCACAAACACACCTGCTGGTACACGACTTACTACACCACAGTACTGTTTACCACTGGCTTGTTGTTTTGTTTACCTATAGGATGGCCGAGCGTCTGTCATTTAGGGCTTCTGCTTGCGCATCCCAGGATAGTAGCCGCCACCGCCGCCGGTGCTGTTGCCGCCGGGCGGCATGTAGCCGCCACCGCCCATGCTGCTATTGCCGCTCATGGCCGGCGCGAACTTGGCCTGGATCCAGTCGACGGTGTCCTTCTCGGTCATGAAGGCCTTGGCGAGGATGAGGTCGCTGATGGGCGGCGTGGACCCGAAGACTGCGTTGGCGATGGTGATCACGCCGGCGTCCTGGCTGCTGAGCGCGGCGATGGCCACGGCGGGTACCTTGCCGTTGTTCACCTGGAAGTGGATGAGCCCCTGCGGGAATACGAACACGTCGCCCTCCACCAGCTGCTTGGTGAAGAGCAGGTTCTTCCCGTCCGGCTGGTTGGAGGTGACGAACCCCACCAGCAGCTGCCCGGTGATCACGGTGAGGATCTCTGAGCCGCGAGGGTGCGTGTGCGGTGGGTTCTGCCCGCCGTTGGGCCCGAAGTCGATGCGCGCCAGCGAGATGCCCAGCGTGTTCAGCCCCGCCAGCTGCCGCACTGTCACGGCCGTCACCGCCGACCCCTGAGCGTTCAGCACGCCCGGCTTGTTAAGCCCGTTCTTGAAGAAGTCGTTCGCCGTCACCATCTTCATGTTCTTGCACACGAACCCATTCACAATCACTGCATGTATACACAGTTGCACACCCAAAGTTAAATCTTACCATGTTGCATATGCAATTTCCAAGTCCCAAAGGTTGAATATAGTTATTGCAAGTTGATCAAGTTCTACATAAAATTTTAAAATATGTTTACTATCTAATAATGGATGCTATTGCTTCGACTAACCTAAGTGATCGAAACATGAAGTCATGAACAATGAAACAGTTCACTTGATGTGCAAGTATGTTTTTATATTTTGGCAACTTTTCTTATCTTTAATATTGTTTTTAGATAATATCTTTAATATTGTTAATGTGTAAGAAAGCTACAAAAGAGCCTGTACTTTTACATTGCTATCTGAGGAGTAGTATATGTCAAATCAAACAAATAACATGAAACACAATAGTTTTTTATGCCTGCATATATCGACCATGTTGCGTGAAAGAAATTAAGCATGTAGCTTCCGTTCCAAAAAAGTTTTATTGGATTCCGTAAATATATTATTGTACTATATACATATATTTGATGTTGTAGATATTATATTTCCTATATACTTGGTCGAACATAGAAAAAAATTGACAAAGAAAAAGCTAGAAATTTAAATAATTTGAAAAGGAGTGAGCAAATCTTCTTCTTTTGCAAAAAAATATACCAGGGTTCATTAGATCAGCAACGCAGAAGTCCTGGAGCTGGCTCGGGTCAGAGGCGAGAACACGAGGCGCCGGAGAGCAGACCACGAGTAGCACCACGCCGAGCAGTGCAGCCAAGGCACGGCAAGCCGCCATGTTTTTTGTCTCCTAGCTTCACTTGCAAGACCTAACAATGTCTGTCAGGGTAAGCTAGCTAGTGTTTGAGCTTGGTAATTGTCAGGCTGCAGCTTCCTCTCCCATGATCCCTGCCGCGACAGGAGAACTGCTGCCTCCTGGCTCCTGCATGCCTGCATGGTCTCCGCATGCGGGCGTGGACCTGTCGCCGCTGGCCAATTGCAACTTGGTCCCTTCTCCCGCAAGATCACAGTTGGTGGACCCAGCAGGCAAAGATTCGCTTGTGCCTCAGGTGGTTCCGGATTGCTCCGGAGTGCAACCCATTGCTCAAGACCACACGGGGCCGGCTGTGCCGGGCCTCATCTCGGCGCCGTCTGATGGGCCGGCCCTTCCGGACCTCATTTCCTTTGGGCCGGCAGCTCATACACCCTCTCCGGAGGAGCTCCAGCTTCAGTCCTTCATTCGCTCTTTCACTGCGCAGCCGCCCACCCCAGTGCTCCCCTCGCCGCCGCCCACCCCTCCCCCCCAGCTGCCTCGCCTCCCCAGCAACGCGGCGGCGGAGCAGCGGCGCAGCGGCCGCCTTGCCACCAAGCCTTCCTATGGCATGAGCTGCCTGAACAAGGCACAAATCGTGCTCCTGAAGAAGAACGGGCTGCTCCCTGAAGCTGCTACGCCATCTGAATCTGACCTGCCGAAATACAAGGATCTCTACCAGCGCCCTGTTAGCCCGGAGTTCATCGCGGCGGTCACCTCGCTTCTCTCGGTCACTGGCAAGCGACCATCATGTGGTTCTTCAAACCAGGCAGCGCCCCCGCCCCCGGCCATGGGGACTTCGGTGCAGTAATCCGGTGCCCGGCCTTACCCGTCGCCCCATGGTTTCCCCAATGTATCACAATTTACTGTCACTTGTTCGTCAGTCCGTGCCCTGCTGCTCTGCTCCCCCCTCTGTGGATGCTTGGTTCTCAGCTCCCGACGCTGTGGTCTGCTCTGTTCGCCTCTGGGTGTATTTGCTTTCTGTCCGATTGTGGTTTGAGTCTGTTGGTGTCTGTATCGTGCCTCTGTCTGATGGGAACTGCTTATGTGAGACTGCTGTTGTTTTACCTCTGATTTTGACTTGTTGTTGTCTAACTGAAGCCGCTGCTCTCTCTGTTTGGAATGATCTGCTCACTGTCTACTCCTTGGCCACTGCCGGCCAGCCGTCGCCCACCTCTGTTTTATGGATTGCAACTCGCTGAGCTGGAACATCAGGGGGCTTAACAACCCTGCAAGAAGATCAGTTGTTGCAGATTTTGTAAGAAACCATAATTGTAGACTGGTCTGCCTCCAGGAGACTAAATTGGATACAATAAACAATGCCATCATTGCTGAAACTCTGGGAGGCAGCTTCACTGATAATTTTGCTCACCTTCCTGCTGTTGGAACTCGAGGAGGAATCCTCATTGCTGGCTCCTCTGACCACCTGAAGATCACCCCTCATACCCACCTCACGGGTCTTTACTCCCTCACTGTAATGGTCACTGATCTGGCCTGTAATTCCTCATGGATGGTGACTGGAGTGTATGGCCCGCAGTCTGATGAAGACAAGCGCAATTTTTTGCTGGAGATGCGCCACCTGCAGACTGTCACTTCCCCTGAATGGCTCATTCTCGGTGATTTCAACCTGATCAGTAGAGCTGGCGAGAAAAGCAACTCTAACATCAACCTGCGTATGATCAGGAGTTTCAGGGCTGTGATTGATGACCTGGGTCTAAAGGAGCTCCCCCTCACCGGGCGTCGTTTCACATGGTCCAATGAGAGATTAAATTGCACCCTGACAAAGATCGACAAGGCCCTCTTTACTGCTGAGTGGGAAGCTAAATTCCCTGACTTTCAAATGATCGCGGGGTCTTCTGAAATCTCTGATCACTGTCCACTCATCCTTAAGAAGATTTGCAACAAGCGTTTCTCTGGGTTTCGGTTCGAAGCTTGGTGGCCTATGACTGATGGATTCGCTGAGATTGTCTCTCAATCTTGGAACAAGCCTTTCTCTTGCTCTGATCATATCCGTCGCCTTCATATCAAGTTGTCCAGAACTGCCAAAGCTCTCAAAAAATGGAGCAGGGAGATCATCAAAGAAAAAAAGATGGCAGCTGCGATTGCGTCTGAAGTAATCTTTCAGCTTGATGTTGCCCAAGAATCTCGCTCGCTGTCGGCTGAAGAAATCAGTTTTCGTGCCTTCCTCAAGTCCAGAATGCTTGCTTTGGCTGCGATTGAAAAAATTAAATGGAGACAGAGATCCCGCCTCACTTGGATCAAGGTTGGAGATGCAAATACTAGGCTGTTCCATATCAGAGCAAACGGATGCAGAAGGAAAAACCATATCCCTTTTTTGCACACGGCAAACAGAGTGGCCACTGAGCAGTCAGACAAAGCTTCGGTTCTTCTGGATCATTTCAAATCATTGCTTGGGCAACGGGAGCCGCCCAGCAAGTGCATGAACTGGGAGTTCATCAACATGCCCACTGCTGACCTGAATCATTTGGACCAGCCGTTCTCCCTGGAGGAGCTTCAAGGTGCCATCTCTGACATTGCTGCTGAAAAGGCCCCGGGGCCGGACGGTTTCATTGGACTGTTCTTTAAAAAATGTTGGCACACAATCAAGATTGACCTCCTAAATGCTGTTAACCAAATGTCCGCCCTCGATGGAAAGCAATGGAGCCTCTTAAACTCGGCTTTCATCGTGCTTATCCCTAAGAAAGACAATGCCCTCAGACCACAAGACTACAGGCCCATCAGTTTGACTCACAGTGTGGCCAAGATTCTCGGGAAGCTCCTAGCTAGCAGAGTGGCTCCCCAACTGCAACACATCATCTCAGTGAGCCAAAGCGCCTTCCTAAAGGGCAGAAGTATACAAGATAATTTTCTTTATGTTCAGAATCTCATTCAGAGCCTACACCGTGACAAAAAGCCCACCCTTTTTCTGAAGCTTGATATTGCAAAAGCCTTTGATTCAGTCAAGTGGGACTACCTGTTGGATGTCCTGAAGCGAGTGGGTTTCAGTCAAAGATTCAGAGACCTAATTGCAATCTCCCTCGCCTCAACCTCCTCGCGCATCATCCTTAATGGGGAGCTAGGAGCACCTTTTCTTCATCGCCGTGGGCTGAGGCAGGGAGATCCTCTGTCGCCTCTTCTCTTCCTGCTTGCCATTGATCCTCTACAGAGAATTTTGGAGAAGGCCACCGAGGAGCATATTCTCAGTCCCATCAGCCACCGCTCGGCCTCGGTTAGGATCAGCATGTATGCAGACGACGCAGCGCTTTTTATAAATCCTAGCAAAACGGAAGTGGCTGCCCTTCAAGAAATACTTGCTGCTTTTGGCAACGTGTCCGGGCTTTGCACCAACTTCAACAAATCTGCCGCCTACCCAATTGGTTGTGAGGAAGAGGTTATTGAGGAGGTTCTTTCAGATTTTGAGGGGGACATCAGCTCCCTTCCTTGCAAGTACCTAGGGCTGCCCCTGGGCCTTAAAAAACCAAGAAGAATTGACTTCCAAATCCTCATTGACAAGATCGCAGCTAAGCTTGCAGGTTGGAAGGGAAAACTGCTGAATAAGATGGGTCGGCTGACACTTATAAACTCAATGTTAACCTCAATCACAACTTTCTACCTGACTATGTTCGCTCCCTCCAAATGGATCATCAAGAGGATCGACAAGCTAAGAAGGAATTTTTTGTGGAAGGGAGAGGAAGAAGCCAGTGGTGGACATTGTGCGGTGAACTGGAACCAAGTGTGTTCCCCAAAGAAATTTGGTGGCCTTGGAATTAAGAGCCTTGTCCTTTACAGTAGATCTCTCAGATTGAGGTGGGCTTGGTACACGTGGAAGTCCCCCTCTCGGCCTTGGGTTGGATCACAGCTTCCCTGCTCCAAGATTGATTTGCAGCTCTTCAACGCTTCTACAACCATCAGACTCGGCGACGGAAAATGTGCACAATTCTGGAACAGTGCCTGGCTTAACGGAGCTGCACCAAAAGACATTGCACCAAACCTTTTCTCCCTGGCCAGACGAAAAAATGCCACTGTCGAGAATGCACTGCACCAGGGCCGTTGGATGAAGGGCATTGAGAGACTCTCTACCACTGCTGATTTGCTTTGCTTCATTGACCTATGGCACCAGATCAACCGAATCACTCTCTCTGACCAACCTGACGAAATTGATTGGAGATGGAACGGCAACAAAAATTATACTGCTGCCTCGGCCTACAATGCTCAGTTCACGGGATCCATCATGAAGCCCCAGCTCAATGCTATCTGGAAAACAAAGGTGGAGGGGAAAGTTAAGTTTTTTGCTTGGCTCCTGGTTCAGAATCGCCTGCCGACGGCTGACAGGCTCCGAGCGAGAGGATGTGATCACAATGATGCATGCTCTCTCTGTGACCAAACAATTGAAACTGCGTCCCACCTGGTCTGCCATTGCCCCTTTGCCAAGGAAGTTTGGCATAAGCAAACTATCCTGCAACCAGATGCCCACCTGCCACCCTCGCAGCCATTCAGATCATCGGCAGCCTGGTGGAAAAGCTTTCTCTCTGGACAAAGAGCCCACGCTGCAACTGCGCTTTACTTTGCTTGGAACGTTTGGAATGAGTGGAACCGCAGAATCTTCCAAAACTCGGCGGCTACAGCTGACATGGTAGCATGTATGGTGCGATCGGATCTCGTTACGTTGGTTTTGGCCTCTGCTAGGCCTGTGTAATTAGTTCCGTAGTATTGTTGTGGTTGTTCCTCTCTAGTTCTACCTTCACGCTCATGGGCGCGTGACTCCTACTCTTGTATATTCCTAATCTATAATGCAAAGGCAGAGCACCTGCCGTTAGCCCTCAAAAAAAAAAATTTGTGGATTGCAAGCACGTATCGGGGTGCCTAAAGGTGGCCGGGGAGTAGTGGGCTAGCTGCATGCTCCAGCAACAACATGGTACACTAGCAACAACTATAATCGGTCACTAATATCATCACCGTGTAGTTTGACTAGGCATCCACGATACTGCTACTAATTAACATTGCTAGCTTACGTGTGATCGGCTGATTTTTTTTCTCACAGCCCCACTAACTGTTTGTTTATACGGTGTAACCACGTGCCTAAATATCCATTGTGGAAACTAATGCATGCACCATTTTTGGGTGGAAGAACTTGACAAGGACAATGGTTCTTTCTTCTTCTTCTTTTGGTTTGTGACATGCATCGATCGATCCACTAATAACTTGCAGAAGCTGGAGTTCCAGGACGGTACGTATGATAGTGGGGGAGGGAACGCCTTGAGGTCGTGGTATGGACTTCTTTGATAGTAGTTGTTGGCGCACTTGCAAGAGACTAGGCGATGCTGATTCTAATTAGATCGCCCAGACTATTTGGATGACGATGTTGGCCGTGATCCTTTTGAATTTGATTTCCTTCATCAAACACTGTGATAATCCAATTATATAGACTCTGTATATCTTCTAGATGCAGATGGCGGGTGATCGGGTGAACAATAAAAATTGAGGAGTGTTTTTATGCTTTACAACTATTTTTAGACGAATACCAAAGCACCGGGTTTTTCCGAAAAGAAAGATAAATCTGGCCCTCTGCATCGGTTGATGCAAGCAGCTTTATATTGATTGCAAAGTATCTGTTCTTACAAAATTGAAAGAAGAACACAAAGCTCAAAAGCTCAATATATTACTGCCGCAACAAAATTACATGTAGCATTATTAATCGTATTGTTAGGTCGTCACTCACACGAACTGAATTATCCCATGCTACCATCTCCAACTGGTTGCACCAAGAGACCAATGAATGCTTTGCTACTAGTTGTTGGCGCACTTGCAAGTAACTAGACAATCTTGATTCTACCTTGATCCCCTTTCTTTGGGTTTGGACAATTTGGATGACATACGATGTTGGTCGTGGTCCTTTTGAGTTCCTTCATCATAGACTTTGCGTATCTTCTAGATTTTTTTTTAGAAAAGGAGGAAGACCCCCGGCCTCTGCATCTGGGCGATGCATGCAGCCACTTTATTAATTATTCACAAAGACCTTACAAAGTGATACATCAGCAAGTCTGAAGCCACCGTCTTGGCAACATCTGTCGCTACTCATATCCAGTTGATGAAGGGATGCTGATAGTCCGAGCCTAATACCAAACAGACCTCGCAGCAAAGTCTAACATCTAAGACCGGAGGCCCCACCAAGCCACTTGCCGGGTATGGGGCACACACCGGTCTGGCGCACTCTCAGAGGCCGCCGCCGCCAATTGCCCCCGATCCATCTTCAGAGCTGTACTGACGCATCGACCTTGCCTGGCCTGGCTGCCGTCGACGCCACCACGACGCCAGACAACGCCACCATCCTGCGCTCGTCCATCATCACACGCCGGCGAGACCCCACTGCTCCATGCCGCTGAGACCCGCCGGTGTCTACGTGCCAGATGTCACGCCGCTCCTCCTTCGCGAACACCACCTGCTGCCACTGGTCCCATCCCCTCCGCCTGCAGTTCCTCTGCACTCCCAACCGAGCCCCAAGGCCCCTGATGACGCCTCCAGGAAGGTCACGACGCGAACAGCGCCGCCGCCGCCAGATCCGAAGAGGATTGAAGGTTTTCACCTGGGCAAGGGATCGGGATGGGTAGTTTGGGACCTCAGTTGCGCCTCCATGAAGGAAAGCGGCGCCCTTGGGCGTCGCCGCCGCCGGGCCGGCCAGACTGGCCAAGGTTTCCCCCGGACCCCAAGTACACCACCAGGGCTCACCACCACCGGAGCCAGCAGACGCAAGCCACCGGGATGTCGAGAGATGCAGCAGGACAGAGGGGAACCTCCAGATCTGACGCAATAGAGCACCGCGCCGCAGCCGGACTCCACCAGCGACCCGCCGCCAGCGCGGCCAAGCACACTGGCCAGCGTCTCCTGCGGACGTCGCCAGCCGCCGGACGCCGCCGCCTCGCCGGCAGGGCCGCCGCCCCAGGAACCGCAGGCCTCCGATGCGATCTGGTCCGCAGGCCGTCGAGATCGATCCGAGCGCTGAGATCCCCGCCGCCACCTTCCCCAGCGCCCGCGCGGGCTTTTTCGGCGGCCGTCTCCGGTGGCGGCGAGGAGGGAGGGGGCTGAAGGGGTGGCGGCGCGGCGGATCCCTAATCGCCCCCGAGTCGCCCGAGGGGCCTCGTATCTTCTAGATGCAGAGGCTGTGAGGGCAATACAACTTGGAAAGTGTTTATATGCTTTACGATTATTTTTGGATAAATCCCAAAGCCCATACACTCTCTGGCAAGTAATTGATCAAATTGCCCTTTGTAGAAAGACTGGAACTTTCTCCAAGAAAGAAAGAAAGATCGGCATGGTAAGTGAGGTTAATCACAATTCAGAACCCATAATTTAAAAAACAATATCTTTTAAGGATAAAAATGAGTGACTATTTCTCAGTCAACTTCTCATAGCCGCATGGGATTAAAATTTCCCTTCTTTTTTGTACTCATTTGAATCTAGAAGTATGATTGGTCCTCTCTGATTTTGAAATGATTATTCCAAACCATCTCATAAATAGCATGTTATTCATTTTTTCAATAAAGGGTGCTTTTTATTAACTCAGAATGTAGCATCAAGCGGATACAATCACGATGAGTAACACCCGGCCTCTGTATAGTTAGGATGCACACAACCCAAAATGAAAAGTTTGACATAAGGAAAATAAAATATAAAATGACATATCGACAACAGTAGAGTCAAATAGGACCAACACTATGCTAAGTCGAAAGAGGTGATGTACAAATCCGCGGGTTATGCTGCTACCCATGTTTGGTAAAAACCTCCAAGGCCACTTGCTCCAAGGCCAATAGCATGTTATTCATATTATTACATATTAATCTGTATGTGATGTTTACTATAGTGTGTGGAGACGCGAGATTCTCTGGCTTCTAGCTAGGTGTGCAACCACTTGAAGTCGGTAACTTTGGCTATGCTCAATCGATATGAATTATAGTCAGTATGGATTTGTGATACAAATAGGTGAAGCTAATTAATTCACAGAGAGCCCGGACAAAGGGCAACTGGTAGCACTTAAATTACCATTTGCCTACAAAATCAACTAATTAAGTCCTTGATCTTTCTATTAGTGGCGAAGGTAGCGAGTTATAATTGAGGGGGTAAATGGCAAAATGTAATTTTTTTAGAGGGGCCAAAAACTGTATTTCTCTTAGTTTATGCCACCCAAATTAGAGTTTCTTCACAAAATATCCAAGGGCTAGGGGGCATAGCCGCTGGAGCAATTCATATAGCTCCGCTGGTGCATTCTGTGATTGTGCCTATAATGGTGCTTCATCTAGGTAGTCTGGGCGGTGCCGGGCTGTAGCTCCGCCACTATGCTGCCTTAGCTCCCCGGGCAGTAACTCGCCGCTAGGGGTACACGGGTAAATATCCAGTGCTCCTCGAGCACATAAGCTGAGGTGCTCAAGTGCGAGCTCGACTGTTGGATCTTGATTCAGCGGTCATCCGAGAAGTCCTTTGACTTGTGTGTAATTAAGATATTCCTGGAGGGGCTTTGTGTGTAAATCAATAAGCAGCTTTATATTGATTGCAAAGTATCTGTTCTTACAAAATTGAAAGAAGAACACAAAGCTCAAAAGCTCAATATATTACTGCCGCAACAAAATTACAGATAGCATTATTAATCGTATTGTTAGGTCGTCACTCACACTAACTGAATTAGCCCATGCTACCATCTCCAACTGGTTGCACCCAGAGACCAATGAATGATTTGCTACTAGTTGTTGGCGCACTTGCAAGTAAATAGACGATCTTGATTCTACCTTGATCCCCTTTCTTTGGTCTTGGACAATTTGCTTGACGTACGGTGTTGGTTGTGTTCCTTTTGAGTTCCTTCATCAAAGACTTTGTGTATCTTCTAGATATAGAGGCTGTGAGGGCAATACAACTTGGAAAGTGTTTCTATGCTTTACAACTATTTTTGGACAAATCCCAAAAGCATTTTATACTATGCATTCTAGGTCTTTTTCATAGTGAAGCATTGTTAGCATCCATAGCACTTTTCTTAGGAAAGACACTCAAAGAGCATCTTAGGTCTGATAATTGTCAAGGAAAATTGATAGTACAACGTAAAGGCAATTGGACGTAAAACGACCAGTAAAAATGTAAAATTATATTCAAAATTGTACTAGCCCTCTTCTCTTCCGAATGATTGCCGCTCGTCAGAGATTGAATTGGACTGAACCAATAGTAAAGGAAAGGGAACCCTGTAGACGCCCTCACCATTCTAGGCTTTAAAGACCGCAATAGCCACGCGCCAATTGAAACGAGATATAGGAATCACCTGATCCAGTGGTCATTTGAGGAGCCCTTCGACCTGTGTGTAATTAAGAGATTCCTGGAGAGGCTTTTTGCAAATTTTCCAGAGCAGCTCAGTTGACCGTTGGATCTTGATCCCACAGTCGAGCTCGCATGGGAGCACCACCAGATATTCTCCCAGGGATACACAAGTTAGAGCATGTAATCTTTTTTCGTCTTTTTTTCATGAGAAACTTCCAATATATTCATCTTCAATCATGGCAGTACAAAGAACACCGAAGGTAATAAAAATTACAACCAGGTCCGTGGACCACCTAGCGGCGACTACGAGCACTGGAGCGAGCCGAAGGCATGCCGCCGTCATCGTCACTCACTCACCGGAGCCGGGCAAACCTTGTTATAGTAGACAATCGGGAAGTCGTCGTGATAATGCCTCATAGGACCAGCGCACCAGAGCAACAACCATAGCATGTAATCTTTTTTTTTCGTTGTTTCAATACTTCAGAATAAATATGACAGATGCGCATCATTTGATAGAGGCCGGAAACAAAAACTCCGTTTTCAAAAGTAAAAACATACACCCACTAAGGGCATCTCCAACGGCAACCCGCAAATTTCCTCCCGCGTCCGTCCGCGGACAGGGGGGACCAGTCCGCGGACACGGATGAGGGAGGACGCCATCCAACCGTAGCCGCATACATTTTGACAATAACTCGAACCAACCGGATGAAATTCGATCAAACTGGACGAATTTTGATAAAAGCACGGTGGATTTCATTGAAACTAGGATAATTTGTACATAAAACCGGACGATATTTCGTCCGGTGAACTAAAAACCTAAAAATAAAACCCTAAACTATCCTATACTTCACGGTGGCCTCGTAGGCCATGCCGGGCTGGCCGGCGGCTCCTCCTACGTCATCGTCACCCGACCCGGCGTCGGAGTCGGAGTCGACGGGCTTGGGGCGGCGGAAGGTCGCGGCAGAGCTTCCCGGCTGCCGCCTGACGCTCGCGAATGATCCTCTCCGCCTCCTCCTGCATCGTGCGCAGTGCGTCCACGGCCACCGAGGACGTGGGCTGGGGAAGAGGGCGACGGTCGTTGGAGGAGGCGGCGTCGGGGTCGGCGTGGGACCATTCCTCGCCATACCTGGCCATCTCCCCGTCGAGGCGTCGGAGACGGCCCTTGGCCGTCCCGTACGTCGTCGCGGAGCGGTCCAGGGCCCAGGCGTATGCCAGGTCCGGGTCCGCCGCGATGTGTGGCGGCGGGACGTCCGAGTCCGCGAACTTGGATCGGCGCGCGGCGTTGCGCCTGTCCCGCCTGCGCTGCTACCAGTCGGCGTACTCCTGCGTCGTCATGGCACTCCGGGACGATGACAAGGAGCCGCCGCTGCCGAGGTAGTGCAGAATGCAACCGCGCGCCTTCAGCACGGGCGGCGGCAACCGGCGCTCCTCCTTGACGAAGCGCCGGGGCGGCGGCGAGCGCCGCTCCTCCTTCATGACGCGCGGGGGCAGCGGTGAGAGCCGCTCTTCCTTCATGCGGCGTCCGATTTGGACGTCGTGGTTGCGTGGCGGCGGAGAGTGTGGAGGGGATGCCGGCTCCGGCTTCACGGGGAGGAGCACCCCCGGTGGCAGAGCCGGGCCGTTGGTGTGGACGACGGAGCGACGGAGCATTAGCTCCATCTGCTCCTCGAACTCCGCGTTGGTGCCGGCGTAGACCTGGCCCGGCACTGCCGGCGCGGACTGCGGCGGCGGCGGCTGCTGGTCCTCCTCGTCGCCGGAGGATATGACGATCTCCGCCCGCGTCGAGTTGCCGCCAGCCGATGAGGACGTCGAGTCGGGGCGAGGATGGGTTTTGGGTGGGCCAGGGCGGTCAGAAGCGGGCTTGGAATCGGTCCAGACTCCCGCAAACCTCCCGTACTTTTGTCTCCGGTTTGCGGGAGAAATCGCGTCCGGACCGCGCCGCGGACCGATACAGGTCGGCGTTGGATGGCTCACGCGGTACGGACAGCGCGATCCGGATGGATGCGGGCATCTCCAACGGCAACCCGCAAATTTCCTCCGCGGACGGATGCGGGAGGACGCCATCCAATGCTAGCCGCATACATTTCAAACCCCTTTTCAACAAACCGGATGAAATTCGTGCAAACAAGACCGGATTTCATATAAACACGTCCGGATTTCATATAAACATGACACATTTCATTACATTTACATCAAAACGGTGCTAGTCCGGCTCTAGAGGTATAATAGTATCTAATCTAAATGGTCGCCGGCCCCCGTTCCCCGTGTCCGGCCATGAACCCAGAGAACCGAAGCTTCGTCTTTTCCAGCTCCACCTCGGCGCTCTCCAGCTCCGCCTCCGTAACCTCCTTCTCCGGAGACCCGGCAAGCGCAGATGTCCGCCTCTACGTCGCCGCCAAGCGACTAATCGGCAACCGCGTGCCATTAATGCGGGCGGCAGACGGGCGGACGGGCGGCCGTGGTGTCGTTTGAACGCGCGACAGTCGTCTGCACCGAGAAGCGGCGCGGGCGGCGCTCTCTCGACCGGCGCGTCGCTTCAATGCCGGCGCCAGTGAGCGGTCGCGTCCGCTCTGGCCGGGCATGAATGCGGGCGCTGATGCTCTGGAGCGGCGCTGACCGAAAATGCACGGGAGGGGAGAGGGGTGTTTGGTGGGCCAGGGCGGTCAGAAGCGGGCTTGGGATCGGTTCGGACTCTCGCAAACCTCCCGCACTTTTGTCTCTGGTTTGCGGAAGAAATCATGTCCGGACCGCCCCTTGGACCAATACAGGTCGGCGTTGGATGGCTCACGCGGTCCCGACAGCGCGGTCCAGACGAATGCGGGCAGTTTACGGGTCAGCCTTGGAAATGCCCTAAGGTACCAACTTTGCATATGTTTCCTATAAGCTCCACTTAACGCACGTGACGTTGGGCACGATCGGCTCTACGACCAATGTGCCAACAAGTGACACTTTTTTACTGAAAATTTCCGTTCCTGTGTACGGATATGGAGCTATCACTAACGGAAAAATAGGTCAAGGGCCATTTGGCAGTGCTTATCCTAGCTCCATCGTGCATAAGATTTTGACTTTTCGTTCTTTCTGTTCTCCAAGGTAAGTGTGGCGGCTGTGACACTGTGTGCAGCGAGCGAAGGTGTCACGTTCCAGCAAAAATCTGTTGGATATGGAACTCCCAATCCCAGAGGTAGCTGCTGCCTTTTTTACATGGTAATACGTGTCTCATTTATATCATAAAGATCACAGTACAAGCCACATACACTGAAAACATAGCAGAACGCTAGCCTTTGCACAAAGGAACACCAGCCAAGAAGTGCTGCCCCCACCCCCGCCCCCCTCACATCTCACCAGTGACAAGTGCTGCAAACCAACACCCACCGGTGCTGTCGATGGCGGCGACAAGTGATGGAGACACACGGCGGCCGGCGTTGGGGCGTTGCAACCACGGCAAGTGATGGAGATCCGGCCTTTTCTTTTTGGAAGCAGCCCCAATTTTTGCTGCCAGCACCTTCGTTTTTTGCTGGAACAGTCATTTTTTTTGCTACCACGTTTTTGCTTTTTGCTAGAACCATCTTTAAGCCGGCATGGGGAAAAAGCTTCCACCCTGGGGAGAAAAAGCTTCAACCGGTTGTGGAAAAGCTTCATCCGGCTGGAGGAAAAGCTTCAAGTGCCATGAGGAAAAAGCTTCCACCCCAGGAAAAAAGCTTCAATGGTGGAAAAAGCTTCAACCGGTGATTTAATTTGCTGGAACCCGTTGATTTTTTTGCTGGAGCCAATTTTCTTCATGAGGTGCGGCGGCGAGGCACTTTTTTGATTTTTTGCTGCATTTGTATTTTTTTGCTGGAACCATCAACTGATTTTGCTACAACGAGCTTTGATTTTTGCTGGAACCGCCTAAAGCGGAGCTGGGACCAGATTTGTTAGCAACTGATTTTTGTTGCAACCATCCAATTGACGAGCGGGCCCGGTGAGCCGGCGAGCGGCGGCCACAGAGCTTCAAGCGGGAAGCCATGGAAGGGCGACGAGGAAGCAGGGGGGCTGGGGGAAACTGTCGAAAGGAAGGAGACGGGCGCGCGGGGAGGAGAGTGATGATATCGTGTGGTCTGGGAGACTGGGACGCACGCATCGTGCGACTGGGGGCCGACCGGCCGAAATTTCGGCCGGCCCGCTAGCGCCTAGCAGTCGCCTTTCTATACTATATACACTTTACATGCAAACATGGTGTGGCACAAAAAAAATGTAAACCAAGAAAAGCAAGGAGGGAAGAAAGGTCTACAGGGTGGGTCGCGGCCCACCCTGAAATTTTAGACCGGCCCATACGATAGAAAATTGAGTGGAAGAAAAGGCCCAAGAAACAATGGCTTACTCGTCCCGACCCATCTCAGGGCCAATTCTTTTGGCTCAATTGTGAAGAATTGCTGCCCGGAGAATCATAATTACAAAAGAACTCATCTCTGCCCCAGGAATTGTCCACAATCATCTCACAATTGCAAGTGGAATCTAGAATGACCAATTTTTGGCAATTCTCGTAATTCCGGGCAATCCCTCAAAATAAAACTATTCGTTTTAAACAAGTACCCCTATTGGGCACTGAAATTACGGCCAAAATGCCACTCCCCGACCCAACAGACCCGAGTGTCCGCACACTCCTTTCGTCCCCAACCTCCGTTCTGCTAGGGTTGGCGCCGCCAGGCTGCTCCCCGCCGCCGGCCGCCGCTGCTGCTCACCACGGAAGCAGGACACCGCCCCGACCCGGCCGCCCTCCTCATCGTCTCCTCCTCGCCCGCCCGCCCCTCCTCAAGTCCTTCCCCGCCCGGCCCGAGCTCCAACGCGAACCGCCCCGACCCGGCCGCCCTCTTGCTCGAATCCTCCCCGGCCGGCCCTCCCTTCCCTCCGCCCGGAAGCAGGCCGCCACCACCGCGCCCAGCTGCCCCGTCTCCTCTGCGGCCAGCCACCACCGCGCCCGCTGCTGGTGAGTTCTCCTCTGTCTCCCTCGAATAGGCTTGGCGAGCCAACGTCAAAACTCAGCCACTCTTATGGAGATGAAACCCAAAAGATTTTCGTTGGGGCGTAACCCTCTCAGCGACGCGCCACATCGGAACCCGGGTGTGGTGGAAAATGGGCAAGGGCCGGGCCGTCACCCCCAGGTGGCGCGCCGTATCTTGATCTGGATACGATGGCAAGTGAGCGAGGATCGGGTCGTCGCATCCTTAGTGGCGCGCTACATCGGCGCCCGGGTGTAGTGGAAATTGAGCAAGGGTCTTCGCATTTGACTCGACGAGTGCGAAGGGTAAGGAAGCTAGCCGAGCCTAGGAGGATTCGCTTAGGTAGCTGGAACGTAGGGTCTCTGACAGGTAAGCTTCGGGAGGTAGTTGATACCGCGGTGAGGAGAGGCGTTGATATCCTTTGCGTCCAAGAGACCAAATGGAGGGGACAAAAGGCGAAGGAGGTGGAGGGTACCGGCTTCAAGCTGTGGTACACGGGGACGGTTGCAAACAGAAATGGAGTAGGCATCTTGATCAGCAAGAGCCTCAAGGATGGAGTGGTAGACGTCAAGAGACGTGGGGACCGGATTATCCTGGTCAAGCTGGTAGTTGGGGACTTAGTTCTCAACGTTATCAGCGCGTATGCCCCGCAAGTAGGCCACAATGAGAACACCAAGAGGGAGTTCTGGGAAGGCCTAGAGGACATGGTTAGGAGTGTACCGATTGGCGAGAGGCTCTTCATAGGAGGAGACCTCAATGGCCACGTGGGCACATCTAACACAGGTTTTGAAGGGGTGCATGGGGGTTTTGGCTATGGCATCAGGAACCAAGAAGGAGAAGATGTCTTAAGCTTTGCGCTAGCCTACAACATGATCATAGCTAACACCCTCTTTAAGAAGAGAGAATCACATCTAGTGACTTACAGTAGTGGGCAACACTCTAGCCAGATTGATTTCATCCTCTCGAGAAGAGAAGACAGGCGTGCATGCCTAGACTGTAAGGTGATACCTGGAGAGAGTGTTGTCCCTCAGCATAAGCTTGTGGTTGCTGACCTCCGCTTTCGGATTCGTGTCCAGCGGGACAAGCGTGCCAAAGTCGCTAGAACGAAGTGGTGGAAGCTCAAGGGGGAGGTAGCTCAAGCGTTCAAGGAGAGGGTCATTAAGGAGGGCCCTTGGGAGGAAGGAGGTGATGTAGACAACATGTGGATGAAGATGGCGACTTGCATTCGTAAGGTGGCCTCAGAGGAGTTTGGAGTGTCCAGGGGAAGTAGAAGAGAAGCTAAAGATACCTGGTGGTGGAACGATGATGTCCAGAAGGCAATTAAGGAGAAGAAAGAGTGTTTCAGACGCCTATATCTGGATAAGAGTACAGACAACATAGAGAAGTACAAGATGGCAAAGAAGGCCGCAAAGCGAGCTGTGAGTGAAGCAAGGGGCCGGGCGTATGAAGACCTCTACCAACGGTTAGACACGAAGGAAGGCGAAAGGGACATCTATAAGATGGCCAAGATCCGAGAGAGGAAGACGATGGATGTTGACCAAATCAAGTGCATCAAGGACGGAGCAGATCAACTCCTGGTGAAGAACGAGGAGATTAAGCACAGATGGCGGGAGTACTTTGACAAGCTGTTCAATGGGGAGAGTGAGAGCGCTACCATTGATCTGGACGACTCCTTTGCTGATACTAGCAGGCTTTTTGTGCGGCGAATCCAGGAGTCGGAGGTCAAGGAGGCTTTGAAGAGGATGAAAGGAGGCAAGGCGATGGGCCCTGATTGTATCCCCATTGAGGTGTGGAGAGGCCTCGGGGACATAGCGATAGTATGGCTAACCAAACTTTTCAACCTCATTTTTCGGGCAAACAAGATGCCAAAAGAATGGAGACGGAGTATATTAGTACCAATCTTCAAGAACAAGGGGGATGTTCAGAGTTGTACTAATTACCGTGGAATTAAACTGATGAGCCATACAATGAAGCTATGGGAGAGAGTCATTGAGCACCGCTTAAGAAGAATGACAAGCGTGACCAAAAATCAGTTTGGTTTCATGCCTGGGAGGTCGACCATGGAAGCCATTTTCTTGGTACGACAACTTATGGAGAGATATAGGGAGCAAAAGAAGGACCTGCATATGGTGTTCATTGACTTGGAGAAGGCCTATGATAAGATACCGCGGAATGTTATGTGGTGGGCCTTGGAGAAACACAAAGTCCCAGCAAAGTACATTACCCTCATCAAGGACATGTACGATAATGTTGTGACAAGTGTTCGAACAAGTGATGGCGACACTGATGACTTCCCGATTAAGATAGGACTGCATCAAGGGTCAGCTTTGAGTCCTTATCTTTTTGCCTTGGTGATGGATGAGGTCACAAGGGATATACAAGGAGATATCCCATGGTGTATGCTCTTTGCGGACGATGTGGTGCTAGTCGATGAGAGTCGGACGGGGGTCAACAAGAAGTTGGAGTTATGGAGGCAAACTTTGGAATCGAAAGATTTTAGACTTAGTAGGACTAAAACCGAGTACATGAGGTGCGCTTTCGGTACTACTAGGCACGAGAAGGAGGAGGATGTTAGCCTTGATGGGCAGGTGGTGCCGCAGAAGGACACCTTTCGATATTTGGGGTCAATGTTTGCAGAAGGATGGGGATATCGATGAAGATGTGAACCATCGAATTAAAGCCGGATGGATGAAGTGGCGCCAAGCTTCTAGCATTCTCTGTGACAAGAGGGTGCCACAAAAGCTAAAAGGCAAGTTGTATAGGACGGCGGTTCGACCCGCAATGTTGTATGGCGCTGAGTGTTGGCCGACTAAAAGGCGACATGTGCAACAGTTAGGTGTGGCGGAGATGCGCATGTTGAGATGGATGTGTGGCCACACAAGGAAGGACCGAATCCGGAATGATGATATACGAGATAGAGTTGGGGTAGCGCCAATTGAAGAGAAGCTTGTCCAACATCGTCTGAGATGGTTTGGACATATTCAGCGCAGGCCTCCAGAAGCCCCAGTACATAGCGGACGGCTAAAGCGTGCTGATAATGTCAAAAGAGGCCGGAGTAGACCGAACTTGACATGGGAAGAGTCCATAAAGAGAGACCTGAAGGATTGGAGCATCACCAAAGAACTAGCCATGGACAGGGGTGCGTGGAAGCTTGCTATCCATGTGCCAGAACCATGAGTTGGTCGCGAGATCTTATGGGTTTCACCTCTAGCCTACCCCAACTTGTTTGGGACTAAAGGCTTTGTTGTTGTTGTTGTTGTTGTTGTTGTTGTTTGGATATGCTGCCCCTCTGTCTTCCTCTCATGTATCAAGTGCCTCTTTTCTTCTCTGTATTATTCGAATATGGATTGTTGGCTGCAGTAAAAAAATTGGAATAGGTTTACTGGTTAGTTAAATTGTATGTTAACTTGTTAGTTAAATTGTATTCGAATATGCCCCTCTGCCAGCCACCACCTATTTGGAATGCAGTAAAATAATTGTATGTAAACTTGTTAGTTAAATTGTATTTACTGGTTTGGATATGCAACATTTAGCAAAAAAATTGTATGAACAATATGTAAGGAATGTACTTCTATAGATTAAAACATTGACATGTGAATGTTGTAGATGAATAAAGGG
This sequence comes from Elymus sibiricus, assembly GCA_039707655.1. Lineage (NCBI taxonomy): Eukaryota > Viridiplantae > Streptophyta > Magnoliopsida > Poales > Poaceae > Elymus > Elymus sibiricus. The sequence continues at coordinate 434,789,176 of CM077666.1, forward strand.
AAGCAGAAAGCAATTTGGGATGCTGCGGCTCATTCCATATATATGGATGTGTGCGTAGAGGAGGTGCGAGCAAACCACCGCGCCATAGGAAACACCATTTTGTCCGATGTAGGACAAGCTAATTTGTTTACTAAGTTTAATGAGCGCTCCGGGAGAAACTATTGTAATATTATATATTTTATGAGATTTGCAGCTTGTTTTCGTGTTCATATTAGACATGAAACTGACCGAAATAACTAAGTGTTACCAATTCATCATTCACTTCAATCTAGGGGCATTACAGACATTTCAACAGACAACTCATACAACAATCACAGGCTAGAATCACAGAAAAGAACTGGACAGGCAATTCTGTGGGCAGACAATTCTATAGGCAGTTTCCCAGAATTATAATTCTCCAGAATTATGAGGCGGAAAGAACTGGCCCTCAGTAGGCTAGCAAACCTCAAAAAAAAAAAATCTCAGTAGGCTAGCCCATCAAACAACGCACACGGCACACAGGCACACTGGGACAGACGCACCTCGCCCCTGCTCACCCCCGACCTCGGCCGCTCGGCTCCCGATCTCGCCGGCTCGCTGCGTGCCTCGCCGTCGCTAGACGCCTAGGAGCCGCCCCTTCCCGCCCCGCCCGCACGGCGCTTGGCGCCACCGCGCCCCCCTGGCGCCCCTGCAAGCCGGCGCCTGCCGCCCAGTCCGCTCTCCGCCGACTCCGGCACTCGGCCGGCAGCAAGCCGGCAACCCTGCCCGGCGTCCAGCCTTTAGCCCGATTTGAGGACTTGAGGCAAGTTGTCCACTGAAGCACTCCCCATTCCCCAATTTCTAATTTAGGGTTTGCTCTTTGCTGTCTGCTGCATCATTCAGGTGGAAGAGTCAAGTCTATTGCGTTAACTAAACAATCAGACTTGCTATCCAGTACATGAACACAGTCATGTGAACACATACACATAATTTTGCTATCCAGTACATGAACACCTGATCAATGGCATAATAATGATTTCTCTGATTATTTGCCAGCAAGTTACTCTAATAATGCCACTAGCAAATTAACAATGCCACATAGTCTTCTTTGAACTTCTCAAGGAATGTATTATGTAGGCTACTCATGCAAAATTAAGAATTTTAGTATGTCTGTAAGACCATATTGATCTATTTATATGTGCTAGTGGTAAATTAATTAGAATGTTGGCATGTCATATTTGTTGTCAATTTTTTTAGGTGGACAACCCTGTTTTGAAATCCTAGATCCACCACTGGTGAGCACCGTGCCACCGACAGGTATTGCCCACATTGATTCTGTTCTCCTTCTGTCCATTTTCTTATGGGTTAGATTAGGCGATGTGTATGATGTTGCTGTGATCTTGCGATAGGGAACTAGAGATTAGAAAATGAGACTGATTGGTGGATTTGCTTGTCAACTTGCATTGGCCGATGGATTTGTCCAAGAATGGCTTCATGGCTTGATGCTCGCTGCCTTGCTTTGCAGTTGGTGGCTTGTGAAAATAACAAGAGGATTGCTGTTGTGTTGCTTGGAGGCATAGACACATAGCTCTGTTTAGGGGCTACTATTCGTAGCTTGCTGTGTACTGTCTTTACTGTCTTCACAGATGATGCACCATGTCCCATTTCCCGTCACCCGTTAGAGAAGATAGTTAAGACTTAAGAATAAGAGCTATCTCTAGAGCAGAATAAGAGCCTTTTTTATACAAATGGTCCTCATAAAAGATTTTGTGGGGTGGAATGAAATCTTTGTGATTTTCTCCATATGTAATGTTTGATTCGTAGTATTGAAGTTTATGATTTTATTTCTTCTAGAAAATCCTTTTTACTAAATTTTATGGAAAAAAAAATCCATTGAGTGAAACGTCTAAATCCATATGTAATGTTTTATGAACCAGACGGGTCAGAAACCTGATCCACCCTGCCGGTGTTTCGCTCTCACGGCGCCTTTCCCCCACCCAACCCATGGCGCCGCCGCTCGTCGCCATCGTCCAGCTTGCCGCCGCCTCCCGCGTCTTGGTCCTTACTCTCTCGCTGCTCGCTCGCCTGCTCTTCCGCCCCTACGACACCTCCGCCTCCCTTCACCCGCCCTGTCTCTCCTCCCCCTCCTTCCCCCCTTCTGCCTCCTCTTCTAATTCCACCGCCACCGCCATCTCGTCCCTAGCCGTATGGGACGGTGTCCACTTCGCCCGCGCTGCCGAGTGCGGCTACGAGTACGAGCAGTCATTCGCCTTCCTCCCCCTCCTCCCCGCCTCAATCGCTCTCCTCTCCCGGTCCCGTAAGTCAGCTCGCCTCTACCTCAATTTCTCACCTTCTCATCGTTGAGGTGTGTCCTTGATCTGGTCTGGTGTGGGATCATGGCCCCTTTCTCCTTCTGCAGTGTTCGCGCCGCTGGTGCCGATGCTGGGGTACAGGGCCGTGCTCGTGATCTCCGGGCATGTTCTGAACAATGTGGCATTTGTTGCCGCCGCGGCCTATTTCTACAGGTGACTGACGTTCTTCAGCTACACAAGTTTGGTGTATTTATTTCAGTATAATTAGGATTTCTATGCTTTAAGTATTTTTAGCGTTTAAGTGCTGTTTTAGGTTTTTGGATCAGGTCAACAGATTTTCATTCTATCGGAGTCATGCTTGTGCGCATAATGGTCTGCTAATGTTGGTGCGTTTAATCATTTGGATGCTTGATGTTTCAGACAGGCTTGGCATCCATCATAGTTTAATAATAGTGTTCAAGTAATTGCAATAAGGAATCTGCTCTCAGTTTCTAGTTGTAGTACATTCATTTCGAGTGCAGGCCTACCCATTTCTCGTTTATAAATATTGCCGGTTGTTCAACCACTGACGATTTTTTCTCATGTCTAATAAAATGTGGAGTTGCTTTGCCTAGCATTTACAATACGACTATTTATTCTAATGTGAAAAAAGTGACCCTTTATTCTACTTCCTGCAGATTATCTGTGTTGATCTTGAAGGACTCAGGAGCGGCTTACCGTGCATCTGTTCTTTTTTGCTTCAATCCTGCTTCTGTGTTCTACTCATCACTGTAAACTTCTTTGCCTTTATGCCACAACGAATCATGTACTAGCTATGACTTAACAGCAGCATGTTTCTGTTTTTCGTTTTTGTTTTGGTAGTGATAATGCTCGCTCTCTCTGGTTCAGCTAGGTCAAATGGGGCACTTAATGCTGGCTATGGCTTTTTTGAGGCTTTGGTACAAGCATATGATGCTGCTATCCAGAAGAAAAGCCCCATGGTAAGCTTTATTTTAGTATTTGTGGATTTATATGTTGTTGTGCATGGTGCTTACTATACTAGCTAACATGAAGAGGCCATATGGCTGAAGAGGCACCAAAATTCGTACGCATCCATGCAATTTTTAACCAAGAAGTTTGAATTTTTTTTCTCTCAAAAAGTTCAAATGCAGTGATGATGTGAAATTGTATGCGCGCTTTAGAGGAGAAGTACTCATACTACAAACGATAGTACAATCTTCTTTCTTATTTTTTGTAGATGTGCATATGATCAAAATTGCCCACAAAATTTTAGATGTACACATACTTTCACATGTTTAACCAATATGATATTTTTGTGGAATATCTTCTACATGACCTTATATGTTACTTCAACCTATGCTGATATTTTGTTGGACTACGTGAGTTGCAGTTGATGGAATTATGTCTACCAATCGCATTACCTTTTTCTTTGGCCCAAGTGGGCAGTGCAGGCCCTTGTCACTGGATTTTTGCGCTCCACTTTTATATTCCTACCATTCTTTGCCTTTCAAGCATATGGATATTTGAACATATGCCTACACGGGGACACAGATGAGCTGAGGCCATGGTGTAAAGCAAAACTGCCCCTTTTGTATAGTTTTATTCAGAGTCACTACTGGTAATTGTTTCATTTTCATCTCATCTTTACGAGCACCAGCTCAACAATTTATAAAGTCTGGCCATTATTTTTCCCTTGAATTATGTATTTGACTACCTGGGGATAGTTTTTTTTTTTGTCACAACTCGTATATCAATATGATTGTATGCTTAACAGGAGTTCTTCCGAGTTATAAGGAGTCACCATTTCTCTTGTACAGCTATGTTAATTCCATATTAATCTTTTGTGGAGAGTGATATGGTTGTTCTTTCGTCCTTCTGTTCTGTTGCACCAATAGTATATGCTGTTGAGTCACTAGGATGCCATGCTTGGTAATATGGGATTTCCATGCTTGGGCTGTGTGCCCCACGTATAGAAAATAGGCAAACTCCATTCTCATTTATGTCCACCAGAATTTGAAGTACTTTGTGTTGTTTTGACTGATTAAAGAATGTCCATGTATATGCATTTCTCCTTCAATTTTACATAGAATCTTCTACTAAGCTTGCTCTTTGACTACCATCTTCTGAAGAGTTATGCTCTCATTATTCACGAGCTTTATGTTATTTTATACCTTTTGTTTCAGGGGAGTTGGTTTCTTGAGATACTTTCAAGTCAAGCAGCTGCCCAACTTTCTTTTGGCTTCACCAGTACTGTCTCTTGCAGTTTATTCTGTAGTTCACTACACAAAATTGCTTCACCAACTCTTCCAATCAACTAGCATAGACGAGCAGATAATTGCCACTGTTGAGGGGAGGTTAGTTGAAGCATATGAAAGCTCAGATGCCACGGTGTTGAAGAGTGAAATTTCTACCGGACTAAAGAACAAAAAGCATGGTATGTTTTGTTTCTATTTTGAAAGATCATTGGAAAGTGATATTTTCAACTTTCTTAAACATGCCTAGGAGTTGAGAAAACTTGAAGTGTCCTGAAAAACGGAGAACTGACCTCAACCTATCGTTATCAATATAGGCTACTGGAGAACTGTTTGAACCTAACTCTGCAATGCTTGAACAGGGAACACTGAGGTTAAGAAGAGAAAATCTGTTGCGACCAAGTCAGCATCATCTTTAGATGGCAATATATCAACAGGCCGAATTGTGGGAGATAATAAGGATGAGTGCCCCTTACTAGTTCTTCCTTTCATTTTACATCTGACATCATGACATTTACCGCCTTCTTCGTGATGCACGTCCAGGTCAGTATAATGCCAGATGAAATTTATTTGTAGGTCGCTACTCAAGTCTCATCTGTTGTTTCTTCGGTCCAGGTTTCAACGCGGTTTCTGTCTGCCAGTCCCCCGATCTACTGGGCTGCTTCGCGCATTTTGGCTCCTGCAAGGGGCGGCTCTTGCAAGAGATGGGGATACTTCATCATCGTTTACTTCATTGCTTATATTCTTCTCGGCAGTTTGCTCTTCCCCAACTTCTACCCATTCACATGAGAACAGCTGCTGTCACGCACACATGAATTGTATGAGCTAGCTTAGCCTGGAGGTTCTCCTTGGCGGAATGTTCCTGTACAGTTGGTGTATCTCTTTCCTTTTGTTCCCTAAAACCACGGCCATAGAATTGCGGAGTGCATTCTGTTGGTTTTTCTTTCTGGGAGATCTGAATCATATGCTCCATTTCCTAGGTTGCACTAGGTCACATGCCATGTTATTTTGACACCTAACAACAAAACAACAACAACAACAATAATAATAATAACTGCATAAATGGGAATCCTATAGTGATTCGGAATGACAAAAATAAAACCGTTCTTTACTGATTGCCCGGGAGTGCATACCTAAGAGTGGAGACAATTTCTCTGGATTCCTTGTGTGTTTGGGCCTGCGTCGTCAGCGTTTTGACACCAAAATTAGATTAATGCTGCAGCAGCTCGGTTGATTCAGTATGGATAGAACTTGTGAGGTCAGTGATGTGAAATGGGTTACCAGTTGGTTGCTGTTGGCGCACATCCTCAAGTGCAAATATGAAAATGGAAAATGGCGAGGACTCGGCTCTTACCATGGAAACCAGCAATGGAAAAACACTAACCTAAACTATTGACCGGAGCCGAGGCATCGTTATCTCCCTCCTCACCACTGGCCACCTGAGCTGCCGGAACCGAGGGGAGGTGGATCTATGAGCTTGCCGGTGAAGTTTGGAGGGGATAAGTGACCTAGCAACAGCAGTCGCAAGAGGGAAAGAGAAAACCTAATCAGGGACGTTTGAGGCTCGTCTTTAGGAACAGAAACCCTTAACCAAGTCAACAATGAAGAAGTTTACAAAGGAGATCCCAAATTCATATGAAAATATGCCAAGGGAAGACTAGTGAGGAGACTGACCACAAAAGTATGAACAACCGCCATCAACGGCACATAATTTGGTTCCATAGTTTGTACACCTTCAGAACTAACTATGTCTATGTCTTAATCTTAACTGTTTAAAGCTTTCTTAAGTCTAAATCAATTCAGGAAAGAAAAAACGACATCAATCAAAACATGGACTTCTTCTCTAAAAAAAATGGATTTCTTCTCTCAAAAATAAATGCTGGATATGTCTTCAAAGCGCAACTCCAAGGTTTGTACACCTTCAGAACTAACTATGTCTATGTCTTAATCTTAACTGTTTAAAGCTTTCTTAAGTCTAAATCAATTCAGGAAAGAAAAAACGACATCAATCAAAACATGGACTTCTTCTCTAAAAAAAATGGATTTCTTCTCTCAAAAATAAATGCTGGATATGTCTTCAAAGCGCAACTCCAAGGTGAGTGAAAAAGCGACCACGCTGGGACTCGAACCCAGAATCTCCCGCTCCGGAGGCGAGCGCCTTATCCATTAGGCCACGCGGTCATGTTGTGAGCACTCCAATACTGAAACTTATAAATACATTCTATCAAACCACACGAGTTGGGCTTTCCTTAGGAAAGAGCCCAAGGCCTGCCATGCTAATCCTGTCCGGGCACATCGCCGCCGCCCAGCGGCGCCTCCGCCTCTCTTCTCCTCAGTCCTCACCCAGTCGCCGCCGGCCACCGAACCTCCCCAGCGCAGCCCACCTCCTTCCTTGCTACGCGCGCCCTACACACACCCCCACCTCCCCGATAAGCTCTCCAACCAGTTCTCGAGTGGCCCAGCCCCGCCCCACCCGATTCCCAGCTCCCGGCGGCGGCATGTCGAGAGCCCTAGCGCGGCGCGCGGTTCCCCCATTCCTGAGGCTGCGCTCCACGGTGTGCGACGACGGCCACTGGATCAGCCGGCTGGACCACAAGGACTGGCTCGCCCCGAACGAGGTCCTCAAGATCTTCGCGAGCATCAGGGACGCCAGTCTGATAACCAGCGTGTTCAGGAAAGCCTGCGCCCGGAGGGACTACAAGCCCAGCGAGGCCCTCTACAGCCTGATGATCGACCGGCTCGCCGGCGCCAGGCGGTTCGGCGACGTGGAGGAGCTGCTGGCCAGGGCGAGGGCCGAGCGGTTCAGGTTCTCTGACGAGTTCTTCTACAGGCTCATCAAGATGTACGGCAATGTGGCCAACCATCCCGAGAAGGCCATGGAGACGCTCTACGCGATGCCCGAGTACAATTGCTGGCCTTCCACCAAGACCTTCAACTATGTGCTTCACATGCTCGTGTGCAAGCGGCAGTATGAGGTTGTTCATGAGGTGTACGCGAGCGCGCCCAGGCTGGGCGTGGAGCTGGACACCTGCTGCTTCAACATTCTTATCAAGGGGCTGTGCCAATTTGGTAGATTCAATGAGGCCCTTTCGCTATTGGATGAGATGCCGAAGCAGGAGTGTCGACCTAATGTGACGACCTACTCGACGCTGATGCATTTCCTCTGCCGGAAGTGTCAGGTCGATGAGGCATTCAAGCTGTTTGAGAGAATGCGCAAGGAGGAAATTGATGCAGATACAGTTGTTTACAATATATTGATATCTGGTCTCTGCAGAGAGGGAAGGGTGACCTCTGCATATGATCTGTTTAAGTCGATGTCGTCTGAGGGCTGCCATCCTAATTCAGGGACCTATCAGGTACTTCTTGATGGCCTTGTGGCCTCAAAGAAGTTTGTGGAGGCGAAGGACCTAGTTGGTATGATGAGTGGGGAAGGTCTGAGACCTAGTTTTTCATCGTACAAGCTGCTAATTGATGGCCTCTGTAGTGTTAACTGCTTAGATGATGCACATCTTGTCTTGAAGCAAATGGTGGACCAAGGCTTTGTTCCTCGGATGGGTACTTGGACGAAACTTCTTACATCCTTCTGCTGAAATATATGTTCATGCCAGTGGTTTAGTGGACCTGACAATACACTTGAGCAATGAGATTATTTTGTTACCGGAACTAGTGGACCAACCTGCCCGCCTTTCTGCGTGGACTTGCGCACTGAAGTTGGATCTTTTTCCGTATATATGGGGATTTAGGATTATTGGGTCTCAGAATGACCAAGTTCTGTTTACTGATGACTCGTACTGATGTACCGGAGAATCAAGCGCTAGCTCGGTTGGCTTGAAGCTCATGGGTATGAGCTCGCCCACCCGCGTTTGATCCACAGGGAAGGCTCATTTTCTTCCTAACTAACGGACAGTTAAAGGAAGGACTCTTCCCCCTTTAGGCAACGTTTATACCCGATGTACCTTGCTAGCCTATTATTGGTTTTGTCCCAGATTTCAACATCAGTGCGGGCTCCACATTCTCCAGTTTTTATGTGAAAATATTGGTAAGCTCATGACATTATGTTCTTTTGTTACAACTCAAATCCGACAATTCTTTGTATGTCTGACATGTGAAATATCTGAAGACAGTGTTCGTGCATTTGGAGAGGATCTTCACTTCATCCTTCTGATGATTCTCTCTGGACCTTACTGCTATTGAAAACCAGGCAAACATTATGAAAGATGCATGCCATGAGGTAGTTTTTCACCCTTTATACCCTCGAAGAGCAGAACATCATGTTGCTTGTGATACAGTTATTAGTTATACATTGTTCTCAGTGAGACAGAATGTCCCTTAAGGAAATTCTTATGTCTAGTAAGGCCGTGTGGACGAAGGCAATTCTTATGTCTAGTAACTGATATTTGCGCGTCTTGCTGGCATCTACGTAACACCTTTAGAAAACACTGAAAGGGTCACTCTATGACCTCTCCTGTTGCATCATGAGTTGCTTGAGATGCGCAAACACGTTTCCCACTTGCATAAACACTATGAAAGCTGCAATTTGCAGCCTTCAAATGTAACAAATTCAGAAGAAAGCGACTCAGTTTTCTAGCTTACAATTCGCTAATTATTTGGGGTACTAGCTAGGCACTACCAATTATCAAACAGAACAACGAAGAACCATTCCAAAATAATTATTTGGGGTACTAGCTAGCCAGGCACCACCAATTATCAAATAGAACAAGGGAGAATCATTCTAAATTAGTGTTGCCATTTTCCGGACGTACATCTGTCGACACCTGATTGTCACCAGGAACTAAAGAAAGAGGAATTGCTGCGCAGGCAGTATATATGTAAGCAATGTTGCAGGATGGTGGCTGTCCCCACAGGTGGCCACATGCACTTGTGATGGTGTCATTTGGACCCTAATTAATCATTTGAGATTCAGCCTGGATCCAAGGAACATGTGACATAGGCATACCAACTAACAACTAGCAACCATCCCTGTCGCCTTCCAACCAAACTGTTCATTGCTGTACCAAAATGTTGTGACACACACACACTTCTTGCAGCATTTCTGACTGAATATTTCAAAGCAGTCTTTTTTTTTGAATGCAAAAAAGAAAAAGAAAAAAAAAAAGACTGCTTTGAAATATTCAGTCAGATGTCACCATACTAGCTTGGTTGCAGCAGTCAATATAATCTACTCCCTCCATCCAGGCTTATTAGCTCCCTTTATATTTGGTATCAAACTTTGGCTATAAAATTAACTAATAAAATATAAATTATATGTCATAAAAACTATATGATGAGAATCCTCTTTCAAATATGAATCCAATGGTATAGTTTTTATATTGTATATAAAGTTCGTATATAAATCATATGTTGTTAGTTATATAGATTGTCAAAGTTTGACCCAAAACACGAGGGGGTCCAATAGACCCGGACGAAGGAAGTGTGACAGTAATAAGGCCTGCATTTACAAGTTTAAGCTTAGAACTGGAGTATAAGAAGTGGGATTTTCAGAACATGCCTTTAATATAACGAAAAGGATTAATCAGAAATACTTGGATAAGGAATTTTCCTCATGGTCCTCTTTATTTTTTACACTGTGACATGCTCTTTATCATCCGAGCAAGGCTTGTCCCAATAATCCAAAAGCATACGAACTTTGAGTTTATTTCAAGTTTTCCAAACTTCTCAGTAACTGACTATTTTAAACTTGCAAACCACGCGACGGTCAGTCAAACAAGACTTTTTAAATTTCCTCACACGGCCATCTCTCAACACCATGGGGCACCGGTGAGCCTCAAACCCTAACCTATGATTGCGCCTGAAGACCATCATTTCAAACAATATGGAGGATCTCGAGAAGGCGACAAACTTCATGTTGATCCAACAGTGAGTAAATCGACTGAGAGATAGTGAATTCTTAGGCAATTGTGAGATTTCAAATCCGTTTTACTAAAGCTAACGTAATCAATATTTGGCGTAAATGCTAAGAAATACGACCTCCGTCCTAAATTACTTGTCTTAAATTTGTCTAGATACGACGGATGTATCTAACAATAAAATGTGTCTAGACACATCCGTATCTAGGCAAAATCTAAGACCAGTATTTTGGAAGGGAGGGAGTACTACTAAGAAGGATTCCGCTCCAGTTCATCTCCTTTTAACAATCATTTACCTCTTCGTTGAAAAGGGCACGATAATCTTTCAAATACGGTGGAAACTCGTATTGCATGACATCGTGTCTATATACGTACATTTTGTGTACTGATGTATACACGCCTGATTAATTAGTAGTAGTATGTCACCGTCGGCGGAACGTACGTCCTGAAGGACGAATTTATCTTTTTCAAAATTTAGAATTAGGTGTACTGAAGCAAGACACCTATTAAGAATGATAATCAGAAAAAAAAAAGGATTCCAAGTGCCCTTTGTTAATCGGATTTTTTTTAGAATACCAATGTTTTGCACGGGAGCCATACGTACGCAGCCAAATTTGCAGAGAAAAAAAATACTCCAATTTTGCAGAAAACATGTCAGCACTCCACAAGGACAGAATGCTAAAATACTCCATTTTGATGCCTGGTCCTGCTCCCTAGGTCGATCTCCTATTCATCCGCCAAACCCTAAACTACTCACTACTCACTACAAAAACAACCATAAGCAAAGAAGCAATTAACACCAAGTCAATTCGGTGCCAAGAACACAAGCCCGGTGCCAAGAACACAAGCCCCCCCCCCCCCCCCCCCCCCCCCCCCCCCCCCCCGCATGTGTTTGCATACTGAGAGAGCAATTGATTTGTTCTTGCGATCGATCTTTCATGCATCAACGCCATGAATTACCATGAGCAGGAGGATCAAGAGCTCGCCGTCGTCGCTACGAGCAACGACGGCTTGGACTGGCTCGAGGACTCCGTCTCCTTGCTCGCCGGGGACATCGACCTCGGCGGCAGCTACGGCTGGTGGTGTGACATCTTGCCGGCGCAGAAAGATGACATTGGGAGCGTCGTCGCGCAGACCCTGTCGCCTCCAGCGCCACCCGCGACAAGTTCGCCCCTGGCCCACCCCTCGCCAAGCATTGCGTCGCCCGCGGCGTCGGAGCCGTCGCCCAAGAAGCGCAAGTCTCCGGCGCACATGGCGTCCGGCCATAGCAGCAGCAGCAACCAGCGTCGCCGAACTGAGCAGGATAGGCCGGGCGGCAAGAAGGGCGGCGGCGCGGGTTCGGACAGGGACACGAGGTGGGCGGAGCAGCTGCTGAGTCCGTGCGCCGTCGCCGTCGAGGCGCGCAACCTGTCGCGCGTGCAGCACCTGTTCTACGTGCTCGGCGAGCTCGCGGCCTTCTCCGGGGACGCCAACCACAGGCTAGCCGCGTACGGGCTGCGGGCGCTCTCGCTTCGTCTCCCTGCCGCGGTGGGCCCCGCAGCCGCCGCGGCCGTGAGGGTGCCGGCCGCCTGCGAGTGCCCGACGCCGTCGTTCGCTGGCGCGGAGCCAAGGCTGCTCCGTGCGTCCCTCATCAAGTTCCACGAGGTCAGCCCGTGGTTTACGCTACCCAACACGCTGGCGAACGCCGCCATCTCGCAGCTGGCCTCGGCAGCGCCCCGGCCGCTCCACCTCGTCGACATTGGCATCTCGCACGGGGTGCAGTGGCCGACCTTGCTGGAGTCCCTCACCCGCATGGCCGCCAGACGAGCCCCGCCGTCCGTCCGGCTGACGGTCGTGGCCACCCCGCCGGTGCCCTTCTCGGCCTCGCCTCCGGGGTATGACTTCTCGCCACATCTCCTCCGGTACGCCAAGTCCATTAAGCTGGACCTCGAGATCAGCCGCGCCGCCTCACTAGACTCGGCGCATGGCTTCTGCACTGCTCCCGACGAGGCGCTCGTCGTGTGCCTCCAGTTCCGTCTGGGCCATGTCACCGCCGAGGAGAGAACGGACATCATCCGTAGGGTCAAAGATCTCAAGCCGCACCTGGTGGTCCTATCAGAACTCGACGTCGGAGGCAACGGCAGCGCGGCGGGCGAGTTCACGGCGAGGCTGGAGCTGCTGTGGCGGTTCTTGGAGTCCACGCAGGCGGCGTTCAAGGGGAGGGACGGGGAGGACAGGCGGCTCCTGGAGGCCGAGGCGGGGACCGCCGTCGCGGTGGCCGCGGCCAGGGAGGCCATGGGGCGAGAGGGCTGGCGGGACCGCATGACGGCGGCGGGGTTCGACCAGGTGGCGTTCGGGGGCGAGGCGGTGGAGTCCGCCAGGTCGCTGCTGAGGAAGTACGACAACGGATGGGAGATGTCCACGGCGGCGGCGGCGACGGGAGGCGGCGGCGCCGTGGCGCTGCGGTGGAAAGGGCAGCCGGTGTCCTTCTGCTCGCTGTGGCGGCCGGCGTAGCAGCAGCAGCAGCTCAGCTGGATACCGATGGACGTCATGGTTTTGATGGCGACCGCACATCCCGGGATTGGCGGACAACGGAGTTGATACGGTCACGTGTGACGCTCGCTAGGGAAGCATATGCCATATGCAGTATGTCTGCAACTTTGACCGGAGAACTGCTCGCTGGCCGCCGGAGCTGGGCGGCGGTCCGGCCGGTGGGAAGGAGGCGAGACGTACGTGCGGCGGTGTAATGCAAGCACCTGGCAATCAGCATCTTTTTTATGTACAAATTAATCAAGGGTTGGCGCATGATCGCTTCTTTCTTTGCTCCATTTCTGATTTCCCTATGCGCCCTCTGTCAAGGAATCTTGGTATATTCCAATGGTGACCTCATCAAGGTAGATCATCACTAACGTGTACATTAATTAGTAAGAAAAACCATGCCTTTTTTTTGCGAGATAATAAAAAATATGGTATATTCCAAATGGTATATTCCGGTTTTAAAAAAAGAGAGGAAAACAACGCTGAGCGTATCATTCTTGGATGCATGGCCCTGGACTGGACCCTTGTAAACTATGATTGATTTGTCAACTATGCCATCGAATCTGGATGGTGATCCCATCCAGGTTCATTTTCCGAACCATTATTTGATAATGAAGGTTGCAAGTAGGGATGAAAATGGAGCGGAAACGGACGGAACTGGGTGCTACCACATTTGTTTTCATATTTTTTTGCAGAAGCATAAACGAACACAGAAACCCCGGAAATGAATACGGAAACAAATACTACTGAAAACGGACACAGTGCAAATACAGAGCGGTCACGGAAACAGAAGTGGGTGTTGACCGGAACTTAAAACCCTCTTGAATCATAGAGAAATACACACAAAAAACAAACAAATTTAATGAATTGTTAACATGGCTACAAAATAAAATGATTATGTTAGCAACTTGGCGTAATATTTAATAGTACCGGACAATTGTGTTTTTTTTTAGACATTACTGGACAATTGTGTATAGGGTCAAGTTGTGTACATGTGTGGTAATAGAAGTTGGGCCTCAAATGATCCATTTTGCTCATTGTGTCAATGTGTGTTCTTTGGTGGTTGGGCTATAAGCAGCCATATGCCTATAGTAAAAACGAAAATTTCATATTCACGGAAACCGAAAGTTTCGTTTCCGCGTCTGTTCCACTGGAAAACATTGTTCCGTTTTTGTTTCCATTTCCGCATAAAAATTGCCATTTCCCTTTCCGCTTTGCAAATTTCCGTTTCTGTTTTCATTTTTCATCAGGAAAAGCAAAAAGTTTTCACTCCATTTTCATCCCTAGTTGCAAGAAGTTAAATAAAAATCAGACAGGTGCAGAGCTGCTTCAACTTGGTTATTAGACTATCTTCAACCGGCGAACCAATCTATGCTTGGATGGTTAGGAGGACAGTGATATCCCCAGGCCACATGGTTCAAGTCCTAAACTTGACACTGATGCTTGCATTTTCTTAGATTTATTTCAGCCATTCCGGCGATATGCATTTAGTGGGAGGAGACGTTCCCATCGACTACGAAGGCGTGCCGGCTCAGTCTCTCGAAGTTGCTCATATGGGTAGGGTGTGCATGTAGAGATGACTGTATGTGCGTATGTATAAGCGTCTGTGTTTGTACTATGTAAAAAAAAACTATCTTTAACAGCTAGCCTAGAAATTATCCCAATGCATAAAAACTGAGATTTTAGATGTTTTGCTAAAAAAAACAGCTCCAACGGCCTAAAGCTGCGCGGGTTGCAATAATTTTTAGGCTACTACTCTCTCGGTCCCATATTATTTGACGCTCAAACGAATGTTTCTAGGATGAAATATGTCTAGATGTATCCGTTTGAGCATCAGTTAATATGGGACGGTGGTTTTCTACCGTGTTGGACTAGATGTAGTACAAACGGTAGAATTTGAATCATAATTTAACAATTTTTCCATTCAATTGTAAAATGTAGGTCTTCTCTGGCACAAGGCCTAAAACAAAAACAAAAAAAAACGCAGACACTGAAAGCAACTGTCGCACGGTGAAGCCTCACCGCCGCCCCACTCACGTTCGCGCCGATTGATTTGGGCGCCGGCCGCTGCTCCTGCCACTCCGTCGGCCATCCTGAGCCCTTCCACCCAATTTCGTCGCTCGTAGCTGTCCGCTGTGACTGCCACGACCGTCGTCGAGCTCGCAAAATCTTTTACCGGCTTCGCCGATTCCGGCTGTGCTCTGGCACCGCCGCCGCCCAAGATGAGCCACACCGCCCCATCGCCACCCGCCGAGCTCGATTAGGAGCCGGGCGACGCACACGTGAAGGTTCTGACCCCCGCCGAGTCGGCCCACGACGAGGGTCTTGGCCTCGACAACCTTCGTTGGCTGAAGTCAACCTCGGCACCCGGGCGACCGCCGTATCTGTCTCCCGGCCATCCCGCCGTCGGATCTTCATATTTTATTTGCTTTTGTAAATTTAGGCATCCAAATTTAGGCCTGCTGTAAAATCAGAAAAAAAAAGTTGGCTACCTAAATCTTCTCTCTCCTCGCCTAATACTATTTTTATTGGTAGCCAAATTTTATGCTAGCTAGCTATTGAAGATGCTCCTAGTTACATCAAGTAGTAATGAACGTCGACTACCGCTAAACAAAACAAAAAGGAAGTAGCAAGGTCGCCTAATACGTACGGTAGTATTGCTAGAAATAAATCATTCATTTGACGCCACACTGGTACCGTGCAAACCACGACTGGTCAACTGCCCTGCGCCTGATTGAAGCCTAGAATCATGTCCACACTTCAGAGAAAGCAATCTAGGATTCAAACCGCATCATCGGCGCGGTTATATATATCCACGGATCAGTATTGACCTAGGTCACCTGTGTTATATATATCCTTTGTAAGCCGCCGCACGGGATAAGTTGATTAGTTGTAAATCCCCGACGTTTGTAACCTTCCCCGATATAGTGATGATTTGCTGGCTAGCGCCCGTGGTTTTTTCCCCTTCGTGTTGGAGGGGTTTTCCACGTTAAATCTTGTATCTCCTGCTCGTTTTTGTTCTTCATCGTGTTTCGATTGCGTGTCATATCTCTAACACTGAAGAAGTCTGAAGCCGCTGTATGTACTCTTGTACTAGTATTGTGGGTGCAGAGAATTAGGCATTCAGCCCCCGCAAAAAAAAAAAAGAGAATTAGGGATTCAGCAATCTGCATGCTGCCGTCGTCGCCGAGGACGCACGGTCGAATGTTGTGCGTTCATGTGAGGAGCGTGTATGTATATTAGACCACTTGGACTGTGCTAAACCATGACAATCTGTATGCCTGCTACTGCCCTGTGCTTGCAATCAAGGATCGAATTTCCTCATGTGGGACGTTTCTGGTACACAACTTTTCGCCAATCGGCGTGCTGCTGGCAAGAGACGGGCAAATCCTATTTGACGCCTACACGGATGGAAACTGGGCCAGCCCGGTCCGACCTTTCCGTTTTCCTTCCCCCAGTTTCCTTTCGCTGAGCTTTTGTGGCAGATCCTATTTGACGCTCGCGAGCGTCAAAACGACGAGCCTTCGCTGAAGCTCGGCTCCCTACGCCTCGCATTGGGCCGGCCCAAGATCGTTCTTTTTTTCTTTTTTCTCTGTTTCTGTTTCTATTTCTATTTCTCTTTTCTTTTCTTTCCTGTTCTTCCTTTTTTTCCTTTATTTTCTTTTTCTTTCTTTTCTCGTGTATTATACAAAGTTTATCTATGTGTTTATAAACAAAAATGTTCATTGTATCTTTAAGGAAATGTTCACCCTATATTTAGAAAATGTTCAACATATTTTTTTAAATGTTCATTGTGTATTTTAAAAAGAATTAAACATATATCACAAAAATGTTCGATGTGTATTTAAATATTGCATAGTGTATATCACAAAAGTGTTCAATATGTGTTTTAAATTTAATTTTTGTTCAGAGTATATCACAAAATAATTTAGTGTGTATTTAAAAATTGTTCAATGTTTATTTTATATATATGGTGAACATTTAATAAATGCATAACAAACTTTAGAAAAATGTCCATGCCTTTTATACATACTTTTAAAAATTATATAACTATTTTTTCACATTTTTATTTAAAAATGTATGTTTTTTTAAGAGAACCAGGCAAACTGAGAAAAAAAATCAGTAAAACCGAATCCGAAGTACATCGCTCATTCTGGGTTCTGGGATAGAAAGCGAGCTCAGGAAATAGCGCGAGTTAAATCGACCGCTCGGCCCATAACTCCCTCTGTGCGTAGATATCTATGCTTCTCTAGTGAATGAGATTAGATATCTGTTAAGTCTTCGTAATATTTGTATTACTCATGTTTCGCGCTCGCAAAATAAGGCTAGTGATAGTTTAGCTTCTTTTGGTCGAGTTCAAGGTAGGACTATGACTTGAATTAGCTCGGGTCCTACTGAGGTTCTAGAGATAGCAATCGATGATTGTAAAGATTTGGTAATTGAGTAATACAAGTATTTCTCCAGCAAAAAAAAACTCCCTCTGTGCGTAGCCTCAACTATATGATGCTTAAGGTGTCATATAGGAGGATTACAAGCGACGATCATGTGTTGGCAGAGTGGTGCGTCCTGAAGCTGCGAGTGACTTTGTGGACGTGCGCTGGTGCATGAAAGGTGAAGGTTGTGTCAGTTTTTGCTGATTATGCCTCGTTTAGCCTTGACATTCGGGAATGGTGAATCTTATTTTTTGAATGCTGGCCCGAGAACTACCAAGTCCATTGATTAGAAGAAGCAAGGTACAAGCCAAAACCCAAGGGGGTAAGGCACATAGCAGAACTAATGCAAAAAGAAAAGGGAATCAAACAAGGACGCGTTTGGTAGCCTGTATTAGCCTCAGCCAGGGACACGCGGGATGTTTTAGGCCTGTTTGGTTGCTTGGGTCGCATCAGAAAAGCTTGTCCGCAGGGAACTTAAAGCACCTCTGGGCCTGCATCCAGAGGAACGGCCGAATCGACCGTTTTTTCAGAGCCAGGCCCGAGCGGTGCAACCCGAGGCATGTGGGTGTGGGCGGTTGCACGCGTGGAGGCGACCTCGAGGCGTCACGTTGTTTCCCGAAGCCGCGTCATAAATTGCCCGCACCTTCCTTCCATCACCGCTCTCTCTTCCCTCTTCCCCACTCACACCGGCGCGACGAGCACCAGAGCAACTGACTGCAAGATGATCCCAGGCAGCGGCGAGCACCGGATTGACCAGCGCATCGGCAATGACGGTAAGCCCTTACCTTGTCTCTCGATTTACTGCTTTCGAATCACGGGAGATTTGATTTGCGGACAGGATTGGGATTTAGGGAGGGGATTGAACACATCGGGGGTTGGGGATTGGTTTAGAGGAAACACGGCCGATGAACCCTAGAATCCTACGATCCTTTTTTTATTACAAAGGGGGTGGGGATTTGCGTAAAACTAGTTTACAAGCATGTAATCCTAGTCACGGCGACCTTGGAGGCGCTCCGAGCGGCGGGGGGCCGTAGCCTTCTTCCTGTCTTCCACCACCGCCTCCACCGCACCCTCCGCAATCTCGTCATCATCGTCTTCGTCAAGAACGATGGGTCTTGCACGGTGATACGTCTCCAACGTATCTATAATTTTTGATTGTTCCATACTATTATAGTATCAATCTTGGATATTTTATATGCAATTATATATCATTTTTTGGGACTAACCTATTAACCTAGTGCCCAGTGCCAGTTGCTGTTTTTTTGCTTGTTTTTGGCTTTTCAGAAAATCAATATCAAACGGAGTCCAAACGAAGATAAAACTTTGGATTTTTCAGGACCAAGAGAGACCCTAGAAGGTTCGGGAGAAGACCAGAGGAGCCACGAGGGAGTGACAAGCTCGGGAGGCGCGCCCAGGGGGGTAGGCGCGCCCCAAGGCTTGTGGGCCTCTCGTGGCAGATTTTGACCTAATTCCGCCGCTATAAATTCTCAAATATTCCCCATATACCAGGGAGCCACCTCGAATAACTTTTCCGCCACCGCAAGCTTATGTTCTTCCGCGATCCCATCTGGAGGCCTTTTTCGGTACTCTGCCGGAGGGGGAATCGATCACGGAGGGCTTCTACATCAACCTTGCTGCCCTTCCGATGATGTGTGAGTAGTTTACCACAGACCTATGGGTCCATAGCTAGTTGCTAGATGGCTTCTTCTCTCTCTTTGATCTTCAATATAATGTTCTGCTCGATCTCCTTGGAGTTCTATTCGATGTAATCTTTTTTTGCGGTGTGTTTGTTGGGATCCGATGAATTGTGGGTTTATGATCAGATTATTCATGAGAAATATTTGCGTCTTTTCTAAACTTATTTATGCATGATTGTTATAGCTTTGTATTTCTCTCCGATCTATCCGTTTGGTTTGGCCAACTAGATTGATTTATCTTGCAATGGGAGAGATGTTTTGTGATGGGTTCAATCTTGCGGTGCTCTATCCCAGTGACAAAGTAGGGGACAAGACACGTATTTGTATTGTTGCCATTAAGGATAAAATGATGGGGTTTAATCATATTGCTTGAGTTTACTTTATCTACATCATGTCATCTTGCTTAAGGCGTTACTCTGTTTTCATTAACTTAATACCCTAGATGCATGCTGGATAGCGGTCGATGGGTGGAGTAATAGTAGTAGATGCAGGCAGGAGTCGGTCTACTTGTCTCGGACGTGTTGCCTATATGCATGATCATTGCCTTGAATATCGTCATAACTATGCGCTTTTCTATCAATTGCCCAATAGTAATACCCACCATATGCTATTCGTTCGAGAGAGAAGCCTCTAGTGAAAACTATGGCCCCCGGGTCATTTATCTATCATATATAAAATCCAAAAATACCTTGCTGCAATTTTATTTCCTTTATTTGTTTTACAATTTATTTATCTATCTATCACTATCAGAATTAATCCTTGCAAGTCACCGCCAAGGGGATTGACAACCCTCTTGTTCGCGTTGGGTGCAAGTATTTGCTTTTGTGTGTGTAGGTGCTGCTAACGAGGTTCTGTGTGGTTCTCCTACTGGATTGATAACCTTGGTTCTTAACTGAGGAAAATACTTATCTCTACTGTACTGCATCATCCTCTCCTCTTCGAGGAAATCCCAACGCAGCTCACAAGTAGCAGGAAGAATTTCTGGCGCCGTTGCCGGGGAGACATCATCAAAACCTATCAAGTGCCTTCGCATAAACTATCATCTACTTGCTCTTATTTTATTTGCCTTTTTTTGCATTTGCCTCTCGTTTTCATCTCCCCCACTTCTCATAAAAAATACAAAAACACAAAAATATTTATGTTTGCTTGTGTTGCCATGTGCCTTCTATTTGCTTGCATCTTCGCTTGCTAAAAAACTATTGATATGGATCCTCACCCACTTGCTAATCTTTTCAAAAAATCCCATTATGATGAACCAATTGCTAGTGAGTTGAGTGCTCTAGATTATCTTTATGAAGTTTTGCTTGAAAATCATGAATCTGAAAATTGTGATGAAGTGTTAAAAGAAGAAATTTATAAAGTGATTCATGATAGCTCCTTGCATGAAAAGCATGATTGCAATGATTTTATTATAAATTCTATTAATGTCAACTGTGTTAATGATATGCAAAACTACAAGCTTGGGGATGATGATTTTGTTATGTCCACTACTCATTGTAATGATCATGATTGGGGTGATGCCTCTTATGATCTTGAAAATTTATTTAAGCCTCATGATGAATATGTTATTGATAATAATGTTTGCAATAATATTGAAAGTGGGTTTGGAAGAGTATCAACTTTAGGTGAAAAGAATCCCACATATTCGGAGAGTGTTCAATCTTATGAAATTTTTGATAAATGTGGGTTTGGAGAGGTCATGACTTTAGTTTATGTTAATCCCACTATCTTGGAAGATTATAAAACGTTTATGCATGTGGATCATGAAGACAGTATTTTATATGATAGTTATATTGTTGAATTTGAATATGATCCTACATGTAATTATTATGAGAGAGGAAAATATGGTTGTAGAAATCTTCATGTTACTAAATTACCTATCTTTATGTTGAAATTATTAATTCTTCATTCTTCCTATTTGCATGTGCTAGATATTGCTTGTTTTGATAATTTGTTTACCTATAAAATGCCTATGCATAGGAAGAGGGTTAGACTTAAATGTGTTTGTCACATGTTTTAGGATGCTCTCTTTGTGTTTCAATTATTATCTTTCATGTGAGCATCGTTAAAATCTCAAGCCTATCTTAATGGCTATAAAGAAAGAGTTTGTTGGGGGGTAACCCAATATGTATCTTAAATTGTGCTTTTTCTTTCTGTTTTTCTTGTGTCACACAATTATAGCTACTGTTATGATTATGTTTTTATCTTTTAATTAGTGTTTGTGCCAAGTAATGCCTTTAGGATGATTTGGATGATAGTATAATTGATGTTGTTTGAAAACAGAAAGTTTTGCGCCCAGTATTTGATTTTACGTTTTTTACTGGACGTCGGAAAAATCTGAAATTGTTACATAGTATTGGTATATGAATTGTTTACGTTTTCCTATTTTTTCAGAATTTTTGGAGTTACGTATAGCTTTTAATTAGATCTTTAAAGACTGTTCTGTTTTAGACACATTCAGTTTTCATTGCATAGTTTGCTTGTTTTGATGAATCTATGGATTTTATCGGAGGGTATGAGTCATGGAGAAGTTGGAGTGCAGTAGCATTATGCCAATATTAAATATAAATCAATTTATAACAGTACCTAAAGTTTAAGATTTATTTGTTATACTAACGGATCTCACGAGGTTTCTGTTGAGTTTTGTGTGCTGAAGTTTTCAAGTTTTGGGTGAGACCACGATGGATGAAGGAATAAGGAGCGGCAAGACCCTAAGCTTGGGGATGCCCAAGGCACCCCAAGATAATATTCAAGGAATACCCAAGCGTCTAAGCTTGGGGATGCCCCGGATGGCATCCCCTCTTTCATCTATGATCTATCGGTATATCACTTGGAGCTATATTTTTATTCATCACATGATATGTGTTTTACTTGGAGCGTCTTGTGCGATAGTTTTCTTTTCTTTATTTGGTTTTTAGTTTGTCACAGTCACCTTTGCTGAACACACCTTTTGAGAGGGATACACATTTATCGTGATTTGTTAGAATACTCTATGTGCTTCACTTATATCTTTTGAGCTAGGCAGTTGCTCTAGTGCTTCACTTATATCTTTTAGAGCACGGCGGTGGTTATATTTTAAAGAAATGGTTGCACTCTCATGTTTCACCTATATCTTTTTGAGAGTCTAATAAATAGTAATGTTAATATGCATGGGTTATGAAATTGGTCCTAATATGATAGGTATTCAAGAGGGATATAATAAAAACTTTCATGTAGATCACTAAATATGAAGTGTGTGGTTAATTTTATTAATGTCATAATATGAAAGGATATTGGTTCATGATCATTGGTTAGTAGAAATATTGGTATTAAAGTTTGTTATGACTACTCATCTAAGTATTGGTCGTGGCATGGTGAGGAAGTTCGAGCATTTATAGGTCTGAAATGAAATCCTTGAGTGTTGTTACAATAGGGGGCGTGATACGTCTCCAACGTATCTATAATTTATGAAGTATTCATGCCATGTTTATTATACTTTTGTATGATTTTGGTGCACTTTTATATGGATTTTATATGATTTTTATGGACTAACATATTGACCTAGTGCCCAGTGCCAATTGCTGTTTTCTGCTTGTTTTTGGTTTTCCAGAAAATCCATATCAAACGAAGTCCAAATGCAGCGAAACTTTTTGATGATTTTTTTTGGACCAAAAGAGACCCCCGAAGCTTTGTGGAAGGACCAGAAGCCTTACGAGGTGCACACAAGCCACCATCGCGTGCCTGGGGGGGGGGGGGCAAGAGCGCCGTGGTACCTCGTGGGCCCATCTTAGCCCATCTTCGCGTGATTCCAACGCCAATTTTTTTTATAAATAGAGAAACCCCCAGAAATAACCCTAGAATTTGGACTCCGCCGCCGCAAGCTTCTATACCTTCAAAATACCATCTGGAGCCCTGTTCCGGCACCTTGCCGGAGGGGGAAATCATCATCGGAAGCCATCTTCATCATCCCAGCGGTCTCCATGACGAGGAGGGAGTAGTTCACCCTCGGGACTGAGGGTATGTACTAGTAGCTATGTGTTTGATCTCTCTCTCTCTCTCTCTCTCTCTCGTGTTCTTGATTTGGCACGATCTTGATGTACCGCGAGCTTTGTTAATATAGTTGGATCATATGGTGTTTCTCCCTCTCTATCTTGTTGTGATGAATTGAGTTTTTACCTTTGAGGTTTCACTATTATCGGATTGAATACTTTTATGGATTTGAGAACACTTGATGTATGTCTTGCATATGAATACCCGTGGTGACAATGGGGTATTATATTGATTCACTTGATGTATGTTTTGGCACTCAACTCGCGGATTCCCGAGGTGACATTGGGGTAATCTATGCATAGGGGTTGATGCACGTTTTCGTCCTACTTTCTCCGGTAGAAATCTTGGGGCACTCTTTGAAGTTCTTTGTGTGGATTGAATATTATGATCTGAAGTTGTTTGATGCATATCGAATAATCAACTCACGGATACTTGTGGTGACATTGGAGTATCTAGGTGATATTAGAGTTGGTTGATGCGTATCATATGGTGTTATTTTAGTACGAACTCTAGGGTTGTTCGTGACACTTATAGGGATGGCTCAATAGATCGATCGGAAAGAATAACTTTGAGGTGGTTTCATACCCTACAACAATTTCTATCTTATGTTCTCTGGTAATAGGAACTTTGGAGTGATTCTTTATCACATGTTGAGGGACTGTTATATGATCCAATTATGTTAGCATTGTTGAGAGATTGCACTAGTGAAAGTATGAACCCTAGGCCTTGTTTTCAAGCATTGCAATACCGTTTGTGCTCACTTTTGTTACTTGCTACCTTGCTGTTTTTTTATTTTCAGATTACAAAAACCTATTTCTACTATCCATACTACACTTGTATCACCATCTCTTCGCCGAACTAGTGCACCTATACAATTTGCCATTGTATTGGGTGTGTTTGGGACACAAGAGATTTCTTGTATTTGGTTGCAGGGTTGTTTGAGAGATACCATCTTCATCCTACGCCTCTCACGGATTGATAAACCTTAGGTCATCCACTTAAGGGAAAATTGCTACTGTCCTACAAAACTCTGCGCTTGGAGGCCCAACACGAGTCTACAAGAATAAGTTGTGTAGCAGACATCAAGCTCTTTTCTAGCGCCGTTGCCGGGGAGGTGAGTGCTTGAAGGTATATCTTTAGATCTTGCAATTGAATCTTTTAGTTTCTTGTTTTATCACTAGTTTGGTTTATAAAATAAAACTACAAAAAAAATGGAATTGAGGTTGCCTTATATTATTCATCTTTATAATGTCTTTCTTGAAAATGATGGAGCGGAAAATTGTGCTCAATTGATAGAAGAAGAATTCAATAAAATGTTTGGCATAAAATCTTTGAATGATGAGCATGATTGCAATGAAATAAGTATGAATTCTTTGAATATCCATGATGCTAATGATATGCAAAGCCATAAGCTTGGGGATGCTATGTTTTATGAAGATGATATTTTTACTCCCCCAAGTTTTGATGAGAAAATTTGTTATGATGATTGCATGCCTCCTATTTATGATGATTATATTGATAAAAGTGGATTTGGAGAGGTCATGACTTTATTTAATGTTGATTCCACTATTTTGGAAGAGATTTCAAGTGATTATGACAATAAAGTTGCTATCTATGATGATTATTGTGATGACATGTATGCTATAAAGAATAATGATAACTATGAAACTTGTCATCATGATTTTAATGTTCAATTTGATTATGTCAATCAAGTATCTCATGATAGTTATTTTGTTGAGTTTGCTCCCACTATTATGAATGAGAAGGAAATTGCTTATGTGGGGAGTAATGAAAATTCTATGCTTGTGAATGCTTTATGTGATAGTTATATTGTTGAATTCATTCATGATGCTACTGAAAATTATTATGAGAGAGGATCATATGCTTGTAGGTGTTGCAATAATATCAAGTTTCCTCTCTATGTGTTGAAAGTTTTGAAGTTGCACTTGTTTTGCCTTCCTATGCTAGTTGATTCTTGCTCCCATAAATTGTTTGCTCACAAAATCCCTATGCATAGGAAGTGGGTTAGGCTTAAGTGTGCTTGCCATATGTTTCATGATGCTCTATTTGTGTTTCAATGCTTTACTTGTATGTGAGCAACATTGAAATCATCATGCCTAGCTAAAAAGGCATTAAAGAAAAGCGCTTGTTGGGAGACAACCCAATATTTCTACCTACTGTTTTTGTGTGATCACATGATTAAGCTACTGTAGTAATCATGTTTTATATGTTTTCTTTCAATAATGTGCCAAGTAAAGCCTTTGGGATAGTGTGGATACTTGTTGTTTCGATTCTGTGCAAAAAACAGAAACTTTTGCGTCCAGTGATGGAATTTCTATTCTGTACTGGAGCGTGAGAAAATTCTGAATTTTTTACATAGTATTGGGTTACAAATTTTTTACGTTTTCCTAATTTTTCAGAATTTTTGGAGGTACAGAAGTATGGTTTTTAAATCTCTCACTACATGCTGTTCTGTTTTTGACAGTTTCTGTTTTCGATGCATAGTTTGCTTGTTTTAGTGTTTCCATAGCTTATATTGAGCAATATAAATTGTGGAAATGATAGAATACAGTAGGAATTATGTGAGAACAATTATGAATCTTGTCTTTACAGTACCTAAGTGGATGATTTATTTTTATCATACTAACCTATCCCACAAGTTCCGTTAAGTTTTGTGTGATTGAAGTTTTCAAGTTTTGGGTGAGATATCGATATGAGGAGAATAAGGAGTGGCAAGACCCTAAGCTTGGGGATTCCCAAGTCACCCCAAGTTAATATTCAAGAAAGACTCAAGCGTCTAAGCTTGGGGATGCCCCGGAAAGCATCCCCTCTTTCGTCTTCAACACTATCGGTAACCTCACTCGGAGCTATATTTTTATTCGTCACATAATATGAGTTTTGCTTCGAGCATCATTTTCTTTTGTTGAGGTTTGCTTTCTGTTATAAATAATCATGTTTTGTATCTTTTAGTTCAATAAAATGCCAATTATAGCCTTTACCATGCTCAGTTTGCAAGTTTATGTGTTGCTGTTTGAAAACAGAAAGTTTTCTGTTATGTTCAGAATATTCCTGAATAGTCAGAACATGATAAAAATCTGAAATTTTTACACAGTAAGAATGCATGAGTTCTCTTTCACTTGGTTATTTTTCAGAGTTTTTGGAGTTAGGGAAGTATGAATTCTTATTCCCCCTTTACAGACTGTTCTGTTTTGGCAGATTGCTGTTATAGTGGCATTGTTTGCACATGTTTGCTTGTTTAATGTTTCTATTTGTGGATAGGAGTGTTAAATATGCAGAGGAATTTAGTATTCAATGTTTAATTATAATTTTAGTAATTTTCTACAGTAGAGAATGTTAAGGTTTTGAGTTGATTTACACTAACTTATCTCACGAGTTCTTGTTGAGTTTTGTGTGGATGAAGCATTTAAGATTTAGGGAAACCGTGATATGAGAGGAATTAAGGAGACAAAAAAGCTCAAGATTGGGGATGCCCAAGGCATAACAATATAATATTTCAAGAAGTCTCAAGCATCTAAGCTTGGGGATGCCCCGGTAGGCATCCCACCTTTCTTCTTCAACAATTATCGGTTAGTATCGGTTGAGCATAAGTTTTTGCTTCTTCGCATGAGATGTGCTATTCTTGGAATGTCATTTTATTTTGTTTTGCTTGCTGTTTGAATAAAATACTCAAGATCTGAAATCTTTTTTATGAGAGAGAGTCCTCACATAGCTACCTATTTGCTTAACTACTCATTTGATCTTCACTTATATCTTTTTGGAGTAGTTTGTCATTTACTCTTGTTATTCACTTATATCCTATGAGTAAATTGTGAAAGGATTGAATATCATAAAGTTGAAATTATATGTGCTTCATATGCTTGTATCATGCCTAGTAGTAGTTTCACATTGGGTTAAGAAAGTGAAATCTATTGAAGCTTGACAATCACAATATTGGTCCTACAAGCAATTCATGAATGATTAGTATAAGGAAGAGAACTTTCACATATAAATATATTATCTTGGACATCTTTTATGATTGTGAATACCCATTAATTATTTTCAAACTTGAGCAAATTAGTTGAAGTTGGACAAGGAAGACAACGTAATGAGTTATGTTTGGGTATATTTGCATAGAAGTTATATTGTTATGGATCCTCCAACATGTGGTGCTTGCTTAGGATCTTTTGCTAGCCAAAAAATTGTACTAAGTAGAGATACTACTTGTGCATCCAAAAACCCTTAAGCCCAGTTTCTTCCCATGAGTGTCCACCATATCTACCTATGGATTGAATAAGATCCTTCAAGTAAGTTGTCATCGGTGCAAAAAGCAATAAAAATTGCTCCTAAAATATGTATGATCTTTTATTGCAAGGGAAAATAAGCGTTGTACGAACTTGTGATGGTAAAGAAATAAAAGCGACGGACTGCATAATAAAGGTTGCTATCACAAGGGGCAATATAACGTGACGTTCCTTTGCATTAAGGGCTTGCACATCCAAAAATCAAAAGCGCATGACAACCTCTGCTTCCCTCTGCGAAGGGCCTATCTTTTACTTTATGTATTTACTTTTATGCAAGAGTCAATAGTATTACTTCTCATTTCAACCTTAGTTATTCTCTAGTTGGCAAGCATCATGTGGTGGGGAAAGATCCAGGCACATATGGCCAGTCAAATATATTTGATCATGAATTATTATTGTTGACAATTATATCTATGATAAATAAGTTGGGAGGCGAAACATTAAGCCCCTATCTTTCTCTGTGTTCGATGGATGCCATTTGTTCTAAAAATATGCTTTGAGTACTAGCAATCATAGAAGACTATATGATAATTGAGTATGTGGAGCTCTTACTTTAGACTTTGTTGAAAATAAGTTGAATTGCAATTGTTTGGTGACTAAGAACATAGGTTGTTAAGTTTCAAGAGAATGCATTGTTTGAACCATAACATGTGAATTGATTGCTACTTTATCATGATGAGTTTTATGAGAAAAAGTTGTTGTTATGATGCTAGAAAAAGTGATTGAAATTATCATTGATCAAACTTATGCACTATGCTAGCATTCACACTTCATAAATTATTTCTTTTATCATTTACCTACTCGAGGACGAGCAGGAATTAAGCTTGGGGATGCTGATACGTCTCCAACGTATCTATAATTTATGAAGTATTCATGCCATGTTTATTATAGTTTTGTACGATTTTGGGGCACTTTTATATGGATTTTATATGATTTTTATGGACTAACATATTGACCTAGTGCCCAATGCCAGTTGCTGTTTTCTGCTTGTTTTTGGTTTTCCAGAAAATCCATATCAAACGAAGTCCAAATGCAACGAAACTTTTTGAAGATTTTTTTGGGACCAAAAGAGACCCCCGAAGCTTTGTGGAAGGAACAGAAGCCTTACGAGGTGCACACAAGCCACCACCGCGCGCCTGGGGGGGGTAAGAGCGCCGTGGTACCTCGTGGGCCCATCTTAGCCCATCTTCGCGTGATTCCAACGCCAAAAATTCTTATAAATAGATAAACCCCCAGAAATAACCCTAGAATTTGGACTCCGCCGCCGCAAGCTTCTGTACCTTCGAAATACCATCTGGAGCCCTGTTTCGGCACCCTGCCAGAGGGGGAAATCATCACCGGAGGCCATCTTCATCATCCCGGCGGTCTCCATGACGAGGAGGGAGTAGTTCACCCTCGGGGCTTAGGGTATGTACTAGTAGCTATGTGTTTGATCTCTCTCTCTCTCGTGTTCTTGATTTGGCACGATCTTGATGTACCACGAGCTTTGTTAATATAGTTGGATCATATGGTGTTTCTCCCTCTCTATCTTGTTGTGATGAATTGAGTTTTTACCTTTGAGGTTTCACTATTATCGGATTGAATACTTTTATGGATTTGAGAACACTTGATGTATGTCTTGCATATGAATACCCGTGGTGACAATGGGGTATTATATTGATTCACTTAATGTATGTTTTGGCACTCAACTCACGGATTCTCGAGGTGACATTGGGGTAATCTATGCATAGGGGTTGATTGATACGTCTCCAATGTATCTATAATTTATGAAGTATTGATGCCATGTTTATTATAGTTTTGTATGATTTTGGTGCACTTTTATATGGCTTTTATATGATTTTTATGGACTAACATATTGACCTAGTGCCCAGTGCCAGTTGCTGTTTTCTGCTTGTTTTTGGTTTTCCAGAAAATCCATATCAAATGAAGTCCAAATGCAGCGAAACTTTTTGACGGTTTTTTCTGGAAGGAAACAGACCTAGGAGGCTTTGGGGGAGTAGCAGAAGAGCCACAGGGGCCCCACAAGCCACCAGGGCGCGCGACCCCCCCCCCATTCGTGCCCTGGTGCCTCGTGGGCCCCCTGTGGCACCTCTTTGCGTGATTCCAACGCTGAAAAATCATATATATTCAGAAACCCCCGAAAGTTAGCCTAGATGAGTTTTTACGCCGCCGCAAGCCTCTGTACCTTCACGATCTCATCTACAGCCCTTTTCCGGCACCGTGCCGGAGGGGGGGAATCATCACCGGAGGCCATCTTCATCATCCCGGCGGTCTCCATGACGAGGAGGGAGTAGTTCACCCTCGGGGCTGAGGGTTTGTACCAGTAGCTATGTGTTTGATCTCTCTCTCTCTCGTGTTCTTGATTTGGCACGATCTTGATGTACCACGAGCTTTGTTAATATAGTTGGATCATATGGTGTTTCTCCCTCTCTATCTTGTTGTGATGAATTGAGTTTTTACCTTTGAGGTTTCACTATTATCGGATCGAATACTTTTATGGATTTGAGACCAATGGATGTATGTCTTGCATATGAATACCCGTGGTGACAATGGGGTATTATATTGATTCACTTGATATATGTTTTGGCACTCAACTCGCGGATTCCCGAGGTGGTATTGGGGTAATCTATGCATAGGGATTGATGCACGTTTTCATCCTACTTTCTCCGGTAGAAATCTTGGGGCACTCTTTAAAGTTCTTTGTGTGGATTGAATATTATGATCTGAAGTTGTTTGATGCATATCGAATAATCAACTCACGGATACTTGTGGTGACATTGGAGTATCTAGGTGACATTAGAGTTGGTTGATGCGTATCATATGGTGTTATCTTAGTACGAACTCTAGGGCTATTTGTGACACTTATAGGAATAGCTTAATAGATTGATCGAAAAGAATAACTTTGAGGTGGTTTCATACCCTACAACAATTTCTATCTTATGTTCTCCGTGAATAGGAACTTTGGAGTGATTCTTTGTCGCACGCTGAGGGATTGTTATATGATCCAATTATGTTAGCATTGTTGAGAGATTGCACTAGTGAAAGTATGAACCCTAGGCTTTGTTTCTAAGCATTGCAATACCGATTGTGCTCACTTTTGTTACTTGCTACCTTGCTGTTTTATTTATTTCAGATTATAAAAACTTATATCTACTATCCATACTACACTTGTATCACCATCTCTTCGCCGAACTAGTGCACCTATACAATTTACCATTGTATTTGGTGTGTTGGGGACACAAGAGATTTCTTGTATTTGATTGCAGGGTTGTTTGAGAGAGACCATCTTCATCCTACACCTCTCACGGATTGATAAACCTTAGATCATCCACTTGAGGGAAAATTGCTTTGCATGATCATATAGCTAACATAGTATTTTTGGCTCAGCCGCCGTTCATCATTTTTATACATGTTACACTAGATCATTGCACACCCTGGTACACTGCCAGAGGCATTCATATAGAGTCATATTGTTCTAGTATCGAGTTGTAATATTGAGTTGTAAGTAAATAAAAGTGTGATGATCATCATTATTAGAGCATTGTCCCAGTGAGGAAAGGATGATGGAGACTGTGATTCCCCCACAAGTCGGGATGAGGCTCTGGACGAAAAAAAAGGAGGCCAAAATGAGCCTAGCAAAAAATGAGAGAAAAAGAGAGAAGGGGCAATGTTACTATCCTTTTCCACACTTGTGCTTCAGAGTAGCACCATGTTTTCCATATAGAGAGTCTCCTGAGTTGTCACTTTCATTTACTAGTGGGACTTTTTAATTATAGAACTTGGCTTGTATATTTCAATGATGGGCTTCCACAAATTCCCGAGGTCTTCATGAGCAAGCAAGTTGGATGCACACCCACTTAGTTTTCAGTTTGAGCTTTCATACACTTATAGCTCTTAGTGCATCCGTTGCATGGCAATCCCTACTCCTCGCATTGATATCGGTTGATGGGCATCTCCATAGCCCGTTGATCCGCCGAGTTGATGCGAGACTTTCTTCTTCTTCTTTCCATTATTTGATCCCTATCACCGCATTCTACTCCACCTAGTGCTATGTCCATGGCTCACGCTCATGTATTGCGTGAGAGTTGAAAATGCTGAAGCGCGTTAGAAGTACGAGCCAATTGCCTGGTTTAACACCGGGGTGCTCATGATTTATATATTTGCGGTGAAGATAGAGTCATGCCATTGCCAATATGAGAAAGTGAGTAAGGATAGCACTCGTTAAGGATCGTATATTTTGAAAGTTAAATGAGTATGCTTCTTATGTTCATGGATATTATTATGTTGATAGTGTTAATTCATCGCTTCACAATTTATATGCCATAAAAGAGATTACATTATAGACATGTTAGGTAGCATTCCACATCAAAAATTATGTTCTTATCATTTACCTACTCGAGGACGAGCAGGAATTAAGTTTGGGGATGCTTGATACGTCTCCAACGTATCTATAATTTTTGATTGTTCCATGCTATTATAGTATCAATCTTGGATGTTTTATATGTAATTATATATCATTTTTTGGGACTAACCTATTAACCTAGTGTCCGGTGCCAGTTGCTGTTTTTTTTGCTTGTTTTTGGCTTTTCAGAAAATCAATATCAAACGGAGTCCAAACAAAGAAAAAACTTTGAATTATTTTTTTTGGGACCAAGAGAGACCCTAGAAGGTTCGGGAGAAGACCAGACGAGCCACGAGGGAGCGACAAGCTCGGGAGGCGCGCCTAGGGGGTAGGCGCGCCCCCCAGGCTTGTGGGACCCTCGTGGCACATCTTGACCTAATTCCGCCGCTATAAATTCTCAAATATTCCCCATATACCAGGGAGCCACCTCGAATAACTTTTCCGCCACCGCAATCTTCTATTCTTTCACGATCCCATCTGGAGGCCTTTTCCGGTACTCTGCCGGAGGGGGAATCGATCACAGAGGGCTTCTACATCAACCTTGCTGCCCTTCCGATGATGTGTGAGTAGTTTACCACAGACCTACGGGTCCATAGCTAATATCTAGATGGCTTCTTCTCTCTCTTTGATCTTCAATACAATGTTCTCCTCGGTCTCCTTGGAGTTCTATTCGATGTAATCTTCTTTTGCGGTGTGTTTGTTGGGATCCGATGAATTGTGGGTTTATGATCAGATTATTCATGAGAAATATTTGATTCTTTTCTGAACTTATTTATGCATGATTGTTACAGCTTTGTATTTCTCTCCGATGTATCCGTTTGGTTTGACCAACTAGATTGATTTATCTTGCAATGGGAGAGGTGCTTTGTGATGGGTTCAATCTTGCAGTGCTCTATCCCAGTGACAAAGTTGGGGACAAGACACGTATTTGTATTGTTGCCATTAAGGATAAAACGATGGGGTTTATTCATATTGCTTGAGTTTACTTTATCTACATCTTGTCATCTTGCTTAAGGCGTTACTCTGTTTTCATTAACTTAATACCCTAGATGCATGCTGGATAGCGGTCAATGGGTGGGGTAATAGTAGTAGATGCATGCAGGAGTCGGTCTACTTGTCTCAGACGTGATGCCTATATACATGATCATTGCCTTGAATATCGTCATAACTATGCGCTTTTCTATCAATTGCCCAACAGTAATTTGTTTACCCACCGTATGCTATTCGTTCGAGAGAGAAGCCTCTAGTGAAAACTATGGCCCCCGGGTCATTTATCTATCATATATAAAATCCAAAAATACCTTGCTGCAATTTTATTTCCTTTATTTTGTTTTGCAATTTATTTATCTATCTATCACTATTAGAATTAATCCTTGCAAGTAACCGCCAAGGGGATTGACAACCCTCTTGTTCGCGTTGGGTGCAAGTATTTGCTTTTGTGTGTAGGTGCTACTAATGAGGTTCTGTGTGGTTCTCCTACTGGATTGATAACCTTAGTTCTTAACTGAGGGAAATACTTATCTCTACTGTACTGCATCATCCTCTCCTCTTCGAGGAAATCCCAACGCAGCTCACAAGTAGCACACGGTCGCTTGCTGGCGGCACCTTGACCACCATCTGCACCGCATCGTGGTCGTCCTCCGGCGCCACCAATATCCTAGTCCAGAACGCTGCGGCACACTGGTCTTGAGGAGCCATGTACTCCCTGTACTTGGCCCATCTTGCCCTCTGTCCAGCATCGCTGGAGTCTGCCTGATTCATGGCCCATTGCAGGATGTCCACTGACATAGCGCCCTTCACTAGGTCAGGAATCAGTGTCTTCAACTCTTCTGCCATAGCCTTCTTTACCACAGCGTCTACCTCCTTGTGCATGTCTTCGATGTTGGTGAAGTTCGAGCACACTTCCATGGTGTTCTCGAACTTCGTGCGGTCACCGAGCGAGCACCCGAGGAAGAAGACCCTCCATCCAATGCTCCAGGGGAAGGCGTTGGGGATGGGATTCATGCCGATGAAGAGGTGGTGAAACATAGAGGTGGAAGAGGAGAGACAAAGAGGGTTTAAGTGCGGTGGTGGATAAGTAGGGTGGGTAAATATAAGAGCGTTTGGCCGATAGGAATGAATGCTAATCTTTGAACTTCATGATGTTCTTAATGCAGATCGACACGGAGATTGTGTCGCTAGTGAACAAGGGCAAGGAGGTCGTGCCACCATGTGACGGTGATGCTTCATTCCAATTAGTCCAATCACCGGCCTCCAGTGAAGGTGTGTCGAGGCCCTTGTTGCGGGGTGCGTGATTTCAAGTACTCCTGGGAAGTTGACAGGTCAGTGTCCTATGCACACCCACACGATTCTTTTTCCACCGCACTAGCGTCGCCGGGCGGTGGCGATGACGTTATGTTGTAAGCAGGGTAGTGAGGCAAGAAGCAGACATGTGCTACTGAAGCTGCTGTACTCTTGGAGGTGCGCCGATGCTGGGAAGGTGAGGTCTTGTCTGCGCTCGCTTCATTATTTTTCCCTTTTCCAAACCATTATCTGATGATGAAGGTTGCAACAAGACTAAAAATAATAATCAGACAGGTGGTTGAGTTCAGTTAGGGCATCTCCAAGGCTGACCCGCAAACCGTCCGCATCCATCCGGACCGCGCTGTCCGGACCGCGTAAGCCATCCAACGCCGACCTGTATCGGTCCGCGGAGCGGCCAGGACGTGATTTCTCCCGCAAACTGGAGACAAAAGTGCGGGGGTTTCCGGGAGTCCGGACCGATCCCAAGCCCGCTTCTGACCGCCCTGGCCCACCAAAACCCGTCACCCCCCTCCCGCGCTTTCCTTCCGATGCACGCGCCACTTACCGCGTCGCATTCATGCCGGCATTGATGCCGCGATGTGACCGGAGGGAGGGAGGGCGGCGCTGACCGACACGACCTTTCTGCAGCCGCCGCTTCAATGCGGACACGGGTTCCCGAGTAACCAACTCCGGCCGGTGCGCCGCATTGAAGCGACTGACCGGCCCTTCGCATGGCCTGGCCGTGGCTATTTAAGTCACGCTCCGGCGCCGTCCACATCGCATCCTCCTCCTCCTCCTCCCCTCCACGCCCATCTCCTTCCACATCTCCAGCCATGGGCAAGTCCTGGGCGTCGGCGTCGGCAGGCGGTTCTAGGGCGGGATCTGGTGGATCGTGGCGACGCCGCCCTCGAACTCCGGGGCCGTCGTCCTCATCGGCTGGCGGTGACTCGACGCGGGCGGAGATCGTCATCTCCTCCGGTGTCGAGGAGGACTAGCAGCCGCCGCTGCCGCAGTCCGCGCTGGCAGTGCCGGGCCAGGTCTACGCCGGCACCAACATGGAGTTCGAGCAGCAGATGGAGCTAATGCTCCGTCGCTCCGTCGTCCACACCAACGGCCCGGCTCCGCCACTGGGGGCGCTCCTCCCCGTGAAGCCGGAGCCGGCATCCCCTCCACGCTCTCCGCTGTAGCGCAGGCACGGCATCCAAATCAGATGCCACGTGAAGGAAGAGCGGCTCTCGCCGCCACCACAGTGCGTCGTGAAGGAGGAGCGGCACTCACCGCCGCCCCGACGCTTCATCAAGGTCGAACGCCGCTCGCCGCCGCCCCTGCCGAAGGCGCGCGGTGATAACCCACAAGTATAGGGGATCAGTTGTAGCCTTTCTCGATAAATAAGAGTGTCGAACCAAACGAGGAGCTAAAGGTAGAATTAATATTCCCTTCAAGTTCTATCGACCACCGATACAACTCTACGCACACTTAACGTTTGCTTTACCTAGAACAAGTATGAAACTAGAAGTACTTTGTAGGTGTAATGCTAGAACTACTTCGCAAGAATAAAACTAGGAGTACTTAACGAGAATAAAACTACGAGTAATTTGCAAGATAATAAAAGTTAGTTGTTTAGTAGAAAGCTTTTGTAACAAAAGAGAAGGATTTGTCCCTAGGCAATCGATAACTAGACCGGCAATCATTATTGCAATTTTATATGAGGGAGAGGCATGAGCTAACTTACTTTCCGTACTTGGATCATATGCACTTATGATTGGAACTCTAGAAAGCCTCTGCAACTACCAAAGATAATTAAGGTAAAACCCAACCATAGCATTAAGTAACAAGTCCTCT
Source organism: Elymus sibiricus (assembly GCA_039707655.1). Lineage (NCBI taxonomy): Eukaryota > Viridiplantae > Streptophyta > Magnoliopsida > Poales > Poaceae > Elymus > Elymus sibiricus. Next base: position 434,825,069 of record CM077666.1, read on the forward strand.
TTACTCCCATACGCAACAACCCCCTTACTCGGGTGTAAGCTTCTGTCACTCTAGCCGCCCACTATAAGAGAATTATGAACGTATTGCAAACCCTACAGCGGGAATCCCTCACGCTTGCGCGATACGGTGGGCACCATAGGACAGCACCAAAATAAAACATACAACTCAAACCAATCACGATCATCAATCAACCCATAGGACAAACGAATCTACTCAAACATCATAGGATTGCCACATATCATTGGATAATAATATATAGCGTTAAGCACCATGTTTAAGTAGAGATTACAGCGGGGAGAAGAGGTGTTACACCGCTGCATAGAGGGGGGGAGAGTTGGTGTTGACGGCGGCAAAGTTGTTGGTGTAGATCGCCGTCACGGTGGTTGCCCCGGCGGCGTTCCGGCGCCACTGGGAGAGAGGGGGGAGAGCCCCCCTCCTTCTTCTTCTTCCTTGGCCTCCCCCCTAGTTGGGAGGAGAGTTTCCCCTCTGGTCCATGTCCGCCATGGCTCCCGGAGGGGAGGAGCCCCTCTAAGATTGGATCTCTCTCTCTCTCTGTTCTCTTCTGTTTCGCGTTCCTGTTTTCTGGCCGAAAACCATTTTTAAATTCCAGGAGATCCGTAACTCCGATTGGGCTGAAATTTTGAGGGGATTTTCTTCCGGATATTATATTTCTTGCGGTAGAAGAAGGGCCCCAACCGCCTTACGGGGTAGCCACAAGCCTGCTGGGCGCGCCCAGGGTAGGGGGCACGCCCCTCGAGCTTGAGGGCCCCTCGAGCATCGTCTCATGTTGATTCTTTTTCCCAAAAATCACATATATTCCAAAATAAATCTCCGTAAATTTTTATCGCGTTTGGACTTGGTTTGATATGGCTTTTCTGCGAAACAAAAAACATGCAACAAACAGGAACTGACACTGGGCACTGGATCAATATGTTAGTCCAACAAATCATATAAAATGTTGCCAAAAGTATGTGGAAATTATAGGATAATGGCATGAAACAATCAAAAATTATAGATACGACGGAGACGTATGCTACTTGTAGTCTGCGTTGGTATTTCCCCGAAGAGGAGAGGATGATGCAGTATAGTAGAGATAAGTATTTCCCTCAGTTAAGAACCAAGGTTATCAATCCAGTAGGAGAACCAAGCAAAATTCCGTTAAGCGCACCTGCACACACAAGAGCAAACACTTGCACCCAACGCAAATAAGAGGGTTGTCAATCCTCTTAGCGGTTATTTGCAAGGATTAAATCTTATCGAGGTAAATAGATAAACTAAAATACTAATTAAAATAAAAGTAAATAAATTGCAGCAAGGTATTTTTAGGTTTTTAATATGATAAAGATAGACCCGGGGGCCATAGTTTTCACTAGAGGCTTCTCTCTCGAGCGCAGAAACATACGGTGGGTAAACAAATTACTGTTGGGCAATTGATAGAAAAGCAAATAATTATGACGGATTCATGGCAATGATCATGTATATAGGCATCATGTCCGAGACAAGTAGACCGATTCCTGCCTGCAACTACTACTATTACTCCACTCATCGACCGCTATCCAACATGCATCTAGAGTATTAAGTTAATAAAAACAAAGTAACGCCTTAAGGAAGATGACATGATGTAGAGAAGCAAATTCAAGCAATATGAATAAACCCCATCTTTTTATCCTTAATGGAAACAATACAAATACGTGTCATGTCCCCTTCTGTCACTGGGATTGAGCACCGCAAGATTGAACCCATCACAAAGCACCTCTCCCATTGCAAGATAAATCAATCTAGTAGGCCAAACCAAATCGATAGATCGGAGAGAAATACAAAGCTATATTTAATCATGCATAAAAGAGTTCAGAGAAGACTCAAATATTTCTCATGAATAATATGATCATAAACTCATAATTCATTGGATCCCAACAAACACACCGCAAAAGAAAATTACATCGGATAGAACTCCAAGAACATCAAGGAGAACATGGTATTGAAGATCAAAGAGAGAGAAGAAGCCATCTAGCTACTAGCTATGGACCTGTATGTCTATGGTAAACTACTCACACATCATCAGAAGGGCAACAAGGTTGATGTAGAAGCCCTCCGTGATCGATTCCCCCTCCGGCAGAGTACCGGAAAAGGCCTCCAGATGGGATCGCGGAAGAACAGAGGCTTGCGGCGGCGGAGAGGTTTTCTCTTCTGGCTCCCTGATGGTTTTCGAATATTTGTGAATTTATAGGAGTGGAATTAGGTTAAACGGAGCCACGTGGGCCCCACAAGGCATCAGGGCGCCCCCCTGGGGCCACGCTCTGTTGCCTTGTGGAGGCTTCGCGAACCTTCTGGCCTCCTCTCCAAGTCTCCAGGGTCTCTTTTGTCCAGAAAAAAATCTCCAAAAAGTTTCGTGGCATTTGGACTTCGTTTGGTACTGATTCTCTGAAAAGCCAAAAACAAGCAGAAAACAGCAACTGGCACTAGGCACTAGGTTAGTAGGTTAGTCCCAAAAAATGATATATAATTGCATATAATTGCATATAAAAACATCCAAGATTGATACTATAATAGCATGGAACAATCAAAAATTATAGATACGTTGGAGACGTATCAAGCATCCCCAAGCTTAATTCCTGCTCGTCCTCGAGTAGGTAAATGATAAAAACAGAATTTTTGATGTGGAATGCTACCTAACATGTTTCATCATGTAATCTTTCTCTTACGGTATGAATAATAAGATCCAAATGATTCAATGCAATAGTCTATAATTTGATATAAAGACATCAATACTCAGGCATACTAACAAACAATCATGCCTTTCAAAATAACGATGCTAAAGAAAGTTATCCCTACAAAATCATATAATCCTGTCATGCTCCATCTTCTTCACACAAAGTATTTATCATGCACTACCCCGATGACAAGCCGAGAAATTGGTTCATACTTTTTAACGCGCTTTAGCTTTTTCAACTCCCACTCAATACATGAGCGCAAGACATGGATATAGCACTATGGGTGGAATAGAGTATGGTGGTAGAGGTAAATAAGAGAAGTCAAAAATAAGAAGATAGTCTCACATCGACGAGGCTAATCAACGGGCTATGGAGATGCCCATCAATTGATGTCAATTCAAGGAGTAGGGATTGCCATGCAACGGATGCACTAAGAGCTAAAAGTTTATGAAAGCTCAACATAAAAAATAAGTGGATGTGCATCCAACTTGCTTGCTCATGAAGACCTCGGGCATTTGAGGAAGCCCGTCATCGGAATATACAAGCCAAGTTCTATAATGAAAAATTCCCACTAGTATATGAAAGTGACAAAATAGGAGACTCTCTATATGAAAAACATGGTGCTACTCTGAAGCACAAGTGTGGAAAAAGGATAGTAACATTGCCCCTTCTCTCTTTTTCTCTCGTCATTTTTTTTCATGGCTCTTTTTCACCTCTTTTTTTTATTTAGAACGGTCTCATGGACCTCATCCCCACTTTTTCGAGGACTCATTAGTCTCCACCATTCTTTCCTCACTGGGACAATGCTCTAATAATGATGATCATCACACTTTTATTTACTTACAACTCAACATTACAACTCGATACTAGAACAAAAATATGATTCTATATGAATGCCTCTGGCAGTGTACCAGGATGTGCAATGATGCTAGCGTAACATGTATAAAAATGATGAACGGTGGCTGAGCCACAAATACTATGTCAGCTATATGATCATGCAAAGCAATATGATAATGATGATGTATGTCATAAAAACGGAACAGTGGAATTTGCATGGCAATATATCTCGGAATGGCTATGGAAATGCCATGATAGGTAGGTATGGTGGCTGTTTTGAGGAAGATATAAGGAGGCTTATGTGTGATAGAGCGTATCATATCACGGGGTTTGGATGCACCGGTGAAGTTTGCACCAACTCTCGATGTGAGAAAGGGCAATGCACGGTACTGAAGAGGCTAGCAAATTGCGAAAAGGTGAGAGTGCGTATAATCCATGGACTCACATTAGTCATAAAGAACTCACATACTTATTGCGAAAGTTTATTAGCCCTCGAAGCAAAGTACTACTATGCATGCCCCTAGAGGGATAGATTGGTACGACAAGGTCCATCGCTCGTCCCCGACCACCACTCATAACATAGACAATCAATAATAAATCATGCTCCAACTTCTTAGCATAATGACAGATCATACGTGCATGCTTCGGGAATCACAAAACTTAACACAATTATTCTTACTAAACCACAATCATCTACTAGTACCTCCCCCATATTACCATCTTAATATCGCAAAACTATTGCAAGGAATCAAATTTATCATATTCAGTGATCTACATGAAAGTTTTTATTATATCCCTCTTGAATACCTATCATATCAGGACCAAATTCATAACCCATGCATATTACCATTGCTATCATGAGACTCTCAAAAAGATATAAGTGAAGCATGAGAGTACAACTATTTCTTTAAAATATAATCACCGCCATGCTCTAAAAGATATAAGTGAAGCACTAGAGCAATTGCCTAGCTCAAAAGATATAAGTGAAGCACATAGAGTATTCTAACAAATCACGAATAATGTGTGTCCCTCTCAAAAAGGTGTGTTCAGCAAAGATGATTGCGACAAAATAAAAAGCAAACAAAAGCAAGCAAACTATATCACAAGACGCTCCAAGTAAAACACATATCATGTGATGAATAAAAATATAGCTCCAAGTGAGTTACCGATAGATTGTAGACGAAAGAGGGGATGCCTTCCGGGGCATCCCCAAGCTTAGACGTTTGAGTCTTCCTTGAATATTACCTTGGGGTGCCTTGGTCATCCCCAAGCTTAGGCTCTTGCCGCTCCTTATTCCTTTATCCATCGTAGTCTCACCCAAAACTTGAAAACTTCAACACACAAAACTCAACAGAAACCTCGTGAGATCCGTTAGTATAACAAATAAATCTTTAACTCTATGTACTGTTGTAAATTGATTCCTATTTAATATTGGCATAATGCTACTATACTCCAACTTCTCCATGACTCATACCCCCCGATACGATCCATAGATACATCAAAATAAGCGAACTATACAACAAAAATAGAATATGTCTAAAACAGAACAGTCTGTAAAGATCTGAATTATGTTCATACTTCTGTAACTCCAAAAATTCTGAAAAATTAGGAAAACGTGTGAAATTCATATATAAATATTGTGTAAATAATTCATAAGGTTCTGGCGTTCTAGCGAAAATTAGAAATTCCAGCATTGGATGCAAAAGTTTATGTTTTCAAACAGCATCAATCATAGTATCTTCCAAATCATCCCAAAGGCATTACTTGGCACAAACACTAATTAAAACATAAAAATACAATCATAACAAAAGCTATAATTGTGCAAACACTCAAAAACAGAAGGTAAAAGCAAAATTTTATTTATTCATTGGGTTGCCTCCCAACAAGCGCTATTGTTTTATGCCCCTAACTAGGCATAATGCATAGTTTCAAGTGTTGTCATCCTTAGTCTTAGCATCCTTAGGTGTGTTATTTTTAGGAGGTTTTTCAAAAACAATGGGAAACACATCCTCAACCAAAATACTAGGGTTATTAAGGCTACCTTCTTCAAACCCTTCTTGGTTCCCTTTTACGATCCAAGCATACTTACGATTAATTACATTAAAAACTTGTTGGATAATATGTATAGGAGGAACTTCCTTTCTAGTATTCTTATCAAAATCATGGTGATCATGGAAAACGTGTCTCAACATATACTCCTCATTATATAGAATTTCATCTATCACAGGATTTTCTTGACTCATATTATAGAAATCAAAGATCTCTCTAGCTTCTCGTACTATGTAATCAAACTCATTCATAAGGATAAGAGTAGCTATCTTTTTAGCTTTGGGGTTATTTATAACCGGCAACTCATAAAACAATGTTTGCAAGGTAGGATGAGTACGGATAAATCTTCTTTCGAGTTTAATAATAAGTGCGGAGATAGCCTCCCCATAACTGTTGGTTCTTTTAAGAATCGGTGTGTCATTACAAAGCAAAGTTCCCGTGCAATTAAAGAACTCTTGAATAATGTTTTTCCCTATGACATTTCCACTCCCTACTACAAAAAATTTGAGTCCAAATTTGAGGGAATTTCTATCTTAGGAATTTTAGCATCCTCATCTTTTTCAATAACAAAATCAGACATGGTGGTAACTTTAAGCAAAGCAAGCAAAAGAGCAAATAAAATATTTTTGAGTTTTTGTAAAAAAAAATTAGAAGTGGGGAAGATGAAAACGAGAGGCAAATGCAAATAAAAAGGAAAATAAAGTAAATGCAAGTGAATGATAATTTGTGCGAAGGTACTTGGTAATTTTGATGATGTCTCCACGGCAACGGCGCCAGAAATTCTTCCTGCTACATGTAGTCTGCGTTGGTATTTCCCCGAAGAGGAGAGGATGATGCAGTACAGTAGAGATAAGTATTTCCCTCAGTTAAGAACCAAGGTTATCAATCCAGTCGGAGACAACAACAAACAAACAACAACAAACAAAGCCTTTAGTCCCAAACAAGTTGGGGTAGGCTAGAGGTGAAACCCATAAGATCTCGCGACCAACTCATGGTTCTGGCACATGGATAGCAAGCTTCCACGCACCCCTGTCCATGGCTAGTTCTTTGGTGATCCTCCAATCCTTCAGGGTTGTCAATCCAGTAGGAGAACCAAGCAAAATTCCGTTAAGAGCACCTGCACACACAAGAGCAAACACTTGCACCCAATGCAAATAAGAGGGTTGTCAATCCTCTTAGCGGTTATTTGCAAGGATTAAATCTTATCGAGGTAAATAGATAAACTAAAATACTAATTAAAATAAAAGTAAATAAATTGCAGCAAGGTATTTTTAGGTTTTTAATATGATAAAGATATACCCGGGGGCCATAGTTTTCACTAGAGGCTTCTCTCTCGAGCGCAGAAACATACGGTGGGTAAACAAATTACTGTTGGGCAATTGATAGAAAAGCAAATAATTATGACGGATTCATGGCAATGATCATGTATATAGGCATCATGTCCGAGACAAGTAGACCGACTCCTGCCTGCATCTACTACTATTACTCCACTCATCGACCGCTATCCAGCATGCATCTAGAGTATTAAGTTAATAAAAACAGAGTAACGCCTCAAGCAAGATGACATGATGTAGAGAAGCAAATTCAAGCAATATGAATAAACCCCATCTTTTTATCCTTAATGGCAACAATACAAATATGTGTCATGTCCCCTTCTGTCACTGGGATTGAGAACCGCAAGATTGAACCCATCACAATGCACCTCTCCCATTGCAAGATAAATCAATCTAGTAGGCCAAACCAAATCGATAGATCGGAGAGAAATACAAAGCTATATTTAATCATGCATAAAAGAGTTCAGAGAAGACTCAAATATTTCTCATGAATAATCTGATCATAAACTCACAATTCATCGGATCCCAACAAACACACCGCAAAAGAAGATTACATCGGATCGAACTCCAAGAACATCAAGGAGAACATGGTATTGAAGATCAAAGAGAGAGAAGAAGCCAGCTAGCTACTAGCTATGGACTCATAGGTCTGTGGTAAACTACTCACACATCACCGGAAGGGCAGCAAGGTTGATGTAGAAGCCCTCCGTGATCGATTCCCCCTCCGGCAGAGTATCGAAAAAGGCCTCTAGATGGGATCGCGGAAGAACAAAGGCTTGCAGCGGCGGAAAGGTTTTCTCTTCTGGCTCCCTGATGGTTTCCGAATATTTGTGAATTTATAGGAGTGGAATTAGGTCAAACGGAGCCACGTGGGCCCCACAAGGCATCAGGGCGCGCCCCCCCTGAGGCCGCGCCCTGCTGCCTTGTGGAGGCTTCGCGAACCTTCTGGCCTCCTCTCCAAGTCTCCAGGATCTCTTTTGTCCAGAAAAAAATCTCAAAAAAGTTTCGTGGTATTTGGACTTCGTTTGGTACTGATTCTCTGAAAAGCCAAAAACAAGCAGAAAACAACATCTGGCACTGGGCACTAGGTTAATAGGTTAGTCCCAAAAAATGATATATAATTGCATATAAAAACAATCCAAGATTGATACTATAATAGCATGGAACAATCAAAAATTATAGATACGTTGGAGACGTATCAACGTATCAGCATCCCCAAGCCTAATTCCTTCTCGTCCTCGAGTAGGTAAATGATAAAAAAGATAATTTTTGATGTGGAATGCTACCTAGCATAATCTTGATCATGTAATCTAATCATGGCATGCATATTAAGATACGAGTTATTCAAGACAATAGTCTATCATTTGATATAAAGACATCAGTACTCAGGCATACCAACAAACAATCATGCCTTTCAAAATAAAAAATGCTAAAGAACGCTATCCCTAGCCCGTCATGCTCAATCATTGATCCAGTCACGATGTACACAACATTAACTATACTCAATGCATAAATATGACAATAGTGCTCTCCAACTGGTGCTTGAATGAGAAGGTGATGACTCAACAATAAAAGTAAATAACATAAAAGTAAATGGATAGGCCCTTCGCAGAGGGAAGCATGGATTTGCAGAGGTGCCAGAACTCGAAGCTTAAATCAGAGATGAATACATTTTGAGAGGTGTACTTTTCCTGTCAATGTCACGACCGAGGGTTCTCAATATCTTCCATGCTAAACACATTATAGGCGGTTCCCAAGAGGAAAAGGTAAAGTTTACTCCCCCTCAACCATTCAAACACAAGCCATGGCTAGCCGAATCCTCGGGTGCCCTCCATACAATCAACTTTCCGGGGGAGTTTGTTGCATTTATAATTCAATTTTGACCACAAGACTGGGCATCCCAATTACTAGCCTCTCTCATGCAATGACAAGTGAATAAACACCCATCGTGAGAATAACCGCTTAGCATGGAAGATACTGGCCACCCACTGCCGCTCCATGAGTGGTACAGGCACACAAAACAGATGCTTATTTGAATGATTAGAGGTGGCACATGCAAATTTACTTGGAACGGCAGAGTAATACCGCATATAGGTAGGTATGGTGGACTCATCTGGAACAACTTTGGTTTAAGGATTTGGATGCACAAGCAGCATTCCCGCTTAGTACATGTGAAGGCTAGCAAATAGATTGAGAAGTGACCAACTAGAGAGCGACAACAGTCATAATCATGCATTGCGAATAATTAACATTGGATACTAGCATGAGAAGGATATAACTTCGTCGCATAACTATACATGCATGCTTCGGGAGTCACAAACCTTAACACCAATATTCTTACTAAACCACAATCATTCACTAGTACCTCCCACATATCACCATCTTAATATCGCAAAACTATTGCAAGGAAATTAAACTTATCATATTCAGTGATCTACAAGTTTTATGTAGGATTTTATGACTAACCATGTGATTGACCAATTTCTGTTGACTCTCTAAATAGATATAAGTGAAGCATGAAAGTTTAATTCTTTCTACAAAAGATTTGCCCACGCTCTAATAAATATAAGTGAAGCAAAAGAGCATTCTACAAATAACGGTTTTCTATATGTAGAGAAACAGGCATCCAAACTTCAAATGATATAAGTGAAGCACATGAAGCATTCTACAAAGCCATACTCAAAAGATATAAGTGAAGTGCATGAAGCATTCTATAAATCAACCAAGGACTATCTCATACCAGCATGGTGCATTATTAAAATAAAAATAAAAAGCACATGACGCTCCAAGAATTTACGCATATCATGTGAACAAAACAAAAACCGAGACATACTGATAATTGTCGAAGAAAGATGGGATGCCTTCCGGGGCATCCCCAAGCTTAGACGCTTGAGTCTCCTTGAATATTTACTTGGGGTGCCTTGGGCATCCCCAAGCTTGAACTCTTGTCTCTCCTTATTCTCCTCATATTGATACCTCCTCGATCTTCGAACACTTCATCCACACAAAACTTAACCAAACTTTTTATTAGAGGGGTTAGTACATATAACATCAAATCCCATCATGTCCTGCTGCAACATTATTGTATAATTACAGTCAAACATTACCCACTGTATTCTATCACAATTCTATGGCTCCCAAGTCAATGGGGCTCAACAAGATTTCAAACATACGCAAATAAAGAAACTATAGCAGCAATCTGTGAAAACAGGACAGTCTGTAAAGATGCAAATGAAACATATACTTCTGTAACTCAAAAAATTCTGAAAAATTAGGAAAAAATAAAAAACATTCATAGTAGTTCTTTGTAAACATTTCAGAATTTTTTCATGTTCCAGTAAAATATAGAAATTCAAACACTACAGCAAAAGTTTCTGTTTTTGCACATCACACACCAAACAAACAATTTAAACATCCTAAAGGTAAATCTTGGCACATTATTTTTATAATACAATGGATTTTTACAAGGGAATAATTATTTTTGCGAGAAACTTCCATGAAAAATTCTACATTGTTTCCATGAGCATGAACACAAGTGTTCAAGGTCGACCCTCACTTCTTCAATGCATAACCTTCCAATCGCTTCTCTTTTTGAAAAAGTTTTTAGGTTCCCCTCTATAATTTTTTGTTTTTAAACTTTTTAAAAGCACACAATAGAATAAAATGACTCTCTAAAACTTCCGGGTTGTCTCCCAGGCAGCGCTTTCTTTAAAGCCATTAAGCTAGGCATAGAGTGCTCAAGTAATCGATCCACCCGGATCCCAAGGTATATCAAAGCCAATTTTAATTAACAATGATTTGTAATTTAGTAGTGAGCACAAAGCAACATATATCATGCAATGATGAAGTCTAACTCTCTTCCTATGCATCGGCATGTCATAAAAGAACAATTCATGCACATCAAGTAAAGGCCAATACATAGCATAAACAGTTTCTTGCAATTTTATCGTATTGGAAACATAGACAGGTAGAGATGTAGTTCCTCTCTCATAATAATTGCAATTAGGAGCAGCAAGCACATGCATATTATATTCATCAAAATCATCATGTGTAATAGTAAAACGCAACCCATCAATGTAATCCTTAATAAGCGCAAACTTCTCCGATATAGTGTAGTTGGGAGAATTCAAAAAGATAATAGGACTATCATGTGTGGGTGCAATAGCAACAATTTCATTCTTAACATAAGGAACTATAGCAAGTTCATTTCCATAAGCATCATTCAATTGGCTTCATGGCCACAAGCATAGCGAGCATCAATTTCATCAAAAAGGGATATTTCAAATGAATCAAAGGGATCATAGCAATCATCATAGCATTCATCCTTCGGTAAGCATGAAGGGAAATTAAACAATGTATGAGTTGAAGAGTTACTCTCATTAGAAGGTGGGCACGGGTAGCTAATCCGCTCTTCCTCCTTTTGTTCTTCGCTCTCCTCGTCATATTTTTCATCTAATGAGCTCACAGTGTCATCAATTTTTTCTTCCATAGGAGCCTGCAAAATATTAGTCTCTTCTTGGACAGCGGAGACTTTCTCAATAAAATCATCAATATAGGCATTGTATTCATAATTCTCATAGCAATATTTAAGTATAACATAATTTTCAGATCTGTAAAGAGCATCATCATAATTTTCATACTTTTCAAACAAAGATTAAATTTCTTAAGCACCCTTAAAATCAACAAATTCTTCTATTTGTTCCACATCATAGTAATCATATATACCATTAGCATAAGAAACCAAGGTTTCATTATCCTTAAATTCACATTGAAAGGGAAGGTGTGGAGCCTTCATCTTAGAGCAACAAGTATAATCACACCTTAAGCACAAATTCCAAGCATACCAACGCAACATTTTAATTTGATCCCATAAGTGTTTCCCTTTTTGAGACAAGCGATAATCCCTAAAGTATTCCCGTTGATCCAAAGTATCTCCCATTATCAAGTTGAATGGAGATTTATCAGGATTATCAAAGTAGTATTTAATGTTTTCCACATAACCAGCATCGAGGGTTTTAGGAGGTTCCCCATCTCCATGAGTAGCAAGTACAACTAATTTTTTTGGTGTTTCGTGTTCCATATCCATAACTAAAGATAGAGAACAACTTAGAACAGAAAATAAAAACTACTTAGTGATAAAGCAAACAAGCACACACGAGAATATCAACCCCACGCTATTGCTCCCCGGCAACAGCGCCAGAAAAAGGTCTTGATAACCCACAAGTATAGGGGATCAGCTGCAGCCTTTCTCGATAAATAAGAGTGTCGAACCAAACGAGGAGCTAAAGGTTGAATTAATATTCCCTTCAAGTTCTATCAACCACCGATACAACTCTACGCGCACTTAACGTTTGCTTTACCTAGAACAAGTATGAAACTAGAAGTACTTTGTAGGTTTAATGCTAGAACTACTTCGCAAGAAAAAAACTAGGAGTACTTAGCGAGAATAAAACTACGAGTAATTTGCAAGATAATAAAATTTGTTGTTTAGTTGAAAGTTTTTTTAACACAAGAGAAGGATTTGTCCCTAGGCAATCGATAACTAGACCGGTAATCATTATTATAATTTTATATGAGGGAGAGGCATGAGTTAACATACTTTCCGTACTTGTATCATATGCACTTATGATTGGAACTCTAGCAAGCATCCGCAACTACCAAAGATCATTAAGGTAAAACCCAACCATAACATTAAGTAACAAGTTCTCTTTACTCCCATACGCAACAACCCCCTTACTCGGGTGTAAGCTTCTGTCACTCTAGCCGCCCACTATAAGAGAATTATGAACATATTGCAAACCCTACAGCGGGAATCCCTCACGCTTGCGCGACACGGTGGGCACCATAGGACAGCACCAAAATAAAAAATACAACTCAAACCAATCACGATCATCAATCAACCCATAGGACAAAACGAATCTACTCAAACATCATAGGATTACCACATATCATTGGATAATAATATATAGCGTTAAGCACCATGTTTAAGTAGAGATTACAGCGGGGAGAAGAGGTGTTACACCGCTGCATAGAGGGGGAGAGAGTTGGTGTTGACGGCGGCGAAGGTGTTGGTGTAGATCGCCGTCACGATGGTTGCCCCGGCGGCGTTCCGGCGCCACCGGGAGAGAGAGGGAGAGAGCCCCCCTCCTCCTTCTTCTTCCTTGGCCTCCCCCTAGATGGGAAGAGAGTTTCCCCTTTGGTCCATGGCCGCCATGGCTCCCGGAGGGGAGGAGCCCCTCCGAGATTGGATCTCTCTCTCTGTTCTCTTCTGTTTAGCGTTCCTGTTTTCTGGCCAAAAACCGTTTCTTAAATTCCCGGAGATCCGTAACTCCGATTGGGCTGAAATTTTGAGGGGATTTGCTTCCGGATATTATCTTTCTTGCGGCAGAAGAAGGGCCCCAACCGCCTTACGGGGTAGCCACAAGCTTGCTGGGCACGCCCAGGGTAGGGGGACGCGCCCCTCGAGCTTGTGGGCCCCTCGAGCATCATCTCGCGTTGATTATTTTTCCCAAAAATCAAATATATTCCAAAATAAATCTCCGTAAATTTTTATCGCGTTTGGACTTGGTTTGATATGGATTTTTTACGAAACAAAAAACATGCAACAAACAGGAATTGGCATTGGGCACTGGATCAATATGTTAGTCCAAGAAATCATATAAAATGTTGCCAAAAGTATGTGGAAATTGTAGGATAATGACATGAAACAATCAAAAATTATAGATACGCCGGAGACGTATCACGCGGTCGCATTCTGTACTACCTCGGCAGCAGCGGCTCCTCGTCGTTGTTCCAGAGCGCCATGACGGCGTAGGAGTACGCCGACCGGGAGCAGCGCCAGCGGGACAGGCGCAACGCCGCACGCCAATCCAAGTTCGCGGACTCGGACGTCCCATCGCCACACATCGCGGCGGACCCGGACCTGGCGTACGCCTGGGCCCTGGACCGCTCGGTGACGACGTCGGAGACGGCCAAGCGTCGTCTCCGACGCCTCGACGGGGAGATGGCCAGGTACGGCGAGGAATGGTTCCTCACCGAGATCACCGCCGCAAAACGACGCCTCCTCCAACGACCGCCGCCCTCTACCCCAGCCCACGTCTTCGGTGGCCGCGGCCGCACTGCGCACGGCGCAGGAGGAGGCGGAGAGGATCATCCGCGAGCGTCAGGCGGTGGCCGGGAAGCCCTGCCGCGACGCCGCCACCTTCGGCCGTCCCAAGCCCGACGACGACGACTCCGACGCCGGGTCGGGCGACGATGACGGAGGAGGAGCCGCCGGCCAGCCCGACATGGCCTACGAGGTCACCGTGAAGTATATGATAGTTTAGAGTTTTATTTTTAGGTTTTTAGTTCACTGGACGAAATATCGTCCGGTTTTATGTACAAATTATCCTAGTTTCAATGAAATCCGCCGTGTTATTATCAAAATACGTCCGGTTTGATCGAATTTCGTCCGATCTGTTGGAAAAGAGTTTGAAATGTATGCGCCTAGCGTTGGATGGCGTCCTCCCGCATCCGTGTCCGCGGACTGGTCTCCCTGTCCGTAGACGGATGCGAGAGGATTTTTGCGGGTTGCCGTTGGAGATTCTCACGTGAAGCTTCATTTGACGCCACGCCGGCACAGTGCAAACCACGACTGCTCAACTGCTGCCCTGCACTTGATTCAACTTTAGAATCTGACCCGTCTAGAGAAATACTCACACACCCTGCGGTACGTGATGAAGTAGTACAATTCACTTTGGTTAGTGATGGTGGTGGTGATGACAGGTGCGGGCATGCGGCTAGGCACAGACAGGTGCGGGCCACTGAAGCTGCTTGTGTGTACTCCTGGTGCCTGAATTAAGGCTGACCAAAGCGAGAAAACTGTCCTGATCCGGCACACGACTGAAAGAAATTGGCGATTTATCATCTTCTTGCAGCATACCCCGTGCAGTTGTCCGCTGTAAAAGGAGCGGAATCTGGATTATACTCGGGTGTTCTTCGTGGCCCTACGATCATTCACAGATTGACGTCATACAGAAGTGGGCAGAGCAATTTGGATCTCCACACTGAAACATCTCCTCCAGAGTCCAGATACCAGAGTTGCTCTAGTTTTTCATCTGAAGATGACTGATGTTGCATCCGCGGTTCACCCAGCATTCACTCATGTTTCAGTCAGGTCGTACTAGCATTCAGCATGTCGACCGGCGATGCAGGGTGGTGAGTGCTGACGGTGATGCGGCAAGAATTAGGCAGGAGCTCTGGAAGGTGAGGCTCTGTCCGTTTTCACTTTCTTCTCGTTTTTATGAAGGCAATTAAGGTCGGCTGGTTATTGGACCACTTGGACCGTGCAAACCATGACTAGACTAGGCTGCCCTGGCCCCTGGGCAATGCTCGAAATCCAGGATCGAATTTCCTCCGGTGATACTTTTCTGGTACTAGAATTGTCTTTTCATCGATCAGGTTGTTGCAGCAAGAATCAGGCAGCTCGTCTGGCCGTACTCACTCTCAAGTGCACCGGCGCGTGAAAGGCGAAATGCTGGTCTGATGATCTCAACCGTTCGTTGCTCGAGGGCAAGTCTGGATATGCAGATATCTCGAGTTAAATCCACATAACCATCATATTCGTGTCACGATTAGCGGAAAACCATCACTTTATGATTCGTAACATTTTGCACCGCATCGAATTTTTGACAGTGGCAAAAAACACTAATGATAGATGCTAAGCGTTTGAATGACGTCACTAATCGGCCGGGCCCATTCGTCAGGCTGAGTTGGCAGAAAAAAAATGCCACATAGGTAAACTGGACTTAGTCTTCTTCTTCCTCTTTCCTCATTTTCTCAGAACTGGATCCCGAGCACCCAAACCCCCGGTGGCTTCGGCCCCGTGGAGGGGGAGCTGGAGCGGCTGCGACGGGACCGGGAGGCGCCGAAGCGAGAGCTTGGCTCGGCTCAAGCGGCAACAGAGGAAACGCGCGCGTGCGACGCTGCTCGACATGGAGCGCCGCCAAGAACGCTAGCCTCGACCCTCCACGGAGACATGGGCAGGAGGCGACGACCCCGCGCAACGTGGCGTCGGTGATGGACACAGGACAAGGAGTGGAGATGGATGACCTCGAGCGTGGCCACCATGGCATTGGTGGATGCCGTGAGGTGGAGCCCCGCACCGACAACCGCGCGATGAGCGGGCTCCCGATGGTGAAGTGCACTATGAGCGCACTAGCGCGGCTGGCCCCGCGTGCCCTCCATCCTCCGCTGCCTTGAGCCGGAGCTGCGGGTCCTCGACCTGCCTCCTCCCGCGCCGGTCGTCGGCCACGAGCTGGGCAGCTCTCGACCATGAGCACCCAGAGGTGAGATCCACACTGCCGCCTCACACAGAAGCCGCGCCGGCGCGGCTGGCCTCGCGTGCGCCCTGTCCTCCGATGCCTCAAGCCGGATCTGTAGGTCCTCGACCCGCCTCCTCCCACGCCGGTCGTCGGCCATGAGCTGGGAGGTGCGAGATCCACGCTGCCGCGCTGGAGGACTCACTGGCTTGGACCAGGCAGGAGAGTGTCGTGCACCTGCAAGCGGGACGCCGAGGCCGGGGAGGAGGAGGCGGCGGTGGTGGAGGACGTGAGGATGCCGCTGCCCGTCTTGTGCTTGATAAAATGCTTCAAAGAGAGAGCGGGAGGAAGAAGAAGAAGACCAAGTCAACATGTCTATGTGTAAAAAAAATTGCCAACTCAGCCCGACAGGCGGGCCCAATCAATTAGTGACATCAGCGAAGCACTTAGCATTTCCCATTAGTGTTTTTGCCACCGTCAATTTCTTGGTGTGGTGCAAAATGTCACGAATCGTAAAGTGGTGGTTTTTCGCTAATCGTGACACGAATGTGGTGGTTCTATGTATTTAACTCAGATATCTCAACTACGACAAATTACTAGCTAAAAGGAAATATTTTGAATGGATCAATTATTGTTTCTCCCATATTAGCATATATTCACATGATTGATCACATGCATGTCATGGATTTGGCGTTTTTTAAACAAAAATATATTATGTCGCATACCTCTTTTGTCTTTTTTTAACACAATACAATCGCAGACGCTCATACACACGCACATACACTCACCTCTATGAACGCACACATGCACACCCTACCCCTATGAGCACTTCCGAGAGACTGAGTCGACACATCATCTTGAGATTGACGAAGTCGCCACAGACGCCTTCGAAGTCGACGGGAACGTCTCCTCACATCGTCGGAAGGCCTGAAATAAATCCAAGCCTTGATAGTCGACGGGAACGTATCCTCACATAGCCGGAAGGCCTGAAATAAATCCAAAAAATGCGAGCACCAGTGTCAAGTCTAGGACTTGAACTCTGGTTGGCTAGGGATACAACTGTCCTCCTAACCATCCAACCACAAGTTGGTTTGCATACCTCTTTTTTCTTCAATGTGTATGGTGATTGTCACTCTCCAAGAACCATTCTATATAGAAAACTATATATTCACACTTTGCATTATCTTATATTATTTGTGTCTGCTCTAGAAAATTTCATCAAAAGGTTGAGAAAACCGCATTTTTTTAGCCAAATATCAGTAATTTGACGAATATGCAATCCATTTTACATGTGTGTTTTTATTTTATACAATGCTTTACCATTTAATTAAAAAATTTGGCAAGAAAAAAAGTCAATTCGGGAGCAAGTAACGGGGAAAAAATGGAATGTAAAAAGATTTTAATTACCACGATTATTTTGCTTTCCTTTTATTATCATGCTTTTATGATGTACTTACTTACTTCCTTATTTATGCAAAGTGTGCGAGATCATCCACCCACCGCTTTCCGCTGCTACTGGTTTCTTCCATAATCCTTTGCGCCTCACCACGTTGCTCGGATCTCGGCGATGCCTTGGGGTACGGTGTGGGAGGAGCATTTGGCGGCAGTGTCGGGTGGCGATGCGGTGAAGCTGGCACGGCTGCGCGAGATCTACACTTGGTTCACCTGCGCGATGGTGATGTACGCGGAGGCGATGCAAGTTAAGATGAAGGCATCGGAGGAGGAACGGATCCTGATGATCGGCGACGGTGTGCTCCCTATAGAGATCTTGTATTGGGCCATGATGGAGGCGGAATCAACAGATCCGATGCGGAGGGCGTGTTGGGCCAAGTATCGGTCGCGCGTTTTGGCTCCTCCTGGACCGGAGGAAGATGCCGTGGCAGTGATAAAGGAGATGCAGGTGCCTAGTAGCCAAGCGCCGCCGATAGGGCTAGAGGACGACGAGGTGGTGGCTCCGAGGCGGAGGATGACCCAGCCAGGGGTTGCACACATGCCTCGTCGATCGCCCCGCTTCCCTCGTCGCTCAGCGCGGCTCAGGGCACTCACTCGCTTCATCGTCTAGGAGTAGGGCCACCCCGGCCGGCTACCGCTTCTGGTTGCTGGCTGGGGAGGACTCGGATGAGGAATCGACTCCGAGTTCAGGTACATATCATTCCCCCTCTCCTCTTGTTCATACTTTCGCACCTGCTCGTTATCTGATTTCCCCATCGGGGGATGTGATTTTTGTTTATTCTGCTCATGGTGTTCGGAATCAACAAACATAGAGGAGAAATAGCTAGATTACCATTGTTGAATCTCACTCCTATTGTGATTTCAGTTATGACTTCTGGTTCAGTTAGTCTGATATGGGTGTGGGTGATTGTGATGAGAGGAACCCGTTGGTTGATGATGATAATGTGTTTAGCAGTAACTTTGTCATGCGCAAAGTGCAAATGGATAATTGCCCCCGCATAGGATTGCTCATATTCTTTTGCAGATTCTCTCCCTGACCGCGATATGTGTCGATTGGGGAAGATTTTGATTTCTGGGATTTGGAACTTGGGTGGGGTTTGGGCCCAATGTCAAATTTGGATGTTGACTTAGGCCTTGAAAAGCCTCACTTGCCTTTATAAATTTGTACTCTTTGTTTCTCCCAGATTGGGAGGACATGGGTTTTGAGCCTCATTTGGAGCTAGGGTTAGTGAGTGAGGAGGACGCGGCGGCGAGTATGGCTAGGATCCCTGGTAGAGGTGGCTGTCAGGAGAGAAACTGAGATAATTTCAGTTACCAGTATCAACGCAAGGGGTCTGGAAGAGGAGGTAGACTAATTACAATGGGGGGTAATTTCATAGAGAGTTATAACAATAATAATCAAGAGAGTGAGATGAGGGCTCATGGAAAATCTGTGGAAGTAGCTAATAAAGGTGAGCAACAGTCTCCTAATGTGCAAAGTGTGGTGAATCTGGCACAATTAGATCCAGTGAAGCAGTAGGTTAGTGGTGCGCAATAGGGCCCAATCTGTCCCCCAAACCAATAGGTTTTCATTTTTGAGCTGCCTAATCAGTGGGTGGTTCCCATTGGAAATTTGCCTGTGCAACAACCTAATTTAGGCATGCATCAACGGTGGTTGGCTCAAGTGGACTCTAAGAATCAGACAGGAGGAGAGAGTTCTAGCTTCCAGGGCCCTCAATACTAGCAACGAATCATTGGAATGGGTGCTTTATCCAACTTCATTCCTTATTTTGGCCAGGATGTTATGGGGCCTAATCAGGGGGTGGCTCGGATGTTGGAAACATGTATGGGTGCTGGTGGTAACAATCAGTATGTTATGATGGGTGGTGCTGGAGGTAAGAATCAATTTGAAGGGACTACAAAATAGGGGAATAAGTTTGGAGTTGACGGTGGTGCTGCTGGACAGAAGCAAATATGCTTTAAGTGTAAGAAACTAGGGCACACAAACAAGGAAAGTTTGAACAATGTTCATTGCATTGTATGTGAAAAAGACTCACATTTGACTAAAGTCTTCACTTGGCTAAAGCAAATTAAGCCTGTAACAAAGTATGTGGGGTATGCTGCTAAAGGTTTGGGGTGCATGCTGTCTAGAATATCAACACGACTAACAACCATGAACATGCTAATCTAGTGTCTCTCATTGAAGTTACCTCAGGAGAGCTAAATGAGACACGGTTCACTGAGGGGTTCAATAATATGTTCAGTTAGAATTGGGAGTGGAGAGAAAAACTATAGGGAAGAAAACATTTCATGAGGAGGTTTCCTAACAAAACCAAGTTGGTGGAACCTGCTAATTTTGATAAATTCAATTTACTGGAGACTGGCGCAGTTATTAAAGTGTCTAGTTGGAATTTTGACAGTTAGTGAATTGGGAGATTGCACATTGTGTGGGTTAGATTTGGAAAGGTGCTTGATTATCTGAGATTATTTTTTGGCCCGCGTGAATTAGGGACTGCCCTAGCCCTTGTTTTGGAAATAGATATGGACACTACAAATAGTGAGTTCATTAGAGGCAAGATTGGGGTCAGAGATCTGCATAAGATACCAACTTCCATTGAAATTAGTACAAAATAGTTGTTGATATTCAAGATTACTTTTGAGGGGAAGTGATGGTTGAACTTGGATGGTATACTAGTTTTGGGAAACGAAGTAACATGGATAAATATAATAAGTTACTGGTGATGATGTGGAAAATATGTTAGAGGTGGTAAAAGGAACAAAGATGTAGGGACTAAGAAAGAGATAATTAATGTGGGTAGCATTTCCTTAGCTCAATTTGAGGCTCCGGACATGGATATGAATGTTGTAACTTCTGGCAGCAATGATGTGAGACTTGTTGTGCAAAATATATAAATGGAATACTGTTGGGTTTGAAAATCTTCCTAGCAGTCAGGGATCTAAAGAGCTTGTGGATATAATGGTAGTCAGGGATCTAAAGACTCTTTCAGAAATATAGTTGGGAATATTATTGGGTTTGAAAACCTTCCAAGCAGTCCGAATGAGGTGGAGAGTGAGATTGATGTTGGTCCTAGGAAATGCCATCGTCTGAAGGACAAGGAGGACTTGAGGTTTGAAGATATGGAAAAATAGAGAGCGATTGTCAAGGAGAATTATGGTAAATTGTATATACCAGATCTTTGGGATATGACTAACCCCTCACTTCTGACCATGACTTCTTGCATTGATATTGATTTAGGATGTACTTTAGATATGATATGATAGAATATTAGTATCATGAAAAAAGTTGAGATAGATAGACTTGATATGTCTCTCAACAATGATAGAAATAAAATGGATGACCCCTCTCTTAGTTCATTAGGTCCTATTGAACTTGCTGGCGCTAGTATTAATGAATTATGATCTGATGGGGATCATTCTGATGTTGACTTGGAGGAAGAATATCTTGACAAATTAAAGAAAAAAATTCCTCAAAAAATAATAGGGATGTCTTATCACCTAGTAAGACTAGACTGATAAAATTCATTCCTGTCAAAAAAGAAATTTGGACCTAGTAAAAAATCTCATCATTAAGATTTTCTTCCTAAAAAAAGAAAGGACCCTTCTCGAATGCAAGAGTAGTGGGAGGGGACATTAAGAAAGGGTTTTTATTAGAGAGAGCACTTTTACTTGTCTCTCGATTTCCTTGGTTTACAAGAAAGCATAAAAACTAATTTTACAAAAAATGAATTGCATAATATTTGTGAGGATTTTTTTAGCTGGCACTGGTGCTCTCCGAGAGGGAGATCAGGGGCATCCTAGTGGGTGTCATTCTTGATTCTCTTGATGTTTTAGAAACTGGACATGGAGATTACTTTGTCGGGTTTTTTAGTTTGTGAAAAATCAATTGATTTCACTTGGAATATCATTACTGTGTATGAGGATGCTCGGCCAGAAAGAAAAGCTGGATTCTGTGCTGAATTATCTAGAGTTTATCAGAATCATACCCTGCCATGTGTGGTCGAGGGTGATTTCAATATTATTAGAAATAGTTTTGAGAAGAATAAACCCAATACCCCTCTGATCTTGAAAGGTTTTCTTGATAAATGGAATGATTGGGTTATGGAAAAAATGTGAGGGGGCATGTTGGAGTATAAGTTAATGATTACGTAGGCCCTTACTTTGAAACTTTAAAATGCTTGAGACAGGGTGATTCTCTGTCCCAATTCCTTTTTGATTTAGCAACTAATGCCATTGCTATTATCATGAATATTGCAAGAAGGTGGGAGTTTATTAGAGGTGTACTAGAGGAAGTTAGGGACGGAGGAGTAAACATGCTACAATATGCTATCACACAATTGTTCTCATGCCTGATGATATCTCTAGTGCCCATAATTTAAAATTATTTTTGTGCGCATTTGAACAGATATATGGTTTAAAAACCAGTTCCCTCAAAAGTGGAAATTTCCTTTTGGAAGGCAATGTCCAGAGAGGTAACATATAAAAAGTTTTTTATCTGACAGATGGGAACTTTGCCTATGAATTACTTGGGCGTTCCACTGAATAAAACTAGGATTAGAAACCAAGATTGTAAATCTCATGAAGATAAAATTGAAAAAGACGTGTCTGTTGGCAAGGAAAAATTATTACCATTGTTGGTAGAATGGCTTTAGTACAATCCTCCTTGAGCAACATCCCCTTATACATGATGCCATTTTATCTCGTACCCGTGGGGGTGAGAAAGTGGGCTGCCTTCTTCAAAGCTAAAATTATCTGGAAGGGTGATAAAGATAAAAATAAATACCATTTGATTAGGTGGGATGATGTTTGCAACCAAAAAAACAAGGTGGCCTGAGTATTCTTAATTTGGATCTTATGAACAAATCCCTCCTGGCTAATTGGTGGTGGAAATTAGGTATAGAAGAGGGTCTATGGAAATCTATTTTGCTTAATAAATATGTCAAAAGTGGTTGTCTATTTGGCGTGAAACATAAAGTGGGGGATTCCCAATTTGGGGTTGTGCTCCTTTCTGTGAGAGATATTTTCTTTAGATATGTTAAGATGAAAGTTGGTGATGTTAGACAAAATATTCTGGGAAGTATGGTGGGTGGATGATAAACCATGAAAACAACCATACCCTAGAGTATATGACCTCTGTTTTCCAAAAAAATATATACTTTGGTTGATTTTTTGGCAAAAAGATGGTATCAATTTAGAAGAACCCTATGGGGTAGGGGGTACTTTAGTTCAATGGAATGAAATTACACATAATTGTTCATATACTGCTTTCAAGGAAGAAAAAGATCTGTAGCTTGGACTTTATCTACTGAATAAAAATACCTCGTTAAGTATTTTTTTATAATTAGTTGGTTCTCAATAATATTTGATTTCCTTTCAAAATGTCGTGGAAGGTTAAAATCTCTCATAAAATCAAAGTTTTCTTGTGGCTTGTCATGCGTAATAGTGTGCTCACTAAATACAATCTCACTAAAAGAGGTCGGATAGGTGATAGGAGGTGTGTTTTGTGGTGATGAGGAAACTGTTGATCACCTGTTTATACGTTATACTTTGTTGCTTATTTTTTATGGAGCATGTTACAATGTACTTTCAATCTAAATTCCATTCCTACATATGTGAAAAATATAATTTTCCACATAGATGACCCAATTTGGTAAAGAAAAGAAAATGAAACTTAGTGTGGGCATATATGCCATGTTATGGTCTATTTGGAATTGTAGAAATGATATATGCTTTGAACGTATAAGGGCAATTATTCGTTTTGTGATGATTCCTAAAACATGTTGTCTTATGAACTCTTGGTCAATTCTTCAGAAAAACCATGAAAGTCAAGGGGAGTTGACATGGGGGTAAAGTTGTTAGAGCAAGTGGTAAGTGAAGTCTTCAATGCATCGAAAGGATGGTGCCCAGGAGTTCTCCAAATCACAAGTGGTTGAGGTTGGAAAAGACTAGAGCCCCTGATGGATGTTATCTTCCCAATGCAAGATCTTCTTCATGCATTTGTTTATGTGTGACAACATCTTACTAAATTTCCCATGTAGTGTTTCTCTTCCTTGTCATCTTTTATTTTTAAAAAATGTCCTTAAGTATGTAGTTTGATGATGTAATGGTCTTAAACTAGCGGATGTTGGGAATTTGGCCGTCTCCTGCCCTGGGCTGGTGGATCTAGGTGATCGCTGTTACATCTATGGTTTCTATTAATATAAATAAGGCGGAACCCCCTTTTGCTCAATTTTTGTATGCAAAGTCTATATTAACCTTGTAAAGGAATCAATAAATTCTTACCTCTCAAGAGGTAATACCACATACGAGCCATTGAATTGGGCAAAAAAGTCACTCATATTAACTTGGACCATCTTAAAATTCCACTTTCGTCTATAATCATTTAACTGGAATCGATCCACTCCCTATCGCGTCGCCCACGCGCGACCGAGGGGGAACCCAAGCTAGCAACGCTGCCAGGCCTCCCTTTGCCGCCGCCTGAGGCGCGGCTAGGTGAAGCCCAGTCATCACCGGCGGCGGCGGGGATGTCCTCGACTCCTCGCGCGGAGGCCTTGGCGTGGGCTGAGGCGGTCGAGCTGGGACGCGGCGCTTGGCGGCGGGTGTTGGTCTCCTGGATTAGGGGGTGCTTGCCACGTCGGCCCGCTGGTCATGGGCCGGGCCGAGGACCCACCGAAGATTGATGAAAGGGCCATGCAGGCCTTGGCCCTCGGCGTAATCAAGATGAAGATCTCCTGGAGGCTTGGCGTACACTTCAAGCGTATTTGAAAGATCAACATGGTTATCCCTAGATTGTAACTGACCATGTGTAAACCCTAGATACCCCCGGTGTCTATATAAGTCGTGGGGTTTAGTCTGTAGAGACACGCACACACAGTTTTAGAGCTTAGAACATCTTCATACAATCTTGAGGTAGATCATCTTGTACCTTGTACCCCGTCACAATCAATATATAAGAAGCAGGACGTAGGGTTTTACCTCATCGAGAGGGCCTGAACCTGGGTAAAACATCGTGTCCCTACTTATCCTATTACCATCTAGCTCAGATCACCAAGCTTGGGACCCCCTACCCAAGATCCGCCGGTTTTAGCACCGACATTGGTGGCCCATGCAGGTGCCGTGAGGTGATCACGAGAGCTCGATGGCAGTTCTTCGGATCGATGATGGCATCGGTTGCGGGGGCGTCTTCACCCCCGGCCAGCTTTTTGCCTTCGGCATCATTGTACTGCACGCCGACCCCGCTGGCCGTTTCGGCCAAGTGGAAAATCTTTCCTCAGGCCAAGCCCTCCGGTTTGGCAATCTGGAATATGCCGCGGATTCTCGCGGCGAACTCGTCTTCTCGGGCTGGGTATCAGATCGGCTCGAGGACTCTGCAGATGTCATCGCCCATGAGCCAGATTCGATCCCGGAGCGGGCCCATGATGAGACATGTTCCCCGGACCTAGCTTCGAGCTCAGATCCGAGCACAACCCCGCCGGTTCAGGCATCAAGCTTCTCCGGCGAAAACTCCGAGGCAGCGTCATGCCATGCCTCAACTCAACTGCAGGTCGGCTCCCCCTACCGCCAAGAGATTGGCGAAGCTGATCTCTCAGCTCTGGACGAGATGTTAAACCGAATCCAAACTCTCAGCCTCTCGGACGGTCAGACCTTGGTCTATGACAGGATCGAAGGTGAATCCAAAGGCACGGAAAATTTTGCCCCACCCACCACCCACATAGTTGCTACTATCTAGGATTTAACCGACGTAGTACAGTACTCCTCGGAAAAACATATCAACTCGGACGAAGTTTCCGACGATCCATCGCGTGGCGTATCACCGGAGACCACCAATGACACCAGAAGCCGGACGGATACCTCCACCCACGACGTCTGCATGGTAGACGCTCCAAGGGATGATGAAGAAGATAATGAACCCTCCAAACACCGATGCTGGAGACGCTGATAACCCACAAGTATAGGGGATCAATTGTAGCTTTTTTGATAAATAAGAGTGTCGAACCCAACAAGGAGCTAAAGGTAGAATTAATTTTCCCTTCAAGTTCTATCGACCACCGATACAACTCTACGCGCACTTAACGTTCGCTTTACCTAGAACAAGTATGAAACTATTTTTGTAGGTGATAGGATAGGTTTGCAAGAATAAAACTAGAAGTACTTAGCGAGAATAAAACTACGAGTAATTTGCAAGATAATAAAAGTTAGTTGTTTAGTAGAAAGCTTTTGTAACACAAGAGAATGATTTGTCCCTAGGAAATCGATAACTAGACCGGTAATCATTATTGCAATTTTATATGAGGGAGAGGCATGAGCTAACATACTTTCCGTACTTGGATCATATGCACTTATGATTCAAACTCTAGCAAGCATCCGCAACTACCAAAGATCATTAAGGTAAAACCCAACCATAGCATTAAGTATCAAGTCCCCTTTACTCCCATACGCAACAACCCCCTTACTCGGGTGTAAGCTTCTGTCACTCTAGCCGCCCACTATAAGAGAATTATGAACGTATTGCAAACCCTACAACAGGAATCCCTCACGCTTGCGCGATACGGAGGGCACCATAGGACGGCACCAAAATAAAACATACAACTCAAACCAATCACGATCATCAATCAACCCATAGGACAAAAGGAATCTACTCAAACATCATAGGATGGCCACAAATCATTGGATAATAATATGTAGCATTACGCACCATGTTTAAGTAGAGAATTACAACGGGAAAAGAGAGGTTACACCGCTGCATAGAGGGGGAGAGAGTTGGTGTTGACGGCGGCGAAGTTGTTGGTGTAGATCGCCGTCACGATGGTTCCCCCGGCGGCGCTCCGGCACCACCGGAAGAGAGGGGGAGAGATCCCCCCTCATTCTTCTTCTTCCTTGGCCTCCCCCTAGATGGGAGGAGAGTTCCCCCTCTGGTCCATGGCCTCCATGGTGGTGGAGGGGCAGGAGCCCCTCCGAGATTGGATCTCTCTCTCTGTTCTCTTCTATTTCGCGTTCCTGTTTTCTGGCCTTTCACCATTTCTTAAATTCTCGGAGATCCGTAACTCCGATTGCGCTGAAATTTTAACACGATTTTTTTTCCGGATATTAGCTTCTTTGCGCCCGAAGAATAGCACCAACCGACCTACAAGGGCCTCACAAGGCACCACGACGCGCCTGGCCCCTGGCGCGCCGTGGTGCCTCGTGGGGCCCATGAGCACCGCCTTGCGTTGATTCCACCTCCCAAAAATCACATATATTCCAAAATAATTCTCCGTGAAATTTTATTGCATTTGGACTCGTTTGATATGGATTTTCTGTGAAACAAAAAACAAGCAGAAAACAGGAACTGGCACTAGGCACTGGATCAATATGTTAGTCCCAAAAATAATATAAAATATTGCCAAAAATATGTGAAAGTGGTAGAATATTGCCATGAAACAATAAAAAATTATAGATACGACGAAGACGTATCAGCATCCCCAAGCTTAATTCCTACTCGTCCTCGAGTAGTTAAATGATAAAAAAGATAATTTTTGATGTGGAATGCCACCTAGCATAATCTTGATCATATAGTTTAATCATGGCATGAATATTAAGACATGAGTGATTCAAAGCAATAGTCTATAATTTGATATAAAGACATCAATACTCAAGCATACTAACAAACAACCATGTCTTTCAAAATATCAATGCTAAAGAAAGTTATCCCTAGCCCATTATGCTCAATCATTGATCCATTCATGAAACACACTCAGCATTAATTACACCCAATGCACAAGTATGACAATAGTGCTCTCCAGTTGGTGCTTTATAAGAGAAGATGGAGACTCAATAAAAATAAAAATGCATAAAAGTAAAATAGAATGGCCCTTCGCAGAGGGAAGCATAGATTTGCAGAAGTGCCAGAGCTCAAAGCTTAAATCAGAGGGATAAAATTATTTTCAGAGGCATGCTTTTCCTGTCAACGAAAACGACCGAGAATTCCCAATATTTTCCATGCTAGACACATCATAGGCGGTTCCCAAACAGAAAATAAAGTTCATTTCCTTTCCATCATTCTTTCACAATCCATGGCTAGCCATATCCACGGGTGCCCTCCATACCAACACTTTCCAAGGAATTTTGTTGTTATTAATTTTTGATTCATTGTGGGACTGGGCATCCCTATTACCAGCCACTCTCTCGTGCAATGACAAGTGAATAAACACTCATCGTGAGAATAACACACCTAGCATGGAAAATATTGGCCACCCCCTACCGCTTCATGAGCGGTACGGGCACACAAAACAGAAAATTATTTTGAAAATTAGAGTTGGCACATGCAAATTTACTTGGAACGGCATGGAAATACCGCATATAGGTAGGTATGGTGGACTCATTTGGCACGACTTGGGTTTAAGGAGTTTGGATGCACAAGCAGTATTCCCGCTTAGTACAAATGAAGGCTAGCAAATAGATTGAGAAGCAACCAACCAGAAAACGAAAACGGTCATAAGCATGCATTGAGAATAACTAACACTGAATAATGCACCATAAGTAGGATATAACTTCGTTGCATAACTATTGACTTTACGTGCATGCATAGGGAATCACAAACCTTAACACCAATATTCTTACTAAATCACAATTACTCACTAGCATAACTCACATATTATCATCTCCATATCACAAAACTATTGCAAGGAATCAAACATATCATATTCAGTGATCTACAAGGTTTATGTAGGATTTTCTGACTAACCATGTGAATGACCAATTCCTGTTGACTCTCTAAATAAATATAAGTGAAGCATGAGAGTTTAATTCTTTCTACAAAAGACCACACTCTAATAAATATAAGTGAAGCAAAAGAGCATTCTACAAATGACGGTTTTCTATATGAAGAGAAACAGGCATCCAAACTTCAAATGATATAAGTGAAGCACACGAAGCATTCTATAAAGCCATACTCAAAAGATATAAGTGAAGTGCAAAGAGCATTCTATAAATCAACCAAGGACTATCTCATACCAGCATGGTGCATTTATTAAAAGAAAAATAAAAGGCACACGACGCTCCAAGAATTTACGCATATCATGTGAACAAAACAAAAACAGAAACATACCGATACTTGTTGAATAATGATGGGATGCCTTCCGGGACATCCCCAAGCTTAGACGCTTGAGTCTCCTTGAATATTTACTTGGGGTGCCATGGGCATCCCCAAGCTTGAGCTCTTGCCTCTCCTCATTCTTCTCATATCAATACCTGCTCGATCTTTGAACACTTCATCCACACAAAACTTAACAAAACCTTCGTGAGATCTGTTAGTATAATAAAGCAAATCACTACTTTAAGTACTGTTGCAAACCCATTCATATTTTATTTTTGCATTATACCTATTGTATTCTAACTTCTCCATGGCTTATACCTTCCGATACAATCTATAGTTTCATCAAAACAAGCAAAACAATGCATCAAAAACAGAATCTGTCAAAAACAGAACAGTCTGTAGTAATCTGAACATTGACCATACTTATGTAACTCAAAACATTCTGAAAAATTAGGAAAAAATAAAAAATTTAAATATCAGTACTGTGTAAAAATTTCAGAATTTTTGCACGTTCCAGTATAAAATGTAAATTCACGCACTACAGCAAAAGTTTATGTTTTTGCACCGCACACACCAAACAAGCAATTTAAACATCCTAACAGTAAATCTTGGCACATTATTTTTATAATACAATGGATTTATACAAGGGGATAATTATTTTTGTTGAAAAGTTTCTGTAATTCAAGATTTGCAAAATTTCCATGGGCATGAACAAAGTTCAAGGAGCTCCCCCACTTCAACGGTGCTCGTCTTTCTTACTTTCACTTTTCTTTTTGAAAAAGTTTTAGGTTCCCATCTATATTTTTTTGTTTTTAAACTTTTTAAAAGCACACAACAGAAAGAAATGACTCTCTAAAACTTCCGGGTTGTCTCCCTGGCAGCGCTTTCTTTAAAGCCATTAAGCTAGGCATAAAGTGCTCAAGCAATTGATCCACCCGGATCCCAAGGTATATCAAAGCCAAATTTAATCAACAATGATTTATAATTTAATTGTGAGCACAAAGCAATATATATCATGCAATGACGAAGTCTAACTCTCTTCCCATGCATCGGCATGTCATAAAAGAACAATTCATGCACATCAAGTAAATGCCAATGCATAGTATAAGCAGTTTCTTGCAATTTTATCGTATTGAAGACATAGAGAGGTGGAGATGTAGTTCCTCTCTCATAATAATTGCAAGTAGGGGCAGCAAGCACATGCATATCATATTCATCAAAATTATCATGTGCAATAGTAAAATGCAACCCATCAATATAATCCTTAATAAGCACAAACTTCTCCGATATAATGTAGTTGGGAGAATTCAAAAAGATAATAGGACTATCATGTGTGGGTGCAATAGCAACAATTTCATGTTTAACATAAGGGACTATAGCAAATTCATTTCCATAAGCATAATTCATATTGGCATCATGGCCACAATCATAGCAAGCATCAATTTCATCAAAATAGGATATTTCAAATGAATCAAAGGGATCATAGCATTCATCCTTCGGTAAGCATGAAGGGAAATTAAATAATGTATGAGATAAAGAGTTACTCTCGTCAGAAGGTGGGCACGGGTGATCAATCCGCTCTTCCTCCTTTTGTTCTTCGCTCTCCTCCTCAATTTTTTCATCTAATGAGCTCACAGTGTCATCAATTTCTTCTTCCATAGATTCCTGCAAAATATTAGTCTCTTCTTGGACAGCAGATACTTTCTCAATAAATTTATCAATATAGGCATTGTATTCATAATTCTCATAGCAATATTTAAGTATAGCAAAATTTTCAGATCGGTAAACAGCATCATCATAATTTTCATACTTTTCAAACAAAGATTCAATTTCATAAGCACCCTTAAAAGCAACAAATTATTCTATTTGTTCTACATCATAGTAATCATATATACCATTAGCATAAGAAGCCAAGGTTTCATTATCATTAAATTCACATGAAAAGGGAAGGTGTGGAGCCTTCATCCTAGAGCAGTGATACGTCTTCAACGTATCTATAATTTATGAAGTATTCATGACATGTTTATTATAGTTTCGTATGATTTTGGTGCACTTTTATATGGCTTTTATATGATTTTCATG
Organism: Elymus sibiricus; assembly: GCA_039707655.1. Taxonomy (NCBI): domain Eukaryota; kingdom Viridiplantae; phylum Streptophyta; class Magnoliopsida; order Poales; family Poaceae; genus Elymus; species Elymus sibiricus. The sequence continues at coordinate 434,855,904 of CM077666.1, forward strand.
GACTAACATATTGACCTAGTGCCCAGTGCCAGTTGCTGTTTTCTGCTTGTTTTTGGTTTTCCAAAAAATCTATATCAAATGAAGTCCAAATGCAGCGAAACTTTTTGACGATTTTTTCTGGAACATAAGAGACGCTAGAAGCTTCAAGAGGTGGCCAGAAGACCCACAGGGGCCCCACGAGCCACCAGGGCGCGCCACCCCCCCTAGGCGCGCCCTGGTGCCTCGTGGGCCCCCTGTGGCCCTTCTTCGCGTGATTCCTACGCCAAAAAATCATATATATTCAGAAAGCCCCGAAAGTTAACCTAGATGAGTTTTTACGCCGCCGCAAGCCTATGTACCAAGGAGATCCTATCTGGAGCCCTTTTCCGGCACCCTGCCGGAGGGGGGAATCATCACCGGAGGCCATCTTCATCATCCCGGGCTATGTGTTTGATCTCTCTCTCTCTCTCTCTCTCTCGTGTTATTGATATGGCATGATCTTGATGTATCGCGAGCTTTGTTAATATAGTTGGATCATATGGTGTTTCTTCCCTCTCTATCTTTGTTGTGATGAATCGAATCTCTTCCCTTTGAGGTTTCGTTATTATCGGATTAAATATTCAGATTTGAGAACACTTGATGTATGTCTTGCATATGAATACCCGTGGTGACAATGGGGTATTATATTGATTCACTTGATGTATGTTTTGGCACTCAACTCGCGGATTCCCGAGGTGACATTGGGGTAATCTATGCATAGGGGTTGATGCACGTTTTCATTATCTTTTCTCCGATAGAAACTTTGGGGTGCTCCTTGAAGTTCTTTGTGTGGATTGAATATTATGATTATGAAGTTGTTTGATGCATATCGAATAATCAACTCACGGATACTTGTGGTGACATTGGAGTATCTAGGTGACATTAGAGTTGGTTGATGTGTATCATATGGTGTTATTTTAGTACGAACTCTAGGGCTGTTCGTGACACTTACAGGAATAGCTCAATAGATCGATCGGAAAGGATAACTTTGAGGTGGTTTCGTACCCTACAAACAATTTCTATCTTATGTTCTCTGCTAATAGGAACTTTGGAGTGATTCTTTATCGCACGTTGAGGGATTGTTATATGATCCAATTATATTAGCATTGTTGAGAGATTGCACTAGCGAAAGTATGAACCCTAGGCCTTGTTTCTAAGCATTGCAATACCGTTTATGTTCACTTTTGTTACTTGCTACCTTGCTGTTTTTTATTGTTCGCACTACAAAAACCTATATCTACTATCCATACTACACTTGTATCACCATCTCTTCGCCGAACTAGCGCACCTATACAATTTACCATTGTATTGGGTGTGTTGGGGACACAAGAGACTCTTTGTTATTTGGTTGCAGGGTTGTTTGAGAGAGACCATCATCATCCTACACCTCCCACGGATTGATAAACCTTAGGTCATCCACTTGAGGGAAAATTGCTACTGTCCTACAAAACTCTGCGCTTGGAGGCCCAACACGAGTCTACAAGAATAAGTTGTGTAGTAGACATCAAGCTCTTTTCTGGCGCCGTTGTCGGGGAGGTGAGTACTTGAAGGTATATCTTTAGATCTTGCAATTGAATCTTTAGTTTCTTGTTTATCACTAGTTTGGCTTATAAAAGAAAACTACAAAAAATGGAATTGAGGTTGCCTCATATTATTCATCTTTATAATGTCTTTCTTGAAAATAAGGATTCCAAAAATTGTGCTCAATTGATAGAAAAAGAATTCAATAAAATGTTTGGCATAAAATATTTGAATGATGAGCATGATTGCAATGTTGCTAGTATGAATTCTTTGAATATCCGTGATGCTAATGATATGCAAAACTACAAGCTTGGGGATGCTATGTTTTATGAAGATGATATTTTTACTCCCCCAAGTTTTGATGAGAAAATTTATTATGATGATTGCATGTCTCCTATTTATGATGATTATATTGATGAAAGTGGATTTGGAGAGGCCATGACTTTATTTAATGATGATTCCACTATTTTGGAAGAAGTTTCAATTGATTATGACAACAAAGTTGCTATCTATGATGATTATTGTGATGACATGTATGCTATAAAGAATAATAATAACCATGAAACTTGTCATCATGATTTTAATTTTCAATTGGATTATGCCAATCAAGTATCTCATGATAGTTATTTTGTTGAATTTGCTCCCACTATTATTTATGAGAACAAACTTGCTTATGTGGAGAGTAATAAAAATTATATGTTTATGTATCATGACAAGAATGCTTTGTGTGATGGATATATTGTTGAATTTCTTCATGATGCTACTGAAAATTATTATGAGAGAGGATCACATGCTTGTAGGTGTTGCAATAATATCAAGTTTCCTCTCTATGTGTTGAAAGTTTTGACGTTATGCTTGATTTGCCTTCCTATGCTAGTTGATTCTTGCTCCCATAAACTGTTTGCTGACAAAATCCCTATGCATAGGAAGTGGGTTAGGCTTAAATGTGCTAGTCATATGCTTCATGATGCTCCCGTTATGTTTAAATTCTTTACTTTTATGTGAGCATCAATGAAATCATCATGCCTAGCTAAAAGGCATTAAAGAAAAGCGCTTGTTGGGAGACAACCCAATACTTATACCTTCTGTTTTTGTGTGTTCACATGATTAAGATACTGTAGTAATCATTTTTTATATGTTTTCTTTCAATAATGTGCCAAGTAAAGCCTTTGGGATAGTGTGGATACTTGTTGATTTGATTCTGTGCAAAAACAGAAACTTTTGCATCCAGTGCTGGAATTTCTATTATGTACTGGAGTGTGAAGAAATTCTGAAATATTTACACAGTATTGGGTTACAAATTTTTTACGTTTTCCTAATTTTTCAGAATTTTTGGAGTTACAGAAGTATGGTTTTTAAATCGCTTGCTACATGCTGTTCTGTTTTTGACAGATTCTGTTTTCGATGCATAGTTTGCTTGTTTTAGTGTTTCCATATCTTATATTATGATATATAAATTGTGGAAATTATAGAATACAGTAGGCATTATGTGAGAACAATTATTAATCTTTTCTTGACAGTACCTAAGTGGATGATTTATTTTTATCATGCTAACCTATCTCACGAAGTTCCGTTAAGTTTTGTGTGATTGAAGTTTTCAAGTTTTGGGTGAGATATCGATATGAGGAGAATAAGGAGCGGCAAGACCCTAAGCTTGGGGATGCCCAAGGCACCCCAAGGTAATATTCAAGGAATACTCAAGCGTCTAAGCTTGGGGATGCCCCGGAAGGCATCCCCTCTTTCGTCTTCAACACTATCGGTAACCTCACTCGGAGCTATATTTTTATTCGTCACATGATATGTGTTTTGCTTGGAGCATCATTTTCTTTTGTTAATATTTGCTTGGTGTTATAAATAATCATGTTTTGTATCTTTTAGTTCAATAAAATGCCAATTATAGCCTTTACCATGCTCAGTTTGCAAATTCATGTGTTGCTGTTTGAAAACAGAATGTTTTCTGTTATGTCCAGAATATTCCTGAATAGTCAGAACATGATAAAAATCTGAAATTTTTACACAGTAAGCATGCACGAGTTCTCTGTCATGTGGTAATTTTTCAGAATTTTTGTAGTTAGGGAAGTATGGATTCTTATTCCCCTTTTACAGACTGTTCTGTTTTGGCAGATTGCTGTTATAGTTGCATTGTTTGCATATGTTTGCCTGTTTAATGTTTCTATTTGAGGATAGGAGTATTAAATATGCAGAGGCATTTAGTATGCAATGTTTAATTATAATTTTAGTGATTTGTTACAGTAGAGAATGTCAAGGTTTTGAGTTGATTTATACTAACTTCTCTCACGAGTTCTTGTTGAGTTTTGTGTGGATGAAGTAATTAAGATTTAGGGAAACCGTGATATGAGAGGAATTAAGGAGACACAAGAGATCAAGCTTGGGGATGACCAAGGCATCCCAAATTAATATTTCAAGAAGTCTCAAGCATCTAAGCTTGGGGATGCCCCGGTAGGCATCCCACCTTTCTTCATCAAGAATTATCGGTCAGTTTTGGTTGAGCCTAAGTTTTTGTTTCTTCACATGATATGTGCTATTCTTGGAATGTCTTTTTTTTTCTTGTTGTTTGAATAAAATAATAAGATCTGAAATTTTTAAATAAGAGAGAGTCCTCACATAGCTACCTATTTACTTAACTACTCATTTGATCTTCACTTATATCTTTTTGGAGTAGTTTGTCATTTACTCTTGTGCTTCACTTATATCCTATGAGTAAATTGTGAAAGAATTGAATATCATAAAGTTGAAATTATATGTGCTTCATATGCTTGTATCATGTCTAGTAGTAGTTTCACATTTGGGTTAGAAAGTGAAATCTATTGAAGCTTGACAATCACAATATTGGTCATACAAGCAATTCACGAATGATTAGTATAAGGAAGAGGACTTTCACATATAATATATTATATTGGACATATTTTATGATTGTAAATACCCATTAATTATTTTCAAACTTGAGCAAATTAGTTGAAGTTGGACAAGGAAGACAACGTAATGAGTTATGTTTGGGTATATTTGCATAGAAGTTATATTGTTATGGATCCTCCAACATGTGGTGCTTGCTTAGGATCTTTTGCTAGGCAGAAATTCATACTAAGTAGAGATACTACTTGTGCATCCAAAAACCCTTAAACCCAGTTTCTTGCCATGAGAGTCCACTATATCTACCTATGAATTGAATAAGATTCTTCAAGTAAGTTGTCATCGGTGCAAAAAGCAATAAAAATTGCACCTAAAATATGTATAATCTTTTATTGCAAGGGAAATAAGCGTTGTACGAACTTGTGATGGTAAAGAAATAAAAGTGACAGACTGCATAATAAAGGTTGCTATCACAAGGGGCAATATAACGTGACGTTCCTTTGCATTAAGGGCTTGTGCATCCAACAACAAAAAGTGCATGACAACCTCTGCTTCCCTCTGCGAAGGGCCTATCTTTTACTTTTATGCATTTACTTTTATGTATTTACTTTTATGCAAGAGTCAATAGTATTACTTCTCATTTCAGCCTCAATTATTCTCTAGTTGGTAAGCATCATGTGGTGGGGAAAGATCCAGGCACATATGGCCAGTCAAATATATTTGATCATGAATTATTATTGTTGACAATTATCTCTATGATAAATAAGTTGGGAGGCGAAGCACTAAGCCCCTATCTTTCTCTGTGTTCGATGGATGCCATTTGTTCTAAAAATATGCTTTGAGTACTAGCAATCATAGAATACTATATGATAATTGAGTATGTGGAGCTCTTACTTAGACTTTGTTGAAATTAAGTTGAATTGCAATTGTTTGGTGACCAAGAACATTGGTTGTTAAGTTTCAAGAGATTGCATTGTTTGAACCATAACATGTGAATTGATTGCTACTTTATCATGATGAGTTTTATGAGAAAAAGTTGATGTTATGATGCTAGAAAAAGTGATTGAAATTATCATTGATCAAACTTATGCACTATGCTAGCATTCACACTTCATAAATTATTATTTTTATCATTTACCTACTCGAGGACGAGCAGGAATTAAGTTTGGGGATGCTGATACATCTCCAACGTATCTATAATTTATGAAGTATTCATGCCATGTTTATTATAGTTTTGTATGATTTTGGTGCACTTTTATATGGCTTTTATATGATTTTCATGGACTAACATATTGACCTAGTGCCTAGTGCCAGTTGCTGTTTTCTGCTTGTTTTTGGTTTTCCAGAAAATCTATATCAAATGAAGTCCAAATGCAGCGAAACTTTTTGATGATTTTTTCTGGAACATAAGAGGCGCTAGAAGCTTCAGGAGGTGGCCAGAAGACCCACAGGGGCCCCACGAGCCACCAGGGCACGCCACCCCCCCAGGCGCGCCTTGGTGCCTCGTGGGCCCCCTGTGGCCCTTCTTCGCGTGATTCCAACGCCAAAAAATCATATATATATTCAGAAACCCCCGAAAGTTAACCTAGATGAGTTTTTTCGCCGCCGCAAGCCTTTGTACCAAGGAGATCCCATCTGGAGCCCTTTTCCGGCACCCTGTCAGAGGGGGGAATCATCACCGGAGGCCATCTTCATCATCCCGGCGGTCTCCATGATGAGGAGGGAGTAGTTCACCCTCGGGGCTGAGGGTATGTACTAGTAGCTATGTGTTTGATCTCTCTCTCTCTCTCTCTCTCTCTCGTGTTCTTGATATGGCACGATCTTGATGTATCGCGAGCTTTGTTAATATAGTTGGATCATATGGTGTTTCTTCCCTCTCTATCTTTGTTGTGATGAATCGAATCTTTTCCCTTTGAGGTTTCGTTATTGTCGGATTGAATATTCAGATTTGAGAACACTTGATGTATGTCTTGCATATGAATACCCGTGGTCACAATGGGGTATTATATTGATTCACTTGATGTATGTTTTGGCACTCAACTCGTGGATTCCCGAGGTGACACTGGGGTAATCTATGCATAGCGATTGATGCACGTTTTCATTATCTTTTCTCCGATAGAAACTTTGGGGTGCTCCTTGAAGTTCTTTGTGTGGATTGAATATTATGATTATGAAGTTGTTTGATGCATATCGTATAATCAACTCACGGATACTTGTGGTGACATTGGAGTATCTAGGTGACATTAGAGTTGGTTGATGTGTATCATATGGTGTTATTTTAGTACGAACTCTAGGGCTGTTCGTGACACTTATAGTAATAGCTCAATAGATCGATCGAAAAGGATAACTTTGAGGTGGTTTCGTACCCTACAAACAATTTCTATCTTTTGTTCTCCGCTAATAGGAACTTTGGAGTGATTCTTTATCGCACGTTGAGGGATTGTTATATGATCCAATTATATTAGCATTGTTGAGAGATTGTACTAGCGAAAGTATGAACCCTAGGCCTTGTTTCTAAGCATTGCAATACCGTTTATGCTCACTTTTGTTACTTGCTACGTTGCTGTTTTTTATTGTTCGCACTACAAAAACCTATATCTACTATCCATACTACACTTGTATCACCATCTTTTCGCCGAACTAGTGCACCTATACAATTTACCATTGTATTGGGTGTGCTGGGGACACAAGAGACTCTTTGTTATTTGGTTGCAGGGTTGTTTGAGAGAGACCATCATCATCCTACACCTCCCACGGATTGATAAACCTTAGGTCATCCACTTGAGGAAAAATTGCTACTGTCCTACAAAACTCTGCGCTTGGAGGCCCAACACGAGTCTACAAGAATAAGTTGTGTAGTAGACATCAAGCAACAAGTATAATCATATCTTATGCATAAATTCCGAGCATACCAATGCAAATAATAAATTTGATCCCATAAGAGTTTCCCTTTTTGAGACAAGCGATAATCCTTAAAGTATTCCCGTTGATCCAAAGTAACTCCCATTATCAAGTTGAATGGAGTTTTATCAGGGTTATCAAAGTAGTATTTAATGTTTTCCACATAAGGAGCATCGAGGGTTTTAGGAGGTTCCCCATCTCCATGAGTAGCAAGTACAACTAATTTTTTTGGTGTTTCGTGTTCCATATCCATAATTAAAGATATAAAACAACTTAGAACAGAAAATAAAATCTACTTAGTGATAAAGCAAACAAGCACACACGAGAATATCAACCCCACGCTATTGCTCCCCGGCAACGGCGCCAGAAAAAGGTCTTGATAACCCATAAGTATAGGGGATCAATTGTAGCTTTTTCGATAAATAAGAGTGTCAAGCCCAACGAGGAGCTAAAGGTAGAATTAATATTCCCTTCAAGTTCTATCGACCACCGATACAACTCTAAGCGCACTTAACGTTCGCTTTACCTAGAACAAGTATGAAACTGTTTTTGTAGGTGATAGGATATGTTTGCAAGAATAAAACTAGAAGTACTTTGCGAGAATAAAACTACGAGTAATTTGCAAGATAATAAAAGTTAGTTGTTTAGTAGAAAGCTTTTGTAACACAAGAGAATGATTTGTCCCTAGGAAATCGATAACTAGACCGGTAATCATTATTGCAATTTTATATGAGGGAGAGGCATGAGATAACATACTTTTCGTACTTGGATCATATGCACTTATGATTCGAACTCTAGCAAGCATCCGCAACTACCAAAGATCATTAAGGTAAAACCCAACCATAGCATTAAGTATCAAGTCCCCTTTACTCCCATACGCAACAACCCCCTTACTCGGGTGTAAGCTTCTGTCACTCTAGCCGCCCACTATAAGAGAATTATGAACGTATTGCAAACCCTACAGCGGGAATCCCTCACGCTGGCGCGACACGGAGGGCACCATAGGACAGCACCAAAATAAAACATACAACTCAAACCAATCACGATCATCAATCAACCCATAGGACAAAAGGAATCTACTCAAACATCATAGGATGGCCACAAATCATTGGATAATAATATGTAGCATTAAGCACCATGTTTAAGTAGAGAATTACAACGGGAAAAGAGAGGTTACACCGCTGCATAGAGGGGGAGAGAGTTGGTGTTGACGGCGGCGAAGTTGTTGGTGTAGATCGCCGTCACGATGGTTCCCCCGGCGGCGCTCCGGCGCCACCGGAAGAGAGGGGGAGAGAGCCCCCCTCCTTCTTCTTTTTCTACCTTGGCCTCCCCCCTAGATGGGAGGAGAGTTCCCCCTCTGGTCCATGGCCTCCATGGCGGCGGAGGGGCAGGAGCCCCTCCGAGATTGGATCTCTCTCTCTGTTCTCTTCTGTTTCGCGTTCCTGTTTTCTGGCCTTTCACCGTTTCTTAAATTCCCGGAGATCCGTAACTCCGATTGCGCTGAAATTTTAACACGATTTTTTTCTTCGGATATTAGCTTCCTTGCGCCCGAAGAATAGTACCAACCGACCTACAAGGGCCTCACGAGGCACCACGGTGCGCCTGGCCCCCCTGGCGTGCCCTGGTGCCTCGTGGGGGCCACGAGCACCGCCTTGCGTTGATTCCACCTCCCAAAAATCACATATATTCCAAAATAATTCTCCGTGAAATTTTATTGCATTTGGAATTCGTTTGATATGGATTTTCTGTGAAACAAAAAACAAGCAGAAAACAGGAACTGGCACTGGGCACTGGATCAATATGTTAGTCCCAAAAATAATATAAAATGTTGCCAAAAATATGTGAAAGTGGTAGAATATTGGCATGAAACAATCAAAAATTATAGATAAGACGGAGACGTATCAGACGCCGTGATAAGGGCGCAGGAAAGGATGGCAATGGCTATGAAGCTACAAACAAAGGGGACGCCACTGACGACGGCTGTCCTACGAACAACACCGAGGATCAGACCGCAGGGGGTACAGCCAACGGCAGTCCACATTGTTTTGGAACCATAGGTAAACTCCGCGTGCCTCTGGGATCTGGTGGGGATTGTTGGAATTATTGGGCTTTTAGCCCATTTGTTATATCCAATAATTCCTAGAAAAATCACATAGGCCCATGTGACATGTTCATGCATGACAAGAAAGGAGCTGAAATATTCCGCGCTAGTGGAATACAAAATCGAATGGTTGTGAATGTCCCATTCATCTTCCATTGATGTCATTATGTTTCGGTTTCATTGCATTTCGTGTGTTGTCTTCTTTCTTACATGACAAAAAGAAGCCAGAAAGCTTTTATACTAGTGGAAAATGAAATCAAATGTATTCATCTTCTCATTAATGACATTATTGTTTCAGGTTCTTCTTCCCATTAGTATTTCAATTTCGCTTCCACTTACTGGAGTAGAGAGGCCGCTCCTCTTTTGAAGCCACTTAGTCTCTCTCAAAGTGAGTGCCTTCTGGTTATAAGCTTTGCGCCGCCTACCGCTTTCCCATCTCGCTTCTCGGCGTGCACCAGGAAGTGAGACAGAAGGCTTCCAAAATTCCGCCTCTTGTGATCCGGTACGGGAGAGGGGCGATCAAAGTTTTGGGGAGCGCTCTTGCGCGACTGCTGGTTCCTTGTTCATCATGGCTGCGAACAACGACATCCCTGACAACAAGTTCCCCAATGCCGACTACTTCCCCGACGTCGACCACCTCCTCGGTGGTGCTTCTCAAGTACCCAGTCTCGAGCTCCGGGGTGAAAACCTAGGTCTAAACCGAGTTGGTTATACTTGGCAATGGCGATGCTTTGCATCGTTACCTTGTTGAAGACATTGTTTGGATATTCTCGGATTTGTTCTTCAGGGTGAAAACTTAGATTCTGGCCTTTGGTGGTTGGATCCAGTGACGGCGGTGCTCGAGTGTCATTCCCTTCATAGGCGTTACTGTTGAAGAATCTCGTTCTCCTTCTGGTGTCAAAGAGATGATTTGTATGGATATGGTCGTTACTTCAGTTTGTGGGTCGCTTCATGGTTTTTGTATAGCTTTGGTTTTGTACGACTTTACTTTTTGCCAGCGTTTTTTGTGTGTGTTGATATTGGCAGTGTGCATCATAGCTATGCAGAGACCAGGTGTGTGCACATTGCGTTTGTATCCACTTGATGCTTCATTTTAAGTCAATAAAATCCACCCTTTATCGATGTTGATGTTGGCATTTGCCCGGCGTGGTGGTGCTGATGAAGGTGGTGCACGGCGGAGAGCACGGGGAGAGGCGGTGCGCGGTCGCGAGGTGGAGCAGGGCGGCGGTCTTCTTCGAGCACTGAGGTGGGAGAAGGAGGTCGCGGCATGGGGCCTTGGCGGATGCGGATCTCGGCCAGGTGTGGTGGTGCCGGGAGCGGCGGCCGGGATTCCCTGCGGTGGCCGGGGTTGACGCCAGCATGGCTTGAGGAAGGCGGCCCCTTTTGCGGAGTTGGTGGTGGCGCGGCCGGGATCTGAGTTGGATCTATGCCGGAGGTCGAAGCAGGGGCTCGCACAGGGGAGCACAATGGTGGGCGTGCGCGTTTGCGTGGGCGACTCGGCGCGCCGGATTCTCCCTGTGTGGCCCCGGGTTGTAGCAGCTGCATGGGTGGCTGCCTGGTGGTGGTGTGCCAGCTCACGGCCATGCTTGCGGCGGATCTTGGCGGCGCTGTAGATGAGGATAGATGGGAGCTGGCGAGGTGTTTCCGCGACCGTGCAGGTGCTGGTTGGTGGTCGGTGTGCTCTCGGCCGTGCGAGGGGTCGATGTCCCGCGGAGGTCTGGACACGATGGCGAGGTGTTGCGACAGCGGCGGTGTGACTCCGACAGTTTGGCCTAATCTGTTGATGGGGGTGGGAGGTGTGGGACGGTTCGGATGAAAATCCTGCTCGTCTTCACTCGAAGCTGGCGACGACGGCGCCCGTGGGTGTCGTTTTCCTCCTTGGAGGCATCGCCGAGGTGTGTCGGCATCTCCCCCCCCCTTGATCGGATTGTGGTCTCCGGGCGAAAGCCTTGTCCGTTGTAGGACCGGCGATGGCGGCGGTGTGGCGTCGTTACTCTGTAGAGAGCATCGCAGGTGGAGACCTGGACTAGAGGTTCTGTCGGTGGTTCTCCGATGCTTGCAGCTGCCCGAGTTGATCTTCGTGGGCGCTATATATGCAGCCACCGGTGAATCCAAGATGATGACTTTCCCGCTATCCACTCGTCGTCTCCTCTTAGGCATCCAAGCATGGGTAGTGCGTTGGCAAGGGAAATTCGGTTGGAGTTGTTGCTCTTCGAGGCGATGGCTTTTGTTGTGACGCGGCTAGAGGATTGGCTTAGGGCAGTCCTTTTTCTGTTGTGTTTGTAATTGTCGTGGTGGGGTGTGGAGTTCCAACTACACTTGCTGTTTGCAATAAATCGTAGTCTGTTGTAATGATTTTTGGCTTCTATAAAAATATGGGACGCCTAGGCGTGCTCTATCCGCACTCATACCGTGAAAACTACGACCGGTCAACTGCCCCGCGCATGATTGAGGTGTCGTATGAGACCCAGAGAATAATCGATCTAGGTAGAATTCAATCCTGCTGCGATTCATTTGGCAGGAAGGAACCAACTTGCTATTTGGCTACTGATCGTGGTGACGTGACGATGATGAGTTGCTGTCAGCCATTGAAGCCGATGCAGCATGGACCAGACGCAGACGGGTGCTAGCTGCTGAAGCCGCTGTGTCTGTGTGTACTCTTGGAGGCGCAGTTCCAGGAAATTAGGCCAAGTTCGTTCTAGCCGTCACTATCCCCGGCGTCCTGGACCTGAGACGCGACTCCGCACCCAACTCCGGTGCCGGCGTCCTTCCTCCTAGACAGGCACGCACCACCATGTACTCCGTTGGATGGTGCTGGCACCGTTGAGTTTGACCAAACCTTCTTCCTCTACTTATTAATTGCTTGCCTGGGTCCAGACCAGACGCACGAAAAATCGAGCTAGCTAGCTTTTTTTTTTCATGGTAATACGTGTCTCATTTATAGAATAAAGATCAAGTTACAAGGCACGTAAGCACCGACCTTACATGACTGAAAAGATAGGAAAATCCTATGCAAAATACCAGCGTCTGTCCCTTTTCTTTGACACCACCGAAGCGGCCACCAAAGGGGAAGAATACAGATCACCTCTTTACCCAAGCTCGACGCGGCTCCATCGCTGATCTGCAGCTTTACGGACCTCCAAAATAGTTTGCCAGAAGCAAAACCATTACCGTTGAAAGAATCAGACCGGGGCAACATGTCCCCGGACACGCCATCGAACTTCAGAACTGACACCCCCGCGTGACGATGACGTCGGAGGAGGAAACCAGAACTGTCAGCCTCCAACCACAAACCCAGCACAAGATGCTCCATCTTCCAGCTGTCACTTGCGTAGACAACCGTCTGCGCGTACTCCTGAACGACCAAACCTTCCTGCTCCACCATGACGTCGGAGACAACGCCACAGCAACGGGGACAGAGCAGAAGGAGAGACACACCTGATGGAGTCACCGCCGCCGCCTCGCCAACACCATCCATGAACCCTAACGCCGCCGATCTGAAGGATCGACAGACACACGATGCCATCAACTCCGAGACGCCGCCATGAAGGACACCGCCGGTGTGGGAGTGGGGCTGAGACAGATTTATTCGTCCGGGCGCCGCTCCCACCACCCCAACGACGCACCACGACCTACAAATCCAAACCCTAACTACAGAGCGGAGGAACGGGGTCCCCCCTCCCTCCTGCCGCCGGAGCAGCCGGAGGGAGAGGGGGCCAGCGCCCCGGCCAGTGGAGATCGCCTCCCTAGTCGCCTGGCTCGTGGCGGCGGCTAGGGTAGGAAGACTCGCGTCGGGATGGTTGAAAAGGTGTCTGACGCGACAGAGCTGGTCCGCTATCGAGCTAGCTAGCTAGAGGTTAAACAAACACACGAGCAGCTGGCCCGGTTTACAAAAATGTTAGGCGAGCACGCAAACACGATGCGATCTGCTTGCAAGTGCATGCACAGCACAGCGGATCACGGTCTGCGTCTGGGCAAGAAAGATTCCCGGAAACCAGACGGTAGAGGTAGAGGTAGAGGTAGAGGTGGACTATTCAAATATCTAGCTCGGAAAGGTTAGGTCCAATCTCAATCTCACACGCCCAAGTGTTGACCCGGCCTCCTCTCTCAGTCGGGATCCGCCAATCAGCGCCTGATCAATTGCTTGTCCGAATCGTAATCACCCGCATAAACAAATGTCTACTGTTTGCTAGTAGCACTGACGTCTGATCCGCCGGAGCCGGTGCGTTGCAGATAGTACTCCCTCCGGTGCCTTTTGTCTGCACATAAGTTTTGTCCCAAGTCAAAGTATGTCTACTTTAACCAAACATATGGAAAAAAGTATTAACATTCACAATGCCAAATCAATATTGTTAGATTCATTATGAAATGTAGTTTCATAGTATATGTATTTGGTATTGTACATGTTGATACTTTTTAATATAAATTCGGTCAAACTTTGCAAAATTTGACTTGACATAAATCTAATATGCGGAGTAAAAAGGACCGGAGGGAGTACTACAGTAGGAGCGCTGCTACTTTTTATTACGATTCATAAGTATTTGTGCAGTAGTAGCACTGTCCTTTCCTTGTGGGAAGATTTGGCCGACGTTGCAGCACGCATCACACCGGCTGCGGTTGGGCTGGTGAGGACAACGGAGCCGGCGGCGTACCACTCCATTCCAAACGCATGAGCAACATGGAGAGAGAGAGAGAGAGACTTGGGGCGGGGGTGGAGCTTTGACCCGCACGAATTTTGTGGCTTTCACGCGGCTAAGCTATCCAGCCAGGGAACAAACGAACGTACGATGAGAACTACTCGTAGCTACAGCTTTGCTTTAGCGGGACTGCTGGCTGCTGCCCCTTTGCGATTTTTACAACCAATCCTACTACGTGCCGCCGAAAACAACCATGTAGTGTAGCATAGCAGGAAGCCGCTGTAGGCGAGCACGGCACCCGAACCATGTGACACATCTTCACTTCTGTCGGTGTCGGCGACCTTAGACTGTGCGCGTGTCTCGTCTATACACTGAGGTTTGCGGTTTTTTCTAGCGCACATGTTCGCTTCTGGTTTCCAGCAGTTTGCAGCTGACATTCTACGATTTTTTACAAATTCAAAACACAGATCGTTTTTTTTTTCTTCCTAAAAAGGACAAATTATAGTGCCGACCTGTCAGTCATAATAAATTCATGGCTAGTTAGGGTTAGTCTAAAAAGGGGGCGGAGCTTTGAACATAGAGAGTAGTATACATCTCTATGCTCATGTGTATTTTTTTAGAACTTTTTTGAAACTTCAAAATATGATTTTTGATTTTTTCAAAAAACGAGCTCCATGGAGCTCGAGCTCAGAAAATCCACTCTCATAGTATACGGTGCGCCGTATTTGATCGGAGTATACATGTTAATCACGCAATAAATATTCAGCCCGCATGATTCAAGAGTCTGTCGAGGGACACACTTGGCTAGGAGCCCATCCACTTAATCACACAATATGTGTGGGTGTTGCTTAGAGTGTACTTGTGTTGGTGCGAATTGCGGTCTTTAAACACGAAAACTTGAATGAAGCGTGATCATTCACGAGATAGTTGACCCTAGGGTTGCGTCTCTCCCAACATTGTCCTCCTCCTATCACCCTTTGGTCCTAACTTTCATCGCCAACGCTGTACCCTTTCCGTCACAATCTTGCTTCACCGCCATCGCTTTGTCTCCTCTCGTCCTACACCCATGTCACCATCAAACGTCGGCAACCATCTATTTGCGCCAGTGGCGGAGCTTAGTACAAGTCTGAGGGGGCCATGCCCCCCCCCCCCCCCTCCCGGGTCTTAGGCAAAACTATGAAGAAAAATTATTATGCAGTGATTAGACCAGGAAAAAGTAAGATCTGCCCCCACTGAGATTCCTGTCTAGCTCCGCCATTGATCTACGCACCTTTGAAAAAATGTCGTCGAACCGCCTTGCCGGTATCACCACCGGGTATGTGCTGCCACCCCCCTCAGCCTATGGGGCGGTTCGACACTATTTGATGTCCATCCCTTTTCTCTGTCCAACGACGGTAAGCCGATGTCGCTACCCCCCCCCCCCCCCCCCCCCTCCCTTCTCCCACCTCGCGCCCTTCCTCCCGCTCCATGTTCTTTCTCCCCCTTGTGATTGCATCTTAGCCGCATAATGTTGCATCCCACGGTCACTAGCACTTCACCCGTTAAAACCGGGGGCGAACGTTTGTTACCTAGATCTTCCATTAAAACAATTGCCTGCAGCTACAATACTCCTAGTCTACACAAAGGAACCGTATATAAAAGGGAAAATTTTGTTTTTGCCACTCTAGATTTTGCCAATTTTCCTTATGCCACTCTAGATTTTGACATTTCACTTTTGCCCTCTTAGCTTTTGACAATTATCACAATTGCCATTCCGTGGCAAAAGCAAAATAATTTTATTTTATTTTTGCCACTCTTAGCTTTTGACAATTATCACTGCCACTCTGAAAATTTTGCTTTTGCCACGGGAATGGCAATTGTGATAATTGTCAAAAACTAAGAGTGATAAAAGTGAAATATCAAACTCTAGAGTGGCATAAGAAAAATTGGCAAAATCTAGAGTGGCAAAAACAAAATTTTCCCAACCCAATATAAAATGCGCGAGAATCCAGCCAGCGAGCCATATGCAGAAGATTCCTATAAATCGGCGCAAGCTTTATGACTTGGTATTAGAAACTCCCCGACGACTTGCTCCTCCTCTTCCTCACTTCCCTCCCCCTCCCCCCATCTTGGACCGTTGCACTCCGATCTAGCGCGGCTCCCAAATCGCCGGCGAAGTCCGCCTTCGTCTCCCGCCGCGCCGATCTGCTCGCGAGGTGAGTTCCCTGGCTCAGTTCCTGTCTCCTCTCTTCTCTCTCCTCCGGTCAAAGATTTGGGTTCCTGCCACCATGCTTTCCTCGCCTTCTCCTGTTTCTCGCCTTACTTTCCCTGTGATTTATTTCGTCAGCGAGCTGCACTGCAGCTGTTTTAGAGTTTCTCTTCTTGAAGCCAATTTGACGATGTGTCTGTTCTTTGTTCTTGCGAATAATCATGCGTGACCCAATTGCCGGTGCAGATTCGTAGGTCGGAGGAGTTGGAGGAGGAGGGGAGGAAGTTGAGTTCTTGTTGGTTTCTTCAGCGGGAGCCGACCGCACATGCCAACAACTCCCCGGAGCAGAAGCCAAGCTAGGACTACCAGGTCTTGGATCTTGTCAGGTACAACATGATTTCTTCCTCAGTTCATGGTTTTGTGCTACTTTTATTTTCACTTTCCCTTTTTTGCGCCTGTTTTCATTGACCCAGTTACCACCAGGGAATGAAACTTGAATGGTATAGCATATAGACCAAATGTTTGACCTTGATAGTTATGGCAGGTTGCAACACGAAAGTGTCTGTTCATGGTCAAATGTTGTACATACATGTCATTAATATCATAGGAGTTTCTGATTATGCGATTGTACTTCACAGAAGTACAAGCTGTTCAAATTTACTGAAACCTATGAGTGCTAGAACATGTAGTTGGGGCGGGGACACTATGACTTTGCTGGCACAACTTCTAATTCGGTACATCATTTTTGCAGGCATGGACTTCGGTGACACGAGGCGCAAGCCTAATTTCGCAGGAAAGATCGCCGTGGCTGCCGCCCTCACTGTCATGTGCATACTTGTGTTGAAACAGTCTCCTGGTTTTGGCGGTACTAGCGTGGTATGTGCTAACCTCTCAACAACTGGCCAATGTCACTGTCACTTGATGATGAGTTGGCATTGTCCTGATTCCTTCTCTCCGGCTTGATTTTAATGTTATCACTCAAGTTCCACATGGGAGCAGTAGTATACTGATTCCATGACAAAAAGGGCCAGTAAGGCAGCTAGAAGGAACATGTCATTCGGCCATCTAATTTGGTGGAACAACTCATTGTTCTTCTTTCAGCTGAGGTTATCATACGAATACTATGTCGCTGTCACTTGCTGATGAGTTGTCACTGTCATGATTCCTTCTTTCCGGCTTAATTTTAATGTTGTCATTCAAGTTCCACATGGAGCACTAATATACTGATTCCATGACAAAAAGGGCCAGTAAGGCAATTTGATGGAACATTTCATTCTGCCATCTAATTTGACGAACAGTCCATTATTCTTCTTCTAGCTGAGATTATTTTAGAATACTTTGTTGCATCATCTGTTCTAGATAAACTATAGTCATTATTCCATCAGATGCAAGCGATTTCATACAGACATTTCAGATTGCCATCCAATCTAGTAGTTTACAGTTATTTACTCCTACAACTCCACTCTTTCAAACTGGAGTTGATGCATCGACATTTGCTGCAGTTCTCTCGCCATGAAACTGGGGTGACTCACGTGCTGGTGACTGGAGGTGCTGGATACATTGGCTCACATGCTACTCTTCGTCTCCTTACGGACAACTACCGAGTTACCATTGTGGTAAATTTCTTATTCCCTGTTTATATTTTTAGTTCCTATGTTGTAAGAACTTTGGTAGTGAGAGACTTATGCCATCTGATATTCACAGGATAACCTTTCGAGAGGGAACATGGGAGCTGTCAGAGCTCTTCAGAGGCTGTTTCCAGAGCCTGGGAGGCTTCAGTTTATATACACTGATTTAGGCGATCCGAAAGCTGTATCCTTTGTCCTTACAAAAATAACTTAGATCACCATATATATCTTCCGTACATCTATGCATCTGCGAATGTGTTTTGCACTTAACCGACAATCAGGTGAACAAAATGTTTTCGGAGAACGCGTTTGATGCTGTTATGCACTTCGCTGCTGTTGCTTATGTTGGTGAGAGCACGCAAGAGCCACTAAGGTACAGTTTTTATTTTAGGCATGTGGTGTGTCAGTGTCCTTGTATTGCTCGAACTATTTAGAAAGCTAAGCACTAAATAGCTCTACGTAAATACAGGTCATTGATACTGTGTATCTCCTGTGTAATATGTAGGCTGCAAATTACTTGTGTTTTCCATACAAACTGCCAAATATGGCAATCTGTTAGCACTAAATGAAAAATAAATTAGAATAAAGCTCATCCATTTTTGTCATTCTTGACAGCTCGTCGTTAAATATTGAATGCTAATATTGACAGTCTGATATAACAGGTACTACCACAACATAACATCAAATACGTTGACAGTGCTTGAGGCAATGGCAGCACATAATGTAAAAACTCTGATTTACTCGAGTACTTGTGCAACATATGGTGAACCTGACACAATGCCTATTGTAGAAACAACTCCTCAGGTTGGTCCTTGGTGCCTTAACTTCTCTTTTTTGACAGTCCACTTTAGGTTACTGATCTGATAGTAAATAACTCGTGTTGCCACACAGATACCTATCAATCCATACGGGAAGGCAAAAAAGATGTCCGAGGACATCATTCTAGATTTCTCAAAGAAATCGAACATGGCTGTGATGATCTTAAGGTTTGTCTCTCCTACCCGACGCTAAAAATATAAATTCATAGGAAACCCACTTATCGTTTCTTTTGAATTAGATACTTCAATGTGATTGGATCAGACCCTGAGGGGCGCCTTGGGGAAGCTCCAAGGCCTGAACTGCGTGAGCATGGAAGGATTTCTGGTGCATGTTTTGATGCAGCATCAGGAATCATTCCAGGGCTAAAGGTACTCATATTGACATCCTCATTCTAGCATCCATCACTTTGACATTACATAATATAATCACGGTATATGACTTTTGATCTGCCCCCTTTAGGTTCGAGGAACGGATTACCCTACTGCTGATGGAACTTGCGTAAGGGACTACATCGATGTCACTGATCTTGTTGATGCTCATGTCAAAGCTCTTGGTAAAGCTGAGCCTAGCAAAGTTGGAATCTACAATGTCGGCACAGGGAAAGGTTGTTGAAAGATTTATAATCATGCCGTGCGGACAACCGCACATCAATACCCTAAATCTATTTAAGACCATACACATCCTTGTTTCTGAACTTGTATTGGATTGATGTTTTCACCAGGTAGGTCAGTGAAGGAGTTCGTAGAAGCGTGCAAGAAGGCGACCGGTGCGACCATCAAGGTTGACTACCTCGACCGGAGATCCGGGGACTACGCCGAAGTATACAGCAACCCAGCCAAGATCCGTGACGAGCTGAACTGGACAGCCCAACACACGGACCTCCGCGAGAGCCTTGCGACGGCCTGGAAATGGCAGAAGGCGCACCCGGGCGGATACGGGTCGGCCTGATCCGGTGCTCGGTAGGTTCAACAGAAGTTCGCCAACACAGACCCACGGGTCCATGTGCAGTGATATAGCCTTGAGAACACTGGTCCTTCACTGTAGACACGTAGCAGGCAGCCACAGAAGGATAGTGATGTTATTTCGCAGCACCTGGAAGAAGACACGTAGCAGGCTTAGAAGAAATCATCATATATATTATAGGTTTTTCCTTTTCGTCGTTGACATTTAATTTATTTTGCTGTTCGTTGGCTGAGGCATAATTATATGACACAAATACGGAGTTGTGCTGTAGACAAGTAGATCGATCCCATGTACGAGGTACGATGTGAAGTTATGAGCCATCACGGTGGTGGATGGATGATATGAATAAGCAGTTATGTGAACAAGCTTTTTGTGTAAATCTCTAACCAAATACTCCATCCGTCCCAAAATAAGTGTCTCAACTTTATACTAACTTTAATGCAAAGTTGTAGTACTAAAGCTAAAACACTTATTTTGGGACGGAGGGAGTAGTACAATCGCCGCTCACTTTCACTTCACCAGGACAGTCAGGAAACAAGTGCTACTGGTTTTGCATTTTTTTTTGGCAGGAAAGGCTGAATTTGGAGGCCCAGTGTCAACATTTGTTATCCATATACATAATACATTGTTGCTTGTTCAAATAATTTTGGGAGCTTCTCTAAAAAATACTAATAATTCCGAGCTGGTAAGCCTCTTGATTCGTAGATTCAACAACCTTTGGAAAGAAAAGAAAAAAAGTCAGCTGCCTGATCTTGACCGAATTTCGCAGATTCTCAGCGATCATGGTTTCTCCACGGGAGGAGTCATCCGCATCCGAAACCTCTGCCCTTACGAATGGTGGCCAGTGCGTAGTGACGAGCTACCTGCAGAAAAACATGGGAAGATGAAGCTGAGGCAAATGCAGAAACGCCTGCAGGAAATAAACTTTGCAGACGCCATGAATAGTTACTTCCCATATCGCGGTGTCCCATGAAGGTGCCATGCACAACAGCAGAAGTTGTTGTTTTGCTTCTGCCTGAACTTGATCAAATACAGAAAAAACTCTGGGAGCAAGCTATTTGGTAACACTTCGCTTCAAAATGGCAAAGAGAAATTTCGAAAGTCACAAATATACGTCAAACCAGGTCGAGGCAAACTACTTCGTCGCACTGACGATCTTCAATGTGTTAAAAGAATGAACGAGTAGAAATGTGTTGGACAGTTTGCCTCAACTTGGTTTTTGGGTGACAATTTGCCTCAACTTGGCTTGCAAGTCTGTCCAAATTACACATGACTTTATTGATGCAAACTTAATCTGCACTGCGCGCTAGAGTTTTTTATATATTATGCAAAAAAAAGTTTAAAACAAAAAACACAAAAAGATGTCCGACCTGCCGGATTCGAACCAGCGACCTAAGGATTTGTCTGCGAATACTACAGTCCTCCGCTCTACCAACTGAGCTAAGGTCGGCTTGTGATTACAAGCACAACTAAACTTATATATACTTTCTACTTATGCTACTTTTTAAATTTCCGAATCTGGTTGCAGTATGTGACCACGCATTCTTTGCAATGAAGATTTTACCATGATCCGATATTTTCCGTCTACCGCAACACTCGTTTGTTTGCCCGACTGATGTGGTGGTACTGCAGACCTACGTTCGCATGGCCGGCCGGTGGCTGCGTCGTGAGACACCTCGTTCGTCGCCTCTTAATTTCCCAATCTCGTACTACCGGCCGGGGGTAGCCGCCGCAAGGTTGCGCAGCACGTCGGCCACGGAGAAGACAAAGGAAGCCATCCACCCCATTCCTCGCTCCACCGACGTGCACATGCCATGCAATGCATGCGTCTTATCTCCCCGGCCGCCCGTGACCCGGTGACCGTGAGGAGGAGCCCGCGCGCGTCCCACGGGCGCCGCCGCGTACCACACCGCCTTCGCCTCGGGCCGCCACCTATGCGCCTCTCCTGACACGTACTACTACCTGTTACCCCCGACACGCCGCTCGCTCCACGCCCAGCCGAACAGCCGTCGCAAACTCCGGCAACTCGCCTATAAAACGCAGCACATCGATAAGCCTAAGCTCATGCAGAGTCGCAGATCGACACAGCTAGCTACCACACCACACCAAGGCCCAAGACTATCTCCATTCCATTCCAAAAGGTTCTTGATTAGCAAAACGTAGCAATGGCGAAGCGTCTGGCCGTCGCGCTCCTGCTGCTGGTGGTGGTGCTCGCGTCCTGCGACGGGAGGGAGCTGAAAGGGAAGGGCGGAGCTGCTGGCGCCGTCGACGAGGTGAAGGATCTGGTGCCCGGGTTGCCGGTGACGCTGCCGCCTCTGGTGCCCAACCTGCCGCTGCCGCTGCCACCCGTGGTCCCCGGGATCCCTCCCGCTGCTCGCGGCTCCATCGACAAACACAAGTCTCCATGATCATCATGCCGATCGAGTTCATGGGCCTCTGCGTAATGTTTACAAGCTGCATCCGCAGCTCAAGTTGTGGTTTTAGACGTTTAACTAGCTAGCACCACGTCCGTGTGCCTTGATCTGTAGTACCAAGTAGCAACTATATGTCGGACGAGGATGTCCTAATCCCGAGCACACATGCTCCCTTTGCTACAGTAAAATCGAAAAAATAGCAAAAAAATTCGAAAAATTCTGAATTTTTTTTGTGAGAAACATTGATGTTTTCCCCACATGCCTGCAAAATTTTATCACCAGATGACATTCGTGGAAAATGTGGCAAAAAAAACAAAATCGATGCTCCAAAAAAAATTCAAAACTTTTTGTCTTTTTTTGCTATTTTTTTCGATTTTACTGTAGCAGCGGGAGCATGTGTGCTCGAGCTGAGAAGAGCACTTTCGCTATATGTCCGCCATGTTTCCTCTCAGTTCATGTTCATGTTTTGTTCCTACTTCGTCATCAATGTAAACCTTGTCAATGTGCCTTTATGATGGACATATCAATAATTCGTCAACGATGGCATACTTTGTCACTGGCCACAAGTCCCAGGCCCGGAGTTTGTTCTGTCAAATGGAAAAAAATTCCAGAGTCGTGGAATCCATCTGTACTTCAACATTATGTTGGTATATACAGATCATGAAGCACCGGCGAGGTAACCAAACCAAACAAAGATGATAATATCTCGCAGAATCAAGCGAGCAAGTACAGATGTAAGGTGTACGCGCACACATCCGAAACAACGGAGACAACGCAAATTCCTTGATACAGATGCAGCTCAAGAGTTTCTTTGCAATTCAGAGTGTATTTTTACAGTCTGAACACTGAACTCAATTCATTGTTTCCTCGGTATCTCCTGGCGATCCTCCAAGGCTCTGATTTTATCAAGATCACACAAATGAGCCTCGGAACTAATGATCATCAGAATGAATTGAATTACCTGGCACCCTTCGCAATAGCATCAGAGGCAGCTTGTGATCTCCCACATTCACGGTAAAATTTCTGATGCTCTGGGCACAAAAGTCTGAAACTTCATTTCAGAGTCCAGGCTCGTTTCCTAAAGCACCCGCAGATTCTGTATGCTTAGCAGCATCTAGGGTCTATTAAACTAATCCCCATGCCTAATCCCTCATAAATTCCCATTCTCTCCAACCAAACAGGTAACTTTATATCTTAGAACCCCTGAATTCCCATTTTCTCTCACTAATTACCCCAACCAAACACGCTGACAGTAAAAATAGCGGAATCAGCACAGTTAGCAATTACTCCCTCTGCTCCAGAATATAAGGTGTATTAGTTTTTTCAAACATCAAACATGTGCATGTTTGAGCAAGTTCCTAGGAAAACATATCAATATCTACAATAACAAAGTTTATATCATTTGATTCATCATGAAAGTATTTTCATATTTTATCTATTAGCTTTTGCAGATGTTGATATTTTATTCTCTAATCTAGGGCAAAGATAGAATTGTTTGATTTGCATGAAAATTGATACACCTTATATTCTGAAACGGAGGGAGTAAAACAAAAAAAATGTCAACATTTCTTGTTATAAGTAGCTGAAGTTAATTGTTATTCAACTTAGAAGAAGAAAAATCTACTGAAAATAACTTGAATTACCATTTGGTAATTTGTTTGGTGTTGAGGAGACACCTCGAAAGTAGAGTAGTAAATTAAAGATTGCGTAAGAGGGCCTAAACTAAGTCAAATGAACTCATTCACTCAGGAACAGCTGCGGCATTTGGGGCAAGTTGTGCGAACTCTGAAACCTACTGCCCCATGTTAGGAATAAACCGTATGTGCGTGTGTGTCCCGGTGGCGCGTGAGTCGTGCTCACGTTCGTGTCCACCGTGCAGGTCTAGTTTGGGTCGAGTCCGAGTCAAGCTGGTTTGTTGCCAGGCGTGTGATCGTGAGGCGAACGCGTTCGTGTGGAGCGGAAGCGTAGGCGCTGCGTTTCCGTTAGCTAAAAAGCTGGCTGATCTCGTGTTTGTTACGAGTTGTGTGGTGCGTCCAGGTTGTTAGCGGTGTCGTTAGCGTTTTGAGCGCCGGTGGCATACGTCGCCAGAAAACTAAGTCTCCAGTGCTTCGTCTATCTTCGTACGAGAGAACTAGCTAGGTTCGACCCCAACAATTGGTATCAGAGCCTCGTTTGTTCCTGTGCTCGTGGCCATAGCGATCGTCCCGCACGGCGCAGGGGGTAGCACGGTGTCGGTGGCGATGCCGATGCTCACACCGGACAACTACACGGTGTGGGCGATCAAGGCCGAAGCCATCCTCGACGCCCAGAACCTCTGGGAAGCGGTGTCGCCGGCGAGCGACGCTGCGGTCGACGCGGGGAAGAACAAGACGGCGAGGGCAGTGCTGTTCGGTGCGCTCTCCGAAGACCTGTTGATGCAGGTATCGACGAAGAAGACGGCGGCTGAGGTGTGGGCCAGCTTGAAGACGAGGTTCGTCGGTGCCGATCGGGTCCAGGCGGCGCGGCTCTCCACTCTCCGCGGCGAGTTCGACAAGCTGCGCATGGAGGAGGGGGAGGCCCTGGACGCGTACGCCGGCAAGATCAGCGGCATGGCAGCGAGGTATGCTGGCCTCGACTCGACGCTCGACGATGCCACCGTGGTGAAAAAACTGCTCGACACGGTGCCCGATCGGTTGTACGCCGCGGTGGCCGGAATCGAGCAGTTCTGTGATGTGGACACCATGGCGTTCGAGGAAGCGTTGAGCAGGCTCAAGGCCTTCGACGAACGCTCACGGCGGCGCATGCAGGCCGGCGGCGAACGGAGCGACGGCCAGCTTTTGCTCACGGCGGAACAGTGGGAGGCGCGGCGACGTCAGCACGGCGACGGCCTCGACCACGACGACGACGACGGCAGCAGCGTGGCCTCGGGCGCGAGGAGGCGGCGCGGGAAGTGCTACAATTGTGGCGTTCGTGGCCACTTTTCCCATGACTGCCGGCAGCCAAAGAAGGAGAAGGCGCTCCTCGCCGACGTCGACGAAGAGCCGGGCCTCCTGTAGGTCACGGTTTAGGGGGAGATTGTTAGGAATAAACCGTATGTGCGTGTGTGTCCCGGTGGCGCGTGAGTCGTGCTCGCGTTCGTGTCCACCGTGCAGGTCTAGTTTGGGTCGAGTCCGAGTCAAGCCGGTTTGTTGCCAGGCGTGTGATCGTGAGGCGAACGCGTTCGTGTGGAGCGGAAGCGTAGGCGCTGCGTTTCCGTTAGCTAAAAAGCTGGCTGATCTCGTGTTTGTTACGAGTTGTGTGGTGCGTCCAGGTTGTTAGCGGTGTCGTTAGCGTTTTGAGCGCCGGTGGCGTACGTCGCCAGAAAACTAAGTCTCCAGTGCTTCGTCTATCTTCATACGAGAGAACTAGCTAGGTTTGACCCAACACCCCAAGCAGACAAGCTTATCACCTTGATGGGGAAAAGAAAAAGATCTACTGAAGAAACGCAAACCAATTCGACTGCGATGAGATCAGTCGGCAGTCGGCACGGATTCACGGCCAGGCAAAGGCATCCGCCCCATTCCAATGCACCGACGTCGACACGCCGCCCATACATGCATATGCATGCCTCTCTCCCAGCCCTTGACCGTGTGCTCGAGCAGGAGGGGCCCCCGTCTCGCACCTCCTACCCATTCTACCCTCCTCTCCTGCGCCGACGACGAACGGCCACCCCGCCTCAACACCCCCGCCACCCCGTGCAGCTCGCCTATAAGAAGCAACGTACACGATGCTAAGAAATTACCTCCTCAAACACAGCCACGCAATCTAGACTGTCTCCTGTCCTCAGTAGTACTCTATATCAGAAGTTCAGAACCTCCCTGTTAGCAATGGCAAAGTGTCTCGCCGTCGCGCTCCTGCTACTGGTGGTGCTCGCGTCCTGCGACGGGAGGGAGCTGAACCAGAAGGACAGCGCACCTGGAGCGACACGCGGCGCCGGCGCCGGCGGTGGCGTCGCCGAGTCCAAGGCTTCTTCGGGTTCGGGGTTGCCAGACTTGCCGGTTGTGGGAACCGGTACCGGAACCAGTACCATTAACGGCCCGCTGGTGGTGATTCCTGGGGTCCCTGCTCATCCATGATCATCTCTACTAGTTCATGTGCTGACTGAAGCAGAACTTGTGGCTTTAGACTTCCATAGCTGGCAGTCTGGCACCGCCCGGAAGAAAAGCACCGGCGTCTCGCTCATGTCCACGTTCCCAAATGAGTGTCTGTATCTGTATGTCCTTTCAGTTCATGCTTGTATTTTTCGTTCCTTGGTGTGCTACATGTACGTATCATCAACGTAATACATAATACTTTGACAGTGTGATCGCCTTCTTGAATAAACAATTAAACATATCCTATCAACAGGTTGCATCATCTACTCTCTAATCACAAAGTCCCAAGTCCAGAGTCGTTCTGTTAAAAGAACCAGCAAGTTGTCGTTGAGGTAACACCGATGCTTTGAAAGAGGTAAGGTGATTGGATTAATAGGGACATGCATGGTTATCCCTCATCAACTCTTTCGGATTTGGAGTTTTCTTTGTCTGCGTGGATGGAGCTTCAGGACATTATAGTGAGGAATCAGTGTGCATATACATTATGGTAGAGAAATTCCCAGGTCCTTTTACAATTAATTAACTGCATTTTCTTAAATTTATGCATACCGTATGATATATGAAAACCACAACCAAATTTTAACAGTTGATTCGGGTTTGGGAACTTCAAATTTATATCAATAAATTATACTAAATTCAGTTGGGTTGGATTGTGGGTGAGCTTGGTTGGTGTCCTTATAGTTCGACATGTTATCGAGGAAAAAGGAATCAATGTCATCGAAAGTCCTCTTCTGCTCCCGAGCTCAAATGAGCTCGGAAAGAACAGAAAAATCGATAAAAGTTCAAAAAGTCTGATTTTTCTGTGGCAAACTTTGATCAATGTTTAGTATGCTTGACAAGTTTCATCACGAAATGACATTAGTGGAAGTCATGGCAAAAAAAAAAGGCACTACAAAATTCTTTAAAAAATAACATTTTTGGAGCATCATTTTTTTTTGCCATGACTTCCACTAATGTCCTTTCATGATAAAATTTTGCAAGCACAACAAACATTTGTAAAAGTTTACCACAATAAAGTTTTAGTTTTTTCTTATTTTTTTACGATTTTACTGTTCATCAGGGTGCATTTGAGCTTGGGAGCAGATACACCACGTCCCAATGTCATCACAATTTTTGTACAACATATTTCACATTTTTTATTTCTTAGCAACATAAACATATACTTGTACACAAAATAAAGGTGAGGTTGCAATTTCAACAAAGTATTCTTTTCTAAACCATCATGTATTTTTCAACGAAGAGGGTAAATGGGATGAAGTCTGCATAACTACAAAAATAAATACCACGATCAACCCTCGTAAGATGATGCCCTCACATTTACAAAGCTAGTTTGTGATCTGGCGTTGTGGGGTTATGATAAGTAGCTTCCATTGGTGTATCCAATCATATTGGAGTAGATATTTCTCTAGAATTGGTAGAATAGGCCAAATCCTTTGGTGCATTTTGGAGATAACACACGATATTATTGAATCCCGTCCAATGCCATTTGGTAGGAGCAGCACTATGTCTAGCTAGAAGATTCACTGCAAATGTAATATTAGGCCTGGTGCAATTTACAAGATAAGCGCTTCAATGAAACCCAGATATGGAACTTTGGATCCTAATAGCTCTTTCCATCATCCCTTGGCCTGAATGGATCTTTCTCTACGTTTGCAGATTGAACTACCATGAGAGTTTTAGATGGATAAGACTTGTCCATATTAATTTTTCCAATACTTCCAAGATATAGGCAACTTAGTGTACAATTATGCGTGAGGGAAGGTGCTCGAGTTGTAGACCCAAGCAACATTTGGTTGTACTCAAATCCTTCATCTCAAATTCCCTCATAAGGTGACTTTGTGCTACATAGATATCCTGTGTGTTGCCAATAATATTAAGATCATTGACATACACTGAGATAATGCAAAATCCCATAGAGGGCTTCTTAATGAATACTAATGGACAATCATCATTATAGGAGTAACCCTTCCATAAGGATCTCACCAAGTTGGTTGAACACCATCCATCCTGGCCGCTTTACCCATATAAAGATTTATTCAGTTTACACAATACATGTTGCATTTTATTTTGGGATTTGGAATAGAGATTCCATCTAAAACCTTCATGTAAATATCTGAATCTAGTGACCGTAAAGAAAGATATGCCTCCACGAGATCTATCAACTATATAGATATATGATTTTGAACTGCTAGAGATATTAGATATCGAAAGATTATTCGAGTAATTACCAAAGAATATGTTTCATTGAAATAAATGTCTAGCCTCTGGCGGAACCTTGGGCTACAAACATTGCTTCATATCTCACAACTGTGTTACATTCATTTTGTTTCGGGAAGAAAACCCATTTGCATTCAACAGAAAATACATTATGAAGTGTAGGCATCCAATATCCTATCGTATATATACCTAATAGATTCATTCTCATTATCCTATTTATCTAAACATGCAACCTACCCACATCATCACATCCTGTCACGTTAGCAACTCTTTTCCCTGCATATATCACGTCCTACTTTTTTTTTGCGAGTACACGTCCTACATTCTAACCATAAGAGCCGAATAGCCACATCTCTCTCCCTCTAAAATAAAAGGTCAACCCACCCTGCGAGAATCTACCAATTCCATCCATGTGTAGCCCATGAGGCCATGCCATGCGCGGCCCTCAAATCACACAAAGCGACACATTGTCTCACTAGAAAAATGAACCGGCACGCAAGAACATGTGCAGCCATCGACAAACTACCTCTGCCCCACGATCTCCATGAGAAATTGTACATGAAATTGATGCATTTTTGCGCCATTTTCTCCCCTTCTCATTACAATGTCTCTTCACCTCCCTTGCAGCTTATTTCCCCCTTCCTATATGAGATACTTTCCTATATACTCCATCGACGATTCCCTTTCAAATCCCATCCCTCACAAACGGAATACTGCTTCTCCTTCCCGAACAATGCACTGGTTGCTGCCGTTGTAGCCATGGCTCCATTGGGTGATCTTCATGCCTCCGTCGACCTTCCAGACGACATTAATGAAGTGGTTAATATTTTTAGGATTTTGGAGTTAAAAGCTTGATTTTCCCCATCTTTTGGTTTATGTATATTTTTCATTTGAGAAGAAAGAGGATCTGCAAAATTGGCTACAATTCTCTCTGTTGTTTTATTTCGTTATGGTCAGTAGACAACTGACCTCTTGTCTTATATGTTATGGAATCCTCCTTCATTGGTAGGCACACACCTCCTTTCGGATAAGCCAGGGGTGGCATGATACGTCCATTTTGCATCATGTTTTGCTACTGTTATTTATAGTGTTTTTAATCAATATAACACTTTGTGGAGCAATCCTAATGCCTTTTCTCTCTTAATATGCAAGATTTACACAAGGAGGGAGATTGCCGGCAGCTGGAATTCTGGACCTGAAAAAGCTATGTCAGAGATACCTATTCTGCACATCTCCAAATGAGCTGAAATTTTACAGAGATTTATTTCGAAATAAATAAAAAAATACTGGAAGCATACCAGAGGGGGCCACCCAGGTGCCCATGGGGCACCAGGGCACGCCACCCCCCCCAGGCGCGCCCTAGTGGCTCGTGGGGCCCGTGGCCAGCCTCTGGCCCCCATTTTCTGGTATATAAGTCCATTTGCCCTAGAAAAAATATAGAGAAGACTTTCGGGATGGTGCGCCGCCGTCTCGAGGCGGAACTTGGACAGGAGCACTTTTGCTCTCCGACGGAGAGATTCTGCCGGGGATACTTCCCTCCGGGAGGGGGAAATCGTCGCCATCGACATCACCAACGATCCTCTCATCGTGGGAGGACCAATCTTCATCAACATCTTCAACAGCACCATCTCATCTCAAACCCTAGCTCATCTCTTGTATTCAATCTTTGTCTCAAAACCTCAGATTGGTACCTGTGGGTTGCTAGTAGTGTTGATTACATCTTGTAGTTGATGCTAGTTGGTTTATTTGGTGGAAGATTATATGTTCAGATCCATTATGCTATTCAATACCCCTCTGATCTTGGACATGAATATGATGTGTGAGTAGTTACTTTTGTTCTTGAGGACATGGGAGAAGTCTTGTCATAAGTAATCATGTGAATTTGGTATTCGTTCGATATTTTGATGATATGTATGTTGTTGATTCTCTTAGTGGTGTCATGTGAACGTCGACTACATGACACTTCACCATCTTTGAGCCTAAGGGAATGCATTGTGGAGTAGTAATTAGATGATGGGTTGCTAGAGTGACAGAAGCTTAAACCCTAGTTTATGCGCTATTCCGTAAGGGGCTGATTTGGATCCATATGTTTAATGCTATGGTTAGAGTTATCTTAATTCTTCTTTCATAGTTGTGGATGCTTGCGAGAGGGGGTAATCATAAGTGGGAGGCTTGTTCAAGTAAGAACAGCACTCAAGCACCGGTCCACCCACATATCAAATTATCAAAGTAGCGAACACGAATCAAACCAACATGATGAAAGTGACTAGATGAAATTCCCATGTGTCCTCGAGAACGCTTTACTTACTATAAGAGATCGTTCTGGCTTGTCCTTTGCTACAAAAAGGATTGGGCCACCTTGCTGCACTCTTTGTTACTATTGCTACTTGTCACTTGTTACAAATTATCTTGCTATCAAACTACTTGTTACCGATAATTTCAGTGCTTGCAGAAAATACTTTGCTGAAAACAGCTTGTCATTTCCTTCTGCTCCTTGTTGGGTTCGACACTCTTACTTATCGAAAGGACTACGATTGATCCCCTAAACTTGTGGGTCATCAAGACTCTTTTCTGGCGCCGTTGCCGGGGAGTGAAGCGCCTTTGGTGAGTGGAATTCGGTAAGGAAACATTTATATTACGTGCTGAAATTTACTGTCACTTGTCACCATGGAAAGTAATCCTTTGAGGGGTTTGTTCGGCGTATCTTCACCTCGACCGGAAACACAAATAGTTGCTCCTCAACCTACTGCACCTACTGAAAATATATATTATGAGATTCCTCCGGGTATGATAGAGAAACTGCTAGCTAATCCTTATGCAGGAGATGGAACGGTACATCCTGATATGCACTTGATCTATGTGGATGAAATTTGTGGATTGTTTAAGCTTGCAGGTTTATCCGGAGATGGAGTTAAGAAGAAAGTATTCCCTTTATCTTTGGAGGAAAGGCATTGACATGGTATAGGCTATGTGATGATACTGATACATGGGACTGGAACCGATTGAAACTGGAATTCCATCAGAAATTTTATCCTATGCTTTTAGTTCATCGTGATCGGAATTATATATATAATTTTTGGCCTCGTGAAGGAGAAAGCATCGCTCAAGCTTGGGGGAGGCTTAAGTACATGATGTACACATGCCCCAATCATGAGCTCTCAAAAGAAATTATCTTACAAAAATTTTATGCTCGACTTTCTCATGATAATCAAACCATGCTCGATTCTTCTTTGACTGGCTCCTTTATGAAGAAAACTATTGAATTTAGATGGGATCTTCTGGAAAGAATTAAACGCAACTCTGAAGATTGGGAACTCGACAAAGGTAATGAGTCAGGTATAATACATGAGTTCGATTGTGTTAAATCTTTTATGGCCACCGATGCTTTTCATAAGTTTAGCACTAAATATGGACTTGAGTCTTTGATAGTAGCTTCCTTTTGTGAATCATTTGCTACTCATGTTGATCTCCCTAAGGAGAAGTGGTTTAAATATCACCCACCTATTGAATTAAAAGAAGAACCCGTTAGTGTTAAAGAAGAAACAATTGTTTACCATGCTGATCCAGTTGTGCCTACTGCTTATATTGAGAAACCACCTTTTCCTGTTAGGATTAAGAAACATGCTAGAGTTTCAACTGTGGTTAACAAAAGTAATATTAGAGCACCTAGACCCTCTGAACAAATTAAAGTTGAACCTAATGTTGCTATGGTTAAAGATCTCTTGGTCGATAATATAGATGGGCATGTTATTTACTTCTGCGATGAAGCAGCTAGAATTGCTAAACCAGATCCTAAAGATAAAAACAAACCTGTAGTAGGTGTCGGTTCTAAATCCGGCATATCTCGTAGTAGGGGTCCTAAGCTAGGCGTCTTGGAGCGATGGTAATATGGACACAGGATTTTACCCAGGTTCGGGCTCTCTCGAAGAGATAATACCCTACGTCCTGCTTTTGATTGTATTCATATGGGGTGTAGTACAGAGTACATGTATCTACCACGAGATTGTTCTAATGAATATGAGATGATCTATTGACTAGCCTGGCCTCAGTTTATATAATGCACCAGAGGCCTAGGGTTTATAAGAGTCCTCATCTTGGGCGCCAAGTCTTGTGGAATCTTCCTTGTATACGCCATGGGCTGCCCGAAGTGGCCCATGAGTGAACCGCCATGGGGGTCCTCAGCCCGACCCACTAGTCGGGAGACGACGTGGTGAGTACCCCCTAGTCCAGGACACCGTCAGTAGGCATGCCTGTTGTCTCTGTTAAAATAGGAGATCATTGTTATCATGGCTTATGTGATTTGGGTGCTAGTGTGAGTGCTATTCCGTTTACCTTATATCAAGAAATTATGAATGATATTGCACCTGTTGAAATAGAGGACATTGATGTTACTATTAAGCTTGCGAACAGAGATACCATTACACTGCTTGGGATCGTTAGAGATGTTGAAGTCTTGTGTGGAAAAATAAAATACCCTACTGATTTTCTAGTCCTCGGTTCTCCACAAGATGATTTTTGTCCCATTATATTTGGTAGACCTTTCTTGAACACTGTTAATGCTAAGATTGATTGCGCTAAAGAAACTATTACTGTTAATTTTGGTGGTATGTCTCATGAGTTTAATTTCTCCAAGTTTCGTAGACAACCTCATGATAAAGAATTGCCTAGTAAAGATGAAATTATTGGTCTTGCTTCTATTGCCGTACCTCCTACTGATCCGTTAGAACAATATTTGCTAGACCATAAAAACGATATGCATATGAATGAAAGAAATGAAATAGATAAGATGTTCTTTGATCAACCACCTATTCTTAAACACAATTTGCCTGTTGAAACTCTTGGAGGCCCTCCTCCACCTAAGGGTGATCCTGTATTTGAATTGAAGCAATTGCCTGATACATTGAAATATGCTTACCTTGATGAAAAGAAGATATATCTTGTTATTATTAGTGCTAACCTTTCAGAGCATGAAGAAAAGAGATTACTAAAAACTCTGAGGAAGCACTGAGCTGCTATTGGATATACTCTTGATGATCTTAAGGGCATTAGTCCCACTCTATGTCAGCACAAAATTAATATGGAGCCTGATGCTAAACCGGTTGTCGACCACCAACGACGATTAAATCCTAAGAAGAAAGAGGTGGTAAGAACTGAAATATTAAAGCTTCTGGAAGCAGGTATAATCTATCCCATAGTTGATAGTAGATGGGTAAGTCCCGTTCATCGTGTCCCTAAGAAAGAAGGTATTACCGTTGTTCCTAATGATAAAAATGAACTCATTCCACAAAGAATTGTAACTGGTTATAGGATGGTAATTGATTTTAGAAAATTAAACAAAGCCACTAGAAAAGATCATTACCCCTTACCTTTTATTGATCAAATGTTAGAAATATTGTCTAAGCATACACACTTTTGTTTCCTAGATGGTTATTCTGTTTTTTCTCAAATACCCGTATCACAATCCGACCAAGAGAAAACCACCTTTACTTGTCCTTTTGGAACTTATGCTTATAGACGTATGCCTTTTGGTTTATGCAATGCACCTGCTACCTTTCAAAGATGTATGACTGCTATATTCTCTGACTTTTGTGAAAAGATTGTTGAGGTTTTCATGGATGATTTTTCCGTTTACGGAACTTCTTTTGATGATTGCTTAAGCAACCTTGATCGAGTTTTGCAGAGATGTGAAGAAACTAATCTTGTCTTGAATTGGGAGAAGTGCCACTTTATGGTGAATGAAGGTATTGTCTTGGGGCATAAAATTTCTGAAAGAGGTATTGAAGTTGATAAAGCTAAGGTTGATGCTATTGAGAAAATGCCATGTCCTAAAGATATTAAAGGTATAAGAAGTTTCCTAGGTCATGCTGGGTTCTATAGGAGATTTATTAAAGACTTCTCTAAAATTTCTAGGCCTCTTACCAATCTTTTGCAAAAAGATGTTCCATTTGTTTTTGATGATGATTGTCTAGAAGCCTTTGAAACACTTAAGAAAGCCTTAACCACTGCACCCATTGTTCAACCACCTGATTGGAACTTGTCTTTTGAAATTATGTGTGATGCTAGTGATTATGCTGTTGGTGCTGTTCTAGGATAGAGAGTTGATAAGAAATTAAATGTTATCCATTATGCTAGTAAAACTCTAGACAGTGCTCAAAGAAATTATGCTACTACTGAGAAAGAATTCCTAGCAGTTGTGTTTGCATATGATAAATTCAGATCTTACATAGTTGATTCTAAAGTAACTGTTCACACCGATCATGCTGCTATTAAATATCTTATGGAAAAGAAAGATGCTAAACCTAGACTCGTTAGGTGGGTTCTATTGCTACAAGAATTTGACTTGCATATTATTGATAGAAAGGGAGCTAAGAATCCCGTAGCAGATAATTTGTCTAGAATAGAAAATGTTCTTGATGACCCACTACCAATTAATGATGATTTTCCTGATGAACAATTAGCTGTCATAAACGCTTCTCGTAATACTCCTTGGTATGCAGACTATGCTAATTACATTGTTGCTAAATACATACCACCTAGCTTTACATACCAACAAAAGAAAAAGTTCTTCTATGATTTAAGACATTACTTTTGGGATGATCCACATCTTTATAAAGAAGGAGTAGATGGTATTATTAGACATTGTATACCAGAGCATGAACAGGAACAAATCCTACGGAAGTGTCATTCCGAAACTTACGGAGGACACCATGCGGGAGACAGAACTGCACATAAGGTATTGCAATCTGGTTTTTATTGGCCTACTCTTTTTAAGGATGCTCGTAAGTTTGTCCTATCTTGTGATGAATGTCAAAGAATTGGTAATGTTGGTAGACATCAGGAAATGCCTATGAATTATTCACTTGCTATTGAACCATTTGATATTTGGGGATTTGATTATATGGGACGTTTTCCTAAATCCAATGGGTATACTCATATTTTAGTTGCTGTTGATTACGTTACTAAGTGGGTAGAAGCTATTCCAACTAGTAGTGCTGATCATAATACCTCTATTAAAATGCTTAAAGAAGTTATTTTCCCAAGTTTGGAGTCCCTAGATATTTAATGACTGATGGTGGTTCACATTTTATTCATGGTGCATTTCGTAAATTGCTTGCTAAATATGATGTCAACCATAGAATTGCATCTCCCTATCACCCTCAAACTAGTGGTCAAGTTGAATTGAGCAATAGAGAAATACAATTAATTTTGCAAAAAACCGTCAATAGATCTAGAAAGAATTGGTCTAAGAAACTTGACGATGCATTATGGGCTTATAGAACTGCTTATAAAAATCCTATGGGTATGTCTCCTTATAAAATGGTTTATGGAAAATCATGTCATTTACCTCTTGAGTTAGAACATAAAGCATATTGGGAAATTAAAGAACTCAATTATGATTTTAAACTTGCCGGTGAAAAGAGGTTATTTGATATTAGCTCATTAGATGAATGGAGAACCCAAGCTTATGAAAATGCCAAATTGTTTAAAGAAAAAGTTAAAAGATGGCATGATAGAAGAATTCAAAAACGGGAATTTAAAGTGGGTGATCAAGTTCTATTGTACAACTCTCGTTTGAGATTCTTTGCATGAAAATTTCTCTCTAAATGGGAAGGACCGTATATCATCGAAGAAGTTTATCTCTCCGGAGCCATCAAAATAAACAACTCCGAAGGCACTAATCCGAGAGTGGTGAATGGGCAAAGAATTAAGCACTATATTTCAGGTACTCCCATTAATGTTGAAACTAATATTATTGAAACAATTACACCGAAGGAATACATAAGAGAGACCTTCCAGAACACTCCAGAACCCTGAAAAGGAAGAGGTACGTGATACGGTAAGTAAACCGACTCCAAAAATTCCATAAATATACTTTCTGTCAGTTTTGGAATATTAGAAAAAAAATACAAATATAAGAAACAGCCGAGGGGACCCACCTGGTGCCCACGAGGCACCTGGGCGCGCCACCCCCCCCAGGCACGCCCTGGTGGCTCGTGGGCCCCTCGTGAGCCTTCCCGACTCCGTTTTCTTCTGGATTACTTGTTTTGCAAGATAAAAAATCTTTATATATACTCCAGGACGTTTTGACCACCGTATCGCAGAAATCTCCTCTATTCTTGTTTTGTGCTGTTTTTTGCCAGATTTTGAGGCCAGGCACCATGTCTTCTTCTTCCTCCAACAATGTGGGAGACGATGTTTGGTTGATGCAGATGGAGCTCAGGAGGGGGGAGGAAGGAGAAGTTACCATGGAAGAAGATGATGGAGATTCGCTCGAGGTCCACCCTCCGGTTTCTGAGAGGGGAACCCTTGCCGGCATCTCCACAACTCCGAACCCGCATCAAGCCGTGAGAAGCATTACAGGCCATGGGAATCCAGAGGTACAAGAAGGGCTTCCCCCTAGAAGGCCCTTACACAGGTTACATCGGAACAATTTTCATAACTTGGTTCACAATTATGGGGTTGAAAATACTCCTCGTACGCACATACCCTCCAATTGGGACATCTCTCGTCCAAGTGAAAGTGATGTAGGAAAGAACGCTTGGGGCCCAGAGAATAAGCATATTATGGCCGAAGTCCAAAGGAATACAAAGATGATACAGTATGTGCTCCGGGAAATCCAGAGCCTAAAGGAGATCCTAATTAATGTCGTGAAGAACAGGCCCACCACTTCATCACCACCACCATCACCGAAGAAGGAAACTTGAGTACATGGGTATGGGCACTCCCCTTGGCTTGTGCCAAGCTTGGGGGAGGTGCCCCGGTATCGTATCACCATCACTTTTATCATCTTTACCTATTTTTAGTTCGATCCTTAGTTATTTCGTGATCTAGTTGAATAAAAGTTTAGTATGATCTATTTTCGAGTGCTAGTTTCGTGATCTATCTATCTATGTAATCAAGTTGAGAGTTATATAATAAAGAGTAGTTTGAGTTTTTGCTTCTTTACTTTCATATTTCAATCCTAGCAATGAAAATATTGAAAAAGATCATATGCTAATCTTATGGAAAGTAATGACATTACATAAATAAAAGTATAAGTGGTAAAATTTATTGAAAGTTAACAAGCATAGCATTAGTCAATGATGCAATTCATGAAAGAATTAATAGGGAAGAGAAGATTCACATGCAAATACACTATCTTGGACATCTTTTATGATTGTGAGCCCCCATTAAGTATTTTATGTTAAATTGTTGACGTTGGACAAGGAAGACAACGTAATGAATTATGTTTGCTTATATTCACATAGAAGTTATATTGTTATAGATCCTCCAACATGTGGTGCTTGCTCAATATCTTTGCTAGCCAAAAATCCGCACCAAGTAGAGATACTACTTATGCATCCAAAACCCTTAAACCCAGTTTCATGTCATGAGAGTCCACTATATCTACCTATGGATTGAATAAGATCCTTCAAGTAAGTTGTCATCGGTGCAAAAAGCAATAAAAATTGCCTCTAAATATGTCTGAACTTTTATTGTAAGGGAAAATAAGCTTTGTACGAACTTGTGATGGTAAAGAAATAAAAGCGACAGGCTGCATAATAAAGGTTGCTATCACAAGGGGCAATATAAAGTGACGTTCCTTTGCATTATGAGCTTGTGCATCCAACAACAAAAAGCGCATGACAACCTCTGCTTCCCTCTGCGAAGGGCCTATCTTTTACTTTTATGTATTTACTTTTTATGCAAGAGTCAATAGTGTTCTCCTCTATTCCTTTTTTATTTTTTCTTTTGTAAGCATCATGTGGTGGGGAAAGATCTAGACATATATATCCAGTTGGATATGAGTGATCATGAGTTATTATTGTTGACATCACCCTTGAGGTGAATAAGTTGGGAGGCGAAATCATAAGCCCATATCTTTCTATGTGTCTGGCTGAAACTTTTTGCTCCATATATATGTTGTGAGTGTTAGCAATCATAGAAGACTATATGATGGTTGAGTATGTGGACTTGCTAAAAAGCTCCTACATGAGACCCTTCCTGAAAATATGATGAATTGCAATTGCATTGTTGACTGAGAACATAGTTTGTTAGTTTTCAAGAAAGTTTATGCCTTATACTTCATTGTTGTGATGAATTGTTACTTCCTCATGAGAAGTTTTATGATAATGAATATTGCTGTTATAATAATGATCATGATGCTACTATGTCCGTATTTTGTTTTTATCGACACCTCTCTCTCTAAACATGTGGACATGATTATC
Source organism: Elymus sibiricus (assembly GCA_039707655.1). Taxonomy (NCBI): domain Eukaryota; kingdom Viridiplantae; phylum Streptophyta; class Magnoliopsida; order Poales; family Poaceae; genus Elymus; species Elymus sibiricus. Next base: position 434,894,502 of record CM077666.1, read on the forward strand.
GATATCGGCTTTCGCTTGAGGACAAGCGAGGTCTAAGCTTGGGGGAGTTGATACGTCCATTTTGCATCATGTTTTGCTACTGTTATTTATAGTGTTTTTAATCAATATAACACTTTGTGGAGAAATTCTAATGCCTTTTCTCTCTTAATATGCAAGATTTACACAAGGAGGGAGATTGCCGGTAGCTGGAATTCTGGACCTGAAAAAGCTATGTCAGAGATACCTATTCTGCACATCTCCAAATGAGCTGAAATTTTACGGAGATTTATTTTGGAATAAATAAAAAAATACTGGAAGCAAGAAGTACCAGAGGGGGCCACCCAGGTGCCCACGAGGCCCTAGGGCGCGCCACCCGCCCAGGTGCGACCTGGTGGCTCGTGGGGCCCCTGGCCAGCCTCTGGCCCCCATTTTCTGGTATATAAGTCCATTTGCCCTAGAAAAAAATATAGAGAAGACTTTCGGGATGGTGCGCCGCCGTCTCGAGGCGGAACTTGGGCAGGAGCACTTTTGCTCTCCGGCGGAGAGATTCTGCCAGGGATACTTCCCTCCGGGAGGGGGAAATCGTCACCATCGACATCACCAACGATCCTCTCATCGTGGGAGGACCAATCTTCATCAACATCTTCAACAACACCATCTCATCTCAAACCCTAGTTCATCTCTTGTATTCAATCTTTGTCTCAAAACCTCAGATTGGTACCTGTGGGTTGCTAGTAGTGTTGATTACATCTTGTAGTTGATGCTAGTTGGTTTATTTGGTGGAAGATTATATGTTCAGATCCATTATGCTATTCAACACCCCTCTGATCTTGGACATGAATATGATGTGTGAGTAGTTACTTTTGTTCTTGAGGACATGGGAGAAGTCTTGTCATAAGTAATCATGTGAATTTGGTATTCGTTCGATATTTTGATGATATGTATGTTGTTGATTCTCTTAGTGGTGTCATGTGAACATCGACTACATGACACTTCACCATCTTTGGGCCTAAGGGAATGCATTGTGGAGTAGTAATTAGATGATGGGTTGCTAGAGTGACAGAAGCTTAAACCCTAGTTTATGCGCTATTCCGTAAGGGGCTGATTTGGATCCATATGTTTAATGCTATGGTTAGAGTTATCTTAATTCTTCTTTCGTAGTTGTGGATGCTTGCAAGAGGGGGTAATCATGGGAGGCTTGTTCAAGTAAGAATAGCACCCAAGCACCGGTCCACCCACATATCAAATTATCAAAGTAGCGAACGCGAATCAAACCAACATGATGAAAGTGACTAGATGAAATTCCCATGTGTCCTCGAGAACGCTTTACTTACTATAAGAGATCGTTCTGGCTTCTCCTTTGCTACAAAAAGGATTGGGCCACCATGCTGCACTCTTTGTTACTATTGCTACTTGTCACTTGTTACAAATTATCTTGCTATCAAACTACTCGTTACCGATAATTTCAGTGCTTGCAGAAAATACCTTGCTGAAAACCGCTTGTCATTTCCTTCTGCTCCTCGTTGGGTTCGACACTCTTACTTATCGAAAGGACTACGATTGATCCCCTATACTTGTGGGTCATCATGGCACATTTAATGAAACTGGCAGCTCCGACACAAGCCCATCGTACAACACATACGTGGATCAATCCACTCTGAAGTTTAATACGCGCGACAGAAACCCACTCCCTCTCCACATGATTGACATGAACGATTATAAGCTAATCACTATCCCTCTGTCCACATGAAAATATAGTTATCTGATGTTCTGCAAGTGCACAGGGCTTTGTAGCAATTTCATGGTAAGTAAGGTTTGTCGATCCCACAGGGAGCAAAAAAGAAGGCACTGCTAACCCCGCAACTACATTGTCACTTACGCGGTTATGTACGCATCCAAACCAGAGTTGCAAATAGTCTACTTTAGTCGGTTGCTAGGGAAAACAAATAAAAAGGGTATTTAACTAAATTATAGACAAAAAGGTAAACACAGGAAATTAAAAGGTACTAAAGTATGTGGAGGCGGAGTTTGAATAGTAAGGCATTCTCGAGGGATTTGGGGCCATAACCTAAACCATGATCTACACATCATGTATCCTACTTGAATATGTGTAATGCGTGAGCGCATCCAAATAAATATATGTGATACATGCCGCAGACATGTATCACGTGTGCCACCACCGTTGCTTCCCCACGCTGATTTCCACTACGTTGCTTAAGGGTTTCCCCATGAACACGGCAAAAAGCTCTAGGGTTCCCCGTTGTTCCATGTTGCAATGATTGGGGAAGGAGGGAGATAGGTACTGTCACTACAGACCTCCGAGAGCTCACCATCACACCAATAGTAATCCCCTCAAGTCCTAAAGTGGCTAGTGCTGAGTGGTCGACTTCACAACACCATGAGGAAATCAAAGCAACACATAAAGAAAAGAATGATCGGATTTCGTATAGGAATTATGTTCTAATCATGTCAGGGTTCATCCATATCCGCAAGAGCTAGTACAAATACTCAAACATAAAAGGGGTAAACATAGAAGAGGAGGTCAAGTTACAAGCAGACATCGAGTCGGTGAAGGAGAGGAGCATGGCGGAGATGGTGGTGATGGAGGCGGCTTCTGTGGAGATGGTGGTGATGGAGATGGCACCGGCCCAAAGGCCGGTGCGGAATGCTGGCAGAGCCTCCTCTTCATTCTTCTTGTCTTAGCCCTTCTTCTATGGAGGTGGTCTTGGACCAGCAATGAAGATGGAGATGGTGATGGATATCACGTATGCATCCGGCTAGGGTTGGAGGTGTATATAGGAGTCCTCCTCGGGCCTCCTCCGTCGATGTAGCTCCTCCACTTTGATCCAAGGACTCTAGATGAGCCAAATCCAATCCCAATACATCCCTTGTTGGTCAAGGAAGCAGTAGGAACAAACGTGATGACATACACGAAGAATCCCATCCGATCTAAGCGATTTCGGGCTTTTCTGGGAGTGGTACAACCATCGGTACGATCCGGCGTAGTCGTACCGAGCGCTGTCAAACGCTCTGGACCTCTTTAGTAAGACAACCATAACTTCTTCATAAAAACTCCGATTTTAATGTTCTTGGGCTCGTTGGAATCACGTGAACGACGCTGATGCACTTGTAACATTAGATCTCCGTTTTGAGAACTTTGGAAAAATGACATTTTTGACACTCCAAATGCCTAAATTGATGTTTGGAAGTCCTCCGTATTGAACCCATCCTTGGGCTTTTCATCGTGCTTGGCTCATGGTTGCTCTAAAATGCATATAGACAAAAAAAGGAGAACGAATAAAACTAAATAAATCTTCAAACTATGCAACGTTCACAATGAAAAGAGTAAAAACCAGAAATCTTGCATTATGGACATGCACTTGGTTCACTGGGACATGATATATGGAGACAATATGCAACAAATGAGCTCTAAAATGCATGTAAAATAGAGCCATTATTATCTTTGATAGAGGGTGAGGTACCTCGAGAAGAATATTCCACCAGGTACAAAATATTGTTGAGGCTTTGTAATACTTAAAACTGACCAAACCTCATTTATCCTTCTTAGTCAATAAAATTTATCATTTTCTACGTGCTCCTACAACTGTGCATTAACAACAATAAAAAATAATAATTAGATATCTCAGGTATACTTCTTCTTTTGTGCTAGAAATTGTGAAGTCGGAATCATCTCTTTTAAGTAACTTCTCTGATGTTGATTGTGCAGATTGTTAAGATGATAGAAAATCTACTGAAGGTTTTGCTTTTTTGGTGTAATCTTGTTTCATGGAGTGCAAGAAAACAACCCACGATACCAAGGTTCAGCACTGAAGCAAAGTACAAGTATCTGGCTAATGCAACCGCTCAAGTGATGAAGGTGCATTAGCTGTTATGAGAACTTGGTGTCAATCAACTAAAAACAAAAACATTATGGTGTGACAATCTAGGTGCATCATATATGTTAGCAAAAATCATGTGCTTTATCCTAGAACTAAGCACATTGAAGTGGACTATCATTTTGTCTAAGAAAGAGTAGCACATAAACTACTAAACATCCGCTTTATACCCATAAGATTAAGTTGCAAATGGGTTTACAAAGCCCTTGACAGTAAGGAAAAAAGAAGCATTTCAACGCAATATCAACTTAGATAAATTGTAATTGAGAGTGGATGGTGGAATATTTATGTTGCATGTGTATAGTTTTTTTATGGTTGCTGTAGTCTGGTTTGGTATGGATAAACATTGATTCTCCCCTTTGTGTAGATATCTTGAGAATCAAGTCTACATCTAACCAACCGTACCAGTAACCTAAATCACTTGTTCTATATAACACGCACATGTCCCTACTGCTGAACACACATCAAACCGTTCCAAAGGTTTTCATATATGGTATTGCACTTAGAGTCTTGGAGCACCCACAAGGTGGGAAAATAGTGTTGCCAAATGTGAAATCTGTCTTTGGCACCGGTGTTGGTGCTAGAACATCATGAGGTTATTGCCAAATCTCAAAATTTGGGAACCAGAGCAACTATTTACCCTGATGCCAAACTCCGCATATCAATAAAATACTCCATCTAAATTTGTATCCCGTCCCCTCTCTCTAGGGTTCCCTCCTCTCGCTGACAGTGTCGTCAATAGATATTATTTCTCTCCCTCGCTACTCTCTCCCTATCTTCCTCGCTTGGGCTAACTATGGGGCAACCTTGCGTTGCTCCCCGCCCTGGGCAGGGGTCAGGTTTTAGGGTTTGGTGTTGGGACTCTTCTAGGGTTCGCGTGAGGACTTAGCTTCAATGGTGACCAATGAATCAACATCATCTTCTGGGGTGGATAAGGTGATGGAGGAGATGATGAAATAGTTGAGCAATAGAGAAGAGGACTTGGATGATGTGGTGTATGAGAATGATGTTCTGCATGAGCCAACAACGGTGCCCGATGGCTTGTGATCGGCGGGGTTTATACACCACATGAGTATGGGGATTTCCGGTTTTACAAGAACAAGAGGAACACTTGGGATCTGGCACAGACTGTGAATTTTCGATCTTTGGCGGATAACTTGTACACAATGCAGTTTTCATGTCTTGGGGATTAGGATAAGGTCATGGAGAGAGGCCCTTAAACCTTCCGGGGTAACCCTATTTTTCTGGTGCCGTATGACAGCTTCATTAAACGGTCCTTGATCCATCTGAACACCTTCAAGTTTTGGATCTAATTCTATGATTTGTTGGATGGCTGTGGTACCCTAGTTAAGCCCCTTGCGACTAAAGTGGCCGAGTTCTATGCCGAGGAGAAAGGACCAGGCGACTTCATGGTACGGGTGTGCATTCGGTTTTTTTGGTTTGATTCGGTTCGGTTTATATGGTTTATGGTTTATACGGTTTTTATACTTCGGTTTATACGGTTAAGTTTTGGTAATAATCATTTACTTTCGGTTCCATTTCAGTAATAACCAAATTGACGCAAATTTTTGAGCCAACACATAACTTTGCCACATGTAAATACATGATATATATCATAATGAAGAAAAAACAATTAGAAAAGGATAACGAAGGGACGTTGGATAAGCAGTCAGGCTAATCACGTAAACTAAAGCACTAAATGGGCTAGAAAGTACTGTACTATAGCAGCCCATTACGTTTTAAAAACCAAAAAACCTCAATTTTGGTTAATTCGGTTTAACCAAATGGTTTTTGGTTTCCGACCGAAAAAACGGAAATGCAAATGGTTTTTAGATGTCAAAATTGAAACTGAAACCTGAGAAAAACCGAAATTTTGGTTAGGTTTGGTTTTTTGGTTCGGTTTTGCACACCCTGGTTCACGGGTAATTTTTAGAGTTAAGGGGATTTTAGATGTAAAAAATCCCCTAAAAAATCTTGTATCGATTTTGAAGGAAAAGAGAAGACAGATCTTTAAAGTTAAGTATGAGAGGCTCCTGGATTGGTGTGCGGTTTGCCGAACAATTGGTCATCTTTACACCAAGCATGGCGATGGTGTGCATCCTCCCTCCATCTTGGTGTTCAAGAACCTCTATGAGTCTTGGAGTATTCGTGAGGGAGGTCAGGTAGAGGCCAAAACTAGGATAGTGGTTGTGGTATGAACATAGATCATTCCCCTTTGCAAGAAGGGGAGAAGGGTGATATGGACGATGAAAACTTCATGGAAATAATTCAGGTGTTGATGTCTTGGATCCTAATAGGAAACAAGGTAAGGATGGTCTTGGCATTGACCCCAACTAATGTGAGTCCATGGATTATACGCACTCTCACCCTTCCGCAATTTGCTAGCCTCTTCGGTACCGTGCATTGCCCTTTCTCACCTCGAGAGTTGGTGCAAACTTCGCCGGTGCATCCAAACCCTGTGGTATGATACGCTCTATCACACATAAGCCTCCTTATATCTTCCTCAAAACAGCCACCATACCTACATATTATGGCATTTCCATAGCCATTCTGAGATATATTGCCATGCAACTTCCATCATCATCATATACATGACTTGAACATTCATTGTCATATTGCTTTGCATGATCGTAAGATAGCTAGCATGATATTTTCATGGCTTGTCTGTTTTTTGATATCTTTGCTACGCTAGATCATTGCACATTCTGGTACACTGCCAGAGGCATTCATATAGAGTCATCTTGTATAGTTTTTTATCGAGTTGTAATATCGAGTTGTAAGTAAATAAAAGTGTGATGATCATCATTATTAGAGCATTGTCCCAGTGAGGAAAGGATGATGGAGACCATGATTCCCCCACAAGTCGGGATGAGACTCCGGACGAAAAAAGAGAGGCCAAAAGAGCCCATAAAAAAAGAGAAAACGAAAAAATGAGAGAAAAAGAGAGAAGGGGAAATGTTACTATCCTTTTACCACACTTGTGCTTCAGAGTAGCACCATGTTCTTCATATAGAGAGTCTCCAGAGTTGTCACTTTCATATACTAGTGGGAATTTTACATTATAGAACTTGGCTTGTATATTCCGATGACGGGCTTCCTTAAATGCCCGAGGTCTTCATGAGCAAGCAAGTTGGATGCACACCCACTTAGTTTCAGTCGAGCTTTCATACACTTATAGCTCTTAGTGCATCCGTTGCATGGCAATCCCTACTCCTTGCATTGATATCGATTGATGGACATCTCCATAGTCCATTGATCTGCCGAGTTGATGCGAGACTTTCTTCCTTTTTGACTTCTCCTGTTGATCTCTACCACCGCATTCTATTCCACCCATAGTGCTATGTCCATGGCTCACGCTCATGTATTGAGTGAAGTTGAAAATGTTGAAGCGTGTTAAAAAGTATGATCCAATTGCTTGGTTTGGCACCGGGGTACTCTTGATTTGATATGTCTATGCAGGGAAGAACGAGCGTGTCATGCTTACCACAACTAAGTGTATAAAGATTGTTTCCTTTAGCTCCATTATTATGAAAGGCAATGATGAATTACATGCATGTTTTGTATTATTGTTTCAATGTCAAATTGATAGACTATTGCCTTGAATCACTTGTATCTTAATATTCATGCCATGATTAGATTATATGATCAAGATTATGCTAGGTAGCATTCCACATCAAAAATTATCTTTTTATCATTTACCTACTCGAGGACGAGCAGGAATTAAGTTTGGGGATGCTGATACATCTCCATCGTATCTATAATTTTTGATTGTCTCATGCCAATATTCTACAACTTTCATATACTTTTGGCAACATTTTATATTATTTTTAGGACTAACATATTGATCCAGTGCCAAGTGTCAGTTCCTATTTTTTGCATGTTTTTTATTTCGCAGAAAATCCATATCAAACGAAGTCCAAACGTGATAAATTTTTACGGAGATTTATTTTGGAATATATGTGATTTTTGGGAGGAAGAATCAACGCAAACGGAGGCCCACATCCTTCACAAGGCATCAGGGCGCCATCCCCCCAGGCCGCGCGGGTTGCCTTGTGTCCACCTCGTAAGTCGATTGAAGTCCTTTTTCGGCCGCAAGGAAGCTTATATCGAGAAAAAAATCATGTTAAAATTTCAACCTGATCGGAGTTACGGATCTCTGGATATTTAAGAAACGGTTTTCGGCCAGAAATAGAGAACGCAAAACAGAAGAGAAACAGAGAGAGAGAGATCCAATCTCGGAGGGGCTCCTGCCCTCCGGGAGCCATGGCGGCCATGGACCAGAGGGGAAACCCTCCTCCCATCTGGGGGGAGGCCAAGCAAGAATAAGAAGGAGGGGGCTCTCTCCCCCTCTCTTCTGGTGGTGTCGGAGCGCCGCCGGGGGAACCAACGTGACGGCGATGTACACCAACAACTTCGCCGCCGTCATCACCAACTCTCTCCCCCTCTATGAAGCGGTGTGACCTCTCTATTCCCGATGTAATTCTCTACTTGAACATGGTGCTTCATGCTATATATTATTACCCAATGATGTATTGCCATCATATGATGTTTGAGTAGATTCTTTTTGTCCTATGGGTTAATTGTGGTATTGTGTGATTATATGAGTTGTATGTTAATATGGTGCTGCCCTATGGTGCCCTCCATGTAGCGCAAGCGTGTGGGATTACCGTTGTAGGGTTTGCAATACGTTCATAATTCGCTTATAGTGGGTGGCGAGAGTGACAGAAGCTTATACCCGAGTAAGGGGGTTGTTGCGTATGGGAGTAAAGGGGACTTTTTACTTAATACTATGGTTGGGTTTTACCTTAATGATCTTTAGTAGTTGCGGATGCTTGCTAGAGTTCCAATCATAAGTGCATATGATCCAAGTACGGAAAGTATGTTAGCGTATGCCTCTCCCTCATTGCATATAATATGTATCACACATGTCATATTCAATTGCCTATGAACAATCTTTCTCTTTGTGTTACAAAAAGCTCTCTACTAAACAACTAACTTTTATTATCTCGCAAAGTACTCCTAGTTTTATTCTTGCAAAGTAGTTCTAGCATTACACCTACAAAGTACTTCTAGTTTCATACTTGTTCTAGGTAAAGCAAGCGTTAACTGTGCGTAGAGTGTATCGGTGGTCGATAGAACTTGAAGATAATATAAATTCTACCTTTAGCTCCTCGTTGGGTTCGACACTCTTATTTATCGAAAAAGCTACAATTGATCCCCTACACTTGTGGGTTATTAGCCTCAGAGGTTTTACTGCAGTTAATAGTAATGTCTTTTAAGTGGAGGGCTTCCTCTCTTTTGGCATGAAAATTTTGTGGTTGATATTCTTGATAAAGATGACCGTTAGATCAATGAGAGAGTTAGAGTGCATATAGGGGCGGAGCAATGGAGGATAACCCGTCTATACGGGAACCGAGAGTTGAAATTTTTCATATTATGTGGTCAAAATTGCAAGCCCTAAAGTTGGTTTCAGACTTACCTTGTTTAGTGATTGGAGATTTTAACGAAGCCTTATGGGATTTTGAGCATATGTCAGCAACTCCTCGTCCAGAACCTCAGATGTTTGCTTTCAAAGATACTCTAGAGGTGTATGAGTTGATAGACCTAGGTTTCTCCGTGGTTCCTTTCACATACGATAATATGAGCGGTGGGGTTGCTAACATGAATGTTCGTTTAGCCAGACGGTCGCTTCTAATTCGTGGCAAAACATGTTTGTGTTTTGCTCTGTCTAGCACGTGGCGTCGCGGTGCTCTAATCATGTGGCCGTGGTTCTCAAAGGATCTCCGGATTAGAGCAGAGTAGGACCTCGGTCTCGGAGGTATGAGGTGTTTTGGGAGAGGGATGCAGCCCTACCCGATGTGATCAAAGTAGTTTGAGACTCTACAGGCAGTTGTTCTCTTGTCGCGAAGCTCTAGAAGCAAAACTTTGTGCTTGCATGGAAGGTTTACTTTTGCTTGTCGCAAAGCTCTAGAAGCGAAACTTTGTGCTTGCATGGAAGGTTTACCTTTGGCTCTCCAACGCAGTAACTCACCTATAATCATTGAGATGGACTGCTTAGTTGCTGTCAAAATGATTCGATCGATCTACTATTCTCTTGTGAAGGAACTCAGACATTTTATGTTTTTCCATGAATCTTGTATTACTCATGTTAGTCATCACCACAATAAAGTTAGCGATTGTTTAGCTAAGTTTGCTAGATTGGAAGGTAGAACCATGACTTGGCTCGGTTGTGGCTCTCTAGAAGTACAGATGCCGTTGAGCTAGCTTTGGCTGATTGTAACAACATTGTGATTGAGTAATAAGGGTTTTTCACAAGAAAAGACTAGGGTTCCTCTGCCTCCCGCCGGCGCTGCCGCCGGTCCGTCTCGTCTCCGATGACCATAGGGCCATGGCGGCGCGGTGGATCCCGGCCCTTGTCAGCGGGAGGGCTCTGTTTTCATATGTTTCTTCGAGTTTTGTTAGGGTTTGTGTCCTGCTCAAGAAGAAGAGATGGCGGCGGCTCCCTGAAGATGGAATAATGTTCTCCCCACCTAGCCCCCGCCCCGGTGGTGTGTCTAGCATCGTCGGTGGGCGTGTGGAGATGTGCCTCCGGTGGATCTGTCCTTGGTGGATTTGCTCGGATCTGGTCGTAGTTCATCTACGTTCGTGTGTCTTCAGGTTGGATCCTTCCGATCTACGCTACTCTTCATCGGCGGTGGTTGCTGTTCTGCTGCACTGGTCCTATGGGGCCTTAGCACGACGATTTCCCGACTGTCTACTACAACAAGTTTTGTCTGGCTCCGACGAGGAAGGGGCGATGACGGCGGCGCGCCTTCGGCTCGCTTAAGTGCTTGTAGTCATCGCTAGGTGGTCTACGGATCTGGATGCAATTTTTATTATTTCTGATGATCGTCATATTGCATGATTGAAAATGAATAGATCGGAATTTTTCTCGCAAAAAGAAAATACTAGTTTTTCACCCTACAAAAACACTCCATCTGGATGCACCTCTCTAACCTCTTTCTTCTCGCGCCATACGTAAATGAACACGAAATGATTTTTTATATGTATAATCCATTTGCACAAGGTCCTACTTATCAGAGCAATTTGGCACCACATAAGCTTATGAAAGATCATAAATTTGACACCGATGCCAAGCATAATTTACATGGCCAATTTGGTATTTGGCACGCTGTGGATGCCCTTATCGGCAGGTAAACCGATGCCAAGCATAATTTACATGGCCAGTTTGACTACCACGGCCGCCTAGCTCCGCCCGTCCCCCTGCCCGCATCAGTGGCCACTCCGGCCCCGGCGGCCACCCAGCCCGCTCCCGCCGCCGGCCACTCCGGCCCCGGCGCCTGATGGACTCCCCTCCCTCTGCCTGGCCAGCTGCAGCCCATCCCGTGCTGGCTGGATTCCAGCCCCTCCTCGGCCGGATCTACGATGCCATCCTCCTACCGCGATGCTCTGCTCGCCTCGCTGGCTGCCCTGACCCCCCCACCCCCCCGCCCAACCTCTCCCTTCCGCGTCGCCCGTGGCTGCGGTCGGAAATCCACCATGTTGACCCTGACCCAGAGGGGCCCTGGGAGGTGGCCGGGGGCCGCCGCCTGAAGCGGAGGCGTCCTCAGCGTCCCCATCGCCGTCGCCCTGCCGGCCCACCACGCGCAACTCCCCCCCCCCCCCCCCGCCCATCGCGAGCAACGAGTGCTCCCGCTGCCTGGACATTCACTCGGGCAAGGAATGCCGCCGCGCCATCCGTTGCCGGCGTTGCCGTTTCTTCGGGCACATAGAGCGTGACTGCACCGCGCCCCGCTCCGCGTCGCCCGGACAGGGCCCGGCGAAGCGTCCCCGCGCTGCCTCGCCCTCCGCGTCGTCTAGCGTGGGTGCTCCCTCTGGCCATGGCTCCCCCACCCCCTCCCCGGTGCCCTCCTCGCCACCTTCGAGCGAGGGCGCGGTCTCTGCATCGTCCTCTGGCCAGGCCTCCGCCATGTCTGGCCACCCCTCCCTCAAGCCGGTGGGTGCGCTCTGCTTCCTCCCCCGCTCCCCTGACCTCGACTCGGCCGAGGTGGCGCTCCAGCGCGCCCTGGTCGCTACGGTTGCCGGGCGCCGTCCTGGCGTTTCCTGTGCCGAGGTCACAGGCTTGCTCAGTGGGCATTTTGACATCCCGTCCGATGTTTTTTCTATGCATCGCCATGGCCCCACGTAGTTCGTCATCCGCTTTGAGAGCATGGACGACCGAGCGCGCGTGGCCGCTGGCATTGCCCGTGGCCCGCGATTTGGCCTCCTCTTGCATCCCTGGAGCCGACTCGATGGTGCCTAGCCTGTCTCCCTCCGCATGAAGGTAGACATCGAGATTTCTGGGATCCCTAACCACACGTGGCGCCTGTCCTCCGCCGTGACGTTGCTCGGTTTGTTTTGCATGATCGACGAGCTTGCTCCGGAGACCAGGGATGGCACGGACATGTCTACCTTCCGCCTGTCGGCGTGGACCCCCAACCCCGATCTGATTCCCAAGTCCTCTGACCTCTTCCTCCCGGAGGAGGACGCCGTGCTCGCCGGCGCCTACCCGGACGTGGCGGAGCGTTTTGCATTGGGTGTCCTGCGTTATCCAGTGACTATCCATGTGACTCGCTCCACCGACTTTCGGCTGCCCATCCCGGCTCCCCCTCCGCCTCCGCCGGCCGACGACAACAACCCCTTCGACGTTCCGCCATCGCCGCCATGCCCAGGCGACTGGCCTCGCTGCCATGATTTTCCGCGTCACTCCGGAAACTGCGGTGACGCCAGACCACCTCCCGGCAACGGCAATGGGCGCGCCGGGGACGGCCGGCGGCGCCGACGCCGTCGCTCCCACCCGCCGTTCCGCAGCTGGCAGGGGATCCTTGGATCCCACCCCTCCATGGCTGACGCCCCCTGCGCCCCCCTGCGAAAAGCCGCCTTGGATCCCCCCCCCCCGTGGCTGACGCCCCCATGCGGGCCCCTGTTCAGTCCATGACTCGGTCAAGTCCCACGACCGTGACTCCTCCGCCAAGGCCCTCCCCCGTGCTGCTGCTGACATGGCGGGCGCCCTCGACCACAGTTGATCCTGCTACTCCTGTGGCCTCACCGCGGGCTTCCCCACCCCCCTCGCCGCCCACAATTGATCCTGCCTCGCCCGTGTTCGCGCCGGCCGAGGCCCCCGGATCCGCTACTATGCTAGCAACCAAGAACGTGGCCAGTTCAAACCGGCCCGGGCCACCACATGCGCCGACAAGTACCGGGACCATGGCAGCTCCTCCGGCAACTGAGCCAATGGAAGCAGCGGCTGATCCCGAGATCCCCACCCCGCGTGCACTGGGCCCACACTCACCCCTCTTGCGCCCGACCGTTGGTGCGTCCACCCCACCTGCCCCGCTGCGCAGTACCGGCCAGCTGTCCGCGGTAGCCACTCCCTACTCGCCCAGTGTTGCCCCCTCTTTGGCCGCACCATTGCATAGCCATGTAGGCGGTTCGGCTACCACCTTGCCCTCAGGGACAGATGACGCCCTACACTGCTTCCTGCAAAGCATCTTGCAGCGCCCCGCACCGCTACTTCCCACCCCTGCTACTAGGAGAAGAAAGAGGGCGTTGCCCCCTAACTTTACCCCGAGACGAAGCCACCGCATTGCCCAGGCCGACCGCGGGCTAGACTCGGAGGCGAAGGCCAAGCGCATGTTACTCCGCAGGCTTGGGATCCTGCGCGATGACGAGCCCATCTCACAAGCCGCTTTGGATCGCTACAGCAAGCTGTTCGAGCAGCCACTCGTGGAGGAGGTGGTGCAGGCTTTTGCTGACTACTACGGGTGGCAGATTCCCTCGGGCACCATCTTCGGCAACAACTCGTCTCCGGCGCCGCGTGGCCTTGCCGCGTGTTAGCTAGGTTGTGTTCAGTCCTCCCCCCTAGCCCCCCCTGCTTTTATCATGGAGTGCAACCTTAAAACTGTTTTCTGGAATGTCCGTGGCCTGAATTCCAGTGCCAAGCGTACTGCCGTTCGATCGGTCATCTTCGCTGCTTCCCCCAACATAGTTTGTCTACAGGAAACCAAGTTGGAGGCCTTCACGCTCCCCCTTGTCATCGAGATGCTCGGCCCCAACTTTGCTGATTTCTTCTTTCTCCCCGCAATTGGGACACGCGGTGGCATCCTCCTCGCTTGGCGGAGCAGCGAGATCTCCATCTCTAGCCCCTATATTGGCCAGCATCACATCACGACACTCGTTTCCTCCCCCTCCGGCGCGAACCCGTGGTGGATCACCGGGGTATATGGCCCGCAGGACGACGACGCGAAGCTGCTGTTCCTGGCTGACCTGCAGGACACCCGCGAGACTTGCACCGGCCCCTGGCTTCTAGGGGGCGACTTCAACCTCATTTCCCCCGCTGAGGACAAGAGCAATGGCCGCATAAACCGGCGCACCTCGAGCTGTTTCCGCCGCTTCATCGCCGACATGGAGCTGCGTGACATTTACATGCACGGGCGTCGTTACACTTGGTCCAATGAGCGTGATTCTCCGACTCTCGTCCGCAATGATCGATTCCTATGCACCTCCGACTGGGACTCCACCCAGCAACATTGCCTTCTTCGGTGTCTCGCCACCACGGTCTCGGACCACTGCCCTCTGTTCCTTGATTGCTCGCCACACCACACTGGTCCAAAGCGGTTCCACTTTGAACGCTTCTGGATCAACCTCGATGGGTTTCAAGATACGTTGTCGGACGCCTGGAACGCTGTGAACGACCCGGACCCCTACCGACGCATATACCTCCGCCTCAAGCTCACTTCTCGCCGCCTTCAGAGCTAGGGGGAGCGCACCGTAGGGCATGTCTCCATGCAACTTCATGTTGCTCGGGAGCTTATTGCCCGACTGGACGTGGCCCAAGATTTCAAAGCGCTCTCTCCCTCGGAATCTTGGCTTCGCTGCAATCTGAAGCGCGCATACCTAGGCTTGGCCTCCCTCGAGCGGTCTATCACTCGCGAGCGCGCGCGTTTTGGCTGGCTTAAGGAAGGGGAAACCAACTGTGCGTTCTACAAGATCCACGCCGCTCACAGAACTCAGAAGAATCGGATCTTCTCCCTCCGGCATGGAGACACCAACATCTCCGACGAGTCGGGCATGGCCGAGCTGGCCTTCCACCACTTCTCCTCACTGCTCGGTTCCTCCAGTGAGCGCCACACCTCCATTGCTCTGGACCAGATTGACGACCGCACCTTTGATCTTGATGATCTAGAGCGTCCGTTTACCGAGAACGAGATATGGCATGCTGTGAAGTCACTCCCTCGCGGCAAGGCACCGGGCCCCGATGGATTTTCCTCTGAATTCCTTGTGTCTTGCTGGGAGACAGTCAAGGCCGACGTACTCGCAGTCTTCGACAAGTTTTACTCAATGGATGCTGCATGCAGCGTCTCAACGAGGCGCTCATCACTCTTCTGCCCAAAAGGCCTGATGCCTCGGCTCTTTCGGACTACCAGCCCATTAGCTTGATTCATCTGGTGGCCAAGCTCATTGCTAAAGTCCTCTCGCTCTGTCTCGCACCGCGCATGGGCCAGCTCATGTCCTCGAACCAGAGTGCCTTCATCGCGGGCCGCTATGTGCACGACAACTTTATGTTGGTCCAGCAGACTGCCCGTCAACTGCACAACCTGCGTGTACCCAGGGTTCTCCTCAAGCTCGACATCGTGCGCGCCTTCGACACCGTCTCTTGGCCATTCCTCATTGACGTCCTTCGCCATCTCGGCTTTGGTAGGCGCTGGATAGGGTGGATCTCCATCATCTTATCGACCGCTAGCACTCGAGTCCTCATCAACGGCTCGCCTGGCCCCCCCATCGCGCACGCCCAGGGGTTGCGCCAGGGGGACCCCATCTCTCCCATGTTGTTCGCGATTGCCATTGATGCGCTCAACTCCCTACTGCTCCATGCCCATCGCCACGGCCTGCTACAAAGACTCACCAGACGCCATGCTTCCTCGAGCATATCCCTCTTTGCGGACGACGTTGTCATCTTTTGTCATCCTTCCCACCATGACCTGAAGGCCATCCGCGAGCTCTTACGCGTCTTTGGCGAGGCCTCCGGGCTTCACACTAACTTCGCTAAGTGCTCGGCGACGCCCATCCAGTGCGAGGACCCGGAGCTGCTCACGATCAGTTCTGAGCTCGCTTGCGCCGTGGCGCCATTCCCAATAACCTATCTTGGGATCCCGCTCTCGCTGAGAAAGCCTTCTGCATCTTCCCTCCAGCCGATCGTCGACAAGCTAATCAAGAAGCTCGCCACCTGGCGTGCTGCGCTCCTCTCTCGTGGCGAGAGGCTGGCCTTGGTGCGCCACATTTTGTCGGCGATGCCCACCCATATCATGGTGGTTCTTGCTCTCTGCCCTCCTGTGCTCAAGCAGATCAACCGTGTCCTTCGCGAGTTCCTATGGCACGACCGCAAGGAGACGCGCAATAGCCACGGGCTTGTGCACTGGCAGCGCGTCTGTCGCCCCCTGGAGCTTGGCGGCCTGGGGATCCCTGACCTCCACCGCCAAGGCGTCGCCTTGCGTGCCCGTTGGCTATGGCTGCAGCACACCGACCCGTCCAAGCCTTGGATACACTTGCACCTCCCGAGCGATGCTGACACTACTGCCATCGTCCGCGCGTTCACTTCTTGGTTCGTGGGCGACGGCCGATCCTGCCTATTCTGGATGGATCACTGGCTCGATGGAAAATCTATTGCTGATATCGCCCCGTCGCTTCTACCTCTGATACCACGACGGCGCCGCAAGTCTTGTACGGTTGTCGAGGGCCTGGCCGACCGCAGCTGGATTGCTGACCTCCGTGGCGCGCTGACTCCCAGAGCGCTGGTCGAGTACGTGCACCTATGGCGGCTACTCAGACCCATCACTCTATCTACTGACCCCGACCGCCTTTCCTGGCGATGGACTGCCGATGGCAAATACTCGGCGAGGTCGTGCTATCGCGCACTGTTTGCCGGCTCGACCGCTGCACCGTTCTGGCGCATCACTTGGAGATGCTGGGCACCACTTCGCGTCAAGATCTTTACTTGGTTGGCTGACCTGGACCGCTGCTGGACCGCCGCGAGGCTCGCCCGGCATGGTCTACCGCACAACGACCGCTGCGCCCTCTGTGACCAGTCCGAGGAGACCATGCAACCCATTCTCATCGGTTGCCCCTTCTCCAGACAAGTCTGGCATGATGTTCTGGCCTGGATACGTGCCACCATCCCTGCACCATCTGGCGACGAGGAGTTCCTCCCATGGTGTATGTCGGCCATCTCCAACTCACCCGCCTGCCACCGCAAACGGCTCGCCACACTGTCCATCCTGACGGCTTGGTCTATTTGGCGCCACCGCAACCGTTGCGTTTTCGACGGCGACACCCCATCCACCGCGCAGCTTGTTGCGGCCATCCAAGATGAAGCCAGATCTTGGGCAAGGGCGGGCGCCCATGGACTTAGATCGTTACTTGAGTAGTCGCCTAGGCATGTACCCGGGCTAAGCGCCCCATCACCAACGCTCTGCAGCTTCGTGTCTTGCCTTCTGTGCACAAGACATTAAGCCCGCAGCCCCCACCCCCTCTCGTACTGCTTGTACACCCTTCCTTTCTATCAATGAAAAGATACGCACCCTAGCGTATTCGTGAAAAAAAAATGGAGTGCAGAGTACTTGTCAGAAATGGACAAAGATGGAACGAAACGTACCTGTCTCAGAGCTTCTCTTCACCACCGGGGATAACAAAGATCCTAAAATCATCGCACAAAATTGGAAGGGAAAAACTAGTTCTTGCATCTGTATTGAGCAGCTCACATTTCCCATCCTTTTTTTTTGAAACTATACATTTCCCATCCTTGATCCGGAAAGGAAATATCTACCGAAGAAAAGCAAACCAATTGACTCACCTCGACTAGCTGGCCTTCTCGGATTCACGGACAATAATTCCATCGTCCGCCCCATTCCAATCCATCGACGGCGACATGCCGCCATACCTGAATGCCTCTCTCCCTGCCCGTGACCTGAGAAAGACGGGCCAGTGATAGTTTGGAGAATAATAACTTGTATTGATTGGGGCCTCAAAGGGCTGTTTATATAGATTACAAGACTTGAGCTCCAAGACTAATAGAGATAGATTACAATTCCAAACCTTGCCGGATATGGTAACGTAACCGACCTATACTCTAATATCCCCCCGCAGTCTCAGCGTCAGGAGTAACGATGTTGAGACTGGAGCGGATGTCGGTGAAAGATGCAGTCGGAAGTCCTTTGGTGAAAATGTCAGCAAATTGAGCACTGGTAGGTACATGAAGAACGCGAACCTCGCCAAGAGCCACCTTCTCTCGAACGAAGTGTATGTCAATCTCAATATGCTTGGTGCGACGATGCTGAACTGGATTGGAAGCCATGTATACTGCGGAGATGTTATCACAATAAACGATGGTGGCACGATCCAGTGGGCGATGAAGTTCCACGAGAAGCTGACGCAGCCACACCGCTTCAGCCACAGCATGAGCAACCGACCTATACTCAGCCTCAGCAGAAGACCTGGAAACTGTTGCCTGCCTGTTAGAACTCCAAGAAACAAGATTATCACCCAAATAAACACAAAATCCGGATGTGGACCGTCGAGTATCTGGACAACCTGCCCAGTCTGCATCAGAATAAACTGTCAAGCTTGTCGGGGAAGAAGAATTAATGAGAAGACCATGATCAAGAGTTCCTTTTAAATAGCGAAGAATGCGGTGGACGTGAGCAAGGTGAGGAGCACGAGGATCATGCATAAAAAGACAGGCTTGCTGAATGGAGTAGGAAATGTCGGGCCTAGTGAGAGTGGCATATTGGAGAGCACCAGTGATGCTACGATACAAAGTGGGATCAGAAATTGGATCACCATCAGCCGACAACTTGGCACCAACGTCGGCCGGTGTACGAGTGGGTTGACAATCAGACATACCAGCACGAGAAAGCAAGTCTAAAAGATAGGATCGTTGAGAGAGAAAAAGAGAAGATTTTGTACGAGAAACGGTAACGCCAAGAAAATGATGAAGAGGACCAAGATCAGTCATGGAAAATTCATGATTAAGAGAAGAGATTATATGTTGAAGAAAAGAGTCAGAGCTAGCAGTGAGAACTATATCATCAACATAGAGCAAGAGATAGGCAATGTGGGAAGATGAGCGAAAAATAAATAAGGAAGAATCAGATTTGGAGGGAATGAAGCCTACTGTTTGAATAAAGGTAGCAAAACGTTGAAACCATGCACGAGGAGCCTGTTTAAGACCATAAAGAGATTTGTGAAGAAGGCAAACAGAATTGGGAGAAGAGGGATCCTCAAAACCAGATGGTTGCTGACAATAAACAGTTTCATTAAGAGAGCCGTGAAGAAAAGCATTTTTAACGTCTAGCTGATGAATGGGCCAAGAGGAGGAAACAACAAGACTAAGAACAACTCGAATAGTACTGGGTTTAACAACAGGAGAAAAAGTTTCATCGAAATCAATGCCCTGTTGCTGAGAGAAACCACGACACACCCATCTGGCTTTGTAACGAGCAAGAGTGCCATCAGAATGAAATTTATGACGAAAAACCCATTTTCCAGAAACAACATTAACGCCAGGAGGTGTGGGAACAAGAGTCCATGTATTATTTTGCTGAAGAGCGTTAAATTCATCGCGCATAGCTGAGAGCCAAAGAGGATCAAGAAGAGCTCGTTTGTAAGAAGAGGGAATAGGAGAAAGGGCCGAGGTTTCCGGGGTTGCCGGGGTTGCTGTGAGGTTGAGACGTTTGGTGGGTAGAAGAAATCCGCGTTTGCCGCGGGTGCACATGACGTGATCATTGGTGGGTGGTGGAATGGGGACGGCGTTGGGTGGTAGTGGCGGCGGGGAGGTTGGGGGTGCCGAGGTTGCCGGGGTTGCCGGACTTGTCTGGCGTGCCGGGCTTGCTGGGACCGGGCTTGCCGGGACCGTGCTTGCCGGGTCTGCTGGTGGCGTGGTTGCCAGGCTTGCCGGACTTGCAGGGTCCGGACTTGCCGGTTCCGGGCTTGCCGGGCCTGTCGGTGCGGTGATTGTCGAGCTGGCCAGACTTGCCGGGTTTGGGCTTGCCGGTCGGGCCGGTGCCAGGCTTGTCGGGCTGCCCAGGCTTGCCGGCCTTGCCGCGGGAGAGGGAGTGGTGGTAGGGATTGATGCGGTGTGAGTGACAGAAAAAGGAAATGTGTTTTCATCAAATGTGACGTGGCGAGAGACAAACACGCGACCAGAAGATGGATCAAAACAGCGATATCCTTTGTGATCATCAGAAATACCAAGATGAATGCAAGGAAGTGAACGGGGTTCGAGTTTGTTGGAGGCGGTAGAGGCAGTGTTCGGGAAACAAAGACAGCCAAAAACACGGAAAAAAGAATAATCGGGATGAGAGAGAAAAAGAGATTGAAAAGGCGAATAAAGAGGACAAGTCTTAGTGGGACGAATATTTAGAAGTAGAGTGGCAGTGCGGAGGGCTTCGGCCCAAAAACGAGAGGGTAGAGAAGCTTGTAGGAGCAAGGTGCGAAGAATATCATTAATGGAGCGAAGAGAACGTTCAGCTTTACCGTTTTGAGGGGAGGTATAAGGGCAAGAAAAACGAAGAAGAATGCCTTGAGAGAGAAAGAAGGTGCGGTTTTGAGTGTTGTCAAATTCTCGACCATTATCACATTGAATAAATCTAAGGGGCAAGCCAAAGTGTGTAAGAACATATTATCGAAAATTGAGAAAGATGGCATGTGCTTCAGATTTAGCGCGGAGAGGAAAAGTCCAAATATAATGAGAGTAGTCATCCAAAATCACAAGATAATATTTGTAACCAGAGACACTAGGAACGGGAGAAGTCCATAAATCACAGTGAATTAACTCAAAAGGAAAAGTGCTAATGGTAGTAGAGGTTCCAAAAGGTAATCTAACATGTTTGCCGCATTGACAGGCAGTACAAAGAGAGGGATTATGAGGAACACTAGAACTAGGGATACAAAATTCTTGCAGCAAAGATGACAAGGTTGATTTATTGGGGTGTCCTAGACGACGATGCCACAAGTCCACTGAAGCAAGCATGGCGCGGGGAGTGGACGTGGGTGTGCCATGAAGCGGATAAAGATCGCCCGTGCTATTGTACCGAGCGAGAACCTCCCCCGTTGCCAGATCCTTCACAGACAAACCAAAAGGGTCAAAAGCCAAAATTACTCGATTGTCAATACAAAATTGGCGAATAGAAATAAGATTTTTGATGAGGGAAGGAGAAACAAGAATATTGCGAAGAAGAAAATTGCCGAAAGAGGAAGGGATGTAAGAGTGACCGGTGGCGGAAACAGGTATGGTGGAACCATCACCAATGGTGATCGTAGAAAAAATAGAAGGAGAGCAAGCTGACAGCAAATTCATATTTGAAGACATATGCGAGGATGCACCAGAATCGAAAATCCAATCCGTACCTTCGTTATTGAGTGTAAAGTTGTTCATGGCGTTGAGAAAGGCGGCTTGATCCCAGGCCGGCTGCTGGGGAGGAGCAGAGGGGCCAGGAGCGTGCATGGGAGCGTAGGGCAGGGTCGGCGACTGGTAGTATGCCGTCGGGGCCGGCAAGCCCGGCAAGGTGCCGTAAGAGGCCGGCAAGCCCGGCAAGGTGCCGTAAGAAGCCGGCAAGGTATAGTAGGGTGGCGGTAGTCCTGGCGCGCTGGGAGGTGGTGTAGGAGTGGCGGTGTAGACATGCGCCGGCGGCTTGGGCCCAAGGAGTCCAGGAGAGCCGGTTGCCGGACGGAGGCCAGGGCTCCACGTGCCCGTGTAAGCAGGCAGGGCACCGTACGGTGAAGGAGCCGACCAGGGCATCGGCCAAGCTTGAACAAGGCCAGTCCAGGGATCGTGCGGAGGCTGCCACGTGGAGGGGGCCGGTGGCGATGGAGAGGCCGATGGCGGAGCTGGGGCAGTGCCGGCAGAGCGAGATGCAGGGGGCCGGTAGATCGGATTCTTGCCCCGGTAGTTCGGGCTTGTGCGCCAGCCTGGAGGCGGTGTGGTAGCTGCTGCCGCCGCGGTAGGAGGGGAGGGTGCGGCAGATTGGTGCGGCACGCCAGGCGCGGCCCCGGCAAGCCCGGCCCCGGCAAGCCTGGCCGCGGCAGAAGCGGCAGCGTGAAACACCTGCGGCGGCCGTTGCGCCTTGCGAGCTTGATTCTTCTCTTCTTGCTGGAGGAGGGAGCGAACCTCGTTGAAGGTGGGGTAGGGCTTGAGCATGGGGATGAAGGACTGCTGCTTCTCGAACTGCTCGCCGAGGCCGACGAGGAGAGCGTTGATGAGGGCGCGATCGTCGATGTGATCGCCGAGTTCACGAAGTTCGTCGCCGATCGCCTTGATTCGCTGGCAGAAAACGGTGACCGGGGCGTCTCCTTGGACGATCGTACGGAGCTCGGTGTTGAGGGCGTTGATGCGCGCGTCGGAGTTGTCCTGGAATAGCTGCTGAAGTGACGCCTAAAGCTCGGCGGCGGTGGCGGCGTCGGAGGAGACCAGATTGAAGAGCTCCGTGGAGATACGTGTGTAAATCCACTGGATGATGGTGAGATCATCTTTCACCCAGCGAGGATCGGCGTGCTGCGGAGGGTAGGATGGATCTATGTGGTGGCGGAGGCCGCAGCGGCCGAGATGGATGGTGAAGAGGTGGCGCCAATGGTAGTAGTTGTGGGCGCCAAGATCTAACGAGATCGGGATGAAGGGGGAGACGTCGGCAATGGTGTCGGCGAGGGAGATAATTGGGAATTGAGGAGGAGATATTTGGGTAGTTGTGGAGGAGGAAGAAGAAGTGGGGGCGCCGGCGGCGCGGAACTCGGTCATGGAGAGGAGGGGCCGAGTCGGCCGGGGCGGCGGCACGGGTGGCGGTGCCATGCCAGGGGCGGAAAACTTAGGCATCTGATACCATGATAGTTTGGAGAATAATAACTTGTATTGATTGGGGCCTCAAAGGGCTGTTTATATAGATTACAAGACTTGAGCTCCAAGACTAATAGAGATAGATTACAATTCCAAACCTTGCCGGAAATGGTAACGTAACCGACCTATACTCTGATAGCCAGCAATCCAGCATGTCGCGCTCTACGTATTCTATCCTCCTCTCCCGCGCGGACGACGCACGGCCACCCCGCCACCCCGTGCAACTCGCCTATAAGAAGCAGCGTACACGATGCTAAGCCTAACCTCACTCCAACACAGCCACACAAGCTAGACTATCTCCTCACTCCAACAAGCCTCCCAATTAGCAATGGCAAAGTGCCTCGCCGTCGCGCTCCTGCTACTGGTGGTGCTCGCGTCCTGCGACGGGAGGGAGCTGAACGAGAAGGTTGCAGCGACGCGCGGTGCCGGTGCCGGTGGTGGCGTCGGCGAGTCCAAAGCGATGGGGTTGCCGGACTTGCCAGCTGTGACGCTCCCCACGGCCCCGACGCTCCCGACGCTCCCCACGGCCCCGACGCTTCCCACTCTCCCGACGCTCCCGACGCTCCCGCTAGTGGGAACCATTACCGGTACCAGTACCATTACCGGTCCGGCGGTGGTGCTTCCGGGGCTCTCTGCTAACCCATGATTATCTCTACTTGTACCTAGCTCCTACCACCGTCCTGAGGAAAAAACACCGGCGTTGCGCTCATGTCCATGTTCCTTCCTTGATGGGCGTCTGTATTTATCTTCAGTTTATGTTCTTGTATTTTTCGTTCCTTGATGTGCTGCATGTATCATGGACGTAAATCGTAATAAATACTACTTTGTAAGTTTGATCGCCTTCTTGGATAGACATATGAACAGGTTGCAGCATCGACGTACTACTTCGTCACTCTAATCACAAAGCCCCAAGTCCAGAGTTGTTCTGTTAAAAAGAGTACTCCTATCCAAATTAATTGATGCGGCTTAATTTGTACTAAAGCCGCGTCAATTAATTTGGATCGGAGGGCAACTTTCACGCTGTTCCTGTGACATGCAACACATTTATCTTTCATTTTTTGAATTGACGCAGCGTTGAATGGTTTGTTTTTTAGATGCATATTGCGATTGCTGAGTTCTGTACTTGATCGGGTGCACTATTTTGCTTGTGTTTTGGTAGTGTACCCCAATTTTTTATATTTAATTAGTGATTTAAAAATAGGCACATACTACAGAGTACTTAGTTGACTTAAAAAGGCACGTATGACTACAGAATTCAGTGGAGGAGGCAAGGAATGTGCATCGAGGTCGAAATATGTTTAGAGTGGCATAAGTCAACTTCTAAGTACAAGCAAGTGCTCGGTCCTTTTTAGTGAGAAGTGCCCTTAGGAAATCCAGGTGGATATCAAACAAGTCCTTGGTGTTACAAACACAACTTTTTGAAGAGAAATATTTTGGATTACCTAAAATATGAAAACAAAAATGTTTTCTTGATATATGCTCTTAGAAAAATACATCTGTAGTTGGTTTATAGCTAAATAAAGAAAAAAAAGACAAAAAAAATCTAGTAGACAGCATCATATGGGCACCCAAAACATCTTGTGGTTTTAGACTCTTAGATAGAACCAACCAAGCAAATCATAGATCAACGTTTCGGTCATGTCCGTGTGCCTTCATTTGTGTCATGGTATCTGTGTTTCTTTTCAATGCACTTTCAAGTTCCTCACAATCATATTGTCGATGTGATCACCTTTTTGGCACTACAAGAAATATGTCCATTTATGAAAAAAAAAATGAAAGTGGTTGAATTAGTCATAAATCTATGATTTTTTTACAAGATGGTTATTGAGTGTCTCGGGCGGTCCAAACCATATAATTTTATAGCAATCTGTGCCAAAAGGTCAAAATTTCATTGCACGAGATGGCCATAAAAATATGCAACATTGTTTATGATCATATTTATTAGCCCACTGTGATCAAATTGTATCGTCATAAAATCCGTGCCGTCTATGTGGCATATCTATGTACTAGGCACACACCTCATCAATTTCACCTTTGTGTCGTATCTTCGTGTCGATTTCATTTACGTACCCAAAACCCACTAAGTGTAAAAATCATTGATGGGCGGGATCCACCCACTGTATGGAGCGGCCCACATCCGAGGTGTGTGTCCAATGGCTATGTGGTGCCTACAAGGATGTAGGGACAACCAACATGTGGGACCCACTCAGTGGACCTAATTATCTTGTCTACATATTCGGAACCCACCAAGTGTATAATACACTAACAGGTGGGACCCATCCAACTATCTGCGGTGTGGGTTCAATACCCGCAGTGACCAAGGAGACAATGAAGTGTGGGACCAATTCGGCGGGCATAATTGGTGTGTCTACGTGTTGGTTTTGTCTATGTATTCGAAACCGACTAAGTGTAAAACGTACTAATGAGCGAAACTCACCCACTACCTAGTAGGACCCCATGGAGGTGTGGGTCCAACAACTTTGTGTGGCCCACAATAATGTATATGACAACCAACAAGTGAGACCCACTCGTCTGGCTTAATTGTCGTTGTAACAAAAGAAGTGGTAAGTGTCTTGGAAGGAGCTAACCACTGCACCAGGATGGTTAAGTGGTGGTCACCCGCGCCCTTTGTCGCGCCTAATTGACTTTTGACTTTTTTCCTTTTAGGTAAATTCCCATTTTCTGTATTTCCCACTTTGGAAACTTTCCAAAATTATAATACCAAGTTTCAAAAATTATGGGCACACTTTTAGAATTTGAAACTTTTGATTTTTTTTTTGAAACTTTCAAAGTTTTGAACTTCCAAAAAAACAACTTCTATAATTTGAACATTCAGCAATTTGAATTTGGAACTTTCAAGTTCAAAATTACGGACTTTTGCAATTTTGAGTCTAAAAATGTGAAAATTTAGAATTTTGTGGGAAAAAAGGAGTCTCCGAGAGGTGTGATCATCGCGCGCTCACGGTGACCGCATAAGTGAGCACCGACGAGAGGAGTCCGTTTGTAATACAAGATGAAACTTTTATATTATGTGCCAGATGCCTGTCGGCAAATAGAAGGCCCATCTTGTCTTCCCACTACCAATTTATTTGATCACTTATAGGCTAAGCCCAATAAGCCACCAACCCAATCAGACGTAAGCAAGAGCATTTTTAGGGCAATAAGCTAGAGCAAAGTGGACTGGGAAGAGAGAGAGAGAGAGAGAGAGAGAGAGAGAGAGAGAGAGAGAGAGAGAGGACACCCATGATGAATTCAACCCAAAATTCTCAAAATGAATTTGCAATAAAAATATAAAATCATATTAGATCCCATAGACAAAAAAAGACATCCAAAACTAAAAATATTAATTTGTAATCAAAATAATTGTCAGGAATACAATAAAAATTTCTCAACAAAGATGGCATTACTACATATTTCCTAGAAAATTATTTTTTTATGAGGATGATTGAGTTCTAGAGGCTAATTTCTCTGATGTTGTTAATTTGTAATTTTTATATAATTGTTGGATACAAGCCAAAAATGTACATAAATGTGATCTTTAAAAAGGAGACTTATTTGAGTTACATGCATTTCAAATTTGAATTATATTTTATGGATAGCTAAAAATCGTTTAATACGTAGAAATGGTGAATAATTTCTGATATATTCCTAACTTTAAAATTAACAATATAATGTAGTACCATGGTACTTGTTGAGAAAATCTGGTGTATTGTGTATAAATATTTTTTGAAATGTTTTGCACAAGATATGTTGTGTTGACAAAAATACTAATGAAATGATGGAACATGAAGGTATGTTTGTAAATGATAATGAAATGAAGTTGTAATTTAGATTCGATGTAAAAATTAGAGAACAAAGTATTTTGTGGAGTACAAACTTCATAGTTTTCCTTGAATGATATGATGCATCTCAATTAGAAAGTAATGTACACCAAGTTTTGTCAAATCCTGGAAAGTTTGAAAGCAAATTAATGAGGTCATAATATGAGCCCATGCTAATTTTCATATATTCTGCGGATAACTTTGAGATATTATAAATAAAAAATCAATAAGTAGCAAGTAACACTAGTGTAGGAACCCCTTATAGGATTTCCTTATAAGTGGCGTGACGGTAAAGGCACACACCACTGGTAACATGGGAAAATACCAGTAGTGTGCGACCAAAACAAGGACGCCACTAGTAAGTACTCCCTCTGTAAAGAAATATAAGAGCATTTAGTAATCTAAACGCTCTCATATTTCTTTACAGAGGGAGTATGTACTAGTGGTGTGCTGGCCTACATGAACGCCACTAGTGGCTGCCACCCAGAAGAGTGTCAGCCCAACATTACTAGTGGTGTGTGAGGAAGGAACACGCCACTAGTTCTTTTTATATTTTGTGTCATGCCCATGATGACGCACATCACTGATAAGAATTTGAGGGAGGGGGGTACAATATGGGTGGATTATAGCTGGTGAGACAATGACAATGATGTTAGATGGATCTCGAACTACCCCCCGCCTCGCGTTATAAAGGGGGACGAGACCTAGGGTTACAAGTTTCCTAACCGGCCTTGAGCCCCGATCGAGTGAGGGGTCCTTGTCTTGCATGCCAAGATGAAAAACCTTCTAGAAGTCGGGCCTCCTATTGGGTGAAGGGCCCTCACCATGACTTGGCTTCCTGGGCCCTGAGGCCGGCCCATTAACGGGCCTCCCAGCCGATGGGCCACCCCTGGTATAGTACACTGCCAGTGTTGATCGTGCACTTTTTGAGTTTGCGGACTAAAGTTCATTCTCTCCAAGTGTATAGATCAATTGCTTTTTCACAAAGGAAAGATATACAGAGAATTCAAACACAGTACATATAGGTTACAAGGCAAACAACTTACCATCTAAGCCAATGTGTAGTTATGAAACAAGTGGACAAGATATTTAATATACCATTTCATACTACTTTGCCCATGTGCGAGGTAACGGCGTCATGTCTGCTAGATACGCCAACGGAGATGGCGCACCTAAAAAATGCCAGTATGTATAGTGCCACATTGTAACGCCCCGGACACACTCGTCGGCGGTCGTTACTCCTGGCGAGATCTAGACTGGCCTCACAGATCAATATTAGTCTTTCATTCGCACTTTGTGCTCACTCGTGCGCACCCGGGAGCAACTTCCCGGTTGGTCACCTATCCTGAAATTACTCCAAGCTGAGCACGCTTAACTTGGGAGTTCTTTCCGAATGAGCTCCCGGAAAAAAAGAAGGAATTCCTGATTGATATGAGTAGTCTATCATCCCTATTGAGCCAGCCTATCACATACACCCCCACTCAGAGAAACCGACGTCCTCGTCGGGCATAGGAACGTTCCCTCTTGGCACATATGTCTGTGCGAACAGTCCGGCACATGTGCCATGTCGTGTGCCACGACGGGTCACAAACGTCATGCACAACATGACCGCGCACCTGACCCGCAAACATCCGTGTCACCGTGAGGGTCAGCTCTGATACCAACTTGTAACGCCCCAGACACACTCACCGGCGGTCGTTACTCCTGGCGAGATCTAGACTGGCCTCACATATCAATACTAGTCTTTCCTGCGCACTTTGTCCTCACTCGTGCGCACCCGGGAGCAACTTCCCGGTCGGTCACCCATCCTGAAATTACTCAAAGCTGAGCACGCTTAACTTGGGAGTTCTTTCAGAATGGGCTCCCGGAAAAGAAGGAATTTCTTATTGATATGAGTAGTCTATCATCCCTATTAAACCAGGCTATCACACACATCCCCACAGAAGTGCCAAAATAACTGGCATACATACCCTAGGGGATAGAGATGATTTGTGTTTGGAGGAGCCAATGGAATGCTTAAGATCTAATGAATATCATTTAGGTAAAATATATTTTTAGAAGTACCCATTTCTATACTTGACGGCTGATGGGATCATGAAGTGGCTAGGCCCGTGGGGCGCAGGGGCTATTTCTAGCCCTTTGCAATACGTAAGTAGGTCTCGCCTCTGGCGCGGCATTACTGGGCTGACCCAGTACTGTAGCTATCATGCGAGTTTTTTCATGTGGTTTCCTTTACAGGGGTTTCACTGTTTTGCATCGGTTTTCTTTGGTCTTCATTGGCTTTTATTTGGTTTACCTTTTTTCTTTTTCTTTGTTCCTTTCTACGGTTTTCACCGGGTATTTTTTCCCTTTTTTTAACACATGTGTATTTTTTCATACACATTTTGGATTTTTTTATACACACGAACATTTTTTATACAGATTTAACAATTTTGAAATACATGATTAACATATTTTCAAATACATGTTTTGATATCTACTTTTTTTCATACCCATTGTGCATTTTTCCTATATATCTAAAGCGTGGTTGTACATGGTATAATATTTTCCAAATACGTTCTTTTGAACATTTTTTCCAATACGTGTTAAACATTTTTGACTGATACGAAACATTTTATAACTATAATTTTTTTACATTGTATTATTTTGTTTTAAATATCACAAACATATTTTCAAAATGCGTCAACTTTTCTAAATGTAATTTACATTTTTTGGAATGGTATGAAATGGCTTTTTCAATTAAACAAATATGTTTTTAACAGTGTATACCATTTTCCAAAAATACGCCATACTTTTATTGAAATGCGTGAACATTTTTTCAATGTCATATACATATTTTTTGAATGGTACAAACTTTTTTAAAATTTTAGTGAATATTTTTTACACAACATGATTTTTTTAATGTGTGATTAACACATTTAAAAAATAACTAGATTAATTTTTCATAGTACACATATTTAGCATTTTTTTAAATATAATCAATTAATTAAAAAATGAGTGTGACATCAATGTGATGAAGCCACATGACTACTGGGCCGCCAACTACCGGATCCATGTAGGCGAGCCGAGATTAGTGTCTCACGAAAAATGCGCGAGACCTATATCTCGCTTATAGCGAGACTAACTTTCATCTCGCTAAAGGTGTCACATGCACTCTACAGTAATGCGCTGTCCCGTTTCTGCGCGCTTAGTGTGGCTCTCTCGCCCTGGCGCGCTCGTTCGCTCGTTGCGTTTTGCTCGTGCCGTTTTTCCTGTTATCGTTCTTTTTCGTTTTTCTTCCGGTTTTTTACCTTTGTTTTTTCATTGTTTTCTTCGATTTTTTTCCCTTTTTTTGTTTTCTTTATTTTTTCTTTTGTTCCTTTCTCCCTTTTTTTTCAGTTTTTTTCTTTTCTATGTTCTTTTTTTTGTTTCTTTCATCGGTTTTGTTTGTTTTCTTTGGTTTTGTTTTGATTCTCTTGGTTTTTATTCATTTTATCATGGGTTTTCACGGTATTCTTCCGGTTTTTCGTTTTAGAGGTGTTTTCTTCCTTTTCTTCGGTTTTCACCGTGTTTCTTCGCTTTCTTTCTCTTCGTCTCATGTCTACAGTTTCATGCACATTTGTACATTTTACTTATACATTAGGAACATGTTTATACATTTTTAAATTACATGATTAACATTTTAAAAAAAATTATGTTTGATGACTACTTCTTTCATACATGTTGTACATTTTTGGTATATATTATAAACTTTTTTAATACATGTTTAACATTTTGATATATGATTAGTTTTTTTTATACAACACCAAATTTTTAAAATTTTATGTTTTTATGTTCAATGTTTTTAATACATTTTCAATTTTTTTGTATACATCGGGAATATTTTTTGTACATTAACATTTTTGAAATAGATGATTAACATATTTTATTAATTTTGTGTTTGATTACTATTTTTTTGATACACATTTTACATTTTTGGTATATATCAGGAACATTTTTTAATTACTTGATTAACATTTTCTTGATACATGATCAACATTTTGAAAAAATATTTTTTTATGGTTCAATTTTTTAATACATGTTCTACATTTTTGGTATATATCAGGAACATTTTTTATACACGTTTAACATTTTTTTAAATAGTTGATTAACATTTTTTTAAATGCTTGATTAAGATTTTTTTAAGTATATGATCAACTTTTTTCATACACATTGTAGTTTTTTGTATACATTTAACTTATACATGAGGGAAAAATCTATACACATTTAACATTTTACAAATGCTAGATTAATATTTTTCAAGTGTTTTATGTAGGGTGTTTGTTGTAATATTTTTCAACCTTGTTTTTTCTTTGTCTTTTTTTTTGACCAAATGTCTGATTTTCAACGCATCGTCAGAGGCCCACTCAGGTCTCTTTGAAGTCGGCACGCAGTTGGCACACGAGGTTCAGGTGTCACCTGATTGGAGAGCTGGCCCTCTCTGGCTGCTGGAAGTGGCCGGAGAATTATTAGCGCCACTTCTCTGGCTCACCATCTGCGTCACTTGCTTGCTGGCCACATATGACTCGAGGTACGTAGTAGTACTACTACTACTGGTGAGTTACACGTGCCTTGCACGTGAGAGTGAAATGCGACCAAATATCCACATACGACATTACAATAGGCAAACCTATACATTTGGAGTCACACGAAAAAAATTAAGATGTAGGTTTAAGTCTCATCGCCCATCCCACTCGAAATAAAATTATACCTACATAATATTTAATGACTATGTGGTATATACTACACAAAACTCATGTGAAATATAAAAGAGCAGTTGAATACTCCATTTGTTAAAAAATTGGACGTTAGGAAGATGTTGCATTAGCTTTGAACCCAAATATTTAAAGTACAAATAAATGTAAATTCTTTTGGAAGAAAAAACTTGAGAGAACTGAAATATGGAAGAGTCTAGAACAAATGAGAAGTGTGTGTATTACGGCATATTGTACAACATAAATGATAGAATAAACATGAATGCCAATTCTTTTAAGAGAGAAAACTTGAAGAATTGAAGTATGGAAGAGTCTAGAATAGAGGAGAATTTTCTGTTTTCCTTTCAGGTTTGGGCATAAGCACACGTGTGAAATCTTCTAGATTAGTACATGTGGCATAATCCGATGTGATGTTGAGAATATCCAACGGCCAATACTACTCGGATTTGCCACCTCTCAACCGTTGGATCAGCTTCATCCAACAACCGATATTCAAAGTTATTCGTACACTATATAGTGGTATAGATATAGATATAGATATAGACCTGTTTGTCGATCTGTAGGGTGCAGCAATGCAAATAGTACAATATTATACTCCTACAACAGGTTAACAGCTAACAAGATCCAACAGTTGTGCATCATATCGTATCACGTAGAGATCTCCATCACGTACTCCATCATGCAGTACGCACCCCGGTCACTGTCAGTGAAAGGATGGAAAAACAAAAAGGGCCGTCTTCACCCCATCAGTGTCGCGTACTCGCATTCTCCTGGTTCGTGTCGTGTCTACAGTCCACTGGCTGACTTGCATGCATGAACAGAGGTAGTGCAGTGCAGTACGTATATACAGTATGCGCATTATCGCACAACAGAAAACCCACTGCAAAATGGTTGAGGAACAGTGGCTGTGCCCACGAGTACAGTACATATATGCGCGGAAGCTTGGCATGCGGTGTCAGTCACACGAGGAGGCAACGCAAGCTCAGGCTGGCCTGAGAGAGCAGGCGTGCCTGCAGCAGCTTACAACGCGAGTATCGAAGGTTTCGTCTCCATGCATGATGCATGATGTCAGCTCAGTAGCGCACTGTTTGGCTTATCGACCGGCCAGCCTGCCTGGAAACTTCACGGCGTACGTACCTTCTCCTCGCTCCCACTGCATAGGCTTGGTGGGGAAATATCAGGTGGTACCACGGACGCGGATTTTTGGAGGCCGAGCTCCAGTGAGCTCCTTATTTTTAAAATATCAAAAAGCATATTTAAAAGTTTCAAAAAATTCTGAAAAAAAATCCATGGAAACATATATGTATTCCGCAGGAACGTGTTGAATTTCGTCGAAAAATGTTGTGATTTGTAGGCTGTACAAAAAAACAAAATTCTGGCCCAATAACAAAAATAAAAGGCCCGTTTAAAAATGCGTATTTGTCTTTTTTCTGTACGCCACATGTAAAAGTATAATGCCGTGAAATTTTGCACATACGTAGTATACATGTGCACTTGTGTTCACAAGTATAATGACTCTTCTCGGTACTCATACAGTTCTAATGATCTTATAGTATTATATTATAGGATGGAGGGAGTATTTTAGAAGAAACGTATGTCCAAGAAAACTATGTCATTGATAATTGTCCAAATGAAGCCACAAGCCCATTTTTTTCTCACTAAAAAAAAGTCTGTAGGATTGTAGCTCTTGTTCTCGCTCCCCGTGCGGCTCCACGGGTCGCACCGGAGCACCCCAAATCCGGCTGGCCAGGGCCCTCCCTCCTCCTCTTCTCCCCTCACCGCCGCCGGAGGGCGTCGCCGGGCAAAGCCCGACGGCGTCGGCAGCGGTGGGGCCATTTGGCGGAGCAGCGACGGCGGATCTGGTGGCCTCAAGCACCGGCGAGGGGATGAGCTCCAGGGGCTGCGCGCGGCAGCGGTTGCGGGGCTCGGGTGGAGTCAGGCTGTGGCCTTGGCTCACGGAGGAACGAGGTGGCGCGGAGGAGCTGCGATGGGATGTGGTTCGGAGTCAGGCAGCAGCGAGGCTACGCGGAGGTGCTGTTGTTGTGAGGTTGTGCGGGCGTGGGGAGCGGCAGCTCGGGCGAGGCCGGGCAGGGAGGCTCGGCAGGCGCGCGCTGGAGGTTCGGGCAACGCGGATCTGCGGCGGGAGGGCCGAGGCCCATCGTGGTGCTGTTGCTCCGGCGGGGCGCATGGTGGAGGGGCTCCGACGGCCTGTACGGCACTGGGGCAGCGGCTTCGGGGGGTCCGGCGGCGAGGAGGTGCTGGAGCCCGAGGTGGAGGAGCTCGTAGTGCTAGAGTAGGAGCGCACTTGCGGCGGCTGGATCTTATGCGCCCTCCGGCAGGTGCGCGTGAGAGCTTGGTCACGGCTGGGAACCGAGGTGGATCGTGGCCTCGGGCAGCATTTCGTTGAGCCTTGTCGGCGTGGTGCTCGACATGGATTGGCGGTTCGTGCTGTGTCCGGTGACCCGGATCTCGGTCGGCTGCTGAAGGATCTAGCGGCTAGTGTTGGTCGGCGGCCTCCGCAAGTTGCGGTTGGTTGCTCCGATGATGGGCTTTTTCGACTACGAGCTGGCTCGGTGGTGGTGCTAGGTGGTCGCCGTTGTGAGATGATGTGCAGATGAGGTGGTCTCAGGAGCTTGGGTGAAAACCCTGTCTCGGTTGTGGCCGTGACCAGCGATGGCGGCGGCCGTGGCCGTCGCTTATCTTCTTGTAGACATCGTTGTATTGCTGCTGCACCCCTCCTGCGCGGATTGTTGCAGCTCTGGGGGAAACCCTTGATCTGGTTTGATCGGACGATGATGGCGCCTTGGTGTCGTATTCCCTCCTGGGGGCTTCGTCTTTGGAGCTGGAGGTTGGCGAGCGAGACCAGTGGAAGATGGCGGTGTTGGCACGAGGCTTCTGTGGCAACGATGATGGGGTGAGCAGCGTCGGAAACGTGGCTATGGTTGCGGTAGTCGGCTCTTCTCCGACGTGTCTGCGGTATCGTCTTGGCTGGTTTGTTGTTGTGAAGTCGAAGTTGCGGTGGCGGAGCCTCGATGGTATACGATGATAGGCAGCAGGTGGTTCGTTCTATGATCTTCTATGGCGCCAGCCGTGCCTAGTTCTCCTTCGTGGTTCTCCGTCAGAGTCGGAGCTGCACTGTCTGGTCGCCGGTGGCTGGGTTTGGCGCAGACCTTCATGCATCTCCACACGGCCTCTTCAGTGTGGGTTGAGTTGACGATCGCCTACGGCGAAGTCAGAGTCGTTTGCTCAGGGTTTAGGGATGGCGATGACGCCTCTAGGGGAGGAGTGATGACGATGACGCCCGCGTGCTGTCTC
Organism: Elymus sibiricus; assembly: GCA_039707655.1. Lineage (NCBI taxonomy): Eukaryota > Viridiplantae > Streptophyta > Magnoliopsida > Poales > Poaceae > Elymus > Elymus sibiricus. The sequence goes on from CM077666.1 coordinate 434,929,168, forward strand.
AGCAAGACCCTCTTTGAAGTGGTGTGCGTGAGGTTTCATATGTGTACCGCCCAGCGGTTGTGATGGTTTTCGCCCAGTTCTCCATAATGAACTGGGTAATCTGGTTTTCGCTCAGTTTTCCTCAATTAACTGAGCAACTCTTTTCTTCTTAATGAATGCAGGATAACTACCATTTTGAAAAATAACAATTGTCCAAATACTAGTGAGGTGTGACTTCTGTACATGCCAATTAGTGGCGTGCCTCGAGGCAGGAAACACAACTAGTATGTGGACCAGAAAACGGCTGTTGCGCTTTGCTTGCTAGTGGCTTGTGCTTAGGGCATCTCCCTCAAACCACCTGCAACCGTGTGGCGCCCCTGCTCGACCGTGCACTAATCATACACGCAAACGTGCACGCTCGAGATCAGAGACTCACGGGATGATATCACAACACAACTCTAAACACAAATCTTCACATTACAAACCAGGGGTCATGAGGACCCGAATACATAAGTCATACAAACAATAATATCTGGGTACAGACATAGTTAGTCAAGTTTGCCTTAAGAAGACTAGTACAAACAACGACACTGATCGAAAAGGCGAAGGCCTCCTGCCTAGGGCCTCCGAACTACTCCTGGTCGGCGGGCTCAACGTAGTAGTAGGTGCCTCCGGGGATCTCCTGCTCCTGGACTCCGTCGTTTGATCGCAGCAATCGGGTATGGGGAAAAAGAGGTAGCAAAGCAACCGTGAGTACTCATCCAAAGTACTCGCAAGACTTATATCAGAACTATACTAAGTATGCATCGATATCAAAGGAATGGGGCTATATCTTTGGACTAAACTGCAGAAATGCCGGAACAGAGGGGGAAAGGCCTAGCCTATCGAAGACTAGCATCTTGAAGCAATCTTGCAGCATCAGAAGAGAGTAGAACACAGCAGCATATAATAATAAGTATATATTAGCAATGCCCTGAGATCCTTCCTCGACTACCCTGCGAGAAAGTGATCCCGAGAGCAGTAGTATCAGTTTAATATTGTCACAGTAACCATTCATAGTTGTAGTAGATCAGGATACAACTCCGAGCGTCCTGTTACCGTGGACACGGCTATTCGAATAGATCACTTCCCTGCAGGGGTGCACTACTGTTACCCAACACGCTCGATTAACTCTGGTCGGACACACTTTTCTCGGTCATGCCCGGCCTCGGCTGATCGACACGACATAGTCCTACCTAGGCTCCGCAGAGAGGTCCCCGCCGGTCTACATCCTAAGTGCTCAGAGGTCTTGGGCCCATCGCCCTTTGCACTCTGGGTCATTATGCGACGAGCCGGGACGAGCACCACCTCATCCTGGATGGCACTGGCCCGACAGGCCCACAATGCTGAACTGGACATCTGACAGAGCTTTCGGCTGATACATACGGCGTCGAGGGCCCCATTAAACCATTATCCCACATGGTGGTAGTGCGTATAGGCCAGTGGCCAACTCAGATCAAATACCCAAATCCGTTAGTGTATTGGGAGCTCGCGGAAACGAGCAGAGATCCACGATCATGTGACCCCGTCGCCCCGTCTCGTGGACTTACGGCAGGTGCCAGGCCCAACCCTCTCCTGGGGCGGTCTACCTGTCCGGCCGTGCCACGTAATTATCTTGCGGGTACCCTCATGGTTCCACCCGTCTTGTTTCATTATCTCGCGGGCACTCTTGGAGCCGACCCGACTTTTAACAGTTTTAAAAGTATTGCAGTAATGTAACATTCCCGTGATCACCACCCAGAGTGATCACGGCCCGATAATAAGCCTGGCAAACGGACAAGGGTGAAGGGCCAGCTGATGAAACATAGCATACCTAACTAAGCATCATAGGATAGCAGGTAAGGTATCAAAGTAGGCGACGAAAACAGGCTATGCATCAGAATAGGAGCTATCGGAATATCAACAGAAGCAATTCTAATGCAAGCAATAGGTAGAAAGAGTAGGCGATATCTGGATGATCAAGGGGTTTTTGCTTGCCTGGAAGCTCAGCTGAAGGGGTCTGGTCGTCGTCGACGTAGTCGTACTCAGCAGTGTCGTCGGCAGTCTCGGGGTCTATCGGGAGAGAAGGAGGGGGAAGAAACAATAAATACACGGCAAACAATGCAACAAGGATGCATGACATGTCAACAAGCAGTGCTAGGGGTGTTCTAATGCAGTGTTAGGTATTTTGGTCGGAGCGGGAAAATATCCGGGAGTGTTCTCCCAGCTCCGGGTGATTATCGGACAGATGAATCGGAGGGAAAAGTTCCATGTTCAGTAGGTTAGAGGGGTGTGGCAGGTATGTGGGTGGCATAATCGGATTCGTCATATTTTTCTGATCGTTTTTCATATATAAATTATTTTCATCCGAGTTACGGTTTATTTTATATGATTTTTCAAAGTTTTATTGAATTTCTGGAATTATTTTAATTATTAAATCCGAATTATCCAAAACAGTGTATTGTGATGTCAGCATGACGTCTGGATGACGTCATCGGTCAATTCCGGCTGACCAGGGTCAAACCTAACCAGTGGGTCCCACTGGTCAGTGACTGTTTTAACTAATAGAGGTTTAATTTAGTTAATTGGTTAATTAACAGGGGGGACCCCACCTGTCAGTGACACAGACTAATTAACGGATTAATTAACAGATTAATTAGCATTTTATTATTTATAAAAATGTTTAATTGGCGCTGGACCCGCATGTCAGTGGCCGGGCTGCCCAGTCAGCGGTCAGCGGCGACCGTTGACCGGTCAACTGGGCCCGCGGGACCCAGTGTCAGCGACTCAGGGGTGGGGCCCAGAGGCGCCCACGTCAGCGCCACATCGGCGTTGACCGGCGACTTGCCGCCAGCGACCAAAACGACAGTGGCGCGCACGGGAGGTGGCCGGATTTCGCCGTCCGGCGACCAAATCGAGCGCCGCGAGTACCATTCGAACGAGCACACCGCGCCGCATCGAACTGCGCAAGTGGCAGCACCGGGCACGGCCGGAAACGTCGCCGGCGTCGAGCGTTGCGGGCGCCGGAGTTCGGCCAAGATGCGGTACGCGGCTAAGGGGCACGGGGGAACGAACTAGTGGCTCGGGCGGCACCAGGGAGGTGCCCTGAGCACGTTGCCATGCAATGACTACAGCGACGGCGGCGAGCTGCACGGCGGAGCTGGGCTCGGCCATGGTGAGCGTGCTCGCTAGAGCTGGCAAGCGACGGCGCGAGGAGAGGGGAAAGGGGGCTTGGCTTACAGCGGTCCCATAGGTGAGCTTAGCGGGCTCGGGGGAGGTTCGGGGCGGCCAGAATCGTCGCCGGAGTGCGTCGGAGCCGAATAAGAAGACGGGGTCATGGACAATGCTGTGGCGCTTCCCGACTCGCGTTCGTTGGCGCGGATGAAGTAGCGGACGGAGGCGGAGCGAGCTGGCACGGCGGCGAGGCGAGGCGGTGGCGGTGGCTACGCGGGCGAGCTGCGGGCGGCGATGGCCGTGTCGGCCATGGCGAGAGAGGAAGCGCGCGAGCGAGGGGAGAGGGGGGAAAAGATCTTGGGGCGGGCCAAGGTGGCCGCGGTGGCCTTCTTATCCACCCGGTGCCCTGTAGCGACGCGAGGAGGCGAGTGGGCGCGGCTGCGACGGCGAGCCGGCTCGGGCGCGGGCGTGCGCGCGCGGGTGAGCAGGAGGAAGGAAGGGACAGGTGGTGGGCTGGGCCGCGGGCGCTGTAGCACTAGAGCCCATAGGCACAGTAGGTTCTTCTCCTTTTTCTTTTTCTTTTCTGTTTTGTTTTTGCTTTTCTGTTTTGCAAAATGTTTGGCCACCATTTCACTTTTGTAAAATATGTGACTTAGCCACACAAATACAGTGCAATATCTAGCACTGCCATAAAAAGGTTTGGAGTCCAGATGCTTTCATTTGAATTTTATTTAAATGAGAATGGATTAAATGGTGCTGTTTTGGTACTGTTTCATGATGTTAGAGTCATCTAGGTAATATAGGTGATGTTGTTTTCCTAAACATAATTAATTATGGAATATTTCCAAAATTATGAACATTTTAGTTTCCAAATTGAATAACTTTTATTTTTCACTTCATATTTGAATTTAAATTTGAGTTGGAATTTGAAATGAGATATGAACCAAAGATGATCAGGGCTAGTTAATCATGGTGACTTGGCATTATCAAAAGGGTGATCACTGTAGCTTAATACATGGGGATGTTACAAACCGTCCGGACCGCGCGTCCGGACGTTTTTTGCCATTCAACGCGGTCCTGCATCGGTCCGTAGGCCGGCTCGGACGTGCTTTTTCCCGCAAATCAGAGACAAAGTGGAGGGGGAGGGGGAGTTGCAGCCGTCCGGCTCACTGCCACGCCCGCTCCTGACTACCCTGGCCCACCCAAAACCCTCCACACGCGCCCGCATGCGTTCCCGCCTGGCGCCCACAACCACGGCCGCTCCTGACTACCCTGGCCCACCCAAAACACCCCACACGCGCCCGCGTGCGTTCTCGCCTGGAGCCAGCTGCCTGCATCCATGCCGGTGTAGAGCGGCCGCTCCGCATTGACGCCGGCCCAGAGGAGACGCGACTTCTCACTGCCGGCATTGAAGCGGCGCGCCGACCGAGAGAGCGTTGCCCGCTGCACGCCCGGCTGAACATGCCTTCTCGCCACATTCAAACGGCTATAGATTGCCTGCCTTCCTCCATTAAACCGGCATGTGTGCCGAGAAACCTACTCCGGCCACACATCTGAGCCGCCCGTCATTAAACACAACGCCGGTTGGCTCCGGGCGTCCGCCCACTATTTAAACGATGCCAGACGCCGGGCAAAAATCGCACCACACCTCCACTCCCATCTCCTCCTTGCACCATTTTCTCCACACTCTCCATGGCATCCGACGAGAAGGAAGAGGATTTCTCCGGCATAAAAGCCAGTTGGGTGGCCCGTCGAGCCCGCCGGATAGGAGCCAGGCAACTCTCTGCTCCACCTCCCTCGACGCTCCAGGCCGCTGCAGGCCACCTCGCGGAGGTGGAAGCTCCAAGCCGGCACGTGGTCTAGCAACTCGCCGCTCCAAGCCAGCCCACCGGATAGGAGCCAGGCAACTCTTTGCTCCACCTCCCTCGACGCTCCAGGCCGCTGCAGGCCAGCTCGCGGAGGCGGAAGCTCCAAGCCGGCGCGTGGTTCAGCAACTCGCCGCTCCAAGCCAGCTCACCGAGGAGTGGTGATTTGCTCCAGGCTACCACAAGCGGGAGCATGGCGGCACGGGCAGCCGTGGACGAGGCCGTGTCGTACCACTCCTCCCGCGCCTGCGACCGCGCCATCCGCTGTCAACGTTCGCGGAACCGCGCCCTGCCGGCAGAGAAAGAAGCTGGCTTCGTGGCGATCGACGAGGCGGTGGCCAGCACGTCCGCACCCGCCGCCATCATCGAGGAAAAGTAGAACATGGGGGGCCGCCGCCGCTTGGGTCCCATGAAGGCCACCGTCGAGGCGTCGCCGGCGTACACAACCGGTGGCTTGCCTGCTTCACGGAAGCGGAGGGCACCCTTCCCCTCCGGCTGAAGCATATCCCTCCGGTGCCACTCTGATGAGCGGCGCAGCCGAACATGGGGAAGCGGAGGCTACTCTTTCCCTTTCCGCTGAAGCATATACCTCAGGGGCTCACGACAGTCCGATGAGCGGGCTGCCGGACATGGGGAAGACAATGGAGATCCGCCGCGGCCGACCGAAGACTAGTCAAGGGTATCCATGTCGTGGGAATGGATATCCGTGGGCGGGCGCCGGCCGTAGACTAGTTTTACCTTAGTCCGATATAGTTTTAGTTAAAATATGTCCGAAATGTAATGAATTTCATCCGGTTTGTATGAATATCTTTCCGTTTGAATGAAGTTCGTCTGGTTTGTTTAAACAATTTTTGAATTGTATGCGGGTAGTGTTGGATGGCCAGCTCCCGCATCCGTGTCCGCGGACTCCCCCCCGCCCCTCTATCCACGAACGGATGGGAGAGCAAATTTGCGGGTTAGCGTTGGAGATGCCCTTATATACATCACGCCACTAAGTACCACACATGCTTGTGATATGCCTATAGATATCCATGTCACTGTAACAGGGTCCGAGCACGGCTCTTGGGCTTCACTTCTAGTGGTGTATAACTTTTTGACACGTCACCTGTACGCTTGTTATTAGTGCAGTGTCATTTTCTCGGCACGCTACTGATATAGTTTTCAAGTTTAAAAAAAGTCCCCCACGTACATATGTATGCCGACGAGCCGGGCGTCGTCGGGCATTATGTGGGACGACATCCGGGCATGACGCCAGTGAATGGTGGTTGGCCGGCACGGTCGTGTCATCTCTTCAACGTTGTCACACTGAGAGGCAGACCCACACATTTGTGTCGCGTGCGCTACATGCGCGTAGCGCGAGCCGACCACAGCCAAGAGGAGTGCGAGGTTGCGCCGGCCGCCAGCTAGCTAGTTCAGCGGGCGGGGTCACGGCCGGGCGCCGCGACGACTTGGAGAGGCGAGAGGGGGAGACCGAACGACGGGTGCCGCGGGAAGTGGAATGAGCGTAAGTGCCGCTGGCTTACAAATGAGAAAATATATAGCTAGAGCACTCATATTATTGTCGTGCCATTATGATCAGCACACCACTAATTACAGGATTAGTAGTGGTCTTGTTGTCCGTGACTCCGTGTGGCACGTCACTAATAACAAGTTACTAGTGGCGTGTCCGCGGGACCACACGCCACTAGTAATCTCCTCACTATAAAAAGCCCGCGGCTAGACTTGGGTGAAAAGAATCCCAGTTGTCCTATACGCTGCCCAACACCGAGTTCTCTTAGCAGAAGAATTGCCCCAACTCACAAGAAGAACAACTGCAATTAGAAGCAGAAGGAGGGAGGTGGTCATGACATCAATGGGGCGCAGCTAGTTGCGGCCGCGTAGCGTGATGAGCCACAAGATAGCAATCAGTGACCGAATCACCAATGGCACCAGTGCAATTATCATAAGCTGTCATTTGACAAATCCTAGATCAAACCTGCAAACTTCATAGCACCAAGTGGAAGGCCATCCACGCATTCCACTAGGGACTACAGTATAGTGACGCATCTTCAGTCCAGAAAGCCGGCCACCGGCGACGACGGCGGCAACAACCTCGATAAGAACAATGGTCAACCTGCAGACAATGGTAGACCACCACGCCCCCAGCAGAAAGGAGTTCTGATAATCTTTCAAGGGCTGGATACCAAGCAAAATCACAAACTTCGCGCTCGCGAGGTGAATGCGACCATGCCAGCCATCCCGCAGTGTCTTGATTGGTCGGAGGTACCATTCGGCTTCGATCGTATCGATCATTTGGCTTACATTCCGCACCTAGGCAAGCATGCCTTGATCGCAGTTGCGGAGCTAGCTGAGATCCAAAAGGAGGTTGATGTCGAGCAGATGCCAGCAGTCTATATCCATCCTAGATGTCCTATATAGGCCTTACCTATACTCTAATCTCTAAACCCTAAGTCATAACCTTACAACTACTCGTTACCTTTCCTGGCTCACAGTAGAACCACCGCTTTCCTCATCTTTCTTTCTCACCGCTCTTCTCCCTTTCCTCGTGCAACCTTTTTATCCTTCGCAAGCAATTTTTCCATTGCCTACTTACTCTCGCCATTTTGAGTAATAGGCTTTACGACGCCGCCATTATAAGGAAATGGTTACAAAAGAAAAAGGTAAATTTAGACAAGACATTCACGAGAGGAGCGACAGACACTTTCATAAAATAAAGGGGGTGGCATCACAGACCCTTGACGCGGCTTGTGACCCACCTTTTTCTTTTCTTCTAAAAGGAGGTTGAAACTACTGGCCTCTGCATCATTGTTATGCACACAACCATTTCTTATTAAGTATCAATCAGAGTATAGAGCAAATGCAACCATTGGCGTACCATTACAAGATATGAAATTAACATCTACGACTAAGTCTACTTCTACAACAATGCCTTCATGAAAGCATAAGCATCCTCACGTCTTCGTCACCACGTCCGACCAAAGATGACCTAGACAATGATTATCATCATGGTTGCCAAGACTACTCAATAAAGACCAGCACAACAGCAACATCTTCAACAAGGTAACGATGCAAGTAGCTGAGCCTGATCAATAAAGGACAGGACAAAAGTTCTCTAACATGAAGAGGTGCTTCTCTCAGCATCTTGATAATAATTCCTTGGCTGATAATAGTATGTAAAAATAGAATGCACGGGCTAATCTCGTTTGTGAATATATTTCTCTTGCAATTTCGTCACAACAGCTATATTCTTCACCGGTAAGGGTAGTCTGGGTTAATCGTTTGTTCCAACTATTCAGTTGTATGTTCACCCTCGGGGTAATCAGGAGCCCTTGCTTGAACCGTGTCTCCCTTCACTAAAGACCAACTTTATGCTGACCGAAAGCGACTACCAGCATGCATGACACCATGCAGGCCCTGCGAGGGTGAAAAGCCATCTGAAAGCATGCCAGTTTCTTCTCTCTCTCCCCCCCTCTTCTCCTGGCCTGGCCAGGCCTTCTCTCTATCATGTCAGTCTTCAGTGCGCACGGGAAGAAAAAGTTCCAATCCAGAGATCGGCTGCAGCCTGCACCTCTCCTTTACGCATACCCACGGCACGCACCGAGATCTGCTCAAAAGATATGGAATTTAGTTCGCACCTGGTACAGAAATTTAGGCAGGGCTACACAAACAACTGCAGGATAGTAGTGCTAGTGGTTCTACACATGGTCCCAGCCAAACCATCCACTCTTTTTTTTTTCTTTGATGGGGAGCCAACCCCATCAGCTATTCTAGTTAACTCGTGCAATCTCACGGAACAAGTTCAAGAACGCTTTTCCTAAGTCCATAACATATCCAGATAATGGAACGGATTCCTCCAATTAGAACCAAGTGAATCCAGAAAAAGGCTTGAAGTCATAACGACTTCTTTTCCAGAATCTTGCAAAACACTGGTTTCTCATTTGGAACGCATAGCGACTTCCCGAATCTTTGCATAAAACATCCACGGATTTTTCTTTGCACGCATGACTCTTTAAATGCCCCCCACAAGATTCTGAGAGAAAAAGTGAATGCAAGACACATAAATATCAAAAAATATGGATTGGGTCAAACTGTTTGCTATGAATCTTATGAAAAAAGGCTGAAGGAAAGCACTCCGTAAGAAGTTTGGGGCTCCTCCTAATTCTTTCGATCCTGATGGTCTCTGTAGCAAAATTTTCAAAGGATTTGTCTACAAAAATTGGTGTGGATTAAAGCCTACAAAAATTCTATGGAAAATCCCACTATCCAGCCCTCGTACAGGCCGTCGTACAGATATAGTCCAGGTTCAGGGATTGCGTGTGTATTTGTAATGGGGAATATACGTACGTACGTACAAGCCGTGGTACAGATATACAGTGGCGGAGCTTAGTGGAGGCCAACCTGGGCCATCGCCCCCCCCAGCCCATGGAATTTCTTCACACTATTCATCAGTAAATTATGCAGAGAATGAATGAAATCTGGCCCAAGCTTGGTTTGGGTCGCCTCCCCAGCCCATTGCCCCTCCTAAGATGTGGCCCAAGCTCCGCCACGGCAGATATAGATTGAAGTTCGTGCGATCTTAAAATAATCTTACCATCCTGAAGACGTGCCGTAGCATGTGCTTCCCACGTCCATGATGCCGCTGAGGGCTCCCGGTCCCAGCCACATCTGCATGAACCTGGCGAAACATACGTGGCCTCGTAGAAAAGGAGCCACGGGATCGAACAACATAACGAGGGGCATTAGCATGTGTGTCCCCGGATACCGGCTCGCTCATGTGCCCGGAGAAACCAAACCTGCCTGCCTGCCTGCATTATCAGAAAGATCAGGCAGGGCAGGTGAGCTGCATGATTGAGCCATGGGAAATTAGCAACCTAGGCTGCGTGGCTCCCTCCTCGATCATGGCCGGGTTTAAATACGCCACACTTGGGCACAGCTCGCAACCAACCAGTGCATGCATGCATGCACGTTGCAGATGGGTACCAGTTGGAGCTAAATTAAATCATGCGTTCTTTCATAGTCCAAGAAATGCTAAGCATAGAGTTAGGACTGGTTTAATCGAGGTACATGCGTGCAGTGAAGTGGACGATTATAGCATATATAAAACGATTTTGCAGTACATGTGGCTAGTCATCTTTACTGTTACTGGGTATCTTTATGTGCATGCATGCATGCGCAGGGAAAACAGCATCAGAACAGTTTCTAGGGATTAGCAGGAAACGAACAGGAGGAACTACTACAAGGATCAGGGGGTCTTACAGAGCAATGGGGAAGGAATTGGGGTCACAAAAGTCTGATTCATCTCATTCACGAGCTTGTTGGAAATTGTAGGAGAGAGGATCCGTGCGCAGGTCCAGTCTTGATCCTATTTCCAATCTAGTGTTAGAATATTTTGGCGTTTGGGAACTTGGAGCTCTCCAGCTGGATAGAGCAGCAGTCAGGAAGAAAAATGTCATGGCCACGTGAGATTACAACCAAGTATAGGCACTGCATGCGAATAGCAATAAGATCATATAAGTAATCAACTTTGAAGAATAATAAATAAGATAATAAGAGGTCCAATGTTAGGAATTAAGAAGCAACTGATGCAACGAACGTAGCGATTAATAATGAGATCCGTTAAATCGCCGTTATGATTTGATTCTGGACAGGACCTGCTGACACAACAAATGCCCCCTCTTGGACCCTCCGGTTTCTCCAAAGGCTGACAAACTGAATAACAATGTTAGTTGACATAATCGCACACACGCAATGAATCTAGTCATTCAAAACCATGTGATCGAATGCCTGTCTCTAAAGGAGCAAGCAAAGCGACATTGATGGTTTTATCCCTAATAGTTTACTGAATCTGATACAGATCTGCCCCTAAAGTTATAACGAAACAGATCATCTTAATGCTCTGTGCTCCAATCCTGCAACAGCAAGAGGTGCTTCCCATATGCCTAGCTAATGCATGATAAAGAAGCACTAATCTCCAAAGGACATCATCTAACACAAGGAGCAGAGTAGTGGCCAGTCGCTTTACCCCCCACGCAAGCTGCCCACTGTGCCCTGCGCCCCTGCCTGACCAGACCAGGGCAGATTGTCCTACGCCAAAGGTTTGAATAGAAATAAATTCAATTCAATTGTGTGAGTGAGTCCAACCAAAACCAGCTGGGTTTCTTTGCTTGGAGGTCGATCTTGTCCTCTTAAGAGGTGGTCAGCCAGCCATGCCATTCAATGAGACAGGCCTGACAAACCCTTGATTGTGTTGAATCTGATATCAAGGAAATAGCTGGGGCTAGTGTACTCCATAGTGAATGATAATAAGAGCACACAGCCCATACACCTCACATGTCATATCTCAAAAGACCCCTACTGCCCTGAACAAGTTATTGCCTACCAGGTACCAGCTGCCCCAAGTGGACAACAGGTAGTATAAGAACTAGCGGTCCCTAGGGAAACTCCATGTATACACAAGTTAAAAATGGGATGGACTCTTATTGGAAATTGAGTTTCTGAAGAAGCCAGCCAGGACTTTCTTGCACCGTCCCAAGGCCAGATAGAAATTGGGTGGTATCCGCAAAAAAAAAAAAGAAATTGGGTGGTGTCCAACATGAACACAGCACTGCGGCACCAGAAACCTGGACCTCTATAGTAGGTAGGTTAAAATGAGGAGTTAAGGACAGTGGTCATACTACATCACAGTGCATAGGCCCCAACCACCCAAGCACATGGAAAGCAATGGTGGGGCGTACCCCACTGCACCCCCCGGATGGCTGTGATTAGGCCATAATGGCCAGGCACCAACTTTTAAGTACCACCACCTGATCATTCCTCATCAGCTACACTGGAACTATATATTCTAAGCTCAGCACCCTTGAAGCCCTTTCACTTTGATTCTTCTTGTCTACCTACGTTAAAATACTAGTACTGCCCACTTGAAGATCAAATGCACCAAGTTCTCCTTACGTAAATACCAATATACATTATGTGCAGACACCTCCAAGCTGTGTAAAGTTCTACTTGGGAGGCTATAAATGCCTGACATATGCATGGTTCTCTACACAACACACAACACCATCCTATTCCTGCCTCTCTTCCTCTTCTCTTCTCTCCACTGCCAAACTTTTGCCATAGACAAGAAAGAACCTCTAGGTAGCTTTCCTCCAGAGCAGCAATGGCCATGCGCCATCTCTCCCAGGGGCACCCACAGGCCTGGCCATGGGGGGTAGCCATGTACACCAACCTACACTACCACCACCAGTACGAGAGGGAGCACCTGTTCGAGAAATCCTTGACGCCCAGTGACGTAGGCAAGCTCAACAGGCTGGTGATCCCCAAGCAGCACGCGGAGAGGTACTTCCCCCTCAACGGCGGCAACTCCCCCGGCGACAAGGACCTGCTCCTGTCTTTCGACGATGAGGCCAGCAAGCCGTGGCGGTTCTGGTACTCGTACTGGACGAGCAGCCAGAGCTACGTTCTCACCAAGGGCTGGAGCAGGTACGTCAAGGAGAAGCAGCTTGACGCCGGAGACATCGTGCACTTCGAGAGGGTGCGCGGCCTTGGCACAGGCGACCGGCTCTTCATCCGCTGCAGGCGCCGCGGCGAGAGCGCGCCGCCACCACCTGTCCACGTACCTCCGCCTGCTCTGAACGCCGGGGAGCAACAGCCTTGGAGCCCGATGTGTTATAGCACGTCAGGATCATACCCTACCAGCCCTGCCAACTCCCACGCCTATCGCCGCTCCGTGGAGCAAGATCACAGCGACATGCTGCATGCAGGTATACACAGCCCTCAAGAACAAAGCACTTGATAACATGCAACATAACTTAGATGCAGGTGCTGAAAATTACATATCTCTTACACCACTCCGGTGAATTCTTGCAGGCGAGTCGCGGATAGAGGCAGACGCCAAGAACAGCACGGCATCGGCACCGCCGTTGAGACGCCTCCGGCTGTTCGGCGTCAACCTCGACTGCGGTCCGGAGCCAGAGGCAGAGGCAACAACGCCAATGTACGGCTACACCCACCAGAGCCCCTACGCTGCAGTAGCCACGGTGCCAACTTACTGGTGAGTACTGTAAACATCACCAAGTTCAATTGCATTCGTATATATCTGTAGATATATTCAGTAGGACATGTAACCAAATTTCTCAGAGTTTAAAATCAAATAGTTGTTCACAACAGGGGCAGTTGATAAGATGATGAGGTATGAACTGAAGCCATGCTTGAGGATCCTAACAACCAGCAGCGAAACTAGTTACTACCAGCCAGCCTACTAGGCTACTCTGGAGTCTGGACTGAGTGACAGGCTTGAATTGACCCTTGGAAGGAAAAGGAAGAGGAAGTGGAAGATCCCTTGTTTCCCGGGCAATCTTCCTTCCATCCACAGAGTGCCCCTTTTTTCTAATGTTTTCTTTCTTCTGGTCTTCCCCTACTCGATCACAGCACGGGGCCCTTAGCAGGTGGCAGGTTTCAGGAAACATCAGGTTGAAAAGGGGAGGGAGTGGGAGAGATAGAGGGATGGTGACACACATGAGAAACAAAAGGACATGCTTAGAAAGCATGTGTGTATGTATGTGTCATCTGTATGTACTGGGTCCAAGAACAAACTATGAAGTCGATGTATCCTCTCCAGCCTCCTCGAGAAACAAAGTCATAGCCCCCATGGCCATGGGGATTTTGTTCTCTCCCTTCTTGCCTCTTCCAGTACTAGTGTTCTACACCTCACGCAATCAATTGGTTTAATGTTTTCAAGTCAAATTCAATGCATTCACCTTAACTCGAAAAATTCAATGCATTCACCTTACCTTCTCAAAAAAAATAAAAAATCAATGCATTCATACACCTAAGATAAGCAATCAGTGAGTGTACGTGCAATGCAATGCAGTTCTCACCGTCTCTAAACAACAGGAAGGGCAACGTTGTGGCCAAGATTGACAGATGCCAAAGGATCATTAAAGAAGTGATGCCGACACCTGGGGATGTCCATGTCCTGATCTTTTACTATTCTATTAATAGCCGGTATCAACCTTTTTGTTCCCTCGGGAAGGAAAGGCCCGGCAGAAGTTTGAGGTGTGCAAGTGGTCTCAATCTGCCCTAATAGGATGCAAAGAAAAAGGATGGCTAACATGTTGGCCTGAGAGGCAAGTTCCAGACACAAAAGGCCACTAGGCTCCAATAATCAACAAGATTCCCAGCAACACGTATCAAAAGGAAAATCGGAGATCTGTCTCCTGCTTTTGTTGCCTATGTTAGAAAGGCCTGTACGTACGAGGCAAACTAGAGATTATTGTTCCGGCCGGCCCTGCCAATTATTGAAAGTAGAAGATGCCTGGAGAAACATGGCCTAACTCAACAGACGTGGCGCTATCAGCTCTTAATTAGGGTCAAACAGTAGCTAGCTGTAAAACAATATTTGTACTCGTGTCCACCTGTGGAACACACCAAAGCGAAAAAAAAGATAGCTAAAGAACCTAGAGTAAATAAACCCTGTGTTACCATGCTCACCTAATTTGGTGCAAGAGCACGTCTTCTTAGTACGCGGACTGCGCAACTGCAAGTTGCCTGAGAGATACATGTATATAATTACTGAATGCAGTTCGGATAGAGAGAGTATTGAACACGGTGCTAGAATACTGACCTGGTTCAGTCAAAAAAAATGAGTGAGATGCAGGTATCAGATTCATCTGAATGTAACTCGCAGCAATTTTGGTACTGATGATTGAACCTATAGGTTAATGATCGTGTCATCACCGAGATTTCCTGTCTGCTAGCAACAGCAGGAGCCATGTCCTAATACAAAATGACACGCACTTTGGTGTGTGATTGAGAAAAAAGAACAGGAGGCATGTGCAGCAGGGCTTTCCCTAATGACAATGAACCTTATCCGGGCCACTCCAGGGCTGCATGATTAACGCCTTTCAACACCAAATAGTTTATCTTAACATTAGTACAAAAGAGTCATGTGAGTGCCATAATGGTAAAGTACACCCTTACTTTGTCTACTTAACGCATACCAAGAAAAAGAGATTCCCTTCTTAATTGAATTGAAAAGAAAGAAATTATCAAAGGAAGTACTCCCTCTGTAAACAAACGTAAGACGTTTTTGCAGTTTAGAACGTCTTACATTTGTCTACAGAGGGAATAGTAATTAATTAGTACGAACTAATCACATTACCCATGTAAAATTGAACAGATAAAGGCCTGTTTGGAAAAATACCACCATTCGAAACACAATGATGCCCACACAAAAATATATCACCATTCCAAACAGGTCCTAAAGCTGAAGTTTCATTTAGATTTAGGAGGGTTTGGCCTGTTTGGTTTGTGCCCAACATAGCACCAAAACCAAGTCAAATAGTGGCGGTGCCCAAATCTATGTGCACAAATTGGCTGTCCAGTTTAGTTCAAAACATAAATCAAACAGACTAAAGAACATATACTTACCAAAATGATAGCACCGAATTAAGCATGGGCAATTCTAATCAAAGTTATTCCCTCCGTTCACAAATATAAGATGTTTTGGATATTTTAATATGGACTACATACGGATTGAAATGAGTAAACAAACACACTAAAACGTGTCTATATACATCCGATCCAGAAAAAAGTTAAAAGATCTTATATTTGTGAAGGGAAGGGGTGTTTTGGTAAGAACGATGGCTCCCAATAGCCTGAGACAAAACAGCAATAACCAAGAATATATACACATAGATATAAGGATATAAGTATTATGTTCACAATAAAGTACAATAGCACATTAACTGACATATAAAGGAAAAGTTGCTGAGATCATACATTCGGTGGGTCATTTGGAATAATAATTTATTTCCATACCTAGGCAAAATATATATCTTCCACAGAAATCATAGAAAACAATATCACAGCAACTAATATTCCTATTCACGATTACATAAATAAAAAATGGATCACACTAATATCACAGCCGTGATAAGATATTTACTCTGTGCTAGAACCTACATATCACATATTTTTACTAATATTACTGCAAGCATATAAAAAACACATGATATGCAGACAACGCCGTCAAGCTACACCATATGTGCAAAGAACATATCCAGGCAACAAATTAGAACCTATAGCAGGAAAAGTGATTATGGCTTCAGCAGCAAACCAAGATCTATACGTGAATTGCGTGCTTAAGATAAATCCCTAGTTGAGCTACCACCCAAAGGGGTTAGTGCAGTCTCCTGCAACTCCAACAAAGATGACTCTAGCCGACCTAGAAAGTTTAAGGTATGTCCGTTGAATCGCAAAGCGGTCCTGCTCCAGAAAGTAATCCTAATTTTATAATAGTTGCAATCACAAAAAGAAGGGAAAATAACTACAGAGGTCCCAAAGGACAGAACAGAGTGAAGGCAATTTAAAATAGACAAAAAAAAAAAACATACCTAGTGTCAGTGAGTAGTATATGTATATTAAGGAAGAAACATATCTCCCACTTTGAAATTGGCAACATTAGAGATACCAGGGCTTACAAATCATGTCTAATTATGTAGCAGTAATTGTTCAAAATGAAGCATGCATGGGACTAAAATAATGCTATTGTCATTACCTGAAGAAGGGTTACTTCGTTTTTGCAAGAAGAGGCTCACACCACACTTTCATGGGCATTACAATCAGTGTCAATTTCATGGGGCTATTATGTCCGGGAAAACAGAGTTTTATGTATTCATTTAAAATTGGCCATTATAATCAGTGTCAATTTCATGGGCTATTATCTCCGGGAAAACAGAGTCCCAAATACCAATGACTCCTGTTTGGCGGACAAAGGCCGCTGTCTCCTGAACTGCTCGATTTGCTCTCTTTTGGCTAACACGAACTTGCAGACAGTTAATGTTTCAGCCTCTCTGTGAATTTCACTGAATATGGCACCCAATCTAGAAATGCAATGCTCATTGCCTGCTAAGGCCTGAATAACAGAGGTAAAATTGCTGTCGCTGACCATGATAACAGGTAGTCGCGACCAGACCGCATCAAGACGAATCCCTTCCAGGCATGCTCTTGCATCCATGCATACATAAACGAAGATATACGACACACCTTGTCAGCTTCCTCTGGAGTCATATTTCTGTCCTACAATGGAGAACATGCAATACAATTAAACAAAGATCTATGTCCAGTTTTCAGCAAATACCTACAACTGAAAGAACTAAGCATATTCTACTGTTTCATTCTCTACTTTAATATCAAACAAAACAGGATCTTATCGTTTCAACAGACAAATAAATAATGCAAGCCTGTCTTGCTTCAGACAATTTTATTTCAGAGAACCTGTGCAGTCCTCAAATGCAGACACAAAAGCATTAGCTTGCAATCTCTAAGTTCTCAAAAAAAAAAAAAATCTCTAAGTTCATATAAATAAGCACTCCCTTTTCAAGTAGAGCAGAGCAGCAAGGCTTCTAGATCCAAGACCCAAGTTACACATATGTGAGTATATCTTTCTATGCACTAGTCTGCAAAAGTACGGGAAGTATCAGACAACACAGGTTTTTCTTAGTGCTGCATAGAAGAAACCTCAGGTTATTTGGTAACAAAATAGGGACCAGTGTGTTGTCGTTATTTGTAAAATATCAATTGCGTTTCTCCTTGTCATGCTGGCGCAAAGCCTAGAATGGCAGATTACTATAACTTGTGAATCAAAAGCTCACAAAAAAGCATAATTGTCCTAACATATGAGCAAAGCTCCAGGGAAACTTAGTTCTCAATATAAAGCTATAACAGAACATTTGCTATGGTGAACTGAAACAAATATGAATGATTGGGTTTGAAGCCTGCAAGGATAGGTTTTACTCAATTTCTTAAAGCCACGAATGCTAGTACAAATTATGTTCAAATGCAAGATATTTAAATACAGTATAGGGAATGAACTGTTCCAGAAATTGAATATGTCAGCAGTAGTGCTAGGGGAATGAGACCGAGATATACCACTTTCCAGGATTCATCACTGTTGGAGTGGAAAGAATGACAAGAAAGATTCGATCATAAGGAGTTGGAACCCCAATGTGCATCAGCTGGTACAATTCTCAGTAATTACACTGGTAGTACCAAGTAAGTGGCATAGCAGACTTCTTCACGCACTGAATTCAGCAAGTGTTGAGCTGAGAAGAAATCCACTTCCCATGTCTATTTCCGTAAGAACAAATCTTGCATCCACTTCCTATGTATATCTTTGTTGGAGCACAGAAAATTATGTGGCTCGTCATATACAAGATACAGCTTTGTTGGTGACAGTCTATTCAGTTAACCAAGGACTTGCATCTGCTTCCATTTCTTATGCGCATATCAGATGATAGTGTTGATATTCGATTCAATGGAGCCAGCAGCATGACATTATTGACTTGAATGGCAAAGCTACCAAGATCAGTCCTGACATAGATCATTAGTTTTGCAGTGCCACTACTGACAGGCAATAATTTGCTACATGAATAGAGTACCACTGGTAGATGACTACCATCTTCCAATTCAGCCCTACATCACCAAAAGTCCCCACAAGAACATGAGCCATCCTTAAAATGGTGCAATCTATTGGCATCTCTGACAATGAATAGACGTTCAGTAATATGGGCTGCAACCTTCATGAATGAATGACAGTCCCCGCATATCCTAAGGTTCTTGTGTATTATAATTGGTACATTATGAGGCAAGCTGATTAACCCAAAAGCAAGTGCTAACTTCTCACTATGGTGTTTAAGCAGCTCCTCTTTTTGGTCATCATGAACATCATGCAGATCACATTCTATTTTGGTCATGTGAGCAAATTTTCTCATATCATGATAAATTTCCTCCAACTTATTGTAGATATCAGTGATTGCTGGGTGCTTTCTCTCTCCAACAACAAAGACATGGATTTTGCCCTTTGCTTCAATCCAACTCCTGCCTATTTCTTTCTTTGCACCACTATCCTTCAAATATTTCCTTGCCATTAGAACATTCTCCCAGTTCCCACTGGCAGCATATACATTTGAGAGCAAAACATGGTTCCCTCCATTGTCAGGCTCAAGTTGGAAAAGCTGTTCCGCAGCTATTCTGGCTAAGCCACTATTGTTGTGGTTCCTGCATGACCCTAGCAAAGATCCCCACATAGAAGCAGTTGGTTCAAATGGCATTTTGTGAATCAATTCCCAGGCCTCATCAGTCTTCCCAGATCGACCCAGAACATCAACCATGCAAGAATAGTGAAGGACATTAGGTTCAACAGTCCGATCAGACATTAGCAGGTTAAAGTAGTGGCGACCCTCTTCAACCAAACCTGCATGACTGCAGACTGACAACATGGAGAGATAGGTAACTTCGTTCGGAAAAATACCTAACTGGTGCATTTTCTCAAAGAGAATCATAGCTTCCCAAGAATGGGCATGCCTCGAAAAACCAGCAATCATTGCATTCCATATGACAACATTCTTCTGTTCCATATAAGCAAATAGTGCATAAGATTTTTCAATCTGGCCACACCTTGCATACATATCCACAAGAGATGCTGCCACAAAGAAGTTCCCATGAAAACCACATTTCACAACAACTGCATACAGTTGTGTCCCTTCAATTTTCAATGCTAGGCTTGCACATGCGCTAATGATAGCAGAAAGAGTGAATTCAGTCAATTTTACTCCTTCCCTTTGGGCATTCCGAAATAAACATAATGCTTCTTCGTGAAGGCCATTCTGCACATATCCTGCGAACAATGAACTCCATGTAACTAAAGTTTTATCAGGCATCTTCTCAAAAACCCAGCAGGCATCCATAATCATATTACATTTTGCATAAACATCTAGAATTGCTGTCCCAACAAAGCTGTTTGAGTCCAATGCAAGCTTGAATGCAGTAGCGTGTAATTGCTTGCATTCATTGATAGCATATTTTGCAGCACATGCACAGATTGTGCTGGATAAAGTAAATTTAGTCAGCTGTCTCCCTTCTCGGTGCATCCTTTGAAAAAGCTTCAGCGCTTGTACATCCTCTCCACTCTGAGTATATCCAGCAATCATGGTATTCCATGAGACTATGCTTCTGGCAAGCATTGCATCAAAAACATGACGAGCGCAATCATTCCGACCACATTTTGTGTACAAGTTGATTAGAATATTGCATGTGACAGTATCTGTTACCAGACCAAAATGAATGGCTAGCCCATGGCAGCTTTTCCCAACCAGGAGGGACCTCCTCTTTGCACATAGTTGCAGAAGCTCATGGAGCGCAAACATGTCAATCAAACTCCTGTCAATCCTACCATGCCTTTTATCCTTTAGGGAATTGTTCAGACCATACCACACTTAGATACTTCATGCTCTGATTTATGGCAGGGTAGTTAAACGGAATGCTTATCCATGGAAGACAGCTACTGATGCATGCAGAATATGACTGAAAGGGAGAACTTCGCCAACCAAATTAGCACTGCTTTCTGATGTTCGTAGAAAGGGACAACTAATCTGAAATATGTTTAGATGCCGTCAAGAGCACATAACTTCTCTGCAGGATGGAATGACAACTTCTCTCATTAGTCCACCTTTACGAATTCCTGATATTAGAATCTCTGGAAGGAAAGCAAGTCAGTCACAACTATATGATCCTCATCACACTTTGATGCACCTTCAGAAAATAGATACGATTCTGTAAATAAAATCCAGACAGGTAAAAGAATATAAATTTTTATGGCAAGGGCATAAGGAAATGTGATGGGTTCTGCTAAAGCACATGCTAATACGTCTAAAAATAAAAATATTTGATTCAAATAACAAGAAGAACCAGGAACTAGTGCCAAGTGAGCTTCTTGCTTTTCAACCATCTAAATGTGGGTGGGAGGTGGTACAGTACTGGCCCTAGGAAGTGAACGATGGTACTTTGGTGGTAGTAGAAGTTGAGAGCTAACTTAAATCCAGGGTTCCTTTCAAGTTTTCAGCATCAGGGCTGTGTTTCATTTGAAATAAGGATCAACAGCAAGATATTTGCACTAAATGCATCACGAGCACAGGACATAGGCAAACAGAAAAACATTTCACTACTAATCGAGCAATCACACCTTATCGTGAACAAGCCTACTTTAATAATCATAACAAAAATTACATCTAATATCAGGTACCATTGATGCACTACACCCCTCCCACCAGCTTGACCCTAAGCAGCAACTCAGTAGAGATCCTTATTGCACATGACCTATAGCATAGGACAACGAGCAACTACAGCGAAGGCACTACACAGAAATGCCACATTGCCACTAGTGCAGCATCAGCATCAGTGGTGGATCTAGGATTTGAAAACAGGGTGGTCCACCTCAAAAAAAAAAAATGGCAACAAATATGATGTGTGCATGTTCTAACTAATTTACCAATACCACATAGAAATAGATCGATATGGTCTTACAAACATACTAAAATTCACAATTAAGTCTCAGTTTTGCGTAAGCCAGGCCTAAATAGTACATACCTTGAGAAGTTCAACAAATATGTAAATGTGTTCATGTACTGTACTGGATAGCAATTAGCAAACAACTGAAGACTGCTTATTATGTTGCTTCTCCTGCTTATTATTCATTTATTTGTACAAGCTGGGATTCATCATCTGTGCACTGGATAGCTCTCTTGCAAACAACGAACATGTACTGTACTGGGTAGAAATTAGCAGTCTGGTCCACCTCAATCTTACCTTCGGCTCTGTACAGCTGCTCAGCTCATAGCTGCTAGCCTTCTATGCTGCACGTCTCCACGCCCCAGGGCCAGGGTGCACGCCTGCACACGCCGGCCGCCGAGGAGACTGCTGCAGCTGGCCGCTGGCCGCTGGCGATTGGGAACGGTGGCCGGCACCGGCGCGGAAGCAGCAGGGCGCAGGCGCGCAGCCACTGGCAGGAAGGGCGGCTAGAGTTGACAGCCTGCCGGGGAAGGGCACGGCGGGAGGCGGGAGGCGGCTGGCGGCTGGTGCTGTTTGGAGTCGGTCGGGGATGGGAGCAATGCGGGGCTACAGGGAACCCCTGGCGAACCCCTCGCGCGAGCGACAACTGGGCCGGCCCATTAGGATCGTCCCTCGGCTGCGCTCGCACGCTCGCTAGCCACCTCGTTCCCCTTAAATAAACACCCTAAACCCTCGTTTCCCCTGTCGCGCAGCCGCCGGCCGCCCCCAGGGTCCACCGAAGCCTCCGGCGATCTGCGCCGGAGTCCACGTAAATCCTGTTCTCGCTGTCGGATTTTCTTGCGGCAGGGGAGCAGTCCACCTCAATCAGCTTCGTGTGGTCGGCTTACATGGCAGAGATTAGGGCCCCAGGTGATGGGGGAGTAGAGAAGGTAGATCGGGAAGAACAGGGGAAGGACTCATCGGGGAAGGAGCAGATGGATGCGGGCAGGGGGAGTAAGGGGGGATTAGGAGGGAAGACGGCGGTTGGCGCCGGAGAGGGAGGAGAAAACAGAGGGGCTGGTCCGGGAAGAGATGGGGAAGAAGATGATTGGGGCAACTCTGGTCCCGTTCCGAATCTGGAAGATGTTTTTGAGGGTCTGCACTTGCACGGGGAGGAAGAAACAGAGCTAGATTTCTCAGAGGAACTCGATGAATTGGTAAAGGATGTGCGTTGGCTTGGGCTATTCCGGGTGCATACGACCCGGCCCTTCAGTCATGCATCTCTATTGAACTCTATGCGCAATGCATGGTCTCCGTCCCAGGGTCTGACGTTCAGCGTAAAGGGGGCGAATCTATTTCTCTTCCAGTGCCATTGTCTGCGTGATTGGAGAAGGGTGATGGAGGGAGGTCCTTGGGTGTTCAAAGATGCCCCTGTAGTCATCGTGGAGTATGATGGCTTCACAAATGTTACTGATTACACGCTGAATATGGTACCGGTTTGGGCAAGAATCAAAGGTATACCTGATGGCCTAGCAAGGAAAAAAGAGTTAGCAGAGAAGGTGGCTAAAAAAGTTGGTGAGCCCCCTTTTACTGTAATTGTCAACGAGGGGACGATTAGCACTACTAGTTGTCTGCGTGCTCGTGTGTTTTTGGATGTTAATAAACCTCTGGTGAGATTTGTGCCTATCACTTTGAGGGAAAGGAAGAGATATCCGGTCCAATATGAAAAACTACCGGAGTTTTGCTTTGTTTGTGGTCGGATGGGTCATGTTCTTGAAGAATTGGGCGACGGCATTCATGAGCTTAACAAATGTGAGTGGGGAGACTGGCTCTTATGGGATGGAGCGCAGGCAGGGGATCGGACAGGTGGAGGCAGGGGTGCTGGGGCCTTTGCAAGTTCAGGGAGGACGGGAGGCAGAAGTAACTTTGGTGCAGGGGGTAGAGGAGGCAGGTCAGGGAGAGGAATGGGAGGTGGAAGGGGTTTTGGGCGTGACATACAACCTGAGGGGATGGACTACACCCAACCGCATGCTGGTGATGACTCCGAAAAGGACAGGAGTGCACGTAAGAGGCTAATTTCTGCGGATGGTTCTATAAATATAAATGGTCAGCCGGTTCCCAATCTAAATGGAAAGGTTGCAGGCACAGTTCTCTTGCTCGAGAGTGGCTCGGCTGGCAATAGTAGTGATGCAGCCCCTGTAATTGTTACCCCGGGGAAGGTACCAATAGTAAAAAGGAGGAGGCAGGGTGATGGGGAAGTAGGAGATGAAGTGGACATGACAATTGACGCGGCCTCCCTGGTGGAGGGCCGCGAGCCCCAATGAGAGTGCTGTGCTGGAACTGTCGCGGGATTGGCGACCCCGCGACGGTGAGGGAGCTCAGGGAGCTCATTAGGGAAAGTGCGCCATCGGTGGTTTGCATTGTGGAAACGCAGTTGGCAAAAAAGCGAGTGGAAGGCCTAACATCTTTGCTAGGTTTTGATGGGGGTTTTGCAGTGCCAAGTTCAGGAAGAAGTGGGGGACTAGGTGTGTTTTGGCGGAATGGTGTTAGTCTCAGTATAAAGAATTACTCGAAGTACCACATAGATGCTTGGGTGTCTCAACAGGGGAGGGATGACTGGCGACTCACATGTTTCTATGGAGAAGCCAACAGAAGTATGAGACAGCAGACTTGGGATACTATGGCTCGGTTGAGAGGGGAATCGACCCTCCCGTGGTTGTGCATAGGCGACTTCAACGAGGTTCTTCGTAGGGAGGAACAAATGGGACCGAATCTGCGGGATGTATCCCAGATGGGTGGTTTCCGAGAGGCTACTGATCTGTGTGGCCTTGATGACTTGGGCTACATTGGAGTTGATTGGACTTTTGAAAAACGAGTTGCTGGTGGTCAGTTTTGCAGGGTGAGGCTGGACAGGGCATTAGCAACAGCAGGCTGGAGTGCTGCGCATCCTTTTGCCTCAGTCCGGCACCTAGTGGCTGCAAAGTCGGATCATAGCCCGATTGTTTTGTGCACGGACAGGGACCCAGCAAACCGAAGACTTGCAGTTGACCGGCCATTCAGATTTGAGGCGATGTGGGAGACTCATACGGATTTCTACCCAATGATAGAAAGGGTGTGGAAGGATGGCACTCACTGTGGCTCGGTCAAAGATATGCATGATAAGCTGACTAGGCTGGCGGGTTCGCTAGCAACGTGGGTAGCGTGCACATTCGGGCAGGTTAGAAAGGAATTACGGGAGCTCAAAAGGCGCCTGGAACAGCTACGTTCGACATCGGGTAGGCAAGGCCCATCAGACGAAGAAAGAAGGATTGAAGCACGAATCATAGAATTAAACTACAGGGAAGAGATCATGTGGAGGCAGAGGTCACGTGTGCAATGGCTAGCTGAAGGGGATGGGAACACAAAGTTTTTTCATCAAAAAGCAAGCATGCGAAGAAGAAAGAACAGAATTGAACAATTAACACGTGATGATGGGTCTCTGTGTAGCAGCGAGAGTGAAGTGGGGAATATGACCACAGATTTTTATGAAAAACTATACAAGTCTGAAAGCACAGTTGGGATGGAGGAAGTGCTCTCACATATACCTTGCAAGGTTAACGCTGATATGAATGCGATGCTTGTTGCACCTTACACATCTGTAGACATAAAAGAAGCACTTTTTCAGATGTTCCCAACGAAGGCACCGGGGCCGGACGGTTTTCCGGCCCAATTTTTTCAGAAAAACTGGGGTGTTTGTGGTGATGAGGTGACCAAGGTGGCGTTACGTGTTCTCAACGGCGAAGAGTCTCCGGAGGTTATTAACAGGACGTTCATTGTTTTGATCCCTAAGGTATCCAACCCAACCTCTCTCACTCAATTCCGACCCATAAGCTTATGTAATGTAATCTATAAGATTATTTCTAAAGTTTATGCCAATCGGTTGAAGAGGATTTTACCGGAGATAATATCACCAGAGCAGTCCGCGTTCGTTCCTGGGAGACTTATTACTGATAATATTATAGCAGCTTATGAGTGCTTACATTTCTTGAAGAGGAGAAGGAGTACAAATAATGCTTTTTGTGCTTTAAAAGTTGATATGATGAAAGCTTATGACCGCGTGGAATGGAGTTATTTGAAGGCAGTTATGCTGAAACTTGGCTTTTGCTCTGGCTGGGTGGCAAAAATCATGCAATGTGTCTCAACGGTTACTTTTAATGTCCTCTTAAACGGTTCAAAATTGGATGAGTTTCGCCCATCCAGAGGGATCCGTCAGGGTGATCCCATATCACCTTATCTCTTTTTACTGGCGGCTGAGGGCCTCTCTTGTTTATTACGGGCTAAGAGCTCTAATGAGGATATTCGTGGAGTGGTGGTAGCACCGGGTGCCCCCCCGGTTAATCACTTGCTGTTTGCGGATGACTGTTTGTTGATGTTTAAGGCCAATGATACGGGAGCAGGCTCGATCAAAGATATTATCCAGCAATACTGTGATGCGTCGGGGCAGCGGGTTAACCTTGCAAAATCAAGTATTTTTTTCAGCAAAGGATGCCCAAATGATCGAAGAGATCTCATCAAGGGGATCCTTGATGTCCCTAATGAATCATTATCAGAGAGGTATTTGGGACTACCTTCAGATGTTGGCAAATCAAAAAATGGCACATTCAAGTATATAAAAGATAGACTTTGGGCAAAGGTGAAGGGATGGATTGAAAAGTGCATGGCGGGAAGTGGGAAGGAGATTTTAATTAAGTCGGTCGCTCAAGCAGTGCCAAATTTTTCAATGTCATGTTTTCTGCTCCCTAGGGGTTTGTGCCAGCAAATTGACACGATGTTAAGGAAGTTTTTCTGGGGGAGTAAGAACGGAGAAAGGAAAGTCGCGTGGGTCTCATGGGACAAGCTTACCATGCCAAAATACCAAGGGGGTTTAGGCTTTCGAGATATGGATTTTTTCAACCTTGCAATGCTCGCCAAGCAAGGATGGAGGCTACTTCAGGACCCTAGTGCACTTAGCGCTAGAATTTTAAAGGCTGTTTATTTTCCATAAGGAGATGTGCTAGCATCCGAATTGGGTACTCGTCCATCTCAGGTGTGGCGTGCGATTCATGCTGGTCTGCAGGTTTTAAAACAAGGCCTAATTAGGCGTGTTGGAGATGGTCAGTCCATTAAGATCTGGGAGGATAATTGGATTCCAAGGGACAACATGCTGAGAACTCTGCATCCTAAAACAATTGACCCTCCAATCATGGTCAGTGAGTTGATAGAAAATGTGACCAAGTGTTGGAACAAACAGCTAGTCCAGGAACATTTGCAGCCAATTGATGCTTCGGTTGCGCTGAAAATCCCGTTGAGTTCGCGAAATTCAGATGATAGCTGGGCATGGCATTATGAGCGGACTGGTATCTTCACCGTCCGCTCGGCATATCGTCTCCTAGTGGACACAAAGAGGAGGCGGGAAAACTGGTTGGAGGGGCGAGCGGAAGCGTCCAACACTGTGACAGCTCAAGGTCAGTGGAAGAAGTTATGGAAAGTTCGAGTTCCGGGTCAAATTAAGCTCTTTGCATGGCGTTTGGCTCGCAACTCAGTCCCAACCGAATCTGTTCGTCACCATAGGAACATGGCCGATGCGGATGTATGTCCAATCTGTAACAGTGCGGTTGATGACTGGAGCCATGCACTGATAAATTGCAACATGGCGAAATGTGTCTGGTCACTCTTGGAGGAGGATCTGGTTGAGCACGTCATCTCATGTAACATCCCTGATGCAAAACTTTGGCTGTTGGAGATGATGGACTCAACTAAGGAGGAAGAGTTTCTGAAAATTCTGGTGACATTATGGGCCATATGGTGGGTTCGGCGGAAAGCCATTCACGAACAAGAATACCAATCTCCGCTTTCTACATACTGTTTTATTGAGAAATATTTGAATGATCTGGCTTTGATCCCGGCCAAGGCAGGCAAGCCACCTGCTGTTGTTCAAGCTAGGACGGACCAGGGTTGTAGGAGGACTTGGGTACCACCTGCACAGGGGTGTGCTAAATTGATGGTGGACGCAGCAGTTTCAAAAAATCATGAAAAGGGAGCCTTTGCAGTAATTTGCAGGGACGAGAAGGGTGTTTACCAAGGCGCTTCGGCGATCGTCGTAGAGGACCAAGTGACGCCGGAGATCCTGGAAGCAATGGCTTTCCATGAAGCATTGGCTCTCGCTTCAGATCTTAATCTGAAGAAGATTCAGGTGGTAACCGACTGTGTGGCCACGGTGCACCATCTGAAGAGGCTATATTTGGGTGAAAGCTCCAGAATTATTGATGATATCAAGGAAAAGATGAAAGACTTTGAAATTTGTCTCTTTGATCATGAGAAAAGAGAGAAGAACTGGGAGTCTCATAGTTTGGCTAGAGCCTCTGTTACTCTTAATTTTGGGCGCCACTTGTGGCTTATGAGCCCTCCAGAGTTCGTTTGTATTGAACCTTATATAGAGCTTGAATGAAGATGTGTAACACCCCTCACAAAAAAAAAACACCCTAAAAAAAACTCGTTCCCCTTAAAAAAAACCGTTCCCTGCTTATCTAAAAAAAGTTAATAACTTTTTTTTGAACACAGTACAGACGCAGACGCGCATACATACGCACATACACTCATCCCTACGAATGCCCGCACGCACACCCAACACCTATGAGCACCTCTAAAAGACTGAGACGGCACATTATCTTGAGATTAACGAACTCGCCACAGATGCCTTCGTAGTCGATGAGAACGTCTCCTCCCACTGAGCGCACAACCCCAGACTGCCTGAAATAAATTTAGAAAAATACAAGTACCAAAGTCAAGTCTGAAACTTGAACTCTGGTGGGCAGTGGATACCACTGTCCTCCTAACCATCCAACCACAGGTTGGTTCGCAAAAAGACGTTAATAACTGGCGATCGTTCCCACGGGAGGGAACCCTTGGAGAACGACTCGTTCCATACGGGGTACGATCTAGTGAACGAAATTGTTTGCCAAAGGAGTACCACCCAGTGAACCCCTACCCCGGAATCAGTAAAAAAGTACGTATCTGAGCCAAACAATTGAGCCAAAAATTTCCGTTTTCCTATGACATTAAAAATAAAAATGTCATTATCCAAAATTGAAATTGCCATGATATATATTTTCTTTGCCATAGCAAAAAAATCAGAACGAGAAGAAAAAAATGCCACGATCCACTAAAAATGCCATGATGTATACATAATAAAAAAAATGCCATCATGTTCAAATTGACCAAGGGATGATCGTGGCAGATTTGTGTATTAACGAAAAAGGCATACATAAAATTAAAATTGTGCTTTGAGAAAGGCAGCAAAATCCCTTGTCGATAAATGTAAAATAGTATATAAAAAAGAATTTACCA
Organism: Elymus sibiricus; assembly: GCA_039707655.1. Taxonomy (NCBI): domain Eukaryota; kingdom Viridiplantae; phylum Streptophyta; class Magnoliopsida; order Poales; family Poaceae; genus Elymus; species Elymus sibiricus. The sequence goes on from CM077666.1 coordinate 434,957,895, forward strand.
AGGTATGTTAAAAATAATGCTAAATCCAATAAAATTGCCATGTTCCAAATAATAAAATTGCCATGGTGTAAAAATAATGAAAAATGGCATGCTCTAAATAATAAAACTGCCATGCTCTGAATATAAAAAATGCATGGTCTAAAAAATAAAAATACCATCATTTAAATAATAATAATAATAATAATAATAATAATAATAATAATAATAATAATAATAATAATAATAATGCCATATACTAGTAAAAATGACATGCTACCTACACTTAAACTACCATGGTTCTACTAATAAAAATGCCATGGTCTAACAAAATAAAAAAAGTGCCATGTTAGCTTAGTCATATAAACATGGCAATTTTTGTGAAATTGTGTTCTTTTGGAAACAAAAACAAATTGTGCTTTGAGAAAGACAGAAAAATGCCATGTCGATAAAATGAAAAAAGTATAAAAATTCATTTACCAAGGTATGTTTAAAAAATGCCATTCTAAGTCCAATAAATTTGTCATGTTCCAAAATAATAAAAATGCCATGCTCTAAACAATAAAACATCCATGCTCTAAATATAAAAAATGTCATGCTCTTAAAAAATGCATTGGTCTAAAAACATGCCAAAAGAAATGTCATGTCACTTTGAAAATAATTGCCACGGTTTTAGAAACATTTTCACTTTTTTCCATGCTACATAATATAAAAATCCCATGCTGTGTAAGATAAAAATGCCAAGTGTTCAATAAATTTTATCATGGTAGCTTTACATGACATGTTATGTAACTGTGAACCCACTACAGCCCTTCGGTTGTCAAAATGGTTTAAAAATTATTAGTAAGACATCACAGAAACATTAACCAACGAGATCTAACTAGATCAGAAATCATGTCATTTTGCTGCTGCCCTGGTTTACACTAAGCCACCTACTGGTCACACTCACACAAAAGGCACACATCAATTTCTACTAGTCGGCAAAAAGCTGGCCATACTACCCAATATCAAACTTTTTCCATGTTTTTTTATAGAAAAAATGCCATGTTTTGAGAACACAAAAAATGCCATCATATCTAAACAGAAAATAGCATGTCAGTTTACAACAAATTGCCATGAGTTTAGAACATTCTCACTGATTTTTGCCATGCTGCATAATATAAAAATGCCATGTGTTCAACAAAATTTTGCCATGTTTTGAGATAAAAATGTCGTGTGTTCGATAAATTTTGCCATGGCAGTTTTACTTGTACTGATCTAACTGTAAAACACAGTACTAGTGACAGAAACAGTATCAAAACTTCTCACACGTCAAATCATAGTCTACTAGGATGACACTACTAGTGCTAGGTTTTGCATATCGATCACCACAACGGTCTATGAACCAACATACCCTTTTCAGTGTCCATTCCTCTCCCCGATCTAGCTACGCAAAATGGTCAGTAAAAATGATTGATTCATTAGGCAGCAAAAAATCTGCTAAACCTAAGAGATTGAAAGATGCGTGGCTATTGCTCTAAAAATTGCCATGGCACTGAGATATATCACTGTTTCTATTGCCATGGTCCAGAGGAAAATTGCCATATCCTACGAACTACACTATCTAACAATCGCTCTCAAAAATCAAATGAGCACGCTGACAAAAATCAGTACACAACGCAAAGGTTTGTACATCACCGATGTGGAAAAGCATGAAGAGAAGGAGAGGATGCCGGAGACAACGGCAGTGGGTACCCGATAGGATCATGAAGGTGCCCTGGTTTGAGCGCGTCACCGACGAGGACGAGTGCGGCCGCCTCCTCCTCCTGCTCGAGCTGCCCGCTGAGAGCCTCCCAAAACGCAGGCGGTGGAGCCACCGCGACAAACCTTCCGCTGGAGCGGCGCCACTGTCGCCTCCCACTGCGCGTGCCGGTGCGAGCAACCCCGCTGCATCGCCGACGAGTAGATGTGTGGCCGCGTCAGCCCCCGGCTCGAGTTCCCTGTGGGAACCATCCTACTTCGCTTCTATATATTCTCCTATAGCTCCGCCCCTAGCCTTTGAGCCGACGCCGCACCTCTGCACCCCCACACCATTCACTTCTACACTAGACCCGCCATCACTGCCAAGCACACATCCCACCACCCTGTGAGCAAGACAACCTCGCTGCGCTGGTGCCACGCGGGCTTTGCCTGGTGTTGCCCTCTTATGGCAGTGCGAGGAGAGGAGACAAAGTGACAGTGGTTGACGGTGTCCTGGACTAGGGGGTACCAACCTAGTTGACCCATAGTCCACGGGCCGAGCCCACGGCCCATCGTTCTTACAAGGAAGGACTCCGGAAGCCTCGCACTTTGGCGTGATCAAGATGGACTCTGCCGAAGACTTGACGTGTGCTCCAAGGATAGCATCGGCCGCCGGCATGTGTATCCCTAGATGGGCAACCGACCATGTGTAACCCTAGATACCCCCAGCGTCTATATAAGCCGAGGGGTTTAGTCCGTAGAGACCACGGTCATAATTGCAACCACCTAGCCTTAGGGTTAGAACACAACTTACGATCTCGAGGTAGATCAAGCTTGTACTCGATACATCATCATCAATACAATAAAAGCAGGACGTAGGGTATTACCTCTTCAAGAGGGACTGAACCTGAGTAAATACTGTCTCCTCCGTCTCCTGTTACCACAGATCCGAGATCCATAGCTCGGGACCCCTACCCCGAGGTCTGCCGATTTTGGAGCGTTAGTCTTCGGGTATCGATTTCGATCCTCTGTTTGGTTTTTTAAACCCAACCAGAGTCTCGGGGGCTACGGCATCTCCACTTTCATAAATGTCCAAAATCGACCCTCAAGTCCGTTCTTCGAAACCAACTCGAGGCTCGGGGGCTACTACTTGCTACGCGCTCCCGTGTACTGTTAGCAGTTTTTAGTCTTCGGACTGTGTTGTGTCCGAAGAGGGCTACTAGATGGAGCTAGTGTCAAACTAAAGCGCAAATAGAACAAGAAGGGAAAAATAGAGTTATGTCAAACATACCTCAAAGCCTCTGAGGAGGCCCTTGAAGACCTCATGCATTCCGGCCTCTACAGACCGGAAGTTGCCCAGCGCCGTGCCGATAAGGGCACAGTGCTCCACCACGATAGAGGAGGCCGCCAGAGCCACCTCCATCTCCTCGGGCCACCCCTTATAGACCTGCCCCGGGGCAGGAGGGGTAGGCGGACCCATCTCGGGTCCACTCGTCTTGGCGACGGGAGTGGAGGCCTCCGCCTGCTGCGGCGGGGTCGGAGCCACCCGGATGGAGGACTCGGTTTGGTCGAGCTCGCCTTCTTTGACCAAGGGGACCTCCTCCCCCTGGTCGTCGGTGGCCGAGGTGTGAACCTCGGCCGAAGGAATCCCGACGCCCTCCCCCGTGTTGTCGGCGGTCGGATCGGGCGGGACGTTGCCTCCCCCAGCCCGTCAGGGGAAGTGGAGGGCACTTGGTGCTCGGCCGACCCGCTTTCCGCCATAAATGGCGGAGGGAGCCCGTCGACCTCGACCACTTCGTCGATAAGGACGCGTTGCGGGCTAAAAAAGACTGATTAGACATTGTGCATTGATACGTCCATTTTGCATCATGTTTTGCTACTGTTATTTATAGTGTTTTTAATCAATATAACACTTTTTGGAGCTATTCTAATGCCTTTTCTCTCTTAATATGCAAGATCTACACAAGGAGGGAGAATGCCGGCAGCTGGAATTCTGGACCTGAAAAGCTATGTCAGAGATACCTATTCTGCACATCTCCAAATGAGCTGAAATTTCACGGAGAATTATTTTGGAATAAATAAAAAATACTGGAAGCAAGAAGTACCAGAGGGGGCCACCCAGGTGCCAACGAGGCACCAGGGTGCGCCACCCCCCCCAGGCGCGCCCTGGTACCTCGTGGGGCCCCTGGCCCCCATTTTCTGGTATATAAGTCATTTTGCCCTAGAAAAAATATAGAGAAGACTTTCGGGACGGGGCGCCGCCGTCTCGAGGCGGAACTTGGGCAGGAGCACTTTTGCTCTCCGACGGAGAGATTCTGCCGGGGATACTTCCCTCCGGGAGGGGGAAATCGTCGCCATCGACATCACCAGCGATCCTCTCATCGTGGGAGGACTAATCTTCATCAACATCTTCACCAGCACCATCTCATCTCAAACCCTAGTTCATCTCTTGTATTCAATCTTTGTCTCAAAACCTCAGATTGGTACCTGTGGGTTGCTAGTAGTGTTGATTACATCTTGTAGTTGATGCCAGTTGGTTTATTTGCTGGAAGATTATATGTTCAGATCTATTATGCTATTCAACACCTCTCTGATCTTGGGCATGAATATGATTTGTGTGTAGTTACTTTTGTTCTTGAGGACATGGGAGAAGTCTTGTCATAAGTAATCATGTGAATTTGGTATTCGTTCGATATTTTGATGATATGTATGTTGTTGATTCCCTTAGTGGTGTCGTGTGAACATCGACTACATGACACTTCACCATCTTTGGGCCTAAGGGAATGCATTGTGGGGTAGTAATTAGATGATGGGTTGCTAGAGTGACAGAAGCTTAAACCCTAGTTTATGCGCTATTCCGTAAGGGGCTGATTTGGATCCATATGTTTCATGCTATGGTTAGAGTTATCTTAATTCTTCTTTCGTAGTTGCGGATGCTTGCGAGAGGGGGGTAATCATAAGTGGGAGGTTTGTTCAAGTAAGAACAACACCCAAGCACCGGTCCACCCACATATCAAATTATCAAAGTAGCGAACGCGAATCAAACAAACATGATGAAAGTGACTAGATGAAATTCCCATGTGTCCTCGAGAACGCTTTACTTATTATAAGAGATCGTTCCGGCTTGTCCTTTGCTATAAAAAGGATTGGACCACCTTGCTGCACTCTTTTTTACTATTGGTACTTGTCACTTGATACAAATTATCTTGCTATCAAACTACTCGTTACCGATAATTTCAGTGCTTGCAGAAAATACCTTGCTGAAAACCGCTTGTCATTTCCTTCTGCTCCTCGTTGGGTTCGACACTCTTACTTATCGAAAGGACTACGATTGATCCCCTATACTTGTGGGTCATCAAGACTCTTTTCTGGCGCCGTTGCCGGGGAGTGAAGCGCCTTTAGTGAGTGGAATTTGGTAAGGAAACATTTATATTACGTGCTGAAATTTACTGTTGCTTGTCACTATGGAAAGTAATCCTTTGAGGGGTTTGTTCGGGGTATCTTCACCTCGACTGGAAACACAAATAGTTGCTCCTCAACCTACTGCACCTACTGAAAATATTTATTATGAGATTCCTCCAGGTATGATAGAGAAACTGCTAGCTAATCCTTATGCAGGAGATGGAACAGTACATCCTGATATGCACTTGATCTATGTGGATGAAATTTGTGGATTGTTTAATCTTGCAGGTTTATCCGAAGATGGAGTTAAGAAGAAAGTATTCCCTTTATCTTTGGAGGGAAAGACATTGATGTGGTATAGGCTATGTGATGATAGTGATACATGGGACTGGAATCGATTGAAACTAGAATTCCATCAGAAATTTTATCATATGCATTTGGTTCATCATGATCGGAATTATATATATATATATATATATATATATATATATATATATATATATATATATATATATATATATATAAAATTTTTGGCCTCGTGAAGGAGAAAGCATCGCTCAAGCTTGGGGGAGGCTTAAGTACATGATGTACACATGCCCCAATCATGAGCTCTCAAAAGAAATTATCTTACATAATTTTTATACTCGGCTTTCTCATGATAATCAAACTACGCTCGATTATTCTTCGACTGGCTCCTTTATGAAGAAAACTATTGAATTCAGATGGGATCTTCTGGAAAGAATTAAACGCAACTCTGAAGATTGGGAACTCGACAAAGGTAATGAGTCAGGTATAATACTTGAGTTTGATTGTGTTAAATCTTTTATGGCCACCGATGCTTTTCATAAGTTTAGCACTAAATATGGACTTGACTCTGAGATAGTAGCTTCCTTTTGTGAATCATTTGCTACTCATGTTGATCTCCCTAAGGAGAAGTGGTTTAAATATCATCCCCCTGTTAAAGAAAAGATTGAGGAACCTGTTAGTGTTAAAGAAGAAACAATTGTTTACCATGTTGATCCAGTTGTGCCTACTGCTTATATTGAGAAACCACCTTTTCCTGTTAGGATTAAGGAACATGCTAAAGCTTCAACTGTGGTTAACAAAAGTAATATTAGAGCACCTAGACCCTCTGAAGAAATTAAAGTTGAACCTGATGTTGCAATGGTTAAAGATCTCTTAGTCGATAATATAGATGGGCATGTTATTTACTTTCGCGAGGAGGCTGCTAGAATTGCTAAACCAGTTAGAAATGAACGAGATAAGTTAGACAAGAACAAGCCCGTAGTTGGTATGCCTGTTGTTTCTGTTAAGATTGGAGATCATTGCTATTATGGTTTGTGTGATATGGGTGCTAGTGTGAGTGCTATTTCATTTTCTTTATATCAAGAAGTAATTCATGAAATTGCACCTGTTGAGATTGAAGATATTGATGTTACTATTAAGCTTGCAAATAGACATACTATTACACCACTTGGGATTGTTAGAGATGTTGAAGTCTTGTGTGGAAAAATCAAATACCCTACTGATTTCTTAGTACTTGGTTCACAACAAGATAATTTTTGTCCCATTATATTTGGTAGACCTTTCTTGAATACCGTTAATGCAAAAATTGATTGTGTTAAAGAAAAGGTTCGAGTTAAGTTTGGTGATATATCTCATGAGTTTAATTTCTCCAAGTTTCGTAGACAACCTCATGATAAAGAATTGCCTAGTAAAGATGAAATTATTGGTCTTGCTTCTATTGCCGTACCTCCTACTGATCCGTTAGAACAATATTTGCTAGACCATGAAAATGATATGCATTTGAATGAAAGAAATGAAAGAGATAAAATGTTCTTTGATCAACCACCTATCCTTAAACATAATTTGCCTGTTGAAACTCTTGGAGGCTCTCCTCCGCCTAAAGGTGATCCTATATTTGAATTGAAGAAATTGCCCGATACATTGAAATATGCTTATCTTGTTGAAAAGAAGATATATCCTGTTATTATTAGTGCTAACCTTTCAGCTCATGAAGAAAAGAGATTACTAAAAACTCTGAGGAAGCACCGTGCTGCTATTGGATATACTCTTGATGATCTTAAGGGCATTAGTCCCACTCTATGTCAGCACAAAATTAATATGGAGCCTGATGCTAAACCAGTTGTCGACCACCAACGACGATTAAATCCTAAGATGAAAGAGGTGGTAAGAACCAAAATATTAAAACTTCTGGAAGCAGGTATAATCTACCCCACAGCTGATAGTAGATGGGTAAGTCCCGTTCATTGTGTCCCTAAGAAAGGAGGTATTACCGTTGTTCCTAATGATAAAAATGAACTCATTCCACAAAGAATTGTAACTGGTTATAGGATGGTAATTGATTTTAGAAAATTAAACAATGCTACTAGAAAAGATCATTACCCCTCACCTTTTATTGATCAAATGTTAGAAAGATTGTCTAAGCATACACACTTTTATTTTCTAGATGGTTATTCTGGTTTTTCTCAAATACTCGTATCACAACCCGATCAAGATAAAACCACCTTCACTTGTCCTTTTGGAACTTATGCTTATAGACGTATGCCTTTTGGTTTATGTAATGCACCTGCTACCTTTCAAAGATGTATGACTGCTATATTCTCTGACTTTTGTGAAAAGATTGTTGAGGTGTTCATGGATGATTTTTCCGTTTACGGAACTTCTTTTGATGATTGCTTAAGCCACCTTGATCGAGTTTTGCAGAGATGTGAAGAAACCAATCTTGTCTTGAATTGGGAGAAGTGCCACTTTATGGTGAATGAAGGCATTGTCTTGGGGCATAAAATTTCTGAAAGAGGTATTGAAGTTGATAAAGCTAAGGTTGATGCTATTGAGAAAATGCCATGTCCTAAAGATATTAAAGGTATAAGAAGTTTCCTAGGTCATGCTGGTTTCTATAGGAGATTTATTAAAGACTTTTCTAAAATTTCAAGCCATCTTACCAATCTTTTGCAAAAAGATGTTCCATTTGTTTTTGATGATGATTGTCTAGAAGCCTTTGAAACACTTAAGAAAGCCTTAACCACTGCACCTATTGCCCAACCACCTGATTGGAACTTGCCTTTTGAAATTATGTGTGATGCTAGTGATTATGTTGTTGGTGCTGTTCTAGGACAGAGAGTTGATAAGAAACTAAATGTTATCCATTATGTTAGTAAAACTCTAGACAGTGCCCAAAGAAATTATGCTACTACTGAAAAGGAATTTTTAGCAGTTGTGTTTGCGTGTGATAAATTCAGATCTTACATAGTTGATTCTAAAGTAACTGTTCACACCGATCATGCTGCTATTAAATATCTTATGGAAAAGAAAGATGCTAAACCTAGACTCATTAGGTGGGTTTTATTGCTACAAGAATTTGACTTGCATATTACTGATAGGAAGGCAGCTGAGAATCCCGTAGCAGATAATTTGTCTAGAATGGAAAATGTTCTTGATGACCCACTTTCTATTAATGATGATTTTCCTGATGAACAATTAGCTGTCATAAATGCTTCTCGTACTACTCCATGGTATGCAGACTATGCTAATTACATTGTTGCTAAATACATACCACCTAGTTTCACATACCAACAAAAGAAAAAGTTCTTCTTTGATTTAAGACATTACTTTTGGGATGACCCACATCTTTATAAAGAAGGAGTAGATGGTATTATTAGACGTTGTATACCTGAGCATGAACAGGAACAAATCCTATGGAAGTGTCATTCCGAGGCTTACGGAGGACACCATGCGGGAGACAAAACTGCACATAAGGTATTGCAATCTGGTTTTTATTGGCCTACTCTTTTCAAAGATGCCCGTAAGTTTGTCTTATCTTGTGATGAATGTCAAAGAATTGGTATTGTTGGTAGACGTCAGGAAATGCCTATGAATTATTCACTTGTTGTTGAACCATTTGATGTTTGGGGATTTGATTATATGGGACCTTTTCCTAAATCCAATGGGTATACTCATATTTTAGTTGTTGTTGATTACGTTACTAAGTGGGTAGAAGTTATTCCAACTAGTAGTGCTGATCATAACACTTCTATTAAAATGCTCAAAGAAGTTATTTTCCCGAGGTTTGGAGTCCCTAGATATTTGATGACTGATGGTGGTTCACATTTTACTCATGGTGCATTCCGTAAATTGTTCGCTAAATATGATGTCAACCATAGAATTGCATCCCCCTATCACCCTCAAACTAGTGGTCAAGTTGAATTGAGCAATAGAGAAATAAAATTAATTTTGCAAAAAACCGTCAATAGATCTAGAAAGAATTGGTCTAAGAAACTTGACGATGCATTATGGGCATATAGAACTGCTTATAAAAATCCTATGGGTATGTCTCCTTATAAAATGGTTTATGGAAAAGCATGTCATTTACCTCTTGAGTTAGAACATAAAGCATATTAGGCAATTAAAGAAGTAAATTATGATTTTAAACTTGCCGGTGAAAAGAGGTTATTTGATATTAGCTCATTAGATGAATGGAGAACCCAAGCTTATGAAAATGCCAGATTATTTAAAGAAAAGGTTAAAAGATGGCATGATAGAAGAATTCAAAAACGGGAATTTAAAGTAGGTGAGCAAGTTCTATTGTACAATTCTCGTTTGTGATTCTTTGCAGGAAAACTTCTCTCTAAATGGGAAGGACCGTATATCATCGAAGAAGTCTATCGCTCCAGAGCCATTAAAATAAACAACTCCAAAGGCACTAATCCGAGAGTGGTGAATGGGCAAAGAATTAAGCACTATATTTCAGGTACTCCCATTAATGTTGAAACTAATATTATTGAAATAATTACACCGGAGGAATACATAAGAAAGACCTTCCAGAACACTCCAGAACCCTGGAAAGGAAGAGGTATGTGATACGGTAAGTAAACCGACTCTAAAAATTCCATAAAAATACTTTCTGTCAGTTTTGGAATATTAGAAAAAATACAAAAATAAGAAACAGCCGTGGGCCCCACGTGAGCCTTCCCGACTCCGTTTTCTTCTGGATTACTTGTTTTGCAAGATAAAAAATCTTTATATATACTCTCGGACGTTTTGACCACCGTATCGCAGAAATCTACTCTGTTCTTGTTTCGTGCTATTTTTCTGACAGATCTAGATCGCTATGGCTCCACCAAGCTCTTGCAAGGACAAGTTTTATGAGAAGGTCATCAACCCCTACCTACCGGAGGTGATGAAACACCCTCAAGCCATTGAGATGCATGAGGGGGTGCTTCACATCCGGGATGTTCAAGGACCTAAGAAGACCGGGAGCGTGGAGTCCAGGCTCGAAGCAGTGGAGCAGGAGATCTTCAAGTGCCAAGGGATAGTGGAACGTGGACTTAACGCCAACCTCTCCATGATCACGGAATTCGCTCGTAATCACAAGGTCGAGGGCCAATCGATGGGGGACATCTTCTTCAAGCTTAATGAATGAATCGACTATCTCCAAGGCCAAATCTATGATCTTCAAAACCAAAACTTTCAGTATGAGGCAAGATTCAAAGGTATGAGTTTAGCTGCAAGTTTCAGGACTCCGGAGACTCGATCATCTTTTTATGATGGGGAACCTATGCCATGGAAACCGGAGGACAAGCCCATCACTTCATCACCACCACCATCACCGAAAAAGGAGACTTGAGCACATGGGTATGGGCACTCCCCTTGGCTTGTGCCAAGCTTGGGGGAGGTGCCCCGGTATCGTATCACCATCACTTTTGCTATCTTTACCTATTTTTAGTTCGATCCTTAGTTATTTCGTGATTTAGTTGAATAAAAGTTTAGTATGATCTATTTTTCGAGTGTTAGCTTTGTGATCTATCTATCTATGTAATCGAGTTGAGGGTTATATAGTAAAGAGCAGTTTGAGTTTTTGCTTCTTTACTTTCATGTTCCAATTCTAGCAATGAAAATAATGAAAAAGATCATATGCTAATCCTATGGAAAGTAATGACATTACATAAAGAAAAGTATAAGTGGTAAAATTTTTTGGAAGTTAACAAACATAGCATTAGTCAAAGATGCAATTCATGAAAGAATTAATAAGGGAAGAGAAGATTCACATGCAAATATACTATCTTGGACATCTTTTATGATTGTGAGCCCCCATTAAGTATTTTATGCCAAATTGTTGACGTTGGACATGGAAGACAACGTAATGAATTATGTTTGTTCATATTCACATAGAAGTTATATTGTTATAGATCCTCCAACATGTGGTGCTTGCCCAATATCTTTGCTAGCCAAAAATCCGCACCACGTAGAGATACTACTTGTGCATCCAAAACCTTTAAACCCAGTTTCATGTCATGAGAGTCCACTATATCTACCTATGGATTGAATAAGATCCTTCAAGTAAGTTGTCAACGGTGCAAAAAGCAATAAAAACTGCCTCTAAATATGTCTGAACTTTTATTTTAAGGGAAATAAGCTTTGTGCGAACTTGTGATGGTAAAGAAATAAAAGCGACAGACTGCATAATAAAGGTTGCGATCACAAGGGGCAATATAAAGTGACGTTCCTTTGCATTAAGAGCTCTTGCATCCAACAACAAAAAGCGCATGACAACCTCTGCTTCCCTCTGTGAAGGGCCTATCCTTTACTTTTATGTATTTACTTTTTATGCAAGAGTCAATAGTGTTCTCCTCGATTTCCTTTTTATTTTTCTCTTTTGTAAGCATCATGTGGTGGGGAAAGATCTAAGCATATATATCCAGTTGGATATGAGTGATCATGAGTTATTATTGTTGACATCACCCTTGAGGTGAATAAGTTGGGAGGCGAACTCACAAGCCCCTATCTTTCTATGTGTCTGGCTGAAACTTTTTGCTCCATATATATGTCGTGAGTGTTAGCAATCATAGAAGACTAAATGATGATTGAGTATGTGGAATTGCTGAAAAGCTCCTACATGAGACCCTTCCTGAAAATATGATGAATTGCAATTGCATTGTTGACTGAGAACATAGTTTGTTAGTTTTCAAGAAAGTTTATGCCTTATACCCCATTGTTGTGATGGATTGTTACTTGCTCATGAGAAGTTTATGATAATAAATATTGCTGTTATAATAATGATCATGATGCTACTATGTCCGTATTTTGTTTTTATCGACACCTCTCTCTCTAAACATGTGGACATGATTATAGATATCAGCTTTCGCTTGACGACAAGCGAGGTCTAAGCTTGGGGGAGTTGATACGTCCATTTTGCATCATGTTTTGCTACTGTTATTTATAGTGTTTTTAATCAATATAACACTTTTTGGAGCTATTTTAATGCCTTTTCTCTCTTAATATGCAAGATCTACACAAGGAGGGAGAATGCCGGCAGCTGGAATTCTGGACCTGAAAAGCTATGTCAGAGATACCTATTCTGCACATCTCCAAATGAGCTGAAATTTCACGGAGAATTATTTTCGAATAAATAAAAAATATTGGAAGCATGAAGTACCAGAGGGGGCCACCCAGGTGCCAACGAGGCACCAGGGCGCGCCACCCCCCCAGGCGCGCCCTGGTACCTCGTGGGGCCCCTGGCCAGCCTCTGGCCCCCATTTTCTGGTATATAAGTCATTTTGCCCTAGAAAAAATATAGAGAAGACTTTTGGGACGGGGCGCCGCCGTCTTGAAGCGGAACTTGGGCAGGAGCACTTTTGCTCTCCGGCGGAGAGATTGTGCCGGGGATACTTCCCTCCGGGAGGGGGAAATCGTCGCCATCGACATCACCAGCGATCCTCTCATCGTGGGAGGACTAATCTTCATCAACATCTTCACCAGACCATCTCATCTCAAACCCTAGTTCATCTCTTGTATTCAATCTTTGTCTCAAAACCTTAGATTGGTACCTGTGGGTTGCTAGTAGTGTTGATTACATCTTGTAGTTGATGCTAGTTGGTTTATTTGCTGGAAGATTATATGTTCAGATCTATTATGCTATTCAACACCTCTCTGATCTTGGGCATGAATATGATTTGTGAGTAGTTACTTTTGTTCTTGAGGACATGGGAGAAGTCTTGTCATAAGTAATCATGTGAATTTGGTATTCGTTCGATATTTTGATGATATGTATGTTGTTGATTCCCTTAGTGGTGTCGTGTGAACGTCGACTACATGACACTTCACCATCTTTGGGCCTAAGGGAATGCATTGTGGAGTAGTAATTAGATGATGGGTTGCTAGAGTGACAGAAGCTTAAACCCTAGTTTATGCGCTATTCCGTAAGGGGCTGATTTGGATCCATATGTTTAATGCTACGGTTAGAGTTATCTTAATTCTTCTTTCGTAGTTGCGGATGCTTGCGAGAGGGGGTAATCATAAGTGGGAGGTTTGTTCAAGTAAGAACAGCACCCAAGCACCGGTCCACCCACATATCAAATTATCAAAGTAGCGAACGCGAATCAAACAAACATGATGAAAGTGACTAGATGTAATTCCCATGTGTCCTCGAGAACGCTTTACTTATTATAAGAGGTCGTTCCGGCTTGTCCTTTGCTATAAAAAGGATTGGGCCACTTTGCTGCACTCTTTGTTACTATTGCTACTTGTCACTTGTTACAAATTATCTTGCTATCAAACTACTCGTTACCGATAATTTCAGTGCTTGCAGAAAATACCTTGCTGAAAACCGCTTGTCATTTCCTTCTGCTCCTCGTTGGGTTCAACACTCTTACTTATCGAAAGGACTACGATTGATCCCCTATACTTGTGGGTCATCATGCATCAAAGCATATTTTCATAAATAAATGGAGGAGGTTCTATAAAGACTACCTCCGGGGTGCCGGCTTCGTCCTGCGCGGTTGCGCAAGGACATCCTCTAAAGTGTCGGAGAGGGTAACGTGGGCGGGCGCGACCCGTTGGCCGACTGGTGCGGCCGAGGCCTTGCGCAGTTTCCTGCGGCCCCGAGAATGCTCATCCTCCTCGACGTCCTCGGACGTCGCCCTCTTCCTCTTCGGAGAAGGCACCTCCTCCTCCTTCCCCGCGTCCTCTTCCTCCTCACCCTCCTCGTGGGTGGCGGAGACGTGGGTGTACTCGGACCTCGCATCCGAAGTATCTCGGATGTGAAGACCGCTCCTCCCCTTCGGCTGCTTCTGCCCCTTGGCCGGAATCACGTACGGTTCCTCGGCCAAGAGCGCCTCGAGCTGAGGAGGCATCTCCTCCTCGGGCAGTGGCGCCGGGCACCGCATCCGCTGTGCCCTGGGGATCCATTTCTGAGAAAGGGAGGATGGATTTAGTCATTCTAATAAAGATGGCCTGCAAATAAAATTTTGGAATAATTAACAAAGGTTACCTCGCTGGCGTCGTGCTCGGCGTCTAAGCCAGGGTCCGCCCCTTCCCCGGGAAACTCAATCTTGGATGGCTTGAACAGCACCGTCCACATCCCGGCCAGGGTGGAGCGGAAGAAGCGCCGTAGCATCGGCATGTCCTCGGGCTTGTGAGCCCACATCGGGCTCGCCCGAAGCTGGAGTGGTAGTATGCGGCGGTGGACCATGCCACCAGCTTGATCTTCTTCTTGTCTGCCTGAGTTTTGATCCTCGTTTGCAGCAAGAGTATGTCTTCGGGACAGCCCCAGTCCAGGCTCTTCCTCGTCCAGGAGGCGTGCCTCTTCGGAGGAGCCCCCGTAAACACGGGGACCTCGGCCTGGCCGTTGGCGAGTGGCTCGGTGATGTAGAACCACTCTTTCTGCCATTCCTTAACCGTTTCCACGAAGGTGCCTTCATACCAGGCGACCTTCTAGATCTTGTTGATCGTGGTTCCGCCGCACTCCGCCAGTTCGGAGCCGCTTGACTTCGGCTTGATGCCGAAGGTCTTCAGCCATAGACCGAAGTGTGGCTCGATGCGGAGGAAGGCCTCGCAGACGATGATGAACATCGCGAGGTGGAGGATGGAGTTCGGGGCTAGATGGTGGAAATCTAGCCCGTAGTAGTAGAGCACCTGATACGTCCATTTTGCATCATGTTTTGTTACTGTTATTTATAGTGTTTTTAATCAATATAACACTTTGTGGAGCAATTCTAATGCCTTTTCTCTATTAATATACAAGATTTACACAAGGAGGGAGAATGCCGACAGCTGGAATTCTGGACCTAAAAAAGCTATGTCAGAGATACCTATTCTGCACATCTCCAAATGAGCTGAAATTTCACGGAGAATTATTTTGGAATAAATAAAAAATATTGGAATCAAGAAGTACCAGAGGGGGCCACCCAGGAGCCCACGAGGCACCAGGGCGCGCCACCCCCCCCAGGCGCGCCCTGGTACCTCGTGGGGCCCCTGGCCAGCCTTTGGCCCCCATTTTCTGGTATATAAGTGCATTTTCCCTAGAAAAAATATATAGAAGACTTTCGGGACGGTGCGCCGCCGTCTCGAGGCGGAACTTGGGCAGGAGCACTTTTGCTCTCCGGCGGAGAGATTCTGCCGGGGATACTTCCCTCCGGGAGGGGGAAATCGTCGCCATCGACATCACCAGCGATCCTCTCATCGTGGGAGGACTAATCTTCATCAACATCTTCACCAGCACCATCTCATCTCAAACCCTAGTTCATCTCTTGTATTCAATCTTTGTCTCAAAACCTCAGATTGGTACCTGTGGGTTACTAGTAGTGTTGATTACACCATGTAGTTGATGCTAGTTGGTTTATTTGGTGGAAGATTATATGTTCAGATCTATTATGCTATTCAATACCCCCTCTGATCTTGGACATGATTATGATATGTGAGTAGTTACTTTTGTTCTTGAGGAGATGGGAGAAGTCTGGTCAGAAGTAATCATGTGAATTTGGTATTCGTTCGATATTTTGATGATATGTATGTTGTTGATTCCCTTAGTGGTGTCATGTGAACGTCGACTACATGACACTTCACCATCTTTGGGCCTAAGGGAATGCATTGTGGAGTAGTAATTAGATGATGGGTTGCTAGAGTGACAGAAGCTTAAACCCTAGTTTATGCGCTATTCCGTAAGGGGCTGATTTGGATCCATATGTTTAATGCTATGGTTAGAGTTATCTTCATTCTTCTTTCGTAGTTGCGGATGCTTGCGAGAGGGGGTAATCATAAGTGGGAGGCTTGTTCAAGTAAGAATAGCACCCAAGCACCGGTCCACCCCCATATCAAATTATCAAAGTAGCGAACGCGAATCAAACAAACATGATGAAAGTGACTAGATGAAATTCCCATGTGTCCTCGAGAACGCTTTACTTACTATAAGAGATCGTTCCGGCTTGTCCTTTGCTACAAAAAGGATTGGGCCACCTTGCTGCACTCTTTGTTACTATTGCTATTTGTCACTTGTTACAAATTATCTTGCTATC
This sequence comes from Elymus sibiricus, assembly GCA_039707655.1. NCBI lineage: Eukaryota > Viridiplantae > Streptophyta > Magnoliopsida > Poales > Poaceae > Elymus > Elymus sibiricus. Next base: position 434,974,304 of record CM077666.1, read on the forward strand.
AACTACTCGTTACCGATAATTTCAGTGCTTGCAGAAAATACCTTGCTGAAAACCGCTTGTCATTTCCTTCTCCTCCTCGTTGGGTTCGACACTCTTACTTATCGAAAGGACTACGATTGATCCCCTATACTTGTGGGTCATCAAGACTCTTTTCTGGCGCCGTTGCCGGGGAGTGAAGCGCCTTTGGTGAGCGTAATTTGGTACGGAAACATTTATATTACGTGCTGAAATTTACTGCCACTTGTCACTATGGAAAGTAATCCTTTGAGGGGTTTGTTCGGGGTATCTTCACCTTGACCGGAAACACAAATAGTTGCACCTACTAAAAATATTTATTATGAGATTCCTCCGGGTATGATAGAGAAACTGCTAGCTAATCCTTATGCAGGAGATGGAACGGTACATCCTGATATGCACTTGATCCATGTGGATGAAATTTGTGGATTGTTTAAGCTTGCAGGTTTATCCGAAGATGGAGTTAAGAAGAAAGTATTCCCTTTATCTTTGGAGGAAAAGGCATTCATGTGGTATAGGCTATGTGATGATACTGATACATGGGACTGGAACCGATTGAAACTGGAATTCCATCAGAAATTTTATCCTATGCATTTGGTTCATCGTGATCGGAATTATATATATAATTTTTGGCCTCGTGAAGGAGAAAGCATCGCTCAAGCTTGGGGGAGGCTTAAGTACATGATGTACACATGCCCCAATCATGAGCTCTCAAAAGAAATTATCTTACATAATTTTTATGCTCGGCTTTCTCATGATAATCAAACTATACTCGATTCTTCTTCGATTGGCTCCTTTATGAAGAAAACTATTGAATTCAGATGGGATCTTCTGGAAAGAATTAAACGCAACTCTGAAGATTGGGAACTCGGCAAAGGTAATGAGTCAGGTATAATACTTGAGTTCGATTGTGTTAAATCTTTTATGGCCACCGATGCTTTTCATAAGTTTAGCACTAAATATGGACTTGACTCTGAGATAGTAGCTTCCTTTTGTGAATCATTTGCTACTCATATTGATCTCCCTAAGGAGAACTGGTTTAAATATCATCCCCCTGTTAAAGAAAAGATTGAGGAACCTGTTAGTGTTAAAGAAGAAACAATTGTTTACCATGTTGATCCAGTTGTGCCTACTGCTTATACTGAGAAACCACCTTTTCCTATTAGGATTAAGGAACATGCTAAAGCTTCAACTGTGGTTAACAAAAGTAAAATTAGAGCACCTAGACCCTCTGAACAAATTAAAGTTGAACCTGATGTTGCTATGGTTAAAGATCTCTTAGTTTATAATATAGATGGGCATGTTATTTACTTTTGTGAGGAGGCTGCTAGAATTGCTAAACCTGTTAGAAATGAACGAGATAAGTTAGACAAGAACAAGCCGGTAGTTGGTATGCATGTTGTTTCTGTTAAGATTGGAGATCATTGCTATCATAGTTTGTGTGATATGGGTGCTAGCGTGAGTGCTATTCCATTTTCTTTATATCAAGAAGTAATGCATGAAATTGCACCTGTTGAGATTGAAGATATTGATGTTACTATTAAGCTTGCGAATAGACATACTATTACACCACTTGGGATTGTTAGAGATGTTGAAGTCTTGTGTGGAAAAATCAAATACCCTACTGATTTCCTAGTACTTGGTTCACAACAAGATAATTTTTGTCCCATTATATTTGGTAGACCTTTCTTGAATACCGTTAATGTTGAAACTGATTGTGTTAAAGAAAAGGTTCGAGTTAAGTTTGGTGATATATCTCATGAGTTTAATTTCTCCAAGTTTCGTAGACAACCTCATGATAAAGAATTGCCTAGTAAAGATGAAATTATTAGTCTTGCTTCTATTGCCGTACCTCCTACTGATCCGTTAGAACAATATTTGCTAGACCATGAAAACGATATGCATATGAATGAAAGAAATGAAATAGATAAGATGTTCTTTGATCAACCACCTATCCTTAAACATAATTTTCCTGTTGAAACTCTTGGAGGCCCTCCTCCGCCTAAAGGTGATGCTGTATTTGAATTGAAGCAATTGCCCGATACATTGAAATATGCCTATCTTGATGAAAAGAAGATATATCCTGTTATTATTAGTGCTAAACTTTCAGCTCATGAAGAAAAGAGAGTACTAAAAACTCTGAGGAAGCACCGTGCTGCTATGGGATATACTCTTGATGATCTTAAGGGCATTAGTCCCACTCTATGTCAGCACAAAATTAATATGGAGCCTGATGCTAAACCAGTTGTCGACCACCAACGACGATTAAATCCTAAGATGAAAGAGGTGGTAAGAACCAAAATATTAAAACTTCTGGAAGCAGGTATAATCTATCCCATAGCTGATAGTAGATGGGTAAGTCCTGTTCATTATGTCCCTAAGAAAGGAGGTATTACCGTTGTTCCTAATGATAAAAATGAACTCATTCCACAAAGAATTGTAACTGGTTATAGCATGGTAATTGATTTTAGAAAATTAAACAAAGCTACTAGAAAAGATCATTACCCCTTACCTTTTATTGATCAAATGCTAGAAAGATTATTTAAGCATACACACTTTTGTTTTCTAGATGGTTATTCTGGTTTTTCTCAAATACCTGTATCACAACCCGATCAAGAGAAAACCACCTTCACTTGTCCTTTTGGAACTTATGCTTATAGACATATGCCTTTTGGTTTATGCAATGCACCTGCTACCTTTCAAAGATGTATGACTGCTATATTCTCTGACTTTTGTGAAAAGATTGTTGAGGTGTTCATGGATGATTTTTCCGTTTACGGAACTTCTTTTGATGATTGCTTAAGCCACCTTGATCGAGTTTTGCAGAGATGTGAAGAAACCAATCTTGTCTTGAATTGGGAGAAGTGCCACTTTATGGTGAATGAAGGCATTGTCTTGGGGCATAAAATTTCTGAAAGAGGTATTGAAGTTGATAAAGCTAAGGTTGATGCTATTGAGAAAATGCCATGTCCTAAAGATATTAAAGGTATAAGAAGTTTCCTAGGTCATGCTGGTTTCTATAGGAGATTTATTAAATACTTCTCTAAAATTTCTAGCCCTCTTACCAATCTTTTGCAAAAAGATGTTCCATTTGTTTTTGATGATGATTGTCTAGAAGCCTTTGAAACACTTAAGAAAGCCTTTAAAAAATTTAGCAGTTGTGTTTGCGTGTGATAAATTCAGATCTTACATAGTTGATTCTAAAGTAACTGTTCACACCGATTATGCTGCTATTAAATATCTTATGGAAAAGAAAGATGCTAAACCTAGACTCATTAGGTGGGTTTTATTGCTACAAGAATTTGACTTGCATATTACTGATAAGAAAGGAGCTGAGAATCCCGTAGCAGATAATTTGTCTAGAATGGAAAATGTTCTTGATGACCCACTTCCTATTAATGATGATTTTCCTGATGAACAATTAGCTGTCATAAACGCTTCTCGTACTACTCCATGGTATGCAGACTATGCTAATTACATTGTTGCTAAATACATACCACCTAGTTTCACATACCAACAAAAGAAAAAGTTCTTCTTTGATTTAAGACATTACTTCTGGGATGACCCACATCTTTATAAAGAAGGGGTAGATGGTATTATTAGACGTTGTGTACCTGAGCATGAACATGAACAAATCCTGCAGAAGTGTCATTCCGAGGCTTACGGAGGACACCATGCGGGAGACAGAACTGCACATAAGGTATTGCAATCTGGTTTTTATTGGCCTACTCTTTTCAAGGATGCCCGTAAGTTTGTCTTATCTTGTGATGAATGTCAAAGAATTGGTAATGTTGGTAGACGTCAGGAAATGCCTATGAATTATTCACTTGTTGTTGAACCATTTGATGTTTGGGGATTTGATTATATGGGACCTTTTCCTAAATCCAATGGGTATACTCATATTTTAGTTGCTGTTGATTACGTTACTAAGTGGGTAGAAGTTATTCCAACTAGTAGTGTTGATCATAACACTTCTATTAAAATGCTTAAAGAAGTTATTTTCCCGAGGTTTGGAGTCCCTAGATATTTGATGACTGATGGTGGTTCACATTTTACTCATGGTGCATTCCGTAAATTGTTCGCTAAATATGATGTCAACCATAGAATTGCATCCCCCTATCACCCTCAAATTAGTGGTCAAGTTGAATTGAGCAATAGAGAAATAAAATTAATTTTGCAAAAAACCGTCAATAGATCTAGAAAGAATTGGTCTAAGAAACTTGACGATGCATTATGGGCATATAGAACTGCTTATAAAAATCCTATGGGTATGTCTCCTTATAAAATGGTTTATGGAAAAGCATGTCATTTACCTCTTGAGTTAGAACATAAAGCATATTAGGCAATTAAAGAAGTAAATTATGATTTTAAACTTGCCGGTGAAAAGAGGTTATTTGATATTAGCTCATTAGATGAATGGAGAACCCAAGCTTATGAAAATGCCAGATTATTTAAAGAAAAGGTTAAAAGATGGCATGATAGAAGAATTCAAAAACGGGAATTTAAAGTAGGTGAGCAAGTTCTATTGTACAATTCTCGTTTGTGATTCTTTGCAGGAAAACTTCTCTCTAAATGGGAAGGACCGTATATCATCGAAGAAGTTTATCGCTCTGGAGCCATCAAAATAAACAACTCCGAAGGCACTAATCCGAGAGTGGTGAATGGGAAAATAATTAAGCACTATATTTCAGGTACCCCCATTAATGTTGAAACTAATATTATTGAAACAATTACACCGGAGGAATACATAAGAGAGACCTCCCAGAACACTCCAGAACCCTGAAAAGGAAGAGGTATGTGATACGGTAAGTAAACCGACTATAAAAATTCCATAAAAATACTTTATGTCAGTTTTAGAATATTAGAAAAAAATACAAAAATAAGAAACAGCCGAGGGGACCCACCTGGTGCCCACGAGGCACCAGGGCACGCCACCCCCCATGGCGCGGCCTGGTGGCCCGTGGGCCCCACGTGAGCCTTCCCGACTCCGTTTTCTTCTGGATTACTTGTTTTGCAAGATAAAAAATCTTTATATATACTACAAGATGTTTTGACCACCGTATCGCAGAAATCTGCTCTATTCCTGTTTCGTGCTATTTTTCTGACAGATCTAGATTGCTATGGCTCCACCAAGCTCTTCCAAGGACAAGTTCTACGAGAAGGTCATCAACCCCTACCTACCGGAGGTGATGAAACACCCTCAAGCCATTGAGATGCGTGAGGGGGTGCTTCACATCCGGGATGTTCAAGGACCCAAGAAGACCGGGAGCGTGGAGTCCAGGCTCGAAGCGGTGGAGCAGGAGATCTTCAAGTGCCAAGGGATGGTGGAACGTGGACTCAGCGCCAACCACTCCATGATCACGGAATTCACCCGTAATCACAAGGTGGAGGGCCAATCGATGGGGGACATCATCTTCAAGCTTAATGAACGAATCGACTATCTCCAAGGCCAAATCTATGATCTTCAAAACCAAAATTTTTAGTATGAGGCAAGATTCAAAGGTATGAGTTTGGCTGCAAGTTTCAGGACTCCGGAGACTCGTTCATCTTTTTATGATGGGGAACCTATGCCATGGAAGCTGGAGGACAAGCCCATCAGTTCATCATCACCATCATCACCGAAGAAGGAGACTTGAGCACATGGGTATGGGCACTCCCCTTGGCTTGTGCCAAGCTTGGGGGAGGTGCCCCGGTATCGTATCACCATCACTTTTATTATCTTTACCTATTTTTAGTTCGATCCTTAGTTATTTCGTGATCTAGTTGAATAAAAGTTTAGTATGATCTATTTTCGAGTGTTAGCTTCGTGATCTATCTATCTATGTAATCGAGTTGAGAGTTATATAATAAAGAGTAGTTTGAGTTTTTGCTTCTTTACTTTCATGTTCCAATTGTAGCAATGAAAATAATGAAAAAGAGCATATGCTAATCTTATGAAAAGTAATGACATTACATAAAGAAAAGTATAAGTGGTAAAATTTATTGAAAGTTAACAAACATAGCATTAGTCAATGATGCAATTCATGAAAGAATTAATAAGGAAAGAGAAGATTCACATGCAAATATACTATCTTGGACATCTTTTATGATTGTGAGCCCCCATTAAGTATTTTATGCCAAATTGTTGACGTTGGACAAGGAATACAATGTAATGAGTTATGTTTGTTCATATTCACATAGAAGTTATATTGGCATAGATCCTCCAACATGTGGTGCTTGCCCAATATCTTTGCTAGCCAAAAATCCGCTCCAAGTAGAGATACTACTTGTGCATCCAAAACCTTTAAACCCAGTTTCATGTCATGAGAGTCCACTATATCTACCTATAGATTGAATAAGATCCTTCAAGTAAGTTGTCATCGGTGCAAAAAGCAATAAAAATTGCCTCTAAACATGTCTGAACTTTTATTGTAAGGGAAATAAGCTTTGTACGAACTTCTGATGGTAAAGAAATAAAAGCGACAGACTGCATAATAAAGGTTGCTATCACAAGGGGCAATATAAAGTGATGTTCCTTTGCATTAAGAGCTCTTGCATCCAACAACAAAAAGCGCATGACAACCTCTGCTTCCCTCTGCGAAGGGCCTATCCTTTACTTTTATGTATTTACTTTTTATGCAAGAGTCAACAGTGTTCTCCTCGATTTCCTTTTTTATTTTTCTCTTTTGTAAGCATCATTTGGTGGGGAAAGATCTAAGCATATATATCCAGTTGGATATGAGTGATCATGAGTTATTATTGTTGACATCACCCTTGAGGTAAATAAGTTGGGAGGCGAACTCACAAGCCCCTATCTTTCTATGTGTCTGGCTGAAACTTTTTGCTCCATATATATGTCATGAGTGTTAGCAATCATAGAAGACTAAATGATGATTGAGTATGTGGACTTGCTGAAAAGCTCCTACATGAGACCCTTCCTGAAAATATGATGAAATGCAATTGCATTGTTGACTGAGAACATAGTTTGTTAGTTTTCAAGAAAGTTTATGCCTTATACTTCATTGTTGTGATGGATTGTTACTTGCTCATGAGAAGTTTATGATAATAAATATTGCTGTTATAATAATGATCATGATGCTACTATGTTCGTATTTTGTTTTTATCGACACCTCTCTCTCTAAACATGTGGACATGATTATCGATATCGGCTTTCGCTTAAGGACAAGCGGGGTCTAAGCTTGGGGGAGTTGATACGTCCATTTTGCGTCATGTTTTGTTACTGTTATTTATAGTGTTTTTAATCAATATAACAATTTGTGGAGCAATTCTAATGCCTTTTATCTCTTAATATGCAAGATTTACGCAAGGAGGGAGAATGCCAGCAGCTGGAATTCTGGACCTGAAAAAGCTATGTCAGAGATACCTATTCTGCACATCTCCAAATGAGCTGAAATTTCACGGAGAATTATTTTGGAATAAATAAAAAATATTGGAATCAAGAAGTACCAGAGGGGGCCAGCCAGGAGCCCACGAGGCACCAGGGCGCGCCACCCCCCCAAGCGCGCCCTGGTACCTCGTGGGGCCCCTGGCCAGCCTCTGGCCCCCATTTTCTGGTATATAAGTGCATTTGCCCTATAAAAAATATAGAGAAGACTTTCTGCCGGGGATACTTCCCTCCGGGAGGGGGAAATCGTCGCCATCGACATCACCAGCGATCCTCTTATCGTGGGAGGACTAATCTTCATCAACATCTTCACCAACACCATCTCATCTCAAACCCTAGTTCATCTCTTGTATTCAATCTTTGTCTCAAAACGTCAGATTGGTACCTGTGGGTTGCTAGTAGTGTTGATTACACCTTGTAGTTGATGCTAGTTGGTTTATTTGGTGGAATAATATATGTTTAGATCTATTATGCTATTCAATACCCCTCTGATCTTGGACATGATTATGATTTGTGAGTAGTTACTTTTGTTCTTGATGACATGGGAGAAGTCTTGTCATAAGTAATCATGTGAATTTGGTATTCGTTCGAATTTTGATGATATGTATGTTGTTGATTCCCTTAGTGGTGTCGTGTGAACGTCGACTACATGACACTTCACCATCTTTGGGCCTAAGGGAATGCATTGTGGAGTAGTAATTAGATGATGGGTTGCTAGAGTGACAGAAGCTTAAACCCTAGTTTATGCGCTATTTCGCAAGGGGCTGATTTGGATCCATATGTTTAATGCTATGGTTAGAGTTATCTTAATTCTTTTTTCGTAGTTGCGGATGCTTGCGAGAGGGGGTAATCATAAGTGGGAGGCTTGTTCAAGTAAGAACAACACCCAAGCACCGGTCCACCCACATATCAAATTATCAAAGTAGCGAACACGAGTCAAACAAACATGATAAAAGTGACTAGATGAAATTCCCATGTGTCCTCGAGAACGCTTTACTTACTATAAGAGATAGTTCCGGCTTGTCCTTGGCTACGAAAAGGATTGGGCCACCTTGCTGCACTCTTTGTTACTATTGCTATTTGTCACTTGTTACAAATTATCTTGCTATCAAACTACTCGTTACCGATAATTTCAGTGCTTGCAGAAAATACCTGATTATCTTGCTATCAAACTACTCGCTATCAAACTATATATGAGCGCATACACTCATCCTTATAAACACACACAGATGCAGACCCTACCCCTATGAGCACCTCCGAGAGGCTGAGCCGGCATATCATCTTGAGATTGACGAAGCCACCACAGGCGCCTCGTAGTCGATGGGAATGCTTCCTCCCACTGAATGTGCATCGCCGGAAATCCTGAAATAAATCCAGGAATAATGCGAGCACCAGGACTTGAATCCTGGTGGGCTGGGGATACCACTATCCTCCTAACCATCCAACCACAGGTTGGTCCACTGTATTTTCTTAAATTGAAGCATACCATATGATACGTGTAAACCCCAACAAAATATTAGTAGTTTAGTCAGGCTTGGCAACCACAAATTTATATCAATAAGTTATATTGATTTCTTTAGGGTTGGTTCAGTAACAATAACAACAACAGTAATACGTGAACCAACTGTGGTTGGATGGTTAGGAGGACAGTGGTATCCCCTGTCCACCAGAGTTCAAGTCCCAGACTTGACACTGGTGCTCGCATTTTCCTGGATTTATTCCAGGCATTCTGGCGATGTGCGTTTAGTGGGAGGAGACGTTCCCGTCGATTACGAAGGCGTCTGTGGCGATTTCGTCAATCTCAAGATGATGTGCCGGCTCAGTCTCTCGGAGGTGCTCATAGGGGTTGTGCGTGCGTGCATTCATAGGGGTGAGTGTATGCTCGTGTATGTGAGCGATTTTGATTGTACTGTGTTAAAAAAACAACAGCAATAGTAATACTACTACTAATAATAATGACAACAGCAACATCAATAACAATAATGTTAAGACGAGCCCAAGCTAATCTACTCCCTAATTAATGAACAGTAATTCAAAAAACAAATAGCATTTTCCTAAGAATGATTTTTTTTCAACTGAAGATGCTTGAGTGTGCTAGGAGCGTGCAAATATTCATGATGAAATGACATTTGAGAAACTCTAGATAGAAGACACAAAATCAATTCTTCAAAATGCCTTTTTTCAAAGTTCTTTTAGAGCTCACTTTTTTTTTGCTCTGTAGCTCCCCAAATATTATTTGGCCATCAAAATTTGCAAGATCCTAGCACACTCTAGCATCTTTGGTGCCAAAACATTTCAGATTTATTTTATTTTATTTTCTGTTTTGTTCTTGAATTTACTATTCTTTGCAGGTGCAGATGAGCCTGGGCACCAAAATACCGTCCTCTACTAGTAGTAGTTTAACATACTAGAGTCTAAACAACTTGTATGTACCTATGCCAGATTAGTCTACTAGATGAGCAACATGGATTGTCAAGATGTCTATTGCTTTATACACGAGAGACCGCACACCGTTTAGAAGTAGTATTTTATTAGAGAGAATAATCCATGTTTGTGTTGTGAGCTAAGAGATAATTGTGGGACATAAAGATAAGGAAAGCATGTAAGTTTTCATTTTCTTCAAATATGTAGCTTAATTCTAGGTGGGCCGTCGAACTACATACTAAAAGTTATCTAGCCCCGCCCCCTTAATTTCACTTCTAGCATCTACGGCCTTGAGAGAATCGATTCAAACTAACTTCAGTTGAGGAAATTAACTCGGTTTTTATTACTATAATTCTACTCTTACATAATTTGAAAGAGCTTAGATCATTGTAGTATTTGAATTAATGCAAATGTGGTTAAAGCCAGTTATGGGAAATCAAGTGAGTCTAGTCGCTACGCCGCAACGAAATATCCTTTAATCATACTATTTAATGTGAGTACAATCCAAGAAGGATTGCATATGTATGGTTCATCTTGACAAATAAACTAATTTGTGTCAAATTGGAGTATTATTTTAAAATGCCAAACATAGATATCAATTTGAATAGCTTTGCCACAAATAAAGAGTGACTATAATACAAGCAATCAGATAAACACCAACAAAATAATAATAATAATAATAATAATAATAATAATAATAATAATAATAATAATAATAATAATAATAATAATAATAATAATTGTATGGTATAACAATAAATTTCCTAAATCGGGAATCACTGGCTTTAAAATTTTATATACATATAATCGTTTAACTCATTGTAAATTTTATATACATATACTCGAGCATCCAATAGGGAATTACTAGGTACTTAAGATGTTGCCGGCCCGCATATATACGAGGGGCCTTGTGCTACTGTTACTTGAAAGGAACATCAATACAATGTTTAACCTATGATGCCTTGGCTATTAGTTCACCCTCCTTGGCATATCCACCATTGGTAGGTCATCTCCTAGTATAAATCATACATGTTAGAGCGGAGATCGCTCTTGGCATACTCCAGGTTGTCTCGGTTGTGTCTCCGTGAAGTCATTGATGAGGTCGTGGCTACAGTGTTGCAAATTATACCTAAGCTACATGAGCTATGTGGGTATCCCACTTCGCCTCTATCAGTGGTGCTCCAAAAGGAGTTGGGTTCGCTAGGGGCCTTGGCAATGCCCACGACAACCCCACCGCCGTCGTTGGAGCCCAGCCAGCCGCTTGTCTTTGTGGACCGCAGAGGTTTGGATGTTGTAACTATTGGATAGGTGAAAGAACTTTATGACTTGCTCGCTAGCTTGGAGGCGGCTAGCCCTGGATCTGGCAAGGCAATTCCTTACCTCCTAATGGGGAAGGCTTCCAAGGAAAAAATCAAGAAGGTGGATAAGGCTCTAATGAGTAAAGGCAAGAAGAGTGGTGCCATAGGGAAGGCGCCCGTGGATGCTTAATGGATAGTCCTTAGTCTCTTGGACCGTCCTCATGGCTTGGCCTTGTCACCATGGATTTGGTGGTGTACGTTGTCTTCAGTGAAGGTGTTCTCCTCGGGGTTCCTTTGCAATGCAGAAGTTTGGCTGTGCAGTCATGGGGCTTCATGATTGGTGAGTAATCCACATGTGGTCTGTTTGTATCGGTTTTCACACGTTTTTTGTTAATTAACTAGGAAATTCTCTTCTCCTTAATTAATCAATGAGGCAAATATTTTGCCTCAGTTTTTAGAAAAAATATAGGCAGTGTACGTCATGAAAATAGTTCAAGAACGATGGTCTTTTACCCACAAAAAAAGCAATGATCTTTTAACTAAGGAAAATCAAATGACATGCAACATGGTCAAGGTGATTAATGTTACTTGATTGAGCAGCTCGTTTGATTTCTTCAGCATCTCCTTCCTCATATGTAGACAACAATTTCATTGCACACCGATTCCGGTCACTATTCAGGAAGCCTTGAACCTTTCAACATAGCATACGAGGAAATAAATGTGATTTAGATACAACCAATGCAACATAACACATAATATGTTAGTATACATGCCATTATGCTAATGCATTAAGAGTCTAAGAGTCTATCATCAAGCATAACTTACACTACGTAGCATTTTCTGAGCTTGCTAAAAATCTTGTGCATAAAGGTAGATGACGATTGCACCCGTATATTACCGTGCACACACCGATTTTTTTTCCAATAATGGGAATAAACATGTCAAAACACTGAACAAGAAAGGTCTAACCTTTTTCGCCATTTTTGCACATGAATGTCTTATTAGGGATAAGCTTCCATGACTAGATAGCACGCTATTACTGTACACAAAAACTTGTCTGTTTTCCTCTTGTATAGTAAGCACAAAATATCTGAAGAACTGAGTGAGCACATATTACTGTTGATGGCATTGTACTTATCAGCAGCTGAACCATGTCTTGTCTTCAATGGAATGCAGCGGCATCAAGAGTACCCGTCTGTCAGAAAATATGCAACGGAATATCTCCAGCAAGCTGGCATCAACGTTCCACTTGGAGAGCACAACGATCCTAAAATCAGCGTCGCAAATTTGCAGGAAAAAACAACTAGGCCCGCCACATCTAAGATCACTCACAGTTCCAGTAATCTCCGACCTTGATCGGAAAAGATCTACTGAAGAAACGAAACCAATAATAGGCCCTAATTCGACGGCGGCACCTTGACTAGCTTGCCATCTCGACTGCGATAAGTCGGCACGGATTCACGGACAATATAAATCTAGCCGCCCCATTCCAAGTTTCCAATCCACCGACCCTGACATGCCGCCATGCCGCATTCATCTCCCCGCGCATCCTACCCATTCTATCCTCCTCCCCTGAACTTGAGGAGGGGGCGCCGCACATGTCGCACCTCTACCCATTCTATCATCCGCCCCTGTACCGTACGACGCAGGGCGCTGCCACCCCGCCAACCCGTGGTGCCGTGCAGCTCGCCTATAAGATGCAGCGTGCACGATGCTCAGGCTAAGATCACTCACACACAGCCACACAACACTATCTCCTCACTAGTAGTATATCAAAACCTCCCAGTTAGCAATGGCAAAGTGCCTTGCCCTAGCTCTCCTGCTACTGGTGGTGCTCGCGTCCTGTGAAGGGAGGGAGCTGAATGAGAAGGACGGCGCACTCGCAGCGGCACGCGGTGCCGGTGCTGGTGGCGGCGTCGACGAGTCGAAGATTTTGGGGTTGCCTGAGTTGCCGCTTACCACTACCATTACGGGCCCGGTGGTGGTGCTTCCTACCCTTCCTGGGATCCCTGCTCACCCATGATCATCTCCAGTTTATGTGCTGGCTGACAAGCTGAAGCTGACCTTGTGGCTTTAGACTTCTAGCTAGCACTGCCCGGAAGAATAACACCGGCGTTGTATGCATTTCTTTTCTGTTCATGTTCTGGCATTTTACGTTCCTTGATGTGCTACATGTATCATCAACGTAATAAATACTACTATTTCACTCTTATAACAAAATTCCCAAGTCAAGAGTTGTTCGGTTAAAGGAATAGGTCCATAGTTGTGGAATTCATTTCTACTTCAACATTATGCTGGTGTGTGTAATACGTGTAATATGTGGTAATCAAACAAGTTCCTATGTAATACGTGTTTTTACAACCTTACAAATGCTGGATTATGTGTATAAGAGATGGATCATCTATTCATCTGTCCAAGATGCTCCTCCAACTTTGAAGACACGGATCATCTATTCATCTCATGCCCCCTAGCGGCTCGGGTATGGCAGCGTCTCGGCGTCCGACCTACTACCAGCACATCCTCTCTCCTCTGGGATGTCACGATACCACCCGGCCTCGAGCATTCGGCCTGGCCTTTTATCTTACTGGCAATCTTGTGGCGTATCTGGGATGCTAGAAACGCAAAGGCTTTCAAAAACTTGGACACCCACTCCTCCCTCTCCCTTAAACTAATTGTAACAGACATTGATTTGTGGTCGCATCGCTGGTCTAAGCCATGCGATAAGGACGCCGTCCTCTCCTCGCTCTCCGGCGTGTCTATGTAATCTCTGAGATGCACTCGTGGGTTGCCGCCTTTTGAGCAATATATTCAGGTGGGGGAGCTCCCCCCCCCCCCCCCCCCCCCCCCCCCCCCCCCGGGTGATTCTAAAAAAAAACAAATAGATTTGGCGAGTATCCAAGTATACATCATGTGACAAGCGATTTGATAGTTTTGGTCCTCCACGTATAATAACTCTACTTCGGTACCCCCTCACCCCCACCCCCACAAACGTTTTATGGATCTTAAACCACACTTTATAAAGCTAATTTGTCTTTGTTTACTTTGACATCCACATCTCATTATATCTCGATAGTAATTTGGAGATGCCACCTACAACAAGTTGCAGCAAGATTGAATCCAATGAGTGATTAAGTGCCGACGGTTGTGCATGATTAATTGAACATAGACTCAAGTGTCAAGGCATGTCTACCTATGGCCAGAGATCCATCTAACGGGATTGAAGCAGCGATCCTAACCATTTTGAGTTGATGAAATGTACCCTTTTTTAATAAATAGTAAGGCTCTCTAGCGCTGACATTAGAAACTACAGCAGACGTACGGCGGTACGGGAAGGTCTAACGATGTCCATGGCATTAGTTGATGCCCAATTGTGATTAATAAACATGAATCGAAGATTAATGACTGTTTTCAAATAATTAGAGAGAGAGAGAGAGAGAGCACATAGTGGTGGGAAGAGATGCTAGAATCTGTTGATTTGTAGAGACTTGGTTATACTAGTAGTTTTTAATCCTTTTTGTATGTGCAACTGTGGAGGGAAAGTAGTTTCTCCATATTCTCGTGTCGCACATCCTATACTTTTGGTTGTATTTTCTCGCATACTCGTGGTGCAGGGGGGCATGCCTAGGCCACCGAGTTCCTTTAGGCGTGATACCCCGGTTCACGAAACGTACAACACATCATCAATGACAACAAGCACGACTGCCCAGGGGCTCAACACACTACTTACCCTGTATATCTTTTCTCTTTAAGATAAATAAACATTCTACTAGCTTTGGGCAACTCTAACCGATCCCCTATCCGCGGCTGTAAGGGAGTATAAATTCGGTAATCCGCCCTTACGCCGCACCTAGCTAATCTCCTAAACCTATTAGAGGAGTAAAAAATTTCCTCCATCGCCGAAACCCCCCTCCAATCTCCCTAAATATGCTCACCCCGCGCGCGGCTGAGGAAAACGCCTCTCCCTCTTTCTCCCGCCCGCACGCCGGCTCCATTCCGGCCGCAGCCGCCACCATGCCCCGCCGCCGCCACCGATGACCAAACCTCCCGCTGGAATGGATACCCTGGATTCTGCCGCCACCCCGCACCCACCGCCGCCGGAAACAACCCCCCCTCCCGCCGCCGCTCGTGCCGAAGAAAAGCTTGGGGATAAAAAAGTCCACCGGATTCAAGCTCCAGCTCCAACCACGGCAAAAGCCGTCGGGGTGGCGACCGCCTCTCAGGCGACAGCATCGACCCTTGTCGAGGAGGCCGCGAAGAGGAAGAAGAAAAAGGCCACAACGGCGGCCCGTCCACGACCGGTGCCTCGTGCTGCGTCTCCGACGACACCTACCAGCACTGCTTCAGCACGTCCGGCGGCGGCAACCGGCAAGAAAGGTCGCGGCCGCCAAGTGTTCGATGAAATGCCTACAAGGTAAAAAAAAACATCTTCAATATATCGGCCGATCGGTGATTGTTGGTAGCCGATGGTGATGTAGTTTGTTTGTTTTGTTGTCGTAGTGCGGAGATGAACACGGCCGAACTCTTAGCATCTTTGGAGTACTCGGCAACGATGGGGCTTGATGAGCTCAACTATGACTCCGTTTGGCATCATTCAGAGGCGGCCGAGGAAGAGGAGGTGGCTGAAGACATGGAGCAAGAGGAGGTGGCCGAAGAAGAGGAGGTGGCCGACGACGAGGTGGCCGAAGAAGAGGAGATTGTGGAGGTGACCGAAGCAAGCACGTGGTCGTCAAGGTCACGCACCGCCAACTACAATCAAGTTGAAGATGTTGCTCTTTGCGATGCTTGGATGAACATATCCATGGATGCAATGATTGGCACGGATCGAACCAAGACTATGTTTTGGGAGAGAATTACGGGCTACTACAACAACTCCGTGGAGGTACAATCAAGCCGTGCGCAAGGTTCTCTTGGGCATCGTTGGAGCACCATTCACCGGTTACATCAATCAAGTGAATCGTGCACCACTGAGCGGTGTGCAAGTGGCGGGGTATGGCCCCTACATCCAAGAACTATTGAAGCATAGGAACACCAAGTTTGGCCACAAGCCCTTCACGTTGCATCATTGCTACAAAGTTCTATGCAAGAACGAGAAGTGGATCCAAAGAATTGCGGAGACCACTCCAAAGAGATCAAGGTTGAGCATATTCGTTGAGGAGGACGGCGAGGTTGATGAAGATGCCAACAATAGACCGGAAGGGAACAAAAATTGCAAAAGAAAAAAAAAGATAAGTGCATTCGGTGGCACATACAAAGAAGAACTTGTGGCCATGATTGAGGCCAGAAGGTGTTGGCGGCCGAATGCAAAGAAGAGAAGACGGCGGGGTGGAATGAGCTCAAGTGTTGGATGATGAGAAATGGAAGGCAAGTTGGCGGCCGAAGAGAAAAAGTTAAAAGCGGAGGAGCGTATACTTGCATTTGAGGAGGAGAGGATTCGTGATACGAAGAAGGCCAAAGAACATGCTATCATGTTCATGAATCCAACAACAATGGATGAAACCACAAGAAAGTATTGAGAGCTCACTCGTGGGGATGTCTTGACCCAAGTGGAAGCCTCTCTTCGAAAATGGTGGTGGTGGCCAGGGGGGGGTGGTGGTGGTGATGGTGGTGGTGGGGATGGTGCCGGCCGAGAGGATGGTGATGGTGGTGGCGGTGATGTTTTCTTTGGCTACCACCTCGTTTGAGTTTGTGCATGCCATTGGTTGGCTCGATCCACAACATAGACTTGTTATTTTTGTGGTGATTTTGGATCAAACTTTGTGTCTTTTGGATGAACTATGCATGTTTTTAATTTGAAAAACGTGATGATGAAACGATATGTTTATGTCGGTTATGTTTTGCATGTTTTATTTCAATGTTTTTATGATATATATTGTCAAGTGTTCAAAGTTCACGCGGTTAGAACACAAATTCTATACAAATTTGTTTTTACTCCACTAAAGTTTAGGGGATCGGTTAGGTGCGGCCAACTATAGAGGAGTAAATTTTTACTCCTCTAACTTTACTCGGACGTATCCTCTTTTATCTTTTAGGGGATCGGTTAGAGTTGCCCTTAGACCACTTACATATTTTTGTGTGTCTTTTCTTCCTGGATTGCCCACACAAGTTTCCTGGAAAATTCCCCGTGTAGTCGGGAGGGGGGGGGGGGGTGATCCTTTACTTGAAGCCATGAGTATCAAGCTCACTACTCAACTCATGAAGGCTACCAGGAAGCCAACATGCACCATAAAAAGAAAATAGTCTGACCATAGTGCCTTGAGAAAGCATCATGGGACTATGCGCCTGACTCAAGGACCCATTGTGGTTTAGTATTGTGCTTGGGATGTAAGGGTAGATGCCATGAGTATGAAGGGTCATAAAGAATTTATGGCCCCTACTTGAACGGTAGGGGGATCTCCGTTCACAAATCGTGGGACTTTCAAGTGCCTCGATCGAGGATCCAACGTGGTCCATAATGGTGCTGGGGAGGCTCAAATTTCTCGTTAACACCCAATTCGAGGTTACACTAGATATAATGCAACTGATTTTGAGAATGACTTAGGGAGTCTATACAAGCCCAGCAACCTGCTCAATCTAACACCAAACGGGTTCAAACAGTAGCTCACAAAGCTACTAATAAGACATGACGAAGAGAAGACCCATGCGGATTCACCCGAGCAACATATTCATGTTAAGGAGTATTAGTATTGGTCTAGGAGTCCTTATCAGACTATGTCTCTTTCCTTATACCCCAAGTTATGTGTAATATATATATATGCCCCTTGGGATATGCAATAGAGATAAGTTGCATCCATAACAGTTTCCCTGCTACACATCAAACATAATGAGGAGTACTAAGATAAAAATCCATGCAGATTCCATCGGCCCAGAAAACATATGGTTTCCAGCCAACTACTACACAAGGCTATCAAAGCTATGTAACAAGTAAAAAGATAGGTCATCATCAAGACACAATCCCTACGAATCCATTGAAGCAACTCCCTCATAATTAAGTACCAGACAATTTTTCCAAACTAATAATTTTCAAAAGGGCTACACAACAGAAATAGGAAAATACCCATGTTGGGTTTTCGTGTTGCCTCAAGATAATGAGATGCAAGATATCTCGCATGGGAATGAATGACGGTCTTATCATCTCAAGGCCATACCTGGCGCTGAAGAGGCCACCAAGGTGTTCCCTCCGTGGGTGACGGGCACGTCACGTCCAAGGTATGCTCAGTGCCACAAATAGCATCAAGGTTGTACCCTAAGCGGTCGTCATGTACGTGGTTCACACAACGTAGGAAGGACATTGTCTCCAAGACCACATGCCATGTGGGGAGCATCCTGCTTAGGCGGCGTCGCAGAGAGCCAGGACAGTGCTTCAAGGGATAATTCTAGACATACTCCCGATGGATAAATTGCTGGGATATTCAGTAGAAATATTCCTTGTAAATACCATAGTACTCCTCGTTGTATGTTGTACTCCAAAGAGCAACTTTGTAATCTCCTGCCCTGCACATTTTGTCATATAAATATAGGAGACCACCCTACATTCTAAAGGTTCAAATTCTGAAATATATGAGAGATTTCTCCCTTTGTTGCTATGCTTGTAAGTCCCCTCTCGTGGGCAGAGGGATTCGTGTTAACCGTTGATGTATGCCTACTCGAGTCTCTACCTCAAGTTTCCCACGCACATGTGTAGGTCTTTATAACTTTACAGGGGTGCCTCAAGTTGATTGTCTAGCCCGATGCTCCGAGTCTCCGACAACATAGCCCCCACAGGATAACTGTGATGGCTTCTTCAACTTCAATTGAGCCTTGCCTGGGACATCAAAGCCATGAGCCTTGGTGAAATCTGCAACATCTTCCTCCAGGGCACCGCCATCTCTCCACTCTCATCTATAGTGGGGAGATCCTTTAGGATCCGCGTGGTGCCGGCATCAGGAGCCACATTGTTGGCAAGCGACATCACGGCGGTGGTGGGCACAGTGGTGGATAAAGCCCTACACTTTACAAGAAGCACAACCCTCTTGGGGATGACGAAAATCTCATCCACCAAACCCTGCAACGACATGCCCCCAGAGCGAAAAGGGATTCCAGCCAAAGACATCGCGCTGATTAGGGCCTTCGAATTCAGGGTTTGCTCCTTTCTAAGCGACTCCTAAAGATTAGCCACATTTTATATAAATGGGAATAAAGAATGCCGCTAATAAGGAACTTCTCAATTTTCACTGACCAGGTAGCTGATAGCATGCGATTATTTGTTAAGAAACTTCTAGGCGCTGATTATTTTTGCACATGAATATGTTATTAGGGTTAAGGTTCCATGTCCAGATAACTGATAGCATGCTATTATTTGTTAAGAAACTTCTCAATTTTCATTGCCGAAAATCTCTGAATGACTAAGTATGTCAGCAGTTGTACCGTATCTTACATGGAATGCAGCGGCATCCGAGAGGAGTAAATAACATAAAACTACTACAATTCGGGCTAGGGTTCCAAAAAATTACCGGTTTTTAATTTTTCGCTGATAACTACCAACTCAGGGGTCGACTGTTTCAAAAAACCCCAAATGACCGTTGTTTAAAAATTAAACCTGTTTATGACAGGTCGGGCCCGCACCTAAACGATCCGTCTATTTGACCGTGTGTTTGACCGTTAACTCACATGTGGGGCCCAAATGTCAGTGTCTCTCCTCATTTTCTTCTCCTCTCTAGCACTCTTCTTCTCCCCTCTCCCTACGCCGAAGCACACCAGAGACCATGGCCGCCGGCCACACTGCTGGCCCACGCCGCCGCGCAAAGCCACGTCCCGCCGCCTCCTTCCACGCTGAGGCCGGCCACGCCGTCACCACCACCAGCCAGAGCCGCTGGAACGAGAACGTCGACCCCGCCTCCGCGTCGAGGCCGGCCACGCCGCCACCACCTCCAGTCGGCGCCGCTGGACCGAGCACGTCGAGCCCCGCCTCCGCGCCGAGGCCGGCCACACCGCCACCACATCCAGCCGGTGCCGCTGGACCGAGCTTGTCCAGCTGTTCCACCCACCTCGAGCCAGCGCGAGGAAGAGGGAAGGGAGAGAGGCCGCGCGGCGGGGAGCTCACGGCGGCTGCGGGCGCGGCTCGCCGGCTGGAGGAGACTGCTGGCGCGGCTCGCCGGCTGGAGGAGGCGGCGGCCGACACGCATGGAAGGAGCTCCGCGGTGGCCCGCACTGGACGAAGACGGGCTGGAAGGGAGCTCCTCGGCTGCGCGCACTGGACGACGAAGGGCGACGGAAGGGAGCTCCGCGGCGGCGCCATGGCTGCTGGCCGGCGCAGCTCCTCTTGATCTGGAGCACAGCCACGGGAGGGACCCGATTGTCTTTTTAATTTGTTTACAAGGACCTGATTACTTTTCTAAAAAATTTGCAGGGCCCGATTGCTTTTTTTAAATTATTAGATTGTGAAGAAGAAACACTGACATGTGGGCCTCACATGTCAGTTAACGGTCAAACAAGCGGTTCGTTTAGGTGCGGGCCCGATCTGTCATAATTGTGATCAATTGTAAATCACTCAGTCATTTGGGGTTTTTTGAAACAGCCGACCCTGAGTTGGTAGTTATCAGCGAAAAATTAAAAACCGGTAGTTTTTTGAAACCCTAGCCCGAATTGTAGTACTTTTATGCTATTTACTCCGTCCGAGAGTACCTGTCCCCCAAAAGAAAAAAAGAGATGGCCAAATACGGGAACGAAACGAAAGATCCTAAACCAGCGCCGCAAATTTGCAGGAAAAAAACAGCTAAGCCCTCCCCACCTACCGACCTTGATCGGGAAAAGATCTGCTGATGAAACGAAACCAATAATTGGCTCTAATTCCATAATTCGGCAGCGGCACCTTGACTAGTTGGCCTTCTCGACTGCGATAGGACCTGTCGGCACGGATTCACGGGCTATAATCCACCCGCCCCATTCCAATCCACCGATCGACGTGCACATGCATTCGCCATACCCATACATGCCACTCTCTCCCTTGCCCGTGCCTGTCGCACATGCATTCGCCATACCCATACATGCCACTCTCTCCCTTGCCCGTGCCTGTCGCACATGCATTCTATCCTAATCTCCTGCGCCAACGACGCACGGCCACCCCCGCCACCCCGTGCAGCGCGCCTATAAGAAGCAGCGTAGACGATGCTAAGCCCAAGCTCACTCAAACACAGCCACCCAATACTATCACAAAGCCGCACAAGCTAGACTATCTCCTCAGTAGTATTACCACTTACCAGAGCCTCCCAGCTAGCAATATGGCAAAGTGCCTCGCCGTCGCGCTCCTGCTACTGGTGGCGCTCGCGTACTGCGACGGGAGGGAGCTGAACCAGAAGGACCAGGCACTTGCAACGGCACGCGGTGCCGGTGCCGGTGGTGCCGTCGACGAGTCGAAGGTGTTGGGGTTGCCTGACCTGCCGGCTGTGGGAACCGTTACCGGTACCAGCACCACTAACGGCCCACTGGTGGTGATTCCAGGGATCCCTACTCACCCATGATCATCTCTAGTTCATGTGCTGGCTTACAAGATATGAAGCTCACCTTGTGACTTTAGACTTTTAGGCTCTAACTAGCACCGCACCGTACGTCCGGAAGAAAAACGCCGGCGTTTCGCTCATGTCCATGTTCCTTCCTTAATGGGCGTTTGTATCAATTATCCTCGTCTGTATTTCTTTTCAGCCCATGTTCCTGTATTTTTCGTTCCTTGATGTGCTACATGTATCATCAACGTAATAAATACTTCTTTCTTCAATGTGTTCACCTTCTCGGATATACATGTCAACAGTTTGCATCATCTACGTACAACTTCGTCACTCTAACTAATCACAAACTCCCAAGTCCAGAGCATGTTCACTTACAAGAATAAGTCCAGAGCTTTGGACTATATTTGTACTTCAACGTTATGCTGGTATATCCACAGAAAGCAGAGCGCTGTCAAGGTAACCAAACCAGCAATAATATCTCAACTTCATCAAACAAGCAGTACATACGTGGTGTATTGCACAAATCCAAAATTAAGTGTAACTCCATGAGACCATGATACAAGGTCTCTATGTGATTTACAACGTTTTTTTACAACCTTTCCTGTTTGTCAATGGCGTTTTCTGAGCAGGTTTTTTTTCAGTCAGAATTTTCGGAAACCGAAGAGTTCATTAATCCCCGAGAAAGTTTGATACCGCTCAAAAAATTCAAATTTAAACGTCTAACTAATGTAAAATAGACCGAGTATGTGTATCCCACGGTGGAGGCGGGGTGGTGGAGGAGTCCGTGTAGAAGCAGGCGACAACGGCCGGCGTGGTACGATGTGCGGACGAGCGCGTCCAGCGTCGGCACCCGAGCGGCTAGTCCCAAGCGGCCAACGCAGCGCCGTGCGTGAGGTGGCCATACGTATGCGGCAGAGGCGGGAGGTGATGGAGGAGTCCCGATCGGAGCAGGGCGATGACGGCTGGCGCAGAGCGACGGGCGGGCAGATGCGCGGACGATGGCCGTTTCAGGCCGCCGCGTGTCGCGTGAGACCGCCGTGTCGGTGAAGAGGCCGGTGTACTCGATGCAGAAGTCGGAGCAGAGGCACGTGAGGGTCGACGGACGGCGTCGGGCGACGCAAACCGATCTTAGATCGGAAAACCGAAAAAAAAACCGATTAAACAATCGACAAGAGAGAAAAAACCCGAATCAAAGGATCGGGGAAAAGGCTCTCTAGGGCAGCCGATCAACACGATCGGCGGACGAACTCTAGCTACTGGCAGTGCGGCCCCCTGTGGAGATCATGGAGATCGACCTCCCAGGGGGCGGCGCGGTGCGGAAGCGGCGGTGGCTAGGGTTTATGATCGGGGTTAGGCTCTGATGTCATGTAAGAGGAATAGAGAGAGAGGGATTGATAAAATCGTTGTTGTTGTTGTATTGCTTGATCCTTGTAGTACTTCGTGCGAACATACGGTTGAATTTAATATATTTCGAAGCTAAATTTTTTGAATGCGGAATTTGTTTGAAATTTTTGGATGAAAAATTCTGAAAATATAGTGATTTTCCAAAAACTGATTTTTCTAGTACCTCAAAAAAAAAAAACTGGAATCAAGAAAAAAAATAACCTTGATTCCGAGTCACTCTGTTTTTTTCTTTTTCTTTTTTTACAAGAAAACTTTTGATCTATTCATCAACTGTAAAGGTAGTACAAAGAATAGTAGAAAAAATACATCCAGGCCCAATCAGTCATCGATTGATCAGAATGCAATGGGGTTAGGACATTGCAGAGCTCTCCGTCTGTCCTGATGATCGGAACTTGACATGATTGCAGGCGGAGCAAGGGGTGAACTAGCCGGGGAAGTTTCAAATTTTTTCCAGTCAATATCCTCTAGCCCGGGGCTAGCTGTGAAGGACCGGTAAACTGATTAGTAGTCCGTCTTACAAAAGTAGGCCTATGTGTTGTTGCCGAAGGTGGAAGAAGCACTTGGACAGGGAATTTTGACGAGGGAGAGACAAGTTTTGCACAGTGTAAACATACTGCTTTTCTGTTTCTTCTCCTGTATTTATTCTTCGACTACAAATTATCTTGAGCTAAAAACCGGGCGTTGGACCAAGCACAACGACCATACAATCCCATAGCCACTCGTCCCTTCATCCCAGAGCCCATCTAAATCCATCAACTTTCGATCGCACATGAAATTTGACAGCATAGTCAGGGCCGTCTCTAGAAATTCGGGGTCCCGGTGCGAAAAGCAAAATGGGCCTTAGTTTTTACTAAAAAAATTACTCAATTATGATCTCACTTAATTATATATTTCAAATTTATGTAATTTTCGTACAATATTTAGAAATTTATCATGAGGTCACGGGTTCAAGTCCTGGAAATAGCCTCTTACAGAAATGTAGGGAAAAGCTGTGTACAATAGACCCAAAGTGGTCGGACCCTTTCCTGGACCCTGCGCAAGCGGGAGCTACATGCACTGGGCTGCCCTTTTTTTTATTTAAAAATTTATCAAATATCGATGCAAAAACAAAAGATATAACTAAAGCAATAAAACTAACCTCATTGTGCAGAAAAGTGTCATCCGTCTTGTGTTCCTTGAAATCTCCAATTATATCTTCATAATTACTCTTCTCCAAGACTTTATTTTCAAATGCTATTGTCGCCAATTCATTGTGTCTTTTTTGTGTCATAGTACAACACAAGTAGAAATTCAACAATATTAGTATCTGGAGTTTGATTTTCAAAATTAGTGTGTGATCCTTTCATAACAAATTTATCAAGAGCACCCCTTTGAGGTTGAGCTTCTGCTTCTAGTCTTCGTCTCTTCCTATGCTTTTCGGTAGTAGAATAATACTTCCTTTTTCTAGAATGCATGATGATTCTTATTTATAAACCAAAAATAATAATATTAATCCATTGGAACTCATGATTATAGGCTTAGCGGAATAGAAAAAGATTGAAGCTTGATTATGAACGAGCAACTATTGAAAATATTGGATGCGTGACACTATATTCCCCCAAACAATTCAACTGCAGAGCAATTTTCCGAAAAATAATTATAAAATGATATGGGAGCAGTAGGGCTTTGCAGTTTGTATCAATCAAAATTAGAAAAAAAAAGTAGCTTGTAGGGCACCGATTACTTGAACGCCGCTGGTCACCTGTGTTCGGAACGGCGCGGTGGTGTCGGCTGGCGCAGTGGTGTCAGCCGGCGCCTGATATTTCCGTGCGGTTTCGGCGCTGCCGGCCGCCTGTCGCCTGCTAATTTCCGATCTACACAGAGAACCAGATAGCCGATTGCAATCGGGTCGAAAGACAGGCAAGAAATCTATTCGTACGTGATGCCTTTTCGTCTCTCGATGGATCGATCAGATTCAGATCGGGACGGGGAGAATGCCTGCAATGAGGCCCAAAAGGAGAGATTCAGGCGAGTAGGCAACATGGGCCCAAAACTGAAACATACACACTTGACCAATACATATATTTGGACCCAAATTGGGGGCCCTGTGCGAGCGCACAGCTCGCACAGGCCCCTCAACGGCCCTGAGCATAGTCACCCAGGATAACATTCACGACTTCCAGGTCTCGCAATTGACCTCAAATAAGATCCCGCCAAATCTTCCCCGTGGTGGGAGACAATGCCAGTCAAAGTCTAAACCACCGGAAATCGTACCAAGAAACTGCGAAGTAAAATTATCTCTCCCCGTGTCGACCAACGCAATAAAATCTATCTTTTGTTCCGTAGAAGTTTTCATCAAAAACCTACGTTTAGCCAAGTCCGCAAGACCTCTGCTATTCCAGAAAATGCCTTTCATTTTTCATCATGAAATTTTTGTTTGAATTTGACGACACACTGCAGAGAGTAGGTACACCTTCCTCATCCACGTGCGTTTGCTGAGTCCGCATGACTGAGGTCGTTGCCTAATCCTTGCGTTTGCTGAGTCCGCATGACTGAGGTCGTTGCCTAAGCCTTCAGTTGGTTGTAGAGGTGCCGCATGCTCCTTTGCATCCAAGGCCTGCCCGTCCAGAACACTGGAGGGCAGAACACTGGAGGGCACTAGATCCTCACAAAGACATTCTAATGCCTGAACACCTAGCTCGTTAATTTCAGTCTCTTTCATTGGCTTAATAGACGATGTATTTGTAAGCATTTTCATGGCTCTGTTTGCCTCAAGATCAAGAAAATCATGAACATACCTAGCAATCTCCCGACTATTTGCCCCAGAGAGACCCCTATCTTATCAGCATTATTAACTATTTCGTCCTCAGAAAAATGTAATACTGAAAAACTGGTGTTTACGGACATACATGTAGTGGCTTCGATATCTTGAAGTTTGGTTGCCTACATAGCACGCCCCATCTGCAAGTCATTCGTGTCCGGCTGGGCCTGAATCCGCTGACTCACCCGCCTGTTGCTACTCCCGTAGGAGTTGTTAGATTTCCTCGAAGAGGAAGGGTAATGTAGCACAACATCAAAAAATATTTCTCTCCGTTAAGAACCAAGGTTTAATCGAACCAGTACCAGTCTACAAGCTAGCAAGATAAACAACACCTGCACACAAACAAAATAAATGCTTGCACCCAACTTGGCAAGGGGGTTGGCAACCCCCTCGTCTTGCTAATTGCAAGGTTAAAAGCAAATAGTGATAGATAGTGATATGACAAAAAGGCAAAATAGTAAAAGAGCAATAGAGCAACACAAGTATTAATAGAGAATGGACCCGAGGGCCATAGGTTCACTAGTGACTTCTCTCTCGAAAGTGGGTAATGTCATGGTAAACAAATTACAGTTGGGCAATTGAGAGATAAGCACCATTCATAACTATGATCATTCATGGCATAATCTCAGATAGGCATCACAACCGTGACAAGTAGACCGCAATCCAACTGCATCTACTACTATTACTCCACCCCGAAACCGCTAGCCAGCATGCATCTCAAGGTATTAAGTTTAATGAAAAACAGAGTAGCGCAATAAGCAAGATGACATGATGTAGACAGAAATAAACCTAGTAATAAGATCAATCCTCGTCGTTTCATCCTTAGTAGCAACAACACATCACGTGCCTTCTCCCCATTCTGTCACTAGGATATAGATCACCGTGAGGTTGAATCCACTACTATGCACCACTCTCTCTAAAGAATTACCCATCTATCTTGGCTAGAGAAGACAAATAACTCGAAAAGTATACATAGCTACTCAATCATACACCAGAGAAACTTTAAAAGATTCAGTTATATTCAATGAACAATCTGATCACAAACCCACAAATCATCGGATCCCAACAAACACACCATAAGAATTACATCGAATTGATCTTAGAGGAGATCATTGTATTGAAGATCCAAAAGAGAGAGAGAAGAAGCCATCTAGCTACTACAATGGACCCGTAGGTCCTAAAGGAACTACTCACACATCATCATGGAGGCAGCAAGGTTGATGAATAAGCCTCCCGTGGTGGCTTCCACCTCCGGCTGCAGAGGCTTGCGGCGGCGATAAAATTCTCTCGTCTATCTCTTTGAGGGTTTCGGGAATTATGGAATTTATAGGCGAAGAAATTACGTCAAACGGAGCAGCAGGTGCCCCACAAGCCTAGATGGCACGGCCGGGGGTAGGTCGCGCCCCTGGGCTTGTGGGCCGCTCGTCCATCTTCTAGTCCTCTCCCGAAGCTTCTAGGGTTTCTTATTTTCCACAAAAAATCGTTGTAAATTTTCATCGTGTTTGGACCTTCCTAGATATGGATATTCTGCGAGATAAAAAACATGCAGAAAACAGAAACCGACACTGGGCACTAAATTAATAAATTAGTCCATAAAAATAATATAAAATGATATAAAAGACATACAAAAGTGATAATATAATAGCATTTGATAATAAAAAATTATAGATATGTTTGAGACATATCACCTGTCACCGGACATCGGTTTAGGGATCCCTCCAAAAGCTACGACGTCCTCCACAGAATGACCAGTCGTGGAATGGCCTCCTGCTGGGTTCCCGACCGGTACCATAGGGCTGGACTCCACGGTCCGCACCAGGGACCGTGAGGCCGGCGGCGACAAAACGAATTAAACATCAACAATCATTCTTCATCTTCTTCCTCCGCTTTTGCGTCCTCTTCTTCGTCCGTTTCTTCTTCGGAGTCTTCATCTTCTTCTTTGTCATCTTCATTGGAAACTCGGACGGTGTTGACACTATCAACAAAGCCATCATGTGAAGGCATGTGAGGCACACCGGAAGCTCCCATACCATCCATGCCTCCCGGAGGTGCTCCCATGCCTCCCATGAGAGACGCAAAACTCATGCCACCCATGCCACCCATGCCTCCCATGCTTGTTCCCATGCCTCTCATGGTAGCTCCCGTAGGTGCTCCCATGCCTCCGATGCCACCCATGAAAGCTCTCATGCTTCCGATGCCACCCATGGAAGCTCCGATGCCACCCATGGAAGCTCCCATGCCTCCCATGGAAGCTCCGATGCCACCCATGGAACCTCCCATGCCTCCCATGGAAGCTCCCATGCCTCCCATGCCTCCCATGCCTCCCATGCCACCCATGCCTCCCATGCACATCATTCTTTTTTGCATCAAGACTTGATCACGGCAAAGGTTGACGTACTCCTTTTGCCTCTCATCGAAGTTGGATGTGTCCATGAAGAACAAGTGCTTCTCCCATTCCAACAATCTTGCTTGCTCCTCCATGGCAATTTTTTCTCCTCCAATGCCACTTTCCTCTCCTCGGCCGCCACCCTCCTCTCCTCCGCCGCCACCCTCCTCTCCTCCGCCGCCGACTCTTGGCTCCTTGCCATCCTCCTCTCCTCATTTGCTTCCTTTCTTGCCTTCACAATAGCCTCCATGGCACTCTTTATCTCTTCATCTCCTCCCTTCTTCTTCTTTTCTTTCTTCTCTCCATCCGGTCTTTTTGGCTTGGAGTAGGCAACCGAGTTTGGTGTAGGGCTCCTCTTGCCGCCATCACTTGATGCTTCATCATCATCATCCAAATCAATAGTTGCATTGTTTTTGTCTTCACGTTTTTTCCATTTCTCCTCATCCTTCAACACCTCGTAGCAATGGGGCAACACAAATGCTCTCCCTTTCTTCACCTTGCCTTTCTTGGTCTTCTTCTCTTCTCCTCGAAACAAGTTTTGTGCAATATTGAGCTACAAACAAAAGAACAAATTATCACTACAAAACACAAAAGATGAAGCATGAACATAGAAGAAATGATGAGCATGGGATGCATGGGAGGCATGGGAAATGGCACTCACCCTATCTCTTTCATTTGTGCCACTTGGGTTTATCTTGTCAACCGCTGTCATTGCCGCCGCCCACCTTTGACAATCTTTGTTGATCGTCGACCACCGGGAGCGAAGAGATCTTTCGGTGTGCTCAATTCCACTCGTGTTGTGTGTGTCAAAGAACTCCTTCATCCGAAGCCAATATGTATCTTTGGTTTGGTCGGTTCCAACCGTGGCATCCATGGACACATTCAACCATGTGTTGCAAATCAAGACATCTTCCTCCATGGTGTAGTTGGAAGCCCTTCCTCTCGGTGCATCGATCAAACCCTCACCCTCCTCATCTACTTCATAGTCTTCATCTAGTTCATTGGTATGAGACCAATTGTTGGAGCCAACACCCATAGTCGACATATATGCCTCATCGTTGAAACTACAAAGTAGCATGACAAAAGAAACTAATCAATCTATCATATGTGCACATTTGTCAACAACAACAAAACCAAAAACAAAAATTATACCTTGTTGGCATTTCATCGATCACTATGTGTGTATCGACCACCGGCGAAACAAATTGCGAGGTTTCCGGCGCTTCGGGCGGCGGAGGCGCGGCCGGCCTCACTCCCGCCTTCTTCTTCATCACCGCCTTCCTCTTCTTTGGAGCCGGAGGCGCGGTCGCCGTCGCGGGCGCGGTGGCCGCCACGGGTCATTTGGAGGCGGAGCTCCGTTGCTTCGCGGCGGGCGGCGGCGCGACGCCACCCTGCGCGCTCGTCCGGGGCGGCATGAAGAGCCCGCGCGCGAGGCTTGTGTTGGGAGTGGCGGCGGCGGAGGCGGAGGTGAAGCCCGCGCTAGGGTTTGCGGCGGCGGCGGAGAGGTCGCGCGTGTAGGGGGGGGGGGTCGGGGGGATGTCCGTGCGGCTGTCCATGGCAGCTGGTCGCCGGCGGCGGCGCGGGCGGGCGAGGGCAGGGCGCGGGCGGGCGAGGCGGGGCGGTTAGTCTCTTTCGCGCGCGTTTTCGTTCGGTCGCGCGCGCGGTAGCGGGCGCTCGAAATAACCAGCGCGCGATGCCGTTCTTCTCCGCGCGCGGGATGGTTTTTAGCGCGCGAGTGTTTTTTGCGCGTCTGCTGGAGCACCGGTTTCGGTCCCGCGCGTGCTAAAAAGTCATTTTATTGGGCGCGCCGCTTATTTAGCGCCTCTGTTGGAGATGCTCTAATAGAAAGATCGGTGGAACATAGAGTTATTTGTATGTCAGCCTTGGCATAATAAGGATCATGTGCTAGTTAAACGAAAGGTCGAAACACTGAACAAGCAAGCAAAGCAAGGTCTAAGATATTTTCCATTTTGCAGGGATATGCTTTCATAACGAGATAGCATGCTGTTATTTTTTAAGGAACTTCTCAGTTTTCACTGCACAATGTTTCTACCTAGTAAGTACAGAATCTCCTAATAACCAAGTAAGCACATTTTGGTGTAAATATTACCTTGCTTTTGCTGTTGATGGCACTGCACTTATCCGAGAGTACCTGTCAGAGTTCCCGCAAAAAAAAAAAAAGAGTACCA
This sequence comes from Elymus sibiricus, assembly GCA_039707655.1. NCBI lineage: Eukaryota > Viridiplantae > Streptophyta > Magnoliopsida > Poales > Poaceae > Elymus > Elymus sibiricus. The sequence goes on from CM077666.1 coordinate 435,004,685, forward strand.
GAGATGGCCAAATATGGAACGAAACGTACCTGTCAGTCAAAGCTTATCTACAGCAAGGCAGCAACGTTCCCAGTTGCAGATCACAAAGATCCCAAACCAGCGCCGCAAATTTGCAGAACAAACAGCTAGGTCCGCCTCATCTAGGATCAGGTACAGTTCCAGGAGCCCCCGATCGACCTTGATTGGAAAAAGATCTGCTGATGAAACGAAACCAATAATAGGCTCTAATTCCATAATTCGACAGCGGCACCTTGACTAGTTGGCCTTCTCGATGGTGATGGGACATGTCGGCACGGATTCACAGGCAATAATCCATCTGCCCCATTCCAATCCACCGATCCACGTCCACATGCATTCCGCCATACCCATACTTGCCTCTCTCCCTTGCCCGTGCCCGTCGCACCTCTAGCCATTCTATCCTCCTCTCCTGCACCGACGAGGCACGGCCACCCCGTGCAGCTCGCCTATAAGATGCAACGCAGACGATGCTAAGCCCATGCTCAAACACAGCCACAGAAACCTATCACTCAAACATAGCCACACACAAGCTAGATTATCTCCTCAGTAGCATTACCTGAGCCTCCCAGTTAGCAATATGGCAAAGTGTCTCGCCGTCGCGCTCCTGCTACTGGTGGTGCTCGCGTACTGCGACGGGAGGGAGCTGAACCAGAAGGACCAGGCACTCGCAACGGCACGCGGTGCCGGCGCCGGTGGTGCCGTCGATGAGTCCAAGGTGTTGGGGCTGCCTGACCTGCCGGTTGTGGGAACCGTTACGGGTACCAGCACCATTACCGGCCCGCTGGTGGTGCTTCCGGGGATCCCTGCTCACCCATGATCATCTCTGGTTCATGTGCTTACAAGATGAAGCTGACCTTGTGGCTTTAGACTTTAGGCTCTAGCTAGCACCGTCCGGGGGAAAAACGCCGGCGTTTTGCTCATGTCCATGTTCCTTCCTTAATCAACTATCCTCGTCTGTATTTCTTTTCAGTCCATGTTCCTGTATTTTTCGTTCCTTGATGGGCTACATGTATCATCAACGTAATAAATACTTCTTTCTTCAATGTGTTCGCCTTCTCGAATATACATGTCTTTTTTTTTTCTTTGCGGATTCTCAGATATACATGTCAACAAGTTGCATCATCTACGTACAACTTCGTCACTCTAACTAATCACAAACTCTCATGTCCAGAGCATGTTCACTTACAAGGACTAGATGACACCCTGCACGTTGTGTGGAAATGTTTTGTAATACATTTCAATGCGATTCATGTCAAGCTGCAATATGAGAATTAAAACTGAAATTACATATAATTTATTGTGTTTGATTATTGTAAGTTGTAAAATACATAGCATAATAGAATGAAAATTCTCCTGCATGCTTGCATATTGAGGTGGTTTTTTTCCTATGCATGGTTGCATGTTGTGGTGGAACCTTTTTTTTTATACATGCTGATGTGGAAATAATGTGATGTAAAACCCACTTAGAATGCATCAATGCATGTTGCATGGTAGAGGATTCTCATGCATACATCGGATGGATGCTAATGGACCAATCTAGTAAATCTAACGGCTACAACAATTTTGGTGATGTGCAAGCACGCATGCTAAGATAACTAGAAAATACCCCACGCGTTGTTGCGGGAATCGACTGCAATATATTTTAGTGATTTAATTGTATGAAACATGCATAGTTGAATTAATAATATATGAACTAAAACTAAAACTAAATATTATATATTATATTTGGTTATTGTGTAGCCGAAAAATATTTGAATATAAGCGGCATAATATAATGAAAAACTTTTCACATGCATGTTGAGTGGACCTTTGATGAGGTGGCATGTGTGGTGAGATAAGATGTGTGCATGAGATCAACTAATAATAAAAATCTTTTTCTCATGCATGTTGTGGTGGGCCTTTAATGATATGGCATGTGTGCATGTTAAGTCCAGAGCTTTGGACTATATTTGTACTTCAACATTATGCTGGTATATCCACAGATAGCAGAGCGCCAGAGCACTGTCAAGGTAATTAAACCAGCAATAATATCACAACTTCAAAAAACGAGCAGTACATACGTAGTGTATTGCACAAATCCAAAATTAAGAGTAACTCCGTGAGACAATGATACAGGGTTTCTATGTGATTTACAACATTTTCTTACAACCTTTCCTGTTCGTCAATGACGCGTATTTTGAGCAGGGTTTTTTTTTCGGTCAGAATTTTCGGAAACAGGAGATTTAATTGATCCCCAAGTTTGATACCGCTCAAAAAATTTGAATTTAAACATCTAACTAATGTAAAATAGACCGAGTATGTGTATCCCGTGGCCGGTGCGGTAGGGGTGACTCAAACCCAAGAGCTCGGGAACGAAGCAAGGTGCGCTGACCACTTGAACAGGTAGTACTTCATGCAAACATAGGGTTGAATTTAATATATTTTGAAGCTAAAGTTTTTTGAATGTGAAATTTGTTTGAAATTTTCGGGCAAAAAATTCTGCAAACACCGAGATTTTCAGAAAACTGATTTTTCCAGTATCTGAAAAAAAATGGAATCAAGAGAGAAAAATAAACCTTGATTCCGAGTCACTCTATTGAGTTTTGTAGCGAGCAACCTGGCCCTATGGATCAGTCATCGATTGATCAGAATGCAATGGGGGTTAGGACATTGCCGAGCTCTCCTTCTGTCCTGATGACCGGAACTTGACATGATTGCAGACGGAGCAAGGGGTGAACTAGTTGCGGAAGTTTCAATTTTTTCCGGCCAATATCCTCTACCCCGGGGCTAGCTGTGAAGGACCGGTAAAACGATTAGTCGTCCGTCTTACAAAAGTAGGCGTATATGTTGTCGCCGAAGGTGGAAGAAGCACTTGGACAGAGAGAATTTTGACGAGGGAGAGACATGGTTTGCACAGTGTAAACATACTGCTTTTCTGTTTCTTCTCATGTATTTATTCTTCGACTACAAATTATCTTGAGCTAAAAACCGGGCGTTGGACCGAGCACAACGACCATGCCATCCCATAGCCACTCGTCCCTTCACCCTTACATAGCCGTCACGGTCGCTTGAATTCGCCCCCCCACCCCCCCCCCCCTAATGTTGCGTCGGCTTCACCTCTTCGACCTCAAGCTTCTGTTTCATCTCAATGAACTTGACATGCCCGAGCCCTTTGGTGTGGATATCAGCCAATTGGAGGTCAGTGCCAACATGATGCACGTCCAGCTTCTCTGATGCAATGCACTCCTGAATGAAGTGATAGCACATGTCAATGTGCTTGCTCCCCTCATGATATACCGGATTTTTGCACAGTGCAATCACCGATTTGTTGTCCACCCAAAGCATGAACTTCACTGGATCTGTACCTTTCATTTCAGCGAGCAGATGACCGAGCCAAAACTTTGATAGGTAGATGTTGCAGCTGCAACATACTTCGCCTCACACGAAGAAAGCAGGAGGATCTTTTATTCTGTGAGCTCGTGTGATGACGCTGGAGTTGAGGAAGAAGAGCCCAACACCAAATCACGCCGTCGCATAAACACGATGAGAAACCTTAACCTCGTCGTGCCGAGGACCTGGCAGGAATCTATGTTGGAGCTCCGTCTAATCCGTCCCAACAGACGAACCTGAGGAGGATTGGAACCCGGAAGACTGACCCGAAGAAGAAGGGTTGCCATCCGTCAGAGCGTTGTCCCTGCGAGGACTAAAACCCTAACGTATCTACTAGCCGGAGCCGAGGCACCAGGTTTCCCCTCCTCGCCATCGACCGCCAGAGCGATAGACAAAGGAAAGACAAATGCATGGACTAATCGGTGAAGATCGAGGGAAAGAAGGTTTTTCCCTGGTCGACTTACGAGATTGGAAATAAATACGTAAAACTCTTTGCTTACATTTTGTGTTACCTAGCTTTTTTTCTCATGCACTAGTTGAAACTCGTGCACCCTCACCCGCAAAAAAAAAGAAAAAAGAAACTCGTGCACCCAACAAGGAGAATCTGCTATAGTAGGAGCAGGCTATGGTACCGTAGTTCCCACAACCTATGGGAAATTTTGAGTTAGCTCATGGATGGATTAGGGCCTCTCCAACACGGACTCTCAAATAGCCCGCAAACATCCAGATCGAGCTCTTCAGACGCACTTTTCCATCCAACATGGACTCATATTTGTCCGCAGACGCATCCGTTTGTTCGTTTTCCTGCAAAATGGAAGCAAACCTGCCAGAACTTTGTGGGAGTTCAGACATCCACACGATGAATCAAAAGCCAACATGCACTGCCTCCTCCCCTCTCTCCCCTACAACAAATGCCGGAAGTTGTACTAGTTAGCTAGCTCAAATGACGGAAGGTGTAGCTAGCTCAAATGCAAATGGCCGAAAGTGTAGCTATCTCAAATGCAAATGGCAGAAGGTGTAGCTCAAATGGGGCTGGCGGAAGCTAGCTAGCTCAAACGCCTCTCTTTTCCCTTTTTAAGTGCTTATTATTAGTACGTACGCACATGTTTGACGAAAGACACTAGTGATCGTGCTAGCTATTTAACGGAAGGTTGTTGTTGGCTCAGACATTTGATCGTATAGAGTTGGATGGCCGACTACCATATCGTGTCCACGGCATTCGAACGCGGTGTGCGAACGAATAATGTGTTCATTTTAGAGGATAGCATTGGAGATGCCCTCACATCACATCAAATGAATCAAAATGACACGCGGTCGAAAACATTCACCAAAGGCACGTCTTATCTCAAGTACGCCTAACTCGAAAGTTTGGATTATTTCTCGTCTCGTCTCGTCTCGTCTCACGATCATATCAAACGGCTTCTTTTTCTTTATGTCTCGACCTCTCAGGATCTGTCTCGGGTCTAACTCGGAACTTTGGATCATTTCCAGCATGGACGACATACATAGGCGGTGCTGGCCCTAGGTCTAGCAAACTGTTAGTAGGGCCCGGACCACCTGATCAAGCACACCCATTGCGAGGTTGCCCTGCACGCCACCACGGAAAAACGAAGCCATGCTCCATTCCACTCTCCTACACTACACGGCAGCAGCTAAACTAGCACCAAATGGATCATATGACGTGAAATAAACTAGTCAAAGACTAGAAGAACATAACCGAGACGCAAGCCAAGCCGCTGCCTCCGTCTCCTCCTATCCCCGCTGTTAGAGATACGACACGCAATCGAACACGATGAAGAACGAAAAACAAGCAGGAGACACGAGATTTAACGTGGAAAACCCCTCCAACACGAAGGGAAAAAAACCACGGGCACCAGCCAGCAAATCTTCACTATATCGGGGGAGGTTACAAATGCCGGGGATTTACAACTGATCAACTTATCCCGTGCGGTGGCTTACAAAGGATATATATAACACAGGTGACCTAGGTCAATACTGATGATGAACCGAGACGCAAGCCTAGCCACTGCCTCCGTCTCCTCCTATCCCTGCTGTTAGTATATATAACACAGCATGTCTTACACGGCCATGGTTTTAGTTGTATGACTAGGTCCATCAGGAATGTGCGGCTGTGCGATGATGGGTCGGCAAGTGGTGGCAACACACGACAACGTCATCTATAAGGTGCTTTTCGAGTGCAGAGACTTAAGTTTCAAGGTGAAAACTCTAGATCAACCCTTCATTGGTTGAACTAGACAATGGCATCCTTCACACGATGTTCCTTTGGTGGGTGCATTGCACGGAGTTTACTCAGATTCCTCTTCGTAGTGAAAACCCATGATCTAACCACAATAGTTGGACCTAGCAACGGCGGCAATCGTGCGGCGTTCCCTTTTTGAATGCGTCGTTGTTGGAGCATCTATCGTGTTACTCAGGATTGCCATCATTGATAGTTGTTGTTGTTTGTTACAGTTGTTTTATTGGTTCTTTCTCCTTTTTCATTTATTTGACTGTGTACATCCACGATGTTTTGAGTAGCTTTTGAGTCGTGCTAGTGCAAGGTTTAGATTTTTTTTAACACAATACAAATGCTTATACCTACGCACATACACTCATTTCTATGAACGCACACACGCACACCTTGCCCCTCTGCATAAGCACCTCCGAGAAACTGAGCTGACACATCATCTTTAGATTGATGAAGTCACCACATGTGTCTTTCATAGTCGACGGGAACGTCTCTTCTCATTGAACGGACATCGCCGAAAAGTCTAAAATAAATTCAGAAAAATGCAAGCATCAATGCCAAGTCTAGAACATGAACCCTAGTTGGCTGGTTTCACCATAAAGAATCTAACCATCTGAGCTAATTCAGAAAAATGCGAGCACCAATGCTAAGTCTAGAACTTGAACCCTAGTTGGCTGGTTTCACCACAAAGAATCTAACCATATGAGCTAATGCAAGGTCCGGATATAATTGAGTCGTGTTATAGCAGGAAAAAAGGATACGAACCACTCAAACAGAAGCAAGGGTCTGCGATCTTTCAACGGCACACCTGTGCCTGCCTACAGTAGCGATCGACGGCAGCTGCCCTCCCCTACCTGCACCGACGACGCACTGCCGTGCTACCCAGTGCACCTACGTGCAAGTGCCACGCCAACCAAAACTCGCCTATAAAAGGCAGCGTGCACACGATGCTAAGCCCAAGCTCACTCGAAGACAGCCACACAAGCTAGACTATCACCTCAGTAGTATTAGCAGAGCCTCCCAGTAGCAATGGCAAAGTGTCTCGCCGTCGCACTCCTGCTACTGGTGGTGCTCGCGTACTGCGACGGGAGGGAGCTGAACCAGAAGGACGGCGCACTCACAACGGCACGCGGTGCCGGTGCCGCCGGTGGTGGCGTCGGCGAGGAGAAGATTTTGGGGTTGCCGGAGTTGCCGCTTGTGGGAACCGTTACAGGGACCAGTACCGTTACCGGCCCTGTGGTGGTGCTTCCTGCCCTTCCCGGGATCCCTGCTCACCCATGATCATCTCCAGTTCATGTGCTGGCTTACAAGATGAAGCTGGACTTGTGGCTTCAGACTTCTAGCCAGCACCCCGTCCGGAAGATAAACACCGGCCTGACCGGCATTTCGCTCGTTTTCCTGTCCCTTGATGAGCGTCTGTATCAACCATCCTATCGTCTGTATTTCATTTCAGTCCATGTTTAGTATTTTCCGTTCCTTGATGTGCTACATGTATCATCAACGTGATAATAAATGGTAGTATTACTTTGTCACTGTGATCGCCTTCTTGGATACATGTCAGCAGGTTGCATCATCGACGTACTACTTCATCACTCTGACATGTCTGATCACAAGGTCCCACCTCCGGAGTTGTCTGGTAAAAGAAAAGGTTCAGAGTTTTGGAATTCGTTTCTACTGGTATGTATATTTGAGGCGAGCTGGTATATCACTATTAGGGAAAAGGCTACTGAAATATCGTGGATGTCGCCTAGAGAAGAGGAGGGGGGAGAAGAGGAGGTGTGTGCGCTTTAAAATAATTACGGTTTATGCTTGAACAAATACGGAATAAAACTAGCGTTTAATTTGTCAAGCATGAAACCTAAAACGACTAGGCTCACCTATGTGCACCAACAACTTATGCTAAGCAAGATAAACAACTAAGTGATAGCAAGATATATAACAAGAAACACTATGGCTATCACAAAGTAAAGTGCATAAGTAAAGGCCTCGGGTAAGAGATAACCGAGGCACGCGGAGACGACGATGTATTTCGAAGTTCACACCCTTGCGGATGCTAATCTCCGTTTGGAGCAGTGTGGAGGCACAATGCTTCCCAAGAAGCCACTAGGGCCACCGTAATCTCCTCACGCCCTCGCATAATACAAGATGCCGTGATTCCACTAAGGGACCCTTGAGGGCGGTCACCGAACCCGTACAAATGGCAACCCTTGGGGGCGGTCACCGAACCCGTACACTTTGACAACCCTTTGGGCGGTCACCGGTACCCGTCAAATTGCTCGGGGCGATCTCCACAACCTAATTGGAGACCCCGACGCTTGCCCGGAGCTTTACACCACAATGATTGAGCTCCGAGGCACCACCAACCGTCTAGGGCGCCCAAGCACCCAAGAGAAACAAGCTCTAGGGTACCAAGCACCCAAGAGTAATAAGCTTCTCAACTTTTCATCATCACGTATCACCGTGGAGAACTCAAACCGATGCAACTAATGCAATGGCAAGAACACACGAAGTGGTCAAGTCCCTCACTCCTAAATCCCACCAAAGCAACAAAAGCTGTGGAGGAATATGAGAGGAAGAACAAGGAGAACACCAAGAACTCCAAGATCTAGATCCAAGGGGTTCCCCTCACATAGAGGAGAAAGTGATTGGTGGAAACGTAGATCTAGATCTCCTCTCTCTTTTCCCTCAAGAACTAGCAAGAATCATTGGAGGGATTGAGAGATAGCAAGCTCGAAGAAGGTCAACAATGGGGGAAGAACACGAGCTAGAAGAGATAAGGTTCAAGCGGGAAGAAGACCCCCTTTTATAGGAGGGAAAAAAATCCAACCGTTACCTTGCTCTCAGCCCGCACAGAGCAGTACTACCGCCCAGGCG